>CM068372.1:104990438-106207938 GCA_034769895.1 Magicicada septendecula | reverse complement strand
AGATTAAAAAGAATTAACTCTAAGAATTTAATGTAACTATTCAGACATAATACATTGTAAAAGTTAAATCTTAATGTATCGTAGTGTAATTAATACCATTCTTCAAATGGAATAATAATGAAGCATAAAACTAAAGGTCTTGCAAGCTAATATCATGAAGTGAATATAATTAAAAGTTTGATGACTAAATACCTAAGGTTGCCCGGATCCGTGGTATAGCTAAATAAAATCTGTTGTGATCCCAAAGTTTAAATAAAGAATTCAAATAACTTTAATAATTCAATTAGTAATGTCATGGGATCTATCTTTTGAGTAAATGTTATTTTTTTTTCAAATGTTTAATAAAGAGAAGTCTTCTTGTTACACACATATACTGAGTACATAAATCAACAGTTTTCCCATTCCCTGATTCCTTTTATATTTACTCTGTGTTGTTCTGATTAAATTTCAGCTCGTCGAATAAGGCAGCCTGAATAATTGGCAGAACCAATTATTTCGGGCTCCCTAAGTTATAACACTAGAGAAGATGTTATAAAACAAAATTGGTTTTAACGTTTATTAAATTCAAGAAATTTTATAACGTATGTGTTGTGACACGCTAAAATTATTGCTGCATATTTTAAACAATAACACAGCGTATTCCAACATTACAAAGGCGGATCTCGAGTTTGAATAATTTTGAGACTACACAATGGCACAACCACAACCAGCAAAACTGCAGTGACAGAACTATTTTCCGCGCTGATTTTGTAACATGGAGTGGGTGTGACTTCCAAAAATATAATATATTGAAATATTTTGTAAACGTTTGCCCCTAATAAGCCGTTCTTGTGTGTGTGTGTGTGTGTGTGTGTGTGTGTGTGTGTGTGTGTGTGTGTGTGTGTGTGTGTGTGTGTGTGTGTGTGTGTGTGTGTGTGTGTGTGTGTGTGTGTGTGTGTGTGTGTGTGTGTGTGTGTGTGTGTGTGTGTGTGTGTGTGTGTGTGTGTGTGTGTGTGTGTGTGTGTGTGTGTGTGTGTGTGTGTGTGTGTGTGTGTGTGTGTGTGTGTGTGTGTGTGTGTGTGTGTGTGTGTGTGTGCCTTTTAATTTTAAAGTAGTATGACAATTCATTCACATTGTGGAGAACTTCACACGGAGAAATACAGAATCAGATAGAAAGAAAGAAAAAAAACAAAGCTCCTACTAAGTTTTGTTAATTCCTTACATTAATTATACTTTTTTGACATAAATTTTGATAGTTCTCCTAGCTTAGAAAATGATGGTGAAATGGACGGTGGTGAAAGGTCACACAAGCAAAAACTCTATTTACAGAAAAATTTAAATAAACATTACTCTCTGCGTTTAATTTTATATCTTTTATTTATATCAATAATGTATTTTTGAAAGAGACAATAAACTTTTAACGTACAGAATACCAAAGCGAAAATACAATTAAATTTGTTATACAAATAAATATTGACTTTAGATAAAAATGTGAGTAATTAAGAAGCTATCAATGAAGTATAAATTTAAAGCGTTTTAATAATTTTTGTCTAGTAACTAAGGAGGTAACATGCAACATCTGTTAATTATTAGTTATAGCAAACATTTTAGCAAAGGCTTATTTAATTTAGATTCATCATATTGTTACGACGGTCTACTGATCGTCGTAGGGTACGGTATAAAACAAAATACAAGATACCAGTGAAGTCACTAATAACCAGCTTTAATTATTACAAGTATTTAATCAACCAGTTTATAATCAACAAGTTATTCAGCAAGATTATACTCGTAAGATAATTCAAATTAATCTGTCCATACCCAGAGTTAATGTCAACTAATAGAGTCCCGCACAATTATAAAAGACATAACACTTCGCCACAATACTTCGAGCATCACTGGAATAAATCCCCACTCAAACTGAAGTAAGCGTCGCTGAATGGTTGTATTTATACCCCGCTGAGATTCTAGAATAGTCTATACTATGCGTCAACACTACATTAGAGGGTAAATGCTTCCAGCCTTGAACATAGTGCGCGCGGACCGGTGAAGTCCGGAAAAGTCTCGGCTGCGGACGAATGACAAGTGTCACGTAATTGTCCCTCGCCTCAAAGTAGCAGCAATATGTACGCACACACACACACACAATAAAGCCGAGCTCCTCTGGGATAGCCGGTAAACACGTAGAATGTTCTGTAATGTCGTAACAACATTGTCAATAAAGTCAATGTCAATATCATTAGGAGTCAAACAACAGGCTTAATTTTTAAACTTGCTTTCTTCTGATTTACGCCCTAATGACACAAAATATACCAGTGGTAACACCGATTAATCTTTTAACATCCCAACATATTTCCAGAACCATACGACAAATTCAAAAGTATTCGTTCTAGGTCAAAGCACATAAGCTACTCAGCACATTGATTGGCATATACTTTATGTTCCGAACGGTATTTTGTTTTTAAATAAAAGCCTCCGTAATGACACGAAATAGTACAAAAACGTTACTCCAATCGCATAACAGTTTCAAATGGTGAAGGAATCTTGCGGTACATTTTTATTGTAGTGGTATAAGGCTGTTCATAGTTATATTCCTTTTTATGAGTCCAATATCCTGGTCACGCTGGGATGATCTGTGGTCCTAAACTGGAAATGTTTGTGTAAAATCTATTTTATATACTTATGATCTTTAAGTTTTTATCAAAACAAACAGAAAAGTAAGTGGTGACTGTAGCGTTTCTCTTTGGCGGCTGTAACTTACTACTTTCACCTAATCAATTTACATTTATAACTGAAGTGACCGCGTACAGATCTATTATGAAATTAAATTATACATGGTGCAAAATGTTGGCAGCTGCCTGTTAAAACAAGAAAAAAATTTGCAACACTAGAATTGGATATTCTCAGAAAAGTAAGAGGAGTGTCCAGGTTACAACGTACACCTACTGGCAAAATTAGGAGACGTACAAAATGAATTTATACGCTAATGGGCAGAACAGAGACCAGAGACTAGATACCAGATACTGCAGCCTATATGGTACAGACATTCAATGAGGGTGGCAGACAATGTGTGACGAAATCGGGCAAAGCATGTTAAATTATAAACCAGTAGCAGAGATAAAAACCTCCTCTGACACGAAAAAAGGAGTACGGAATTAATAGAAGACAAAGCAAAAAGACATGGAAAGGGTATTTAGATATTTATAATAAAAAGTGCATATCTAAAAATGCAAAAATAAGGCATTACAGTACAGTAGTAAAGCCAGAATGCCTATATGCAAGTGAATGTCTAGAATTGGATTATAATTTAGACATACTAGGAATATTGGAAAGACGAATTATTAGGAAAATATTAGGCCCACAAAAAAAACTTTAGAAGGTTGGAAATTAAGAACTAATAATAAAATATATCAAAGTATAGAAAATGTAACAGAAACAATGAGAAAAAGAAGACTATTATTTTTTGGACATTTAAATAGAATGGACGAAAATAGGTTGACAAAGCAAATCTTCAAATATCTGTGGGGGAAGAAGTCAACATCAAGTTGGATTAAAGAAGTCCAAAAGCATTTAGAAAAAAATAATATACACTATTGTATTGTAATAATGAAAGCTATTGTAGAAAAGAATAGAGATATACGAGAAAGTAGCAGTCGAATTTCGGCAGATGTAGACTAGCCTTGATATCCGTTCAACTATATCCCTAAAAGATTGTCAGCATTTCGTTGATATTGGTTCACCAATAGATTCTCGATCTTTTCCTTAGTTGCTTTTCCACTATCCGACTTTTCATAAAATCTTTGGCACTCGAATATCACTAATTTGCTATAGATATCCTGCCTATTGGTGTACTGAGTAGTATTGATTGCAGAGCAAGACTAAAAAATATTTTGTAACATACAGTGTAAAGTTGTCGGCTCTCACTAAAACAAACGCAAGTAGTAAGCGGTTATCAGCTTATATAATAAAACAACTTAACTTTTACATTAATTCCGCGGTACTAGTTTTGTAGACTATTAGTGTACTGTTGGGCGGGAGTGTTACGACAGTTTCAAAACCCGTATTTAATTAATGTTGTCAGTTACAGAAAGAGAAAAAAATACTATTCAAACAAATAACCAATTTACGAGATTAAAGTTGTTCTCCGGAATAGAGCTTAACGTTCAGTTATGCAATTTATCATTGGCTGTAAGCACTGGCGCATTTGCATGTGAATTGTAAATTGAAATGCAGAAAAGTTTTCATAATGCGGAAGATAAAACTACTGTTAGCGGTCGTAGGTAACTTTGTTGCAATTATACCGCGACCTATTTAATATGAATGAAACACACACACATAAACAAAAGTATTTTTCGCAGTGTATAGCTATTGTCCGCCGTTTTTCCATGCTACTTATGTAATAAAAACGGTATAGAATTTATTTCAAGCTACATATTTCATCGTATGTGTAAAACTGTCACTACCAAGGCGCTGAGCATACGGTATTTTACAGTGCAACAGCTCATTGAAAATTATATACATTTAACCGAGAAACGCATATCCTGTATATATAATGTGGCTTTTGATAGACGAACAGAGCTGCTGTGAAAATTTAAGTTAAGAGCAGCATCCGATAGATTTAATACAAAATATTAAAACTATATGACAATTCTACATTTTGTTTTCCACTGTGGGCTCACCCACCCTAAAGATACCTGGGTACATCGGCCAAAAAACATAAAGGGTAAAATAATGCATCTTGTTCTAACAGTGCTTCTACATTTCGTACTGAATATTTATCTATTTCAACTTTTGCCTCCAGGTCTTCTCCAGGAGCTTTCCTGTTTCTTACCCCTAAAGAATCCTCAGCGTCTGTATGGATATTATATCTCCAATAGATCCTCAATCTTCCACTTTGTATGGTCTTTTCGTATGGTTTTGTCTTTTCGTAACATATTAGGCATTCAAGTGACCCTAATGTTTTCTAGACTTCCTGATATCTTGGAGTTCCAGCGTAATAGCTATAATGCTGTACTAGACTTCATAACAGAGACTTACTTATTGCAGTACATACTACAAGGGAAAGTACTTGGAAAGAGAGGGGTTGGGTGACCGAGAATATCATGGCTGAGAAATTGAAGGACCTGGTTTGGAATGAATACAACTGACTTATTTCGTACAGCAGTGCAGAAAGTTAAAATAGCCTCTATGATATCCAACATCCAAAACGGATAGGAACTACCAGAAGAAGAGTCTTCATAAGCAATCCGTATTTTTTTTGATGGGTCCAGAAAATTTTGTCGCCAGTTGACTTTACAATAAATACCCACCACCTGTTCAGTCCCCTTTGTACAATTTTCCATACGTATATAACTATAAGTCCGTATTATATCCTTTTCAATTGCTTTACACCAATTTACAGAAAATGAGCGAATAAAGTTACCGTTCAGAATTTTACTTCTTATTTCCGAAGTTATGTTGTTATCACTAATTTTGATAGCCAGATTATCTTGATTTTGGTACCTCAGACAATCTTGATATCATCCTCTCATTGTTTTAGGTTTTACTTAGTTTCCTCCGATTCCATCTCCTCGCATTTCCCGACAATAATTCTCAACCCAAAGAACACTTAGACAGAATGCTAGATTCAAGACTAGCCAAAGAAGTTTGGAAATATAAACCTGTAGGACACAGGTGTGTGGGTAGACCTAGCAAGAGATCGCTGGAGGATACATGCAGGCGGATCAGGCAGCACCTTGCCTGTGACGTGAAGTTGATAATGATGAATTCTCAACTCAACATTGACAGTCTTTTCTTTCATCTATATGTCTATCTTTAAATTATATCGACGTCATCTTCGACTATACGTCATTTCTTGTTACATATGGTTCCTTCCCGTCTACGCCTAACTCCTTCATGATCTTGTTCAAGACCCACGTTAAACAGAATTGGTGTAAGCTCATCATCTTGACGTAATCCTTGAACAATTTCGGAAGTCTTTGTTTCGTTGTTTTAGATTTTGATTCTTTTCTTGTTTAAAACAATCTATTCTAATTTTAAATACTGAATAAAAGGTGTAACATAACTTTTTTGCAACCAACGATATCAATTATAATATACCCAGTTTTGTTAGTTTTATTAGCAGCCATCTTAACACCTGGCGCTACTTATTGCCACACTGCTAAATACTTCGTTCTTGACGAGGCCTTTCGGTGTCTTCATCATCTTCAGGTCTTAAACGAAAACGACATTGTCAAGTCGATTAAGACCTGAAGATGGTGGAGACACCGAAAGGCCTCGTCAAGAACGAAGTTTTTAGCAGTGTGGCAATAAGTAGTGACAAAGTTGGAATTATAAAATATTAAATTACGTGCTCACCTTATCTAATGCTTAAGCCTTAGTCACGTGCAGGAAACATAAGGTTCTATAATAACAATATACTTAAAAATAATTAACTGTCAAAGTTTACATTGCTGTAAAGGAAATGCTAAAGATTTATACCATGTTTTCCTTTTGTAAATTAAATCTAAATTTACTATTCCTTTCTGTTTCTAATTTTAGAAATGTATAATGTCTGCATGTAAATTTAATTTATTAGATAATTTTAAATTAAAATTTTATAATTAAACTTAAAAACAAAAGCTGCAACTCCTTGTACTTAATAATTAGGTATACCATTGTCAGGAATCAGTTATCAGTGTAATCTATCATAGAAATGGATGTGCAGTGTGAATCCCTTGGTATTCGAGTGGCCGGCGGCAGTAAGTAATCTGATTAAATCGTGACATGTACTTGCCTCAGTTTCACAGACCCCATTTTCTACGGCTTAATAGAATTTGCTTCATTTATCTAGTTTAGTTTACTTTAAAATACGTGTAACAAAATAAATAACAGTACTTTATTAAAAACCATGCACTATGACATGCCAGAAAATTTGACATCGCTAATTATAAAATCTGTTCCCTTTATTCTCTTTGTCTGTCTGCGTGTCTCTCTTCATTTCTCAGACTGTCTCTCTATCTGTCTTCCTGCTTATCTGTATCTGTCTCCTCCCTGCTCTCTCTCTTTTCTGTCTCTCTTTTCTTTTTCCCCTCTCTCTACATCTATCTATATATCTACATATCCGTCTATCTGTCTATCTACCTATCTATCTATCTATTTATCTATCTCATCAACAGACTGCCTTGTTTGACGTAATCCTCCAGCCTCTATCCTAAGCCAGTATCTTCACCTCACAATACATATAACAATGCACATCTCAACAATCTGCCTCAGGTACGCCAATCTCTACCTTTCCCTACAGTTCTTTTCCTCCCCTGTACCCTCCAATATTAAATGCATTTATTCACTGCCCACCAACCTGATTCCTTTTTTTCATATACAACCCTTTATTTTCCTAACACGTTTGTTTTCAGAATCCGCTAGTTCGTTATTTCCTTCACACATTTATTTACATGTTTATAAAGCACCACGTTTACGTTACTTCCACTGTTCGTCTGACACTTTTATCTATTCCCAATATTTTGCATCCGAGTTGTGTGATGCTCCAAAGATATGATTTTACAAATTTCTTTGTTATTTCTATCTGATATTTGACGAAAACTTACCTATAAAACGATTTTTGGCTCTGTTATTCTAATTTACTATTTTTTCGTTGTCCATTCATTTTAATACTGTTCTTCAAATAGTTAATATATTTACTTTCATCTAAAGCAAATAAAGTTATTAATGCTAGAGTAACGTCGAGCATCCTTTACAGATATGGTAAGTTATAGTATTTTACGATGTGATCACCCTTAAAATAAATGTTTTATTTACTGCAGCTCAGAACTCTTTTACTGTCATTTTCCCGTACCATGGTTTTGCTAAACTAACCAGGACGTACACTGTTTTTCGGAATCCGTTTTCTCTTGATTTTTCCTTTAATTATGAGTTGCAAAATTTTACATTTATTGTGGCTCGTTATATGTTTGCAGTAAGTCAAATTTTGTATGTTTACCCTTCTTAAATCTTTAAATTTGTTTTTGTTTTGTTTCATAACTTCAGCGTTGGCAATGTGACCTACTCGACCAATCTTGAGTACACGGCGATAGTTCCACATTTCGATCGAATGCTTCTTCCTTTTATCCCGTATCTCCACGCTTTCATTCCATTAAACTGTAAAGAAAACTTTTTATTTTAATCGGTAATATATCACTTTTATCGTTTTTTTTTAACTTTAGGTGTGGTTTGTCGTATTTAGTAACACGTTTTTTTCTCTGTCGATTATGCGGCTTATTTTTTGAAGTCGTATAAGTTACAATTCTAGAAACATCCAAAGGTAAGCGATATATCTTTTTATAGCTATAGACTATTAAAAAAAAGTATTATTTGTTCGCATGGGATCTGATCTTGTGGCGATAACAATTTACTTAGTTTCGTACGTGTTTAATTTTAGTCTGTACTCTTCCCCGCTCAGCACCAAGCAATCCAACAATTAGAAATATGTCCAAGGATTCCTCAAAGACAACTGCATTACCATCGTACTTTATTTTTTACGATATTTCATTAATTTTTACATAACTTTATGTATTTTTAAATCCTATATACTAAATACGATGCACAGTCATTTACATGACAGTAGGGGTACTCGTACTCTTGTCGAAAAAAATTGTTAACAATTATTAATGGACCAATGCACGTGCGATTTGTTCAACAAGCCTGGAGAGTACCATTAAGTAAACTTTGTGTACTAGAGTAGAAAGGCAGCGCTAGAACCAGATTTACATAAATGACTGTACATACAATTATTCACAGCTTACAGACAATTTAAACTGAAGTCGTGTCCAATAAATTAGAGAAAATATCGTAATTACGTACTTTATGTTTAAAAGCACAAGACTCAAGGCATAAACTTAGACAGGCCGTGGTTGAATGAAAAGAGGAATTCGGAAAGAAAAGAATATCAGTAAGATATAAAATAAGCCTTACTTAGAACTGAATATAAAAACGAGTAAATTTATACACGCTAGGAGGTAAGGAGAACAGTTCTTGAGAATTACCTGTGATGGTGAACAGTCGGTTCAAGTCAAGCAGAATGAATAATTGTGCGTCATTTTCAGAGGTGATGAGAGAATAGATCAGGAAATATTAAAACGTTTGAGGAAATAAAACTCTTTATATTGTCCAGTAAACAACACACTTATAGGGGAAAGGGTAAGTAGAGTCTATATTAGAAGGCAAAACTAAAGATGTTTAAATCATCGTTTATGAAACAGAAATAATTTATTGATCAGAAAGTTAGACTATACTTGCAAGCAGGGAGAATAACATCAGCACAGATAAACTTCGTCAGGTGAATAATAGGAAAAACAAGAAGAGGTCCATTTGAAATGAGCCGATAAGACGAAATATGGGGGTAAAGCTCCTAATGGATTTGCTGAAAATGAGATAATTGTGAAGTAGTTAGGTCATGTAAGTGGTGAAGATGAAGCAAGAAAATTAAAACAGTTCTTTGAAGTAAAGCCGGAGGGACAAAAATCACGAGGATGACCAAGGATGACATATCAGTGAGATATTAGGACAGGACCGTGGGGTTGATAGCTGTCAAAGCAACTCTTATCAATTGTAATTAGGTTTTTAGTTCCACCCTGTAATTGCGTTATTGAACGTTCTTGTATCGCTTAAACAAAGCCCTACACTGACAGCAGAATGTCAACAATACGATGGGTTGGCTTAATGGAAGCTCATAAGCTGCGGTTACTGAATATTGTGGTGACTGTGGCAATGGCGAGACAACTTGGACTAAACATCTTCATGTCAGTTTTCTAACGGCACATTCTGATTGGTGCATACGCGCAGTCCTACCTTTCTCAGATCACAAAAATAGATCAAGGCGCCTCGAAAGTAAACCTTTTGACTGACTGAGGCTACTATACCTTAGTAGGCATATGGCTTTAGTATAAAACGTAATGGAAATATTGGTTTCCTATACCATTACAGTGTGTTCTTCCTGTGGTCATCGACATAATGGAGCCTTTAAGGTAATATGAAATAGCGTATTAACGTCCTCCTTCTTTAAGTTCAAAACGATACAAACACTCAAACACTTTAAATCAGCATGCTTGCGCGACTTTGTGTGTGTGTGGGGGAGGGGCAGACAGACAGATAGACAGAACGTGTGCGCGGTAAAGGAGAGCAGACAGAGAAGTAACGAGAAGCAATTGCAGCTAAGTACCTGTTACCGCCAGCCGTTCCCAATAGCACCACACTACAAAAACTTATCTACTGTAGTTTACACTAACACAAACTTACGGCCAGTGATAAATTACTTAGTTGTAGAGAACGTTAATCTTCATTACCAGAACAACTTTAACTTAGTTAATTAATACACCATCTTTTTTATTAAAAGCTACGTTTATCTCTTATAGAAACAGCAATTGGAAAGTTTTTATCTCCAGTGACAGTAGACATTAGAAAAGCGGATGTTATATTCTGCTAAAATGATGAGGTTATTACGACTTATTTAACAAGCAGTATTAACTCCGTTTCTTAAACTGTACAAACTAATATGTATAAAATGCTCTTTAAATATTTACTACTTTGGCAAGTTTTATTGTTGTATTTATCTCTTTATAATATGTCTAATATATCAACATGTAACAAAATGTTTTATTTATGTATTAAAAATAAATAGGTCTACTATATCTTTAAAAATATTATTATTAGTAATAGTATATTATTATTAATTTCTTATTATTATTGTAATATTATCATTGTCATTATTACCATCACCATCATCAGCATCAGCATCAGCATCATCATCATCATCATTTAATGAGCGAAGTGCGTTCTCATTTTTTAATTTAACCGTTTGGTATTTGTCTGTCTAACTGTTTGATGTATGTCTCATAACTTTTGAATGTACCAAGCGATTTTCGTTAAACATAGCAGGCCTGTTTACACGTATACGCCCACAAACCTTTATTGTTTTGTGGCAGCTCTTCTTCTTCTTCTTCTTCTTCTTCTTCTTCTTCTTCTTCTTCTTCTTCTTCTTCTTCTTCTTCTTCTTCTTCTTCTTCTTCTTCTTCTTCTACTTCTTCTTCCTCATCACTCCATGGATAGAGCTATAACATCAGAGAGAGAGAGAGAGAGTTTCCAAGGTCTCTCATGATTCTTCCTACCAGCTGCACTATATTTCAGCACTTGTTTAGGGATACTCATGTCTGCCATGCGTTCCATTAGAGATTTCCGTCCTTATATCTCTTAATTCTATCAATTACTAATTATCCTATTTTTGTTTTACTGTTAGAGTTTTCAAAATTGTATTTCTCGTAGATTTTATTCAACCTATAAACAGAACTTTCAACTGATTTTCACTTTTTCCTATAATTATATGGTCACCCGCATATAGTACTATACTAATGAATTGCCTTAACAATTTTTACGCAATCATCTAATAGCCATAAACATTGTTTTCTATTGCTGCTATAAACCTTCTCCAAGGTCCTTCATACGCGCTGAGTACTAATGTCTTGGAAAAATGTCTTTTCCTCGATATATTTCTTTGGCGTCTTGTGCGATAAATTTTCTTTATGTTTCGAGTTGCAAAATACTTATGATACCATTTTTCTTACCCCTTAATCCCTTCCGCTATCTCCTCGTCCAAATCTGTAAACCTTTTCACCCGCAAACTTTTCTTTTTCCCCTAATTGTTTCTTCTGCCGCTTTGTTTACGACTGTGTTCATTGTATGCCATTCAGATTGTATGTCGCCTCTTCCTTCAGACGATGAGGGTGTTAAATAGTTTAAAAGACGTGACTGATATAAGGTACTGCAACTTTCTTCCTTAGTAAATGCACATTGTAAACGTCATCAACATTTTTGTCTTTTTAGAAGTAGTATTCTTCTATCATTCCAGTAAGGATGTTTTTGAGAGTATTAGTCCTCTGCAAACATGACTTCCACCAATACAGCAACTTTCTCATGTATAATTACATGATCAATAATGCGTTTAGAATCGCTGGCACTCCATGTATGTTTATTGTTATTTTTCTTCCTAAAAATATGTTAGTTAATTTCAATTTATTAAAACTAAGAAGAGTTATCAAATTTTTGCCATTCATATTTATAATTTTAAGTTGAGTGCCTATTACACATGAAACTGATTACTACCAATTCTGACTTTTAAACCAGTTGCAATATGAAAACTAAAAAATAATCACCCGTCTTCTAGTTTTAAAGTTTTGAAGAAAGAGTACTTTGGTTTCTCTATTAAGATGTAGGCCCTCTCAATTGTCTTGATTGCTACAGATTCGAGTTCCTGAGGTACCTAAAACCCTTATACAGAAATATGGTAACGGAGAATACAGGAAAATCTTATCACTGGCATTCTACTGTGTGTCATCATGTTGTTTTAATAATTAAAGATTTCAAAATTGTAATATTATGTTCCGCTATTTTTTCTGTTACGAAAATTAGTTTAAAAAATACTTAAAACTTTTATTCTATATTCTTTATTATTTCAACGTCTTGATAACTTATGCATTTTTTATGGACATGACTATATTTGAAGACCAAGATAATTTGTTTAGAGAAACAAACTAGAATATATAGTTATTTATAGGTGAGATGCAATAAGTATAAAGTACAAAACTGGATAAACTGAGAGGAATCAATAATGTTTCTGTGCAATAAGGAAGAAAGAAGAGCAGTGGGGTCTGAAGGAAAAATCTTTGAAGGGGGTTGTAGAAAAAAGAATTAGTGCCGAGGGATATTGCTATATCCGCTATGTCCGTAAAAAAAGGGAATAGAGGAAGAGATCGAGAGAGAAAGAGAGACAGACAGAGAGAGAGAGAGAGAGAGAGAGAGGGGGTGAGGGAGTGGGGGAGGGAGAGAGAAGGAGTGAGTGAGTGAGAGAACGCTGAGATCTAAATTGAGAAGTGCAGTAAATAATTCAGTCACCGCCTTACATGCTGAAAGGTAACTTTTGCAATTTACTGAGCTGAAAGGAAAAACGAAAACAGAAGAAATCACTGGCACAGAAGTACCACTGATCAAATGCAACTGCAATATTAATAATAACACTTATAATAAGTAGTAGTGTCTACTTGCAGGTAACAAAATATAATTAGTTATTTCTCTCCTATGTTGGCAATAGTTAAAATGTTTTCATTATCGTAAGTGTAAATGAATATTAGATGACTTATTGGACTACCATGCCTTTTAAAGTAATCTAATGCAGTGGTTTTTCAAACAGTGGTATGGCTCGTATCCCCAGTGGTACACAAGAGAAGCCAGACAAAATTATCCATATGAATGTGGTAAAAATATGAAAATATAAAAATCAACACTGAAAATTCCGGAGGACGTGGGCCTTACTACTAGACACTGCCAGACAAAATTATCCATATGAATGTGGTAAAAATATGAAAATATAAAAATCAACACTGAAAATTCCGGAGGACGTGGGCCTTACTACAAGACACTGCCGGGGACTTCTGAGGTCTTAAATACGGCTCCATTTGTTTGAGTTATATAATGTAGACGTCCAGGTGTCATTAAATTAATTGGGGCGTCTTTGAAACCTGCAGCGTTAGTCAGTCTTTGCCAGGCATTGCCAGAACATTTGTGTCGCCACGGTGTAACAGTAGAGTAACATATTACACTGTAAGCTATAATAGTCACTGAAGTAATGAAAATAGTAAAGTCTCCGTTTAAAACGCTTTTTATCACGTCACACAAATCAGGACACCAACACCAATCGGTATAAGACAAGTAATCAAACTTTTGCTCTGTCTACAACAGTTTGCCTATACAAGGTCGCAGTCAAGATTATATACACTTGTATATACACTTCACCAGATAATTCTTGTCTTCAAATTCAAATCTTTACTTAAAAAGTTCTTATTATTCAGTTGACATTATTGCAGCGTGAATAAGAAAATCAAAAATATACAAATGTACTTACATCAGTATCTGAATTAAAATAACATAGGCTAAAAGCATGTAATCGGATGTATTACATTACGTAGTTACAGATGTCAATTGGCATATTAGCTCAGTCTGAACTTTGTTCATGAAATATTGAAACCAATCTTCGTTCTCTATAACAACTTTCTTCTCTATAACAACTGTATCAACTAAGTTATAGAGAACTAAATAAGGCGTTGAAGACCAAAAAGAGCTACCAGAGAATCTTACTGCATGTAACTACATTTTACTAAATTACCAGAAGAAAATTCGAAAGTTCTATACAAAAGTTGGCAAATTTAATAAGAGTTTAAGGAAAGGTTGACCAAATGTTATGTGTGGAGCGTTGCTTTATATGATGGAGAGACATAGACACTGAGGAAGGAGGATGAGAAAAGATTAGAAGCATTTGAGATGTGGGTTTGGCGAGCAATGGAAAAAACGAGGTGGGTTAATAAAGTAAGAAGTGATGAAGTTTTAAGAAGAATAGGGGAATAGAGAAGAATCCTGAAGGTAATAGAAAATAGTAAGGTTATTGTTTAAGAAGAGATTGCTTGCTTGTAACTGCCATGGAGGGTGTCACAGAAGGAGAAAAAGAAGAGGGCGTAGAAGAATGAAGTCAATAGATAGTATTAAAATCAGAGGATGTTACGAAGCAACGAAAAGACTGGCATGCGAAAGGACAGCTTGGAGAGCTTTTACCATTTGAAGATCTGCCTTAGTGCGTGGTAGTGAAGTGCGCCTGTGTTACTTCTTTAGCTCAAGCATGACAGACAAGTCCTCTGTATTATTTATCCCCAGCGTTAGGAAACTTCATTTCAAAAATAAATTAAATTTCAAACCTACAAATAAATGTATGAAATACTGTAGAGGTTTTGTTTTACAGTCTTTAATAGACTGTATTCGTAATTTTATTTTTAAAAATTGAACTACAAATAACTTTATTTCTCAGCAAGCTTTCAGGACAAAAATTAAAATTCATATGCTACACTCTAACGTCAGTTTTAATAAGTAATTAAGTTCTTTACACCAAATCCTTAAATTAATTTGTAATAATAATAATTATTATTATAATTATTATTATTATTATTGTGGTGTTGTGATTATAAAAAATAAATTTTTCTCAGTGTAAAAGTGTATTTCTTATTTAACCGCTTAAATATACCAAACGGTTCACAATACGTTCAACTAAAAAAAACCTTTGACATAAAAAGTAGATTAAGAACAAAAGTTTTTATCAAAACTAATTTGTTATTATTACGTTTATCTTGAAAACAGAAACATTATAAGATTTTTAGAACACGTATAAGTAAAAATGAAATTACTTTGCTTAAATAAAATAACAGTCAAATTTATTATCATGAGTTTTACTAGTTTACTAGCTGTGTACTCCACACTCCAATTTAAATAATATTTGACCTTGTTACTTATAAAAGATTAACTTTGAAATATTTGTTAGTCCAGCGGACTGCACGGCTACATGCGTACTGTAAACCCACTTAAGAAAACACAATATCATTTTACATATGTAGAAGGACGCAGAAGAACGACCATTAGAATACGATCCGCAGTAACCTAATTTAACAAACGTATACAACGAATGTTTGGTGCAATTTCGTTGAATCTCTGCCTTCTAAATTGCGCCGACTATTTTCATGCAAATCCTGCTTCTGTTACAAAAGCAACAATAATTTATCACTGGGCATTAATCTTTTGTTGTGCGCCCAAAAGAGCAAGTTTTATTTAGTGACAACGTTTGTAAAAAAATTTATTAATCTAATATTTTTTCTTATTCTGCTTTCTGGATTTCTCTCCGCGTTTTCTGTTTACTAGTGGATTTTTCAAGCTTTGTATTTCTCCTGAAGGAAAAGATATTATTATGTTAAACGACCCATTAATACGAAGAGGGGAAACTATAACAAGTACACGTACCCAGAGGGAAAGGTAAAAGAAAAGTGGTTAGCCAAAACAAGTGTGTAAGAAAGAGAAAAAGGAAGAAAAAATAAAAGGAGGAAAAGAGAAAGAGAGAGAGAGAGAGAGAGTGTGTGTTAGTTTGTGGGTGTGTAGGTGTTAGTGTGTAGGTGTGAGGGGGAGAAACAGAAAATAGATGGATAGAGCAGATAAAAAAGAATAGATATAGGGAAAATAACAAGAAGATAAACAGGATATAAAGAGACAAACAAATAAAAAAGTCAAAGAGATACATTAATGAATCTGTATTTTTAGTAATATAATTTAATATATTTTAATGTTCTTCTTTTCCCCTTTTTTATTTTTTATTTCTTCTTCTTCTTCTTCTTCTTCTTCTTCTTCTTCGTCTTCTTCTTCTTTTTCTTTTTCTTTTTCTTTTTCTTTTTCTTTTTCTTTTTCTTTTTCTTTTTCTTTTTCCATACTTTTTTTTCTTTTTCTTCCCTTTCTCTTCCTCCTCGTCCCCGTCTCCGTACTTTACCTTCTTCTTCAAAGCCTATCATACACGCGTACAAACTGCAAACACATACACACACACACACACACACACTCTTGTGTGTTTTAAAAATTATTTTTTGTTACAGTCCCTTTCTTTGAGACATCAACAGTTTTATGTTAATGTACGATCCAGATGGTTTTTGCTTATTTTAAAGTTGTCTCAAGCATTAAGACTTATGCTCAAAGTGATAGCATGTTGGTTTGCTGTCTGGCAAAATATCTGTGTGTTGACCAACTTCTACTGCTGGCTGCTCTTGGCTTTTGGTTAGTTTTTGTTTGATGTTTTTTTCACTGATTTCCAAGTAATTTTAAAACACTACACATAAGAAAATTTACAGAAAAAATTATGTATCAAAGCCAATTACTTTTACAATAAATAATATTTACTATTTTAAAAAACTAGAAATAATATTTGTGTGCAAAATTTTATTTCCAATAAACGTGTTTATTATTTCCTAACAATCTTTTGCAGATTTATGTACAAATATCTGCAACCTATTATATTGTAACAGGTACAAAGTAGGAATGGCGTATTTTCTTTCTTTTGTACTCAGTTAATTTATTTACTTTATTTAAAACTATTGTCAAGATTCATTATCTCAATTGACAAATGTTTCAAACACTGTGTCGTAGGCATAATATCAGCCACGTTAATTCGACATGTAATGAAGTACTCATGCTTAGATAATAATAGTTGCTGTTGCCTGTAATAAGGGGTTGTGTAGTTATTTCTTGTCATTGCTGGTTACTTTTGCCAGTTCACATCGTTTTGCGCGAAATCATTGTACCTTTAAATTCCGTATATCTTTACGTTGTATTCACGTCAAAAACAAAAATCTTACTAAAAACGAATTACATACAAATAAATGAAAACGAATAGGCGATACAACTGAAAAAAGAATACAAAAACTCAAAGACACACACATACACATATTTCATATAATCTGTAATTTTGACCTAATCTGTGTACTTAAAAACGAAGGCGGTTCGAAACGTTCTTAGCCTAGCAAAGAAAAACTTGATTTTTCAATTTTTGTGTTTATTTTTTAACATAGCCTCCTGTCAACTTAGTGCACATAAGCTAATGAGATTCTAGCTTCTTTATACCTTTAGCATAATACAATTTCTCTAAAACATGCGTTACACTGCCTTTGTGTACAATCGTTTACCTATACCATATTATTTATATTGGTAATTAGTATCCTAGAGTTTTGACAAGTATTAATGGTTATACTGTATAACAATATTTATAAATATTTGTTTTAAATATATACTTAAATTTTTTAAATTACATTTAGTTTGTTAAATGCTATTCTTCAGAGCAGATGTTCTCAATCTTTCAAGACATATGTCCTTAAATTTATTAGTAAGTCCACGCCTCCCAGAAATAATACCTTAAAATTTATGTGTATGTACGTGTATGCTTATGTGTTATGTATGCGCTTGTGCGCATTAATTCGTACAAATTGCTATTATCAACTGGAAAACTATATTAAATTCATAGTGCTGCTTTGTAAGGCTGTATTTTTACGAATGTTGATTATAGTGGTTCAATTATAAAAATTACATCATTTTAAAATCCCATACGTTATATAAATTCAATTTTTAAATATTTAAACACTTTTAAATTAAAGGTACTGAAACTAAAACACTATTATTTTTGAAATTCAAAAACTTGCTTTATCAATTTGTCTTTATTTGGTAATTTTTTTAAATCTCGTTTCTTGACACACGTTTTTAAAGGTTTCCTTGAATCCTGTCATGCCATTGGGGGGGATGGGTGGCTAGTGTTGAGAACCACTAGCTTACACCTCATTTATTAGTATAGCAGTTATTCTTTTCTGTATGCTGTTATTACTTGTTTTGTACAATATTTTAGTATTTATGTTTATGAATGTTTTTTAAATTGATTCGTTCCGTTGTTTATGTAAGTAAATGTTGCCCGTTTGTTTATGCTTTTGTTACTTGTGCAAGTATGCTTGTTTAGAGTAAATATTTACATCCTATAAATATGTCGTTTTTATTTTAAATTTCATTTTAGTGTTATTTCGTGTAATAATAACAAGTTATTATTTGAATTTTCTTCGTAACTGTGCTTTAAATATTGTGCGTATATGCATGTATTGGGTGTGTGTATGAGGGCGCTTATTAAGTAGTCAAAATAATTTTGCCAGGTCTTCTCTGGATAAAGCAACAACATATGCGCAACAATCTGATAAAATAACGAAAACTATTTCTCCTTAAAAAAAAACAAGAAAAACGTATTTATTTAAATCAATATTGTTTTGGCGAGTTGACACTATAAAATACTGTAGAGTGGTCAGTGCCGTAGTTTATATCATTACGACATACCTATCAAAAACAAGGGTTACAAAAATGTATTCTCACTCATACGTTGCGCCGAGGTAAAAGTCACATTTCGTTCTTCGTAACGAAGATTAATGTTCACGAATAAATTATTATCATGATAGCAGCAGCCGACGCCTTTGCTCACACACACACACACACACACACACACACACAGCGTTGCGCCCGGCGTTTGGATGTGAACAGCGAAACTAAAGTCTGGGGGAGATAATACAAAACCAGTCGTTATCAGCTGACGTTCTTTTTACAGAGTTCCCTTGCATTCAGTTCAAACAGCATGATGATATAATAAACTGCATAAATATATGATCTTTCAAAATATTAATACATGCACATGTTATGGTGCGAGTAGTTTTAGGCATAAACTGTACAATGTAATGTTATTAACCTATAACAGAAAATATAAACTACTACTTTTCTGCTAATTTAACAAACAACCTGGATAAGACATCATATTTTTGACTGCAGGCAACTCTGTTTCATATTGACGCTACTTCATCGGGTGATCAGTTGTGTGCATAATGTTACTACATTACAGAACAGTCTACGTGTTTATCGAATGTTCAGAGGAATCCGGCTGTAATGTGTGTGGCGTACGTGATTCTCGACGCATTAGCTAGACTGTACCAGAAGCCGCGTGAACTGTGTCAAGACCGCAATGAATTACGCTCTAAAGTTTTCCTTTATTGTTAATGGGCGGTATGCAATATTTTAGTATTTCGGTGGGGTATAAATACAAGTACTCAACGACGTTCAGTTTCAGTTTGAGTCCCGATTTATTGGAATGACGTTCGTAGTATTATAGTTCAGTTATTGTCGGGCGATATACAGTGAGTTTGAGTTGCGAATTGTTACAGCGTGGTTCGACGGATTGTGGCGGAGAGTTACGTGTGCGGTACGATTGTAATACAATTGTGTTTCATATCAGTTGACATTTTTTATTGCGTGTGAACAATTTTTATTTGATTTGTTGTAAGAGACTGTCTTGTTAATTACAAACCGTTTAATTGTGATAATTAAAGCTGGTGATTAGTGACGTAACTGGTGTCTTGTATTTTGTTTTCCACTGTACCTACGACGATCAGTGTGTGTGTGTGTGTGTGTGTGTGTGTGTGTGTGTGTGTGTGTGTGTGTGTGTGTGTGTGTGTGTGTGTGTGTGTGTGTGTGTGTGTGTGTGTGTGTGTGTGTGTGTGTGTGTGTGTGTGTGTGTGTGTGTGTGTGTGTGTGTGTGTGTGTGTGTGTGTGTGTGTGTGTGTGTGTGTGTGTGTGTGTGTGTGTGTGTGTGTGTGTGTGTGTGTGTGTGTGTGTGTGTGTGTGTGTGTGTGTGTGCATTGCAGCATGACAGGTTGAGGCGTCTACTGCGTCTTTAAAATGTTCTTTTATAAAACATTAATAAAAGGTAATTGGCTTTCCAGTTTCCTGGTGTTGATCGAACACTCCATTGCCGGATCCCGTTGTTTGAGAATACTAACACACCGTTCTCCGTTCTCCCGTGTCCCTGTTGTTATCCAAGAATGTTATTAAGATGCCATCGGCTGACCTTGGTCTGTTATGGCAGCCACGATTGAAAAAAAACTCTTTCAGTTGTGCTGGTCCTGTATAGCTAGTAAAGTGGCTTAACTGCTCGGTGATCACGACTTACTTGAGCAAGGCCTCAATTCGGATTTCGTCACACAGACATTCATTAAGCATGATCGAGACTCTATACATTTAATACTGTCATGCCGCATTGCAGAAATAAATATCCTGGAACATGATTATGATTATCATCTTTTTCACAACTCGGCATAGGCAAGGTTCTGCATGTTCCACCTTCAAATATTCTCCAACTATCGCTTTCTGGGTCTACCCATACACCTATGTCCTATAGGTTTGTATTGCCAGACTTGTTTGGCCAGTCTGAAATCTGACATCCTTTCTACGTGTTTTTTCCATCATTGTTTGTAATCTTTTAATTTTTCACTCAAGTTCAAAACTTATAAATCTTCTCATATGGCCTTATTCTTTATATGGTCAAAAACACCTTTTAATTCCTCTTAACCCTTTAAAGCCCAAATTTTGAAAAACCATTAGAAAAAAATTTCTTTTCTAAAAATTCAATTTGGCATATATTGAGGATGTCTAATACATTTTTTCAAAATTTTATCTCCTATGGTTTAAAAATAGGAGTTATGTTGCTTATAAGCAACAGTGGGCTTTAAGGGAGCTTCTAGTATACGTGGAAAGAATATTGTACAAGTAGCTGTTATGAATATATCGTATTATTTAAGGCAATTTTTATACAAAACACAAATTATAATGTCTCTTTGTCTATAAACCCATTAAAATTGTGTTAATAACAATAATTTATGATAAATAATATTATTTGTGTAGCAATAATACAATCAAAATATGTATGAACTGAAGTCTATTTTACATTATGTGAAACTGAGAGAAACAATTTTTTTTACTGTCCGAACTGTATTTTACTATCCTGTTTCTTCGGCGTTTCCATAATTCACACCTATAGGACAGTACAGGGACTGCCATGTATTGTAATATTATGTATATTACAATTCTTTTCTAGTCTGTAATATATTAACGACGTACTGAACTTCCGGTTCCAAGTACATTTAAAAAACCATATGGTTAAATTATTCACTAAATTATATCCATTTGATTCACTGTTGAGAATATTAATATTTAATTAAAGTTTATATTATTCGTCATAATATTCTGCACGTTAATGTAACTAACTAGTGAATGGATGTAACGTGATTTGAACGATACAAGCACACACTTTCCCACTTTTTCACTTTCACAAACACTACACTTTAGTTTATCGTTGTAAAATGTTTTAACACTACGTTAAATCGAAGTCCTAAGTCCTTAACCTAGTTACAATATTTTCTTACTAATTTAAAATTTTGTTATGTAGGTTATAATTAAAATTTTGGGCCACAATAAATATAATCTTTCTGTTTCACGTTTCTGATAGTCGCATGCAATATTATCTAACCGTTGTGTGTGTGTATGTGTGCGCGCGCGCGCGTGCGTGTGTTCAAAAGTCTTCCAACATCTTTTAATTCCTATAATTCCTGTCCACCGACTAGTCTTATCAATTCATTAGTTTTCTTCAATTTTTTTCTTTCTACCTTTTTCCGTCTATACTTTATTGATCGTGTTATTTGTCTATCCCGTTTCTCTCATGTCTGTGTTTATTCCATCGTTCCATCCATTCATTCCTTCCTCCAGGGTTTTACTGATGTCCAGTGCATGTTCTGTTTCAAAATTCGTTCCACGCCTAACGTTTACACATACGTGATACAACCTCGTATACAAAACCGGAACAGCTTTATCATATATCGTCGGTCAGTTTGTGAGTTCAAGTTTCCAGAAACTCGATCATTTCCAGAATGATCTTGACTCTTCTTTAAATAAATACACCACACCTCCGAAAGTTTATTTCAATAGCACTTGAGATATGTTCCGTTCCGTATTCTTACATTAATTGATAGGTAGCATCAAATTATTAGATTTTAATTATTTTAACTGCGAGTAACCTCTTTGTATGTATGGCTCTCAGAGTTAGCCGTAAAACATCACAAGGAAATGACCAACTTAAGTATCTATGAAACTATCTGTAATACATAACTAATAACAGCATGCAATTTTTTCCAGACTTGTAAAGCTTTTAAGGCTGCAATCAAATATTTATTTTGTCAAATTATTAAAGTTGTTTTAAATAATTTTGTTGACAGTGATTTTGTTGTTTTGAGTACTGTTAATCATAATTGAACATCCCCCCCGGACATTTTCACAAATTTCTCAAAACTTTTGAGCTCAATGTCTATCCCACGTTAACGTCGGCTAACTTATTGCCTCCAACGTTAAACATTTTTGAAAGTAAATACTGCACTCAGATTTCGGTTGCACTTTATTATGTGGACCATACCCGACATAAATTTTTAATTTTTTTTTAATTTTGATCCATTTATTGATCCTAGTGTCCTAAAACTTTAAATTTACAAATCTGTATACTGTTTTCAGGCTATGATTAAAAGTGTTTTTAATTTCATATCCCACACAGATTTTGCATTTTTTCAACCTTTCGCCTTCTCAAATTTTTACTACTCGTCCAACTGTTTTTATGGACAATCAACATCAAAAACAATAGAGGTCTGTGGGATATAATATAGACACGCATTCTACGTTTTATGAAAATTGGTTGATTCATTGGTTGACTATTGTTAGACACCTCTCCATATACCCGGCAATCGAATTAAACACAAGTACTCCCTTTCTTCGTTCAGTTATAATGACGTTCGGTAATTTTTTTTTTTTATTTTAATGTAGTAAGTACTCCCTTTGTTTGTTTAGTTATCATGACGTTGGGTAATTATTTTTTTATTTTAATGTAGTAACTACTCCTTTTGTTCGTTCAGTTATCATGACTTTCGGTAATTATTTTTTTATTTTAATGTAGTAAGTACTCCCTTTGTCGTTCATTTATCATGCCGTTCGGTAACTATTTTTTTATTTTAATGTAGTAACTACTCCCTTTCTTCCTTCAGTTATCATGACGTTGGGTAATTATTTTTTTATTTTAATGTGGTAAGTATTACCTTTGTTCGTTCAGTTATCATAACGTTGGGTAATTATTATTTTTTATAATTATTTTATATGTAGTTGTCTTTTAACTATTGGATATTTTTATTAATTTGTCTGTTCGTACCATTTTTTAAACAACTTCAGATACAATTTTCCATACTTTTACGGCTGGCCCTGACGGGCTAGAAAAATAACTCCGGGGTAAAGAGTCGTGGCCTGTTTTCCGTTTCCATGAAGACGTTCCAACTCAGACTTTATCCAGACACCGTTCCAAAGATGATTATGTGTCTGTAGCTAAAACGCCGCAACAAAATGGGCTAAAACTCTATAGGCGCCGGAAATTTTAATTTAACAAATACAATTGTTTCCAATTTATTTATATCTAATAATTCGAGTTTCAAAAACTGTAACTTCTACCATTTTTCTTTCTTTAATTTTTTTACTAGTCTAATTTGTTTAAAACAATTATTTTTAAACACTATTTTATTATACATACAGTACAATAATTATCGTACATATCGTATTACAGTAATTATCAGAGAAACTAATGCTAAGGATTTCTTCTGCAAGTATAAAATTGTATTACCTAATGTATGCTTCAAAAAAAAAATCAACATTGCTACAAATAGAAATATTTTCTATACAAAAAAAAATATTTTCTTATTATATAGAAGGCATTATTAATGTACTCCAATTAATTTAATTCAACTAGTAAACGTTAATAACAAAATATGTATACTAACAAACTTCATACATCTGTGCTTTTCCTGAATACGTAAAAAATAAATACGTTTTATTTAAAATGAATAAACAAAGAAAAGCATTTAAACAATCGCAATAGGCTATTTCCGGTAACATTGAGTTCAATTACGCGCAAAGCTCAAATCGCAGAATGCG
The DNA here is from genome assembly GCA_034769895.1 of Magicicada septendecula. Taxonomy (NCBI): domain Eukaryota; kingdom Metazoa; phylum Arthropoda; class Insecta; order Hemiptera; family Cicadidae; genus Magicicada; species Magicicada septendecula. Next base: position 106,183,713 of record CM068372.1, on the reverse strand, counting down.
GCTTACCAATGCAGAGACACGTGACGCGAGATAACAATTCCCTATAGGCGTCAGAGAGATATGAACGAGTTTTATCTTCTTCGTATTGTTATGATAATGACGCCAACAATATACACAGCGATAACGTATCGGTGTAAAACGCTGCAGTAGTATAAATTATGCCCGATGACATTGTTCATGTGTAGCGTTTAGCCGTACTGAAACAGAGAGACAATTTTTTTAAAAACGTCAAATGTCCTTTTCAATCCACCGTGAAACATAAGGTTTTTATATTTTATACAATAAAATGTAAACAAAGTAAAAACAAATTTAATTCATATTTAACAATGTATTTTAGTGCAGAACGTTCAGAATTTCTTTTTAAAAATAGAGATGAAATTATCTCAATAGATTTAGGTTACGTTCGGAAGGGTTACAATAAAGTCTTGGATACAACAATGTTGGATGTTGCATTACTCAGTTGTTTGTGGAAACGTTTGGTAATACTTTAATTGATAAACATGGTAATGAAATATTTTTCTAATTTTTGTTAATTTTTGCGTGACCCTAGAGTTAGCAAATTTAAAAATTATTTTTTTCTCACGTGATTCACAGTTTTTTACATTATACGCTTATAGTTGATATTGTCATTTAGACAATGTTTTAACTCTGTCCTCTACAACAGATGTAAAAGGTGATGGAGACAGTTACCGATCTCGGTTTTTATTAATCGCTTGAATTAAGCTCATAAACAAATTAATAATTCCCCGTTTAATACAAATAAGTGTCAAATAATTATCATTTTCAATATTAACTGAATAATTCTACATATGCTACTAACAAACGATTGCTTAATATCACGTTAGACCCGCAAGGTGACACCGTTACGCAGTAAACGCCAAAGGAACATACACGCTACTGACGGACTAAGAGCGTTGCTTTATGTCTAGCGGCTCAGCCAGGATTTCCTTTTAAAGGGTTTTGGGATTTAAATATTTGTAAATAAACTACAATAATTTAAAGAAAAACTTCGTTATTTACTATTTATTTTGTTATAGTCAGGGAGGTTAGTGTGAGTACATATGGATATTTCAGAATTAACAAAGTCATAAGATTAAATTTTTCATTACAATATAAATAAACAATACCAGGAAACTTCGACAGTTTACCATCTTCTGCACATTCTGAGAGTATTGAATGTTTTAACGAAATTTCTAAAACTTTGTCTTAATAGTACCTGTCTGTAAAGGTTTACTGCAAATGGAATTAAATCAGTTTACTCGTCGCCACTAAAACGAATAAAATATTTTCAAAAAATGGGCACTACACCCTTTTAAAAACAAACATTTTAAAATTACGCTATGGGTTCAGCGAATACTAACATGCATGGCAACATATTTCATTGACGATTGCACACAAATCCGTTTACGGGTAAAACCCATGGACTGTTTGTAAATCGAGAACGATACTGTTTGTAGTATCGGATTCAAGGAATTCAAACCACAATCAGAATATAGTGATTTTTTTAACTTCAAGCTTTTTGAACGTCAGGAGTCAGAAAGTGGATGGAAATCTTCGTAAAATCACAAATATTTATATGAGATATCAAATTAAGAAAACATTTTAACTTACATCTGAATTTAGTGCTAAAGCTTGGAAAGTTTTTTAAATTTTGAGACCCCAAGCTCATAAAAAAATAAATAAAAATTTTCAAAAGTTATGAAAATATAGAAGGGTGTCAGACTATAATGCATTCTAACCCAAATCCGAATATTTTGAATTTTTGGTGTTTACTGTATGATTGTGTGATCTACATTCGTTATATTAATAAAGAAACAATAGAAAAATGGGAAATTGTGTAATTTGTTCATAATAACAAAATTATATAGTTTTAAAATATATGTAATTATGAACGTACTTCATTCAAAATAGTGAGCGAGTTTTTTCGACTCAGGGACCACACTAATTTCAATATGATTGTATACATACATGTTGTAACTAGCTTTTCGCCGCGTTACAAATCCTGGGAACCCTTCGTAATTAAACTCCGTTAATTAGAAGGGCTGCCTACGTTGTAACAGAATTGATCACAAATAATTAAAATAACATATTACTTACTAGCTGTGTAATTGTTTACTTTGTGTAAGGAAACAATGGCAAGGTATACAATTGATTTAAGCACTCCTCATATGTGTGTAACAAGAAGACTTCTCTTTATTCAACATTTAAGAAAAACATATACTGACTGATGCCATGACATTACTAACTCACTCAATTATTAAATTATCGAAAGGTTTCTTTAAACTTTGGCATCAAACTAGATTCTATATAGTTATACCTCGGATCCGGGTGAACTTTCTGTATTAAAACTTTTAATTATACTCTTTTCATGATATTAGCTTGCAAGACTTTCTATTAATTCAACATTTAAGAATGGTACTATTGCTTGAGTTATATTACTCTACATTAACATATAAACTGTTACAACGTATGAAGTTAGAATAGTTACATGAAATATTAATTAATAAGATATAATCTTATAAACATTAGATTTAATTTATAAGTCTTTACAAAGTTAATCATTTCTGAAAAGTCTCTTTCAAGATGTGTGGTGTAACAAATATTAGTAACCCTCGATAGACAGGCTATCGAGTCACCTTTTAATTGGTATGCAGAAGACTCCTCCTGGGGTATCAGTCTTGGGAAACAGGAACAGCTACGTCGTCATCTCGGTCTGGCTTTCCTCTGTAAAGGGCTCCAAAAGTTAGCAGGTAGTACAATATGTCATGCAGCTATCTACGATGATCGGGTAGATTCTCGGATGTCCTGATCTGCATATTCTGTCACGTGCAGTAGAGTTTGTGGCTTCTGCTAGTTCACATCTCCGGGTATTACTTTGGAATAGCTTTTATACGTTGAAGTACGTAGTCATCTTGTGTTACACTTTTAGTTACGTTTCAATACTTTTTGTTTTACATAACTTTAAACTTATTGTCTATTCACATGACTACATTAATTAATACATCCAGATGCTTTAACAAACTACATCTGGTACACTTTCTGAAGATGAAACCAAATATGATACACATATTTGAAGAGCATAGCTCTTACGTCTACACTGTACGGAGTCACCCTTGCAAGAGAGAGAATTTACGCTCCCCTCGCTCGGTACTGGACAAAAGTTAGTGGGACAACTTCCGCGCGAGAATATAGTTCCTAACTATATTTAAGTTAACATTTTTATTTATTTAAACTATCCCTAAACAAATATACATAATTTAAATCAGTTGTTTTAGCGACTTTTTATGTCTTCAGATTTTATTATTATTAACATTAGTTTTTATCTTATTCTTACTCACACAAGACTCTGAAAGCATGTCGAGTCTGGAATCAACAGGAAAGCGCCTGCTTACAAGCAAAGGGTTAAATACGATATTAATAACGCTTTACAATTTATCTTTTATTTGAGTATCTTATAACTAATTAATTATAACTGATTAAGTTATAACTTATAACTGAGTACATACAGGTATCTTATATTAAAACAGTGAGATTTAAATGGCTTAAGAGCTCGCAACCTTAATTTTTTAAAATTTTTTATTTTCTAGATTATTTCTTTTATTTAAATCGTCACATACTCCACCGCTTGAATTGCACGCTACGGTTTAGCTTTTTGAGTCTAACTCACTATGGGGCACTGGGATATTGAATGGGTTTAGTGTGTGTAATTTCTTTCACATACTTTCTTGTACACTTTACAACGTTCTCCACATAGATATTTCCTATAGTTACAACACAGTACACTTTATATTCTTATGATCTACCTTTTTTTTTTACATACTATTTACACTAAATATTTACACAATTAAAACACAAAACTCTTTCTTATCTCTATCACTTAATTTTACTACCGCGTTTTTTGTTTGTCTTACTCTCTCTTCTGTAGAGTAACTTTCTAAATCTCTACTATTTAGAATTCTATCTTAGCTTCTGTGAGTCCTATATATATATATAACTCATGTAGTTAATGAGTGTTAGTACCCATCTAGTTAATGATTATTCATTAATGCATGCTCCGCAGAACTGGAACTCAGGTTGATCAGGCCTCGTTTCCAAACTCTACGTTTTACATTTCTTACGCGGATTCAGAAATATAATTTTCTTTACTACCTAGTATTCCTTTTCCTTTTTTTTTTATACTATACCTTCACTTCTTCTTATACAACTTTAGTTGCGAAATATGCGATCTCCGCACATATTTCTGAGTTGCAGTTTCGCACAGGGCTACTGTAACTGGAGTTAGGTACTTTTGGATTTGATAAGGGCCACACCATCTGAATGATAGTTTCGAGGTGGTCTTATCAATCGCACTACTAATGGGGTGAGTCTTGTACATTACCAAGTCACCTACTTGGTACCTGACTGAGTTGATATGATTACCTTTCTCGTGGTATCTTCTGGATTTTTCCAAGCTTGCTCTCAAGTTAGAGCGGGCTTTGTTCCATATTCTCTTTATCTGCTTATCCGTTACTTGCGGAGGCAGCAGATCGTGTATATTCCATCTTGTGGACAAAGGGTGGTTTGGTCGATACTTGTATAGTAACTCGAACGGGGTCGACTTGTGACCTTCGTGGTAATTGGGGACTGGGAGTACGATTAGTGGCAGTGTGTGAAGTTATTTATTATTAGTGCACAGTTTGTTTTTCCTAATTTCCTTTAAATGACATTATTCATTTAAATGATCGCCTTCGTGAAATTCCCTTTTTCTTACTTCTTAAGTACTAACTTACATTTTAATCTTAATCCTAATTTGCAAACCTTAGATTGGAATGATCCCTACTTATCCGTAACTCACAACATCCCGGCCCGACTGACACCAGCTTACTCTAACTACGGAAGTTAGCTTTCAGCAATTATTAATGATCTTTGGCACTTTTCAGCCCTATCATTTCCCTTTCAGTCGGCGCCGTTGTGACCTGTTACGTTACATTTATAATCACTACTTGATTATATCTCATAAACTTATTTCTAATGTGATCTAAAGAGGATCCCATACTCCACTTTAGATCACTGGTTTGAGAGAAGCGGAATCTCACGAATATGATTCTCTTTTATCTCTTTTAACAATACTTAAACAAACTATGCGGGAGAGGAGACACTTCACAATGCATACTAGTCATACTCACTAGGGGTGGTTTTCAATTGTTCAGGCTAGCACCGGTTTATCACAATAGGGAGGGTGCGTGGCTGTTTACTACATTTCCTACAATACTGAACACGCTTTTATTTTCTTACTTGCCACCACTGCGATGTCTTCACTATGCAACGTTACCTTTTATTATTATTCTTTTCCCTTAATTACTTCTACACTTCACACAATTTTAGTATAACTTAGGATTTATTTAGCTCTAGTACTTAAATCAATTATTATTATTATTCACTTTATTATTTATTAAACTACTTTGGGAATTTAAGAAACGCTCCTAGAACTATCGTCTATTTAATCACCATATTTATTTAGCACACTTTATATTCACAGGTTGGTTCCGTTCCAATGGCTTACTTTTGCACTCTCTACTTATGTGCCCATATTTGCCACAATTATAACAGGTGGGTTTTCTGCGAGGTGGGTACTTGGTTTCCGCTTTATCTGGGTTTACAGTTAACTTACCAGCTTTGCGCACATAGTGAGGTCTACTAGAAACTTGTCTTTCATAAGAGGTTGTTACATCAGGCAGTAGTGCTTGCAATTGATGTCTATTATTTCCAGAGGTTTTCATTGCTTCTCTATTTTGATCTGAGTACCATACATTTGAAGAATGGATACTGCACTGTTCCAGATCAGCAATCGTATTGGGTCTATTCATCAATGATAGTCGAGATCTATCTTCGGGTATTACTTTGAGATTCGGCCAGATCGACAAATTTTTTATTCGCCTGGTTAAATGCTCTATTCTCTGGGTAGTCCGCAAAATTTTTGCCGGAGATTTCTCGTCTTGGAGTGTTTGAGACAATAAGTATAGTTCACTATACTTGGCAGTACAAATTTCTTTCTCGCTTTCATAATCGAGTTGGCTTAGATAGTTTAATTCCACGGGCGCATCAAATCCACATTCGCGAATTGAACTTCGTAATTCCGCGACTGTTACATCAGCATGGGGTAGTCCACGCAAAAGAGCTTCGTAAGACAGCTCGTCTTTTAATAACAAATCAGGGTTAAATTGGGCCATTTTGTTCTAACACATTAGCACGTACTTAAAATTAATACTATTATATTACACATATATTACATATAATAAATTCATAAGTTATCAATTTACACAAATTAGAAAAGAACAATTTCTCTTCTAAGGGAGAGACAGAAATCACACACATATCTTTCAATGTTAAATAGCCGATCAGCTGTTTACTGGAATGTAGGTCAGAGGGTGGCCTACATATTTAGTTAACAAAGGAGGGTGAGCGTGTGTGACAATGGGGTGTTTGCTTTTACATATTATTGTCTACACAATGCGAGTGAATAACACCAACGATTTGAAACAGGTCGTTTTAAACTTGAGAAGGGGAGCACACTTTTGTACAACACATTTATTATTATTCCGCTTAGACAACACTTTGGCTCCGTTCATTCATAAACTTTTCTCAATTAAATAATTATTTATTTTGTTCACAAGTTTTAAATCACGACTTCTACTTAATTACTTTATTATTATTTACAAAGTTATTTTTCATCAATTTTTTTATAACACATACTAGTGTATGTAAGCTATGTAGTTAGACATACACTGTGCAGAATGATTCAGGAGACAACAGGTCGTAGTTTGTCGTAAACAAACCTGTTACAGATTGTTCGGTTGACCAAAATTGTTATGCTTGGTCACACTTCATGTATGCAAGTACTTACATCGAATTATTCAGGTTGTGCCGGTAGGAACCTGCATATAGCATTTTACATTGTATGACGCTAATGACATTTTACTTATACATACTACCATCTACGTATTAATACATACTACGTTATTTAATAGTGTATTAAATATGTTTTGAACATTACATTTATTAAAGTAACTTTCTGAGTGCATATATCAATATTAAACATTTAGTTATTAATCATACTATTTATGTTTATCCACGCATAAATAGTGAATGCAATTTGTTTGTGACAGATATACACAATTAAAACTCTTTCCTTTGTTTCCTTTATTTTTTTTTTTTTTACAAGTAATGTAAGCAGAGTAACGCACTTTTGTTTGCGTCACGATGCTTAACAACCCTTTACATAAATTAGCATAGTCAATGCACTTTTGTGACACTCTGTAAACAATTACCCTTTTATTTTTTTCAATTCAGCAGAGTGGCGCACTTTTGTAACTAGCTTTTCGCCGCGTTACAAATCCAGGGAACCCTTCGTAATTAAACTCCGTTAATTAGAAGGGCTGCCTACGTTGTAACAGAATTGATCACAAATAATTAAAATAACATATTACTTACTAGCTGTGTAATTGTTTACTTTGTGTAAGGAAACAATGGCAAGGTATACAATTGATTTAAGCACTCCTCATATGTGTGTAACAAGAAGACTTCTCTTTATTCAACATTTAAGAAAAACATATACTGACTGATGCCATGACATTACTAACTCAATTATTAAATTATCGAAAGGTTTCTTTAAACTTTGGCACCAAACTAGATTCTATATAGTTATACCTCGGATCCGGGTGAACTTTCTGTATTAAAACTTTTAATTATACTCTTTTCATGATATTAGCTTGCAAGACTTTCTTTTAATTCAACATTTAAGAATGGTATTATTGCTTGAGTTATATTACTCTACATTAACATATAAACTGTTACAACGTATGAAGTTAGAATAGTTACATGAAATATTAATTAATAAGATATAATCTTATAAACATTAGATTTAATTTATAAGTCTTTACAAAGTTAATAATTTCTGAAAAGTCTCTTTCAAGATGTGTGGTGTAACAAATATTAGTAACCCTCGATAGACAGGCTATCGAGTCACCTTTTAATTGGTATGCAGAAGACTCCTCCTGGGGTATCAGTCTTGGGAAACAGGAACAGCTACGTCGTCATCTCGGTCTGGCTTTCCTCTGTAAAGGGCTCCAAAAGTTAGCAGGTAGTACAATATGTCATGCAGCTATCTACGATGATCGGGTAGATTCTCGGATGTCCTGATCTGCATATTCTGTCACGTGCAGTAGAGTTTGTGGCTTCTGCTAGTTCACATCTCCGGGTATTACTTTGGAATAGCTTTTATACGTTGAAGTACGTAGTCATCTTGTGTTACACTTTTAGTTACGTTTCAATACTTTTTGTTTTACATAACTTTAAACTTATTGTCTATTCACATGACTACATTAATTAATACATCCAGATGCTTTAACAAACTACATCTGGTACACTTTCTGAAGATGAAACCAAATATGATACACATATTTGAAGAGCATAGCTCTTACGTCTACACTGTACGGAGTCACCCTTGCAAGAGACAGAATTTACGCTCCCTTCGCTCGGTACTGGACAAAAGTTAGTGGGACAACTTCCGCGCGAGAATATAGTTCCTAACTATATTTAAGTTAACATTTATATTTATTTAAACTATCCCTAAACAAATATACATAATTTAAATCAGTTGTTTTAGCGACTTTTTATGTCTTCAGATTTTATTATTATTAACATTAGTTTTTATCTTATTCTTACTCACACAAGACTCTGAAAGCATGTCGAGTCTGGAATCAACAGGAAAGCGCCTGCTTACAAGCAAAGGGTTAAATACGATATTAATAACGCTTTACAATTTATCTTTTATTTGAGTATCTTATAACTAATTAATTATAACTGATTAAGTTATAACTTATAACTGAGTACATACAGGTATCTTATATTAAAACAGTGAGATTTAAATGGCTTAAGAGCTCGCAACCTTAATTTTTTAAAATTTTTTATTTTCTAGATTATTTCTTTTATTTAAATCGTCACATACTCCACCGCTTGAATTGCACGCTACGGTTTAGCTTTTTGAGTCTAACTCACTATGGGGCACTGGGATATTGAATGGGTTTAGTGTGTGTAATTTCTTTCACATACTTTCTTGTACACTTTACAACGTTCTCCACATAGATATTTCCTATAGTTACAACACAGTACACTTTATATTCTTATGATCTACCTTTTTTTTTTACATACTATTTACACTAAATATTTACACAATTAAAACACAAAACTCTTTCTTATCTCTATCACTTAATTTTACTACCGCGTTTTTTGTTTGTCTTACTCTCTCTTCTGTAGAGTAACTTTCTAAATCTCTACTATTTAGAATTCTATCTTAGCTTCTGTGAGTCCTATATATATATATAACTCATGTAGTTAATGAGTGTTAGTACCCATCTAGTTAATGATTATTCATTAATGCATGCTCCGCAGAACTGGAACTCAGGTTGATCAGGCCTCGTTTCCAAACTCTACGTTTTACATTTCTTACGCGGATTCAGAAATATAATTTTCTTTACTACCTAGTATTCCTTTTCCTTTTTTTTTTATACTATACCTTCACTTCTTCTTATACAACTTTAGTTGCGAAATATGCGATCTCCGCACATATTTCTGAGTTGCAGTTTCGCACAGGGCTACTGTAACTGGAGTTAGGTACTTTTGGATTTGATAAGGGCCACACCATCTGAATGATAGTTTCGAGGTGGTCTTATCAATCGCACTACTAATGGGGTGAGTCTTGTACATTACCAAGTCACCTACTTGGTACCTGACTGAGTTGCTATGATTACCTTTCTCGTGGTATCTTCTGGATTTTTCCAAGCTTGCTCTCAAGTTAGAGCGGGCTTTGTTCCATATTCTCTTTATCTGCTTATCCGTTACTTGCGGAGGCAGCAGATCGTGTATATTCCATCTTGTGGACAAAGGGTGGTTTGGTCGATACTTGTATAGTAACTCGAACGGGGTCGACTTGTGACCTTCGTGGTAATTGGGGACTGGGAGTACGATTAGTGGCAGTGTGTGAAGTTATTTATTATTAGTGCACAGTTTGTTTTTCCTAATTTCCTTTAAATGACATTATTCATTTAAATGATCGCCTTCGTGAAATTCCCTTTTTCTTACTTCTTAAGTACTAACTTACATTTTAATCTTAATCCTAATTTGCAAACCTTAGATTGGAATGATCCCTACTTATCCGTAACTCACAACATCCCGGCCCGACTGACACCAGCTTACTCTAACTACGGAAGTTAGCTTTCAGCAATTATTAATGATCTTTGGCACTTTTCAGCCCTATCATTTCCCTTTCAGTCGGCGCCGTTGTGACCTGTTACGTTACATTTATAATCACTACTTGATTATATCTCATAAACTTATTTCTAATGTGATCTAAAGAGGATCCCATACTCCACTTTAGATCACTGGTTTGAGAGAAGCGGAATCTCACGAATATGATTCTCTTTTATCTCTTTTAACAATACTTAAACAAACTATGCGGGAGAGGAGACACTTCACAATGCATACTAGTCATACTCACTAGGGGTGGTTTTCAATTGTTCAGGCTAGCACCGGTTTATCACAATAGGGAGGGTGCGTGGCTGTTTACTACATTTCCTACAATACTGAACACGCTTTTATTTTCTTACTTGCCACCACTGCGATGTCTTCACTATGCAACGTTACCTTTTATTATTATTCTTTTCCCTTAATTACTTCTACACTTCACACAATTTTAGTATAACTTAGGATTTATTTAGCTCTAGTACTTAAATCAATTATTATTATTATTCACTTTATTATTTATTAAACTACTTTGGGAATTTAAGAAACGCTCCTAGAACTATCGTCTATTTAATCACCATATTTATTTAGCACACTTTATATTCACAGGTTGGTTCCGTTCCAATGGCTTACTTTTGCACTCTCTACTTATGTGCCCATATTTGCCACAATTATAACAGGTGGGTTTTCTGCGAGGTGGGTACTTGGTTTCCGCTTTATCTGGGTTTACAGTTAACTTACCAGCTTTGCGCACATAGTGAGGTCTACTAGAAACTTGTCTTTCATAAGAGGTTGTTACATCAGGCAGTAGTGCTTGCAATTGATGTCTATTATTTCCAGAGGTTTTCATTGCTTCTCTATTTTGATCTGAGTACCATACATTTGAAGAATGGATACTGCACTGTTCCAGATCAGCAATCGTATTGGGTCTATTCATCAATGATAGTCGAGATCTATCTTCGGGTATTACTTTGAGATTCGGCCAGATCGACAAATTTTTTATTCGCCTGGTTAAATGCTCTATTCTCTGGGTAGTCCGCAAAATTTTTGCCGGAGATTTCTCGTCTTGGAGTGTTTGAGACAATAAGTATAGTTCACTATACTTGGCAGTACAAATTTCTTTCTCGCTTTCATAATCGAGTTGGCTTAGATAGTTTAATTCCACGGGCGCATCAAATCCACATTCGCGAATTGAACTTCGTAATTCCGCGACTGTTACATCAGCATGGGGTAGTCCACGCAAAAGAGCTTCGTAAGACAGCTCGTCTTTTAATAACAAATCAGGGTTAAATTGGGCCATTTTGTTCTAACACATTAGCACGTACTTAAAATTAATACTATTATATTACACATATATTACATATAATAAATTCATAAGTTATCAATTTACACAAATTAGAAAAGAACAATTTCTCTTCTAAGGGAGAGACAGAAATCACACACATATCTTTCAATGTTAAATAGCCGATCAGCTGTTTACTGGAATGTAGGTCAGAGGGTGGCCTACATATTTAGTTAACAAAGGAGGGTGAGCGTGTGTGACAATGGGGTGTTTGCTTTTACATATTATTGTCTACACAATGCGAGTGAATAACACCAACGATTTGAAACAGGTCGTTTTAAACTTGAGAAGGGGAGCACACTTTTGTACAACACATTTATTATTATTCCGCTTAGACAACACTTTGGCTCCGTTCATTCATAAACTTTTCTCAATTAAATAATTATTTATTTTGTTCACAAGTTTTAAATCACGACTTCTACTTAATTACTTTATTATTATTTACAAAGTTATTTTTCATCAATTTTTTTATAACACATACTAGTGTATGTAAGCTATGTAGTTAGACATACACTGTGCAGAATGATTCAGGAGACAACAGGTCGTAGTTTGTCGTAAACAAACCTGTTACAGATTGTTCGGTTGACCAAAATTGTTATGCTTGGTCACACTTCATGTATGCAAGTACTTACATCGAATTATTCAGGTTGTGCCGGTAGGAACCTGCATATAGCATTTTACATTGTATGACGCTAATGACATTTTACTTATACATACTACCATCTACGTATTAATACATACTACGTTATTTAATAGTGTATTAAATATGTTTTGAACATTACATTTATTAAAGTAACTTTCTGAGTGCATATATCAATATTAAACATTTAGTTATTAATCATACTATTTATGTTTATCCACGCATAAATAGTGAATGCAATTTGTTTGTGACAGATATACACAATTAAAACTCTTTCCTTTGTTTCCTTTATTTTTTTTTTTTTTACAAGTAATGTAAGCAGAGTAACGCACTTTTGTTTGCGTCACGATGCTTAACAACCCTTTACATAAATTAGCATAGTGAATGCACTTTTGTGACACTCTGTAAACAATTACCCTTTTATTTTTTTCAATTCAGCAGAGTGGCGCACTTTTGTAACTAGCTTTTCGCCGCGTTACAAATCCAGGGAACCCTTCGTAATTAAACTCCGTTAATTAGAAGGGCTGCCTACGTTGTAACAGAATTGATCACAAATAATTAAAATAACATATTACTTACTAGCTGTGTAATTGTTTACTTTGTGTAAGGAAACAATGGCAAGGTATACAATTGATTTAAGCACTCCTCATATGTGTGTAACAAGAAGACTTCTCTTTATTCAACATTTAAGAAAAACATATACTGACTGATGCCATGACATTACTAACTCACTCAATTATTAAATTATCGAAAGGTTTCTTTAAACTTTGGCATCAAACTAGATTCTATATAGTTATACCTCGGATCCGGGTGAACTTTCTGTATTAAAACTTTTAATTATACTCTTTTCATGATATTAGCTTGCAAGACTTTCTTTTAATTCAACATTTAAGAATGGTATTATTGCTTGAGTTATATTACTCTACATTAACATATAAACTGTTACAACGTATGAAGTTAGAATAGTTACATGAAATATTAATTAATAAGATATAATCTTATAAACATTAGATTTAATTTATAAGTCTTTACAAAGTTAATCATTTCTGAAAAGTCTCTTTCAAGATGTGTGGTGTAACAAATATTAGTAACCCTCGATAGACAGGCTATCGAGTCACCTTTTAATTGGTATGCAGAAGACTCCTCCTGGGGTATCAGTCTTGGGAAACAGGAACAGCTACGTCGTCATCTCGGTCTGGCTTTCCTCTGTAAAGGGCTCCAAAAGTTAGCAGGTAGTACAATATGTCATGCAGCTATCTACGATGATCGGGTAGATTCTCGGATGTCCTGATCTGCATATTCTGTCACGTGCAGTAGAGTTTGTGGCTTCTGCTAGTTCACATCTCCGGGTATTACTTTGGAATAGCTTTTATACGTTGAAGTACGTAGTCATCTTGTGTTACACTTTTAGTTACGTTTCAATACTTTTTGTTTTACATAACTTTAAACTTATTGTCTATTCACATGACTACATTAATTAATACATCCAGATGCTTTAACAAACTACATCTGGTACACTTTCTGAAGATGAAACCAAATATGATACACATATTTGAAGAGCATAGCTCTTACGTCTACACTGTACGGAGTCACCCTTGCAAGAGAGAGAATTTACGCTCCCTTCGCTCGGTACTGGACAAAAGTTAGTGGGACAACTTCCGCGCGAGAATATAGTTCCTAACTATATTTAAGTTAACATTTATATTTATTTAAACTATCCCTAAACAAATATACATAATTTAAATCAGTTGTTTTAGCGACTTTTTATGTCTTCAGATTTTATTATTATTAACATTAGTTTTTATCTTATTCTTACTCACACAAGACTCTGAAAGCATGTCGAGTCTGGAATCAACAGGAAAGCGCCTGCTTACAAGCAAAGGGTTAAATACGATATTAATAACGCTTTACAATTTATCTTTTATTTGAGTATCTTATAACTAATTAATTATAACTGATTAAGTTATAACTTATAACTGAGTACATACAGGTATCTTATATTAAAACAGTGAGATTTAAATGGCTTAAGAGCTCGCAACCTTAATTTTTTAAAATTTTTTATTTTCTAGATTATTTCTTTTATTTAAATCGTCACATACTCCACCGCTTGAATTGCACGCTACGGTTTAGCTTTTTGAGTCTAACTCACTATGGGGCACTGGGATATTGAATGGGTTTAGTGTGTGTAATTTCTTTCACATACTTTCTTGTACACTTTACAACGTTCTCCACATAGTTATTTCCTATAGTTACAACACAGTACACTTTATATTCTTATGAACTACCTTTTTTTTTACATACTATTTACACTAAATATTTACACAATTAAAACACAAAACTCTTTCTTATCTCTATCACTTAATTTTACTACCGCGTTTTTTGTTTGTCTTACTCTCTCTTCTGTAGAGTAACTTTCTAAATCTCTACTATTTAGAATTCTATCTTAGCTTCTGTGAGTCCTATATATATATATAACTCATGTAGTTAATGAGTGTTAGTACCCATCTAGTTAATGATTATTCATTAATGCATGCTCCGCAGAACTGGAACTCAGGTTGATCAGGCCTCGTTTCCAAACTCTACGTTTTACATTTCTTACGCGGATTCAGAAATATAATTTTCTTTACTACCTAGTATTCCTTTTCCTTTTTTTTTATACTATACCTTCACTTCTTCTTATACAACTTTAGTTGCGAAATATGCGATCTCCGCACATATTTCTGAGTTGCAGTTTCGCACAGGGCTACTGTAACTGGAGTTAGGTACTTTTGGATTTGATAAGGGCCACACCATCTGAATGATAGTTTCGAGGTGGTCTTATCAATCGCACTACTAATGGGGTGAGTCTTGTACATTACCAAGTCACCTACTTGGTACCTGACTGAGTTGCTATGATTACCTTTCTCGTGGTATCTTCTGGGTTTTTCCAAGCTTGCTCTCAAGTTAGAGCGGGCTTTGTTCCATATTCTCTTTATCTGCTTATCCGTTATTTGCGGAGGCAGCAGATCGTGTATATTCCATCTTGTGGACAAAGGGTGGTTTGGTCGATACTTGTATAGTAACTCGAACGGGGTCGACTTGTGACCTTCGTGGTAATTGGGGACTGGGAGTACGATTAGTGGCAGTGTGTGAAGTTATTTATTATTAGTGCACAGTTTGTTTTTCCTAATTTCCTTTAAATGACATTATTCATTTAAATGATCGCCTTCGTGAAATTCCCTTTTTCTTACTTCTTAAGTACTAACTTACATTTTAATCTTAATCCTAATTTGCAAACCTTAGATTGGAATGATCCCTACTTATCCGTAACTCACAACATCCCGGCCCGACTGACACCAGCTTACTCTAACTACGGAAGTTAGCTTTCAGCAATTATTAATGATCTTTGGCACTTTTCAGCCCTATCATTTCCCTTTCAGTCGGCGCCGTTGTGACCTGTTACGTTACATTTATAATCACTACTTGATTATATCTCATAAACTTATTTCTAATGTGATCTAAAGAGGATCCCATACTCCACTTTAGATCACTGGTTTGAGAGAAGCGGAATCTCACGAATATGATTCTCTTTTATCTCTTTTAACAATACTTAAACAAACTATGCGGGAGAGGAGACACTTCACAATGCATACTAGTCATACTCACTAGGAGTGGTTTTCAATTGTTCAGGCTAGCACCGGTTTATCACAATAGGGAGGGTGCGTGGCTGTTTACTACATTTCCTACAATACTGAACACGCTTTTATTTTCTTACTTGCCACCACTGCGATGTCTTCACTATGCAACGTTACCTTTTATTATTATTCTTTTCCCTTAATTACTTCTACACTTCACACAATTTTAGTATAACTTAGGATTTATTTAGCTCTAGTACTTAAATCAATTATTATTATTATTCACTTTATTATTTATTAAACTACTTTGGGAATTTAAGAAACGCTCCTAGAACTATCGTCTATTTAATCACCATATTTATTTAGCACACTTTATATTCACAGGTTGGTTCCGTTCCAATGGCTTACTTTTGCACTCTCTACTTATGTGCCCATATTTGCCACAATTATAACAGGTGGGTTTTCTGCGAGGTGGGTACTTGGTTTCCGCTTTATCTGGGTTTACAGTTAACTTACCAGCTTTGCGCACATAGTGAGGTCTACTAGAAACTTGTCTTTCATAAGAGGTTGTTACATCAGGCAGTAGTGCTTGCAATTGATGTCTATTATTTCCAGAGGTTTTCATTGCTTCTCTATTTTGATCTGAGTACCATACATTTGAAGAATGGATACTGCACTGTTCCAGATCAGCAATCGTATTGGGTCTATTCATCAATGATAGTCGAGATCTATCTTCGGGTATTACTTTGAGATTCGGCCAGATCGACAAATTTTTTATTCGCCTGGTTAAATGCTCTATTCTCTGGGTAGTCCGCAAAATTTTTGCCGGAGATTTCTCGTCTTGGAGTGTTTGAGACAATAAGTATAGTTCACTATACTTGGCAGTACAAATTTCTTTCTCGCTTTCATAATCGAGTTGGCTTAGATAGTTTAATTCCACGGGCGCATCAAATCCACATTCGCGAATTGAACTTCGTAATTCCGCGACTGTTACATCAGCATGGGGTAGTCCACGCAAAAGAGCTTCGTAAGACAGCTCGTCTTTTAATAACAAATCAGGGTTAAATTGGGCCATTTTGTTCTAACACATTAGCACGTACTTAAAATTAATACTATTATATTACACATATATTACATATAATAAATTCATAAGTTATCAATTTACACAAATTAGAAAAGAACAATTTCTCTTCTAAGGGAGAGACAGAAATCACACACATATCTTTCAATGTTAAATAGCCGATCAGCTGTTTACTGGAATGTAGGTCAGAGGGTGGCCTACATATTTAGTTAACAAAGGAGGGTGAGCGTGTGTGACAATGGGGTGTTTGCTTTTACATATTATTGTCTACACAATGCGAGTGAATAACACCAACGATTTGAAACAGGTCGTTTTAAACTTGAGAAGGGGAGCACACTTTTGTACAACACATTTATTATTATTCCGCTTAGACAACACTTTGGCTCCGTTCATTCATAAACTTTTCTCAATTAAATAATTATTTATTTTGTTCACAAGTTTTAAATCACGACTTCTACTTAATTACTTTATTATTATTTACAAAGTTATTTTTCATCAATTTTTTTATAACACATACTAGTGTATGTAAGCTATGTAGTTAGACATACACTGTGCAGAATGATTCAGGAGACAACAGGTCGTAGTTTGTCGTAAACAAACCTGTTACAGATTGTTCGGTTGACCAAAATTGTTATGCTTGGTCACACTTCATGTATGCAAGTACTTACATCGAATTATTCAGGTTGTGCCGGTAGGAACCTGCATATAGCATTTTACATTGTATGACGCTAATGACGTTTTACTTATACATACTACCATCTACGTATTAATACATACTACGTTATTTAATAGTGTATTAAATATGTTTTGAACATTACATTTATTAAAGTAACTTTCTGAGTGCATATATCAATATTAAACATTTAGTTATTAATCATACTATTTATGTTTATCCACGCATAAATAGTGAATGCAATTTGTTTGTGACAGATATACACAATTAAAACTCTTTCCTTTGTTTCCTTTATTTTTTTTTTACAAGTAATGTAAGCAGAGTAACGCACTTTTGTTTGCGTCACGATGCTTAACAACCCTTTACATAAATTAGCATAGTCAATGCACTTTTGTGACACTCTGTAAACAATTACCCTTTTATTTTTTTCAATTCAGCAGAGTGGCGCACTTTTGTAACTAGCTTTTCGCCGCGTTACAAATCCAGGGAACCCTTCGTAATTAAACTCCGTTAATTAGAAGGGCTGCCTACGTTGTAACAGAATTGATCACAAATAATTAAAATAACATATTACTTACTAGCTGTGTAATTGTTTACTTTGTGTAAGGAAACAATGGCAAGGTATACAATTGATTTAAGCACTCCTCATATGTGTGTAACAAGAAGACTTCTCGTTATTCAACATTTAAGAAAAACATATACTGACTGATGCCATGACATTACTAACTCAATTATTAAATTATCGAAAGGTTTCTTTAAACTTTGGCATCAAACTAGATTCTATATAGTTATACCTCGGATCCGGGTGAACTTTCTGTATTAAAACTTTTAATTATGCTCTTTTCATGATATTAGCTTGCAAGACTTTCTTTTAATTCAACATTTAAGAATGGTATTATTGCTTGAGTTATATTACTCTACATTAACATATAAACTGTTACAACGTATGAAGTTAGAATAGTTACATGAAATATTAATTAATAAGATATAATCTTATAAACATTAGATTTAATTTATAAGTCTTTACAAAGTTAATAATTTCTGAAAAGTCTCTTTCAAGATGTGTGGTGTAACAAATATTAGTAACCCTCGATAGACAGGCTATCGAGTCACCTTTTAATTGGTATGCAGAAGACTCCTCCTGGGGTATCAGTCTTGGGAAACAGGAACAGCTACGTCGTCATCTCGGTCTGGCTTTCCTCTGTAAAGGGCTCCAAAAGTTAGCAGGTAGTACAATATGTCATGCAGCTATCTACGATGATCGGGTAGATTCTCGGATGTCCTGATCTGCATATTCTGTCACGTGCAGTAGAGTTTGTGGCTTCTGCTAGTTCACATCTCCGGGTATTACTTTGGAATAGCTTTTATACGTTGAAGTACGTAGTCATCTTGTGTTACACTTTTAGTTACGTTTCAATACTTTTTGTTTTACATAACTTTAAACTTATTGTCTATTCACATGACTACATTAATTAATACATCCAGATGCTTTAACAAACTACATCTGGTACACTTTCTGAAGATGAAACCAAATATGATACACATATTTGAAGAGCATAGCTCTTACGTCTACACTGTACGGAGTCACCCTTGCAAGAGACAGAATTTACGCTCCCTTCGCTCGGTACTGGACAAAAGTTAGTGGGACAACTTCCGCGCGAGAATATAGTTCCTAACTATATTTAAGTTAACATTTTTATTTATTTAAACTATCCCTAAACAAATATACATAATTTAAATCAGTTGTTTTAGCGACTTTTTATGTCTTCAGATTTTATTATTATTAACATTAGTTTTTATCTTATTCTTACTCACACAAGACTCTGAAAGCATGTCGAGTCTGGAATCAACAGGAAAGCGCCTGCTTACAAGCAAAGGGTTAAATACGATATTAATAACGCTTTAAAATTTATCTTTTATTTGAGTATCTTATAACTAATTAATTATAACTGATTAAGTTATAACTTATAACTGAGTACATACAGGTATCTTATATTAAAACAGTGAGATTTAAATGGCTTAAGAGCTCGCAACCTTAATTTTTTTAAATTTTTTATTTTCTAGATTATTTCTTTTATTTAAATCGTCACATACTCCACCGCTTGAATTGCACGCTACGGTTTAGCTTTTTGAGTCTAACTCACTATGGGGCACTGGGATATTGAATGGGTTTAGTGTGTGTAATTTCTTTCACATACTTTCTTGTACACTTTACAACGTTCTCCACATAGATATTTCCTATAGTTACAACACAGTACACTTTATATTCTTATGATCTACCTTTTTTTTTACATACTATTTACACTAAATATTTACACAATTAAAACACAAAACTCTTTCTTATCTCTATCACTTAATTTTATTACCGCGTTTTTTGTTTGTCTTACTCTCTCTTCTGTAGAGTAACTTTCTAAATCTCTACTATTTAGAATTCTATCTTAGCTTCTGTGAGTCCTATATATATATATATAACTCATGTAGTTAATGAGTGTTAGTACCCATCTAGTTAATGATTATTCATTAATGAATGCTCCGCAGAACTGGAACTCAGGTTGATCAGGCCTCGTTTCCAAACTCTACGTTTTACATTTCTTACGCGGATTCAGAAATATAATTTTCTTTACTACCTAGTATTCCTTTTCCTTTTTTTTTTATACTATACCTTCACTTCTTCTTATACAACTTTAGTTGCGAAATATGCGATCTCCGCACATATTTCTGAGTTGCAGTTTCGCACAGGGCTACTGTAACTGGAGTTAGGTACTTTTGGATTTGATAAGGGCCACACCATCTGAATGATAGTTTCGAGGTGGTCTTATCAATCGCACTACTAATGGGGTGAGTCTTGTACATTACCAAGTCACCTACTTGGTACCTGACTGAGTTGCTATGATTACCTTTCTCGTGGTATCTTCTGGATTTTTCCAAGCTTGCTCTCAAGTTAGAGCGGGCTTTGTTCCATATTCTCTTTATCTGCTTATCCGTTATTTGCGGAGGCAGCAGATCGTGTATATTCCATCTTGTGGACAAAGGGTGGTTTGGTCGATACTTGTATAGTAACTCGAACGGGGTCGACTTGTGACCTTCGTGGTAATTGGGGACTGGGAGTACGATTAGTGGCAGTGTGTGAAGTTATTTATTATTAGTGCACAGTTTGTTTTTCCTAATTTCCTTTAAATGACATTATTCATTTAAATGATCGCCTTCGTGAAATTCCCTTTTTCTTACTTCTTAAGTACTAACTTACATTTTAATCTTAATCCTAATTTGCAAACCTTAGATTGGAATGATCCCTACTTATCCGTAACTCACAACATCCCGGCCCGACTGACACCAGCTTACTCTAACTACGGAAGTTAGCTTTCAGCAATTATTAATGATCTTTGGCACTTTTCAGCCCTATCATTTCCCTTTCAGTCGGCGCCGTTGTGACCTGTTACGTTACATTTATAATCACTACTTGATTATATCTCATAAACTTATTTCTAATGTGATCTAAAGAGGATCCCATACTCCACTTTAGATCACTGGTTTGAGAGAAGCGGAATCTCACGAATATGATTCTCTTTTATCTCTTTTAACAATACTTAAACAAACTATGCGGGAGAGGAGACACTTCACAATGCATACTAGTCATACTCACTAGGGGTGGTTTTCAATTGTTCAGGCTAGCACCGGTTTATCACAATAGGGAGGGTGCGTGGCTGTTTACTACATTTCCTACAATACTGAACACGCTTTTATTTTCTTACTTGCCACCACTGCGATGTCTTCACTATGCAACGTTACCTTTTATTATTATTCTTTTCCCTTAATTACTTCTACACTTCACACAATTTTAGTATAACTTAGGATTTATTTAGCTCTAGTACTTAAATCAATTATTATTATTATTCACTTTATTATTTATTAAACTACTTTGGGAATTTAAGAAACGCTCCTAGAACTATCGTCTATTTAATCACCATATTTATTTAGCACACTTTATATTCACAGGTTGGTTCCGTTCCAATGGCTTACTTTTGCACTCTCTACTTATGTGCCCATATTTGCCACAATTATAACAGGTGGGTTTTCTGCGAGGTGGGTACTTGGTTTCCGCTTTATCTGGGTTTACAGTTAACTTACCAGCTTTGCGCACATAGTGAGGTCTACTAGAAACTTGTCTTTCATAAGAGGTTGTTACATCAGGCAGTAGTGCTTGCAATTGATGTCTATTATTTCCAGAGGTTTTCATTGCTTCTCTATTTTGATCTGAGTACCATACATTTGAAGAATGGATACTGCACTGTTCCAGATCAGCAATCGTATTGGGTCTATTCATCAATGATAGTCGAGATCTATCTTCGGGTATTACTTTGAGATTCGGCCAGATCGACAAATTTTTTATTCGCCTGGTTAAATGCTCTATTCTCTGGGTAGTCCGCAAAATTTTTGCCGGAGATTTCTCGTCTTGGAGTGTTTGAGACAATAAGTATAGTTCACTATACTTGGCAGTACAAATTTCTTTCTCGCTTTCATAATCGAGTTGGCTTAGATAGTTTAATTCCACGGGCGCATCAAATCCACATTCGCGAATTGAACTTCGTAATTCCGCGACTGTTACATCAGCATGGGGTAGTCCACGCAAAAGAGCTTCGTAAGACAGCTCGTCTTTTAATAACAAATCAGGGTTAAATTGGGCCATTTTGTTCTAACACATTAGCACGTACTTAAAATTAATACTATTATATTACACATATATTACATATAATAAATTCATAAGTTATCAATTTACACAAATTAGAAAAGAACAATTTCTCTTCTAAGGGAGAGACAGAAATCACACACATATCTTTCAATGTTAAATAGCCGATCAGCTGTTTACTGGAATGTAGGTCAGAGGGTGGCCTACATATTTAGTTAACAAAGGAGGGTGAGCGTGTGTGACAATGGGGTGTTTGCTTTTACATATTATTGTCTACACAATGCGAGTGAATAACACCAACGATTTGAAACAGGTCGTTTTAAACTTGAGAAGGGGAGCACACTTTTGTACAACACATTTATTATTATTCCGCTTAGACAACACTTTGGCTCCGTTCATTCATAAACTTTTCTCAATTAAATAATTATTTATTTTGTTCACAAGTTTTAAATCACGACTTCTACTTAATTACTTTATTATTATTTACAAAGTTATTTTTCATCAATTTTTTTATAACACATACTAGTGTATGTAAGCTATGTAGTTAGACATACACTGTGCAGAATGATTCAGGAGACAACAGGTCGTAGTTTGTCGTAAACAAACCTGTTACAGATTGTTCGGTTGACCAAAATTGTTATGCTTGGTCACACTTCATGTATGCAAGTACTTACATCGAATTATTCAGGTTGTGCCGGTAGGAACCTGCATATAGCATTTTACATTGTATGACGCTAATGACGTTTTACTTATACATACTACCATCTACGTATTAATACATACTACGTTATTTAATAGTGTATTAAATATGTTTTGAACATTACATTTATTAAAGTAACTTTCTGAGTGCATATATCAATATTAAACATTTAGTTATTAATCATACTATTTATGTTTATCCACGCATAAATAGTGAATGCAATTTGTTTGTGACAGATATACACAATTAAAACTCTTTCCTTTGTTTCCTTTATTTTTTTTTTACAAGTAATGTAAGCAGAGTAACGCACTTTTGTTTGCGTCACGATGCTTAACAACCCTTTACATAAATTAGCATAGTCAATGCACTTTTGTGACACTCTGTAAACAATTACCCTTTTATTTTTTTCAATTCAGCAGAGTGGCGCACTTTTGTAACTAGCTTTTCGCCGCGTTACAAATCCAGGGAACCCTTCGTAATTAAACTCCGTTAATTAGAAGGGCTGCCTACGTTGTAACAGAATTGATCACAAATAATTAAAATAACATATTACTTACTAGCTGTGTAATTGTTTACTTTGTGTAAGGAAACAATGGCAAGGTATACAATTGATTTAAGCACTCCTCATATGTGTGTAACAAGAAGACTTCTCGTTATTCAACATTTAAGAAAAACATATACTGACTGATGCCATGACATTACTAACTCAATTATTAAATTATCGAAAGGTTTCTTTAAACTTTGGCATCAAACTAGATTCTATATAGTTATACCTCGGATCCGGGTGAACTTTCTGTATTAAAACTTTTAATTATGCTCTTTTCATGATATTAGCTTGCAAGACTTTCTTTTAATTCAACATTTAAGAATGGTATTATTGCTTGAGTTATATTACTCTACATTAACATATAAACTGTTACAACGTATGAAGTTAGAATAGTTACATGAAATATTAATTAATAAGATATAATCTTATAAACATTAGATTTAATTTATAAGTCTTTACAAAGTTAATAATTTCTGAAAAGTCTCTTTCAAGATGTGTGGTGTAACAAATATTAGTAACCCTCGATAGACAGGCTATCGAGTCACCTTTTAATTGGTATGCAGAAGACTCCTCCTGGGGTATCAGTCTTGGGAAACAGGAACAGCTACGTCGTCATCTCGGTCTGGCTTTCCTCTGTAAAGGGCTCCAAAAGTTAGCAGGTAGTACAATATGTCATGCAGCTATCTACGATGATCGGGTAGATTCTCGGATGTCCTGATCTGCATATTCTGTCACGTGCAGTAGAGTTTGTGGCTTCTGCTAGTTCACATCTCCGGGTATTACTTTGGAATAGCTTTTATACGTTGAAGTACGTAGTCATCTTGTGTTACACTTTTAGTTACGTTTCAATACTTTTTGTTTTACATAACTTTAAACTTATTGTCTATTCACATGACTACATTAATTAATACATCCAGATGCTTTAACAAACTACATCTGGTACACTTTCTGAAGATGAAACCAAATATGATACACATATTTGAAGAGCATAGCTCTTACGTCTACACTGTACGGAGTCACCCTTGCAAGAGACAGAATTTACGCTCCCTTCGCTCGGTACTGGACAAAAGTTAGTGGGACAACTTCCGCGCGAGAATATAGTTCCTAACTATATTTAAGTTAACATTTTTATTTATTTAAACTATCCCTAAACAAATATACATAATTTAAATCAGTTGTTTTAGCGACTTTTTATGTCTTCAGATTTTATTATTATTAACATTAGTTTTTATCTTATTCTTACTCACACAAGACTCTGAAAGCATGTCGAGTCTGGAATCAACAGGAAAGCGCCTGCTTACAAGCAAAGGGTTAAATACGATATTAATAACGCTTTAAAATTTATCTTTTATTTGAGTATCTTATAACTAATTAATTATAACTGATTAAGTTATAACTTATAACTGAGTACATACAGGTATCTTATATTAAAACAGTGAGATTTAAATGGCTTAAGAGCTCGCAACCTTAATTTTTTTAAATTTTTTATTTTCTAGATTATTTCTTTTATTTAAATCGTCACATACTCCACCGCTTGAATTGCACGCTACGGTTTAGCTTTTTGAGTCTAACTCACTATGGGGCACTGGGATATTGAATGGGTTTAGTGTGTGTAATTTCTTTCACATACTTTCTTGTACACTTTACAACGTTCTCCACATAGATATTTCCTATAGTTACAACACAGTACACTTTATATTCTTATGATCTACCTTTTTTTTTACATACTATTTACACTAAATATTTACACAATTAAAACACAAAACTCTTTCTTATCTCTATCACTTAATTTTATTACCGCGTTTTTTGTTTGTCTTACTCTCTCTTCTGTAGAGTAACTTTCTAAATCTCTACTATTTAGAATTCTATCTTAGCTTCTGTGAGTCCTATATATATATATAACTCATGTAGTTAATGAGTGTTAGTACCCATCTAGTTAATGATTATTCATTAATGAATGCTCCGCAGAACTGGAACTCAGGTTGATCAGGCCTCGTTTCCAAACTCTACGTTTTACATTTCTTACGCGGATTCAGAAATATAATTTTCTTTACTACCTAGTATTCCTTTTCCTTTTTTTTTTATACTATACCTTCACTTCTTCTTATACAACTTTAGTTGCGAAATATGCGATCTCCGCACATATTTCTGAGTTGCAGTTTCGCACAGGGCTACTGTAACTGGAGTTAGGTACTTTTGGATTTGATAAGGGCCACACCATCTGAATGATAGTTTCGAGGTGGTCTTATCAATCGCACTACTAATGGGGTGAGTCTTGTACATTACCAAGTCACCTACTTGGTACCTGACTGAGTTGCTATGATTACCTTTCTCGTGGTATCTTCTGGATTTTTCCAAGCTTGCTCTCAAGTTAGAGCGGGCTTTGTTCCATATTCTCTTTATCTGCTTATCCGTTATTTGCGGAGGCAGCAGATCGTGTATATTCCATCTTGTGGACAAAGGGTGGTTTGGTCGATACTTGTATAGTAACTCGAACGGGGTCGACTTGTGACCTTCGTGGTAATTGGGGACTGGGAGTACGATTAGTGGCAGTGTGTGAAGTTATTTATTATTAGTGCACAGTTTGTTTTTCCTAATTTCCTTTAAATGACATTATTCATTTAAATGATCGCCTTCGTGAAATTCCCTTTTTCTTACTTCTTAAGTACTAACTTACATTTTAATCTTAATCCTAATTTGCAAACCTTAGATTGGAATGATCCCTACTTATCCGTAACTCACAACATCCCGGCCCGACTGACACCAGCTTACTCTAACTACGGAAGTTAGCTTTCAGCAATTATTAATGATCTTTGGCACTTTTCAGCCCTATCATTTCCCTTTCAGTCGGCGCCGTTGTGACCTGTTACGTTACATTTATAATCACTACTTGATTATATCTCATAAACTTATTTCTAATGTGATCTAAAGAGGATCCCATACTCCACTTTAGATCACTGGTTTGAGAGAAGCGGAATCTCACGAATATGATTCTCTTTTATCTCTTTTAACAATACTTAAACAAACTATGCGGGAGAGGAGACACTTCACAATGCATACTAGTCATACTCACTAGGGGTGGTTTTCAATTGTTCAGGCTAGCACCGGTTTATCACAATAGGGAGGGTGCGTGGCTGTTTACTACATTTCCTACAATACTGAACACGCTTTTATTTTCTTACTTGCCACCACTGCGATGTCTTCACTATGCAACGTTACCTTTTATTATTATTCTTTTCCCTTAATTACTTCTACACTTCACACAATTTTAGTATAACTTAGGATTTATTTAGCTCTAGTACTTAAATCAATTATTATTATTATTCACTTTATTATTTATTAAACTACTTTGGGAATTTAAGAAACGCTCCTAGAACTATCGTCTATTTAATCACCATATTTATTTAGCACACTTTATATTCACAGGTTGGTTCCGTTCCAATGGCTTACTTTTGCACTCTCTACTTATGTGCCCATATTTGCCACAATTATAACAGGTGGGTTTTCTGCGAGGTGGGTACTTGGTTTCCGCTTTATCTGGGTTTACAGTTAACTTACCAGCTTTGCGCACATAGTGAGGTCTACTAGAAACTTGTCTTTCATAAGAGGTTGTTACATCAGGCAGTAGTGCTTGCAATTGATGTCTATTATTTCCAGAGGTTTTCATTGCTTCTCTATTTTGATCTGAGTACCATACATTTGAAGAATGGATACTGCACTGTTCCAGATCAGCAATCGTATTGGGTCTATTCATCAATGATAGTCGAGATCTATCTTCGGGTATTACTTTGAGATTCGGCCAGATCGACAAATTTTTTATTCGCCTGGTTAAATGCTCTATTCTCTGGGTAGTCCGCAAAATTTTTGCCGGAGATTTCTCGTCTTGGAGTGTTTGAGACAATAAGTATAGTTCACTATACTTGGCAGTACAAATTTCTTTCTCGCTTTCATAATCGAGTTGGCTTAGATAGTTTAATTCCACGGGCGCATCAAATCCACATTCGCGAATTGAACTTCGTAATTCCGCGACTGTTACATCAGCATGGGGTAGTCCACGCAAAAGAGCTTCGTAAGACAGCTCGTCTTTTAATAACAAATCAGGGTTAAATTGGGCCATTTTGTTCTAACACATTAGCACGTACTTAAAATTAATACTATTATATTACACATATATTACATATAATAAATTCATAAGTTATCAATTTACACAAATTAGAAAAGAACAATTTCTCTTCTAAGGGAGAGACAGAAATCACACACATATCTTTCAATGTTAAATAGCCGATCAGCTGTTTACTGGAATGTAGGTCAGAGGGTGGCCTACATATTTAGTTAACAAAGAAGGGTGAGCGTGTGTGACAATGGGGTGTTTGCTTTTACATATTATTGTCTACACAATGCGAGTGAATAACACCAACGATTTGAAACAGGTCGTTTTAAACTTGAGAAGGGGAGCACACTTTTGTACAACACATTTATTATTATTCCGCTTAGACAACACTTTGGCTCCGTTCATTCATAAACTTTTCTCAATTAAATAATTATTTATTTTGTTCACAAGTTTTAAATCACGACTTCTACTTAATTACTTTATTATTATTTACAAAGTTATTTTTCATCAATTTTTTTATAACACATACTAGTGTATGTAAGCTATGTAGTTAGACATACACTGTGCAGAATGATTCAGGAGACAACAGGTCGTAGTTTGTCGTAAACAAACCTGTTACAGATTGTTCGGTTGACCAAAATTGTTATGCTTGGTCACACTTCATGTATGCAAGTACTTACATCGAATTATTCAGGTTGTGCCGGTAGGAACCTGCATATAGCATTTTACATTGTATGACGCTAATGACATTTTACTTATACATACTACCATCTACGTATTAATACATACTACGTTATTTAATAGTGTATTAAATATGTTTTGAACATTACATTTATTAAAGTAACTTTCTGAGTGCATATATCAATATTAAACATTTAGTTATTAATCATACTATTTATGTTTATCCACGCATAAATAGTGAATGCAATTTGTTTGTGACAGATATACACAATTAAAACTCTTTCCTTTGTTTCCTTTATTTTTTTTTTTTTTACAAGTAATGTAAGCAGAGTAACGCACTTTTGTTTGCGTCACGATGCTTAACAACCCTTTACATAAATTAGCATAGTGAATGCACTTTTGTGACACTCTGTAAACAATTACCCTTTTATTTTTTTCAATTCAGCAGAGTGGCGCACTTTTGTAACTAGCTTTTCGCCGCGTTACAAATCCAGGGAACCCTTCGTAATTAAACTCCGTTAATTAGAAGGGCTGCCTACGTTGTAACAGAATTGATCACAAATAATTAAAATAACATATTACTTACTAGCTGTGTAATTGTTTACTTTGTGTAAGGAAACAATGGCAAGGTATACAATTGATTTAAGCACTCCTCATATGTGTGTAACAAGAAGACTTTTCTTTATTCAACATTTAAGAAAAACATATACTGACTGATGCCATGACATTACTAACTCAATTATTAAATTATCGAAAGGTTTCTTTAAACTTTGGCATCAAACTAGATTCTATATAGTTATACCTCGGATCCGGGTGAACTTTCTGTATTAAAACTTTTAATTATACTCTTTTCATGATATTAGCTTGCAAGACTTTCTTTTAATTCAACATTTAAGAATGGTATTATTGCTTGAGTTATATTACTCTACATTAACATATAAACTGTTACAACGTATGAAGTTAGAATAGTTACATGAAATATTAATTAATAAGATATAATCTTATAAACATTAGATTTAATTTATAAGTCTTTACAAAGTTAATCATTTCTGAAAAGTCTCTTTCAAGATGTGTGGTGTAACAAATATTAGTAACCCTCGATAGACAGGCTATCGAGTCACCTTTTAATTGGTATGCAGAAGACTCCTCCTGGGGTATCAGTCTTGGGAAACAGGAACAGCTACGTCGTCATCTCGGTCTGGCTTTCCTCTGTAAAGGGCTCCAAAAGTTAGCAGGCAGTACAATATGTCATGCAGCTATCTACGATGATCGGGTAGATTCTCGGATGTCCTGATCTGCATATTCTGTCACGTGCAGTAGAGTTTGTGGCTTCTGCTAGTTCACATCTCCGGGTATTACTTTGGAATAGCTTTTATACGTTGAAGTACGTAGTCATCTTGTGTTACACTTTTAGTTACGTTTCAATACTTTTTGTTTTACATAACTTTAACCTTATTGTCTATTCACATGACTACATTAATTAATACATCCAGATGCTTTAACAAACTACATCTGGTACACTTTCTGAAGATGAAACCAAATATGATACACATATTTGAAGAGCATAGCTCTTACGTCTACACTGTACGGAGTCACCCTTGCAAGAGAGAGGATTTACGCTCCCTTCGCTCGGTACTGGACAAAAGTTAGTGGGACAACTTCCGCGCGAGAATATAGTTCCTAACTATATTTAAGTTAACATTTATATTTATTTAAACTATCCCTAAACAAATATACATAATTTAAATCAGTTGTTTTAGCGACTTTTTATGTCTTCAGATTTTATTATTATTAACATTAGTTTTTATCTTATTCTTACTCACACAAGACTCTGAAAGCATGTCGAGTCTGGAATCAACAGGAAAGCGCCTGCTTACAAGCAAAGGGTTAAATACGATATTAATAACGCTTTACAATTTATCTTTTATTTGAGTATCTTATAACTAATTAATTATAACTGATTAAGTTATAACTTATAACTGAGTACATACAGGTATCTTATATTAAAACAGTGAGATTTAAATGGCTTAAGAGCTCGCAACCTTAATTTTTTTAAATTTTTTATTTTCTAGATTATTTCTTTTATTTAAATCGTCACATACTCCACCGCTTGAATTGCACGCTACGGTTTAGCTTTTTGAGTCTAACTCACTATGGGGCACTGGGATATTGAATGGGTTTAGTGTGTGTAATTTCTTTCACATACTTTCTTGTACACTTTACAACGTTCTCCACATAGATATTTCCTATAGTTACAACACAGTACACTTTATATTCTTATGATCTACCTTTTTTTTTACATACTATTTACACTAAATATTTACACAATTAAAACACAAAACTCTTTCTTATCTCTATCACTTAATTTTACTACCGCGTTTTTTGTTTGTCTTACTCTCTCTTCTGTAGAGTAACTTTCTAAATCTCTACTATTTAGAATTCTATCTTAGCTTCTGTGAGTCCTATATATATATATATAACTCATGTAGTTAATGAGTGTTAGTACCCATCTAGTTAATGATTATTCATTAATGCATGCTCCGCAGAACTGGAACTCAGGTTGATCAGGCCTCGTTTCCAAACTCTACGTTTTACATTTCTTACGCGGATTCAGAAATATAATTTTCTTTACTACCTAGTATTCCTTTTCCTTTTTTTTTTATACTATACCTTCACTTCTTCTTATACAACTTTAGTTGCGAAATATGCGATCTCCGCACATATTTCTGAGTTGCAGTTTCGCACAGGGCTACTGTAACTGGAGTTAGGTACTTTTGGATTTGATAAGGGCCACACCATCTGAATGATAGTTTCGAGGTGGTCTTATCAATCGCACTACTAATGGGGTGAGTCTTGTACATTACCAAGTCACCTACTTGGTACCTGACTGAGTTGCTATGATTACCTTTCTCGTGGTATCTTCTGGATTTTTCCAAGCTTGCTCTCAAGTTAGAGCGGGCTTTGTTCCATATTCTCTTTATCTGCTTATCCGTTATTTGCGGAGGCAGCAGATCGTGTATATTCCATCTTGTGGACAAAGGGTGGTTTGGTCGATACTTGTATAGTAACTCGAACGGGGTCGACTTGTGACCTTCGTGGTAATTGGGGACTGGGAGTACGATTAGTGGCAGTGTGTGAAGTTATTTATTATTAGTGCACAGTTTGTTTTTCCTAATTTCCTTTAAATGACATTATTCATTTAAATGATCGCCTTCGTGAAATTCCCTTTTTCTTACTTCTTAAGTACTAACTTACATTTTAATCTTAATCCTAATTTGCAAACCTTAGATTGGAATGATCCCTACTTATCCGTAACTCACAACATCCCGGCCCGACTGACACCAGCTTACTCTAACTACGGAAGTTAGCTTTCAGCAATTATTAATGATCTTTGGCACTTTTCAGCCCTATCATTTCCCTTTCAGTCGGCGCCGTTGTGACCTGTTACGTTACATTTATAATCACTACTTGATTATATCTCATAAACTTATTTCTAATGTGATCTAAAGAGGATCCCATACTCCACTTTAGATCACTGGTTTGAGAGAAGCGGAATCTCACGAATATGATTCTCTTTTATCTCTTTTAACAATACTTAAACAAACTATGCGGGAGAGGAGACACTTCACAATGCATACTAGTCATACTCACTAGGGGTGGTTTTCAATTGTTCAGGCTAGCACCGGTTTATCACAATAGGGAGGGTGCGTGGCTGTTTACTACATTTCCTACAATACTGAACACGCTTTTATTTTCTTACTTGCCACCACTGCGATGTCTTCACTATGCAACGTTACCTTTTATTATTATTCTTTTCCCTTAATTACTTCTACACTTCACACAATTTTAGTATAACTTAGGATTTATTTAGCTCTAGTACTTAAATCAATTATTATTATTATTCACTTTATTATTTATTAAACTACTTTGGGAATTTAAGAAACGCTCCTAGAACTATCGTCTATTTAATCACCATATTTATTTAGCACACTTTATATTCACAGGTTGGTTCCGTTCCAATGGCTTACTTTTGCACTCTCTACTTATGTGCCCATATTTGCCACAATTATAACAGGTGGGTTTTCTGCGAGGTGGGTACTTGGTTTCCGCTTTATCTGGGTTTACAGTTAACTTACCAGCTTTGCGCACATAGTGAGGTCTACTAGAAACTTGTCTTTCATAAGAGGTTGTTACATCAGGCAGTAGTGCTTGCAATTGATGTCTATTATTTCCAGAGGTTTTCATTGCTTCTCTATTTTGATCTGAGTACCATACATTTGAAGAATGGATACTGCACTGTTCCAGATCAGCAATCGTATTGGGTCTATTCATCAATGATAGTCGAGATCTATCTTCGGGTATTACTTTGAGATTCGGCCAGATCGACAAATTTTTTATTCGCCTGGTTAAATGCTCTATTCTCTGGGTAGTCCGCAAAATTTTTGCCGGAGATTTCTCGTCTTGGAGTGTTTGAGACAATAAGTATAGTTCACTATACTTGGCAGTACAAATTTCTTTCTCGCTTTCATAATCGAGTTGGCTTAGATAGTTTAATTCCACGGGCGCATCAAATCCACATTCGCGAATTGAACTTCGTAATTCCGCGACTGTTACATCAGCATGGGGTAGTCCACGCAAAAGAGCTTCGTAAGACAGCTCGTCTTTTAATAACAAATCAGGGTTAAATTGGGCCATTTTGTTCTAACACATTAGCACGTACTTAAAATTAATACTATTATATTACACATATATTACATATAATAAATTCATAAGTTATCAATTTACACAAATTAGAAAAGAACAATTTCTCTTCTAAGGGAGAGACAGAAATCACACACATATCTTTCAATGTTAAATAGCCGATCAGCTGTTTACTGGAATGTAGGTCAGAGGGTGGCCTACATATTTAGTTAACAAAGGAGGGTGAGCGTGTGTGACAATGGGGTGTTTGCTTTTACATATTATTGTCTACACAATGCGAGTGAATAACACCAACGATTTGAAACAGGTCGTTTTAAACTTGAGAAGGGGAGCACACTTTTGTACAACACATTTATTATTATTCCGCTTAGACAACACTTTGGCTCCGTTCATTCATAAACTTTTCTCAATTAAATAATTATTTATTTTGTTCACAAGTTTTAAATCACGACTTCTACTTAATTACTTTATTATTATTTACAAAGTTATTTTTCATCAATTTTTTTATAACACATACTAGTGTATATAAGCTATGTAGTTAGACATACACTGTGCAGAATGATTCAGGAGACAACAGGTCGTAGTTTGTCGTAAACAAACCTGTTACAGATTGTTCGGTTGACCAAAATTGTTATGCTTGGTCACACTTCATGTATGCAAGTACTTACATCGAATTATTCAGGTTGTGCCGGTAGGAACCTGCATATAGCATTTTACATTGTATGACGCTAATGACATTTTACTTATACATACTACCATCTACGTATTAATACATACTACGTTATTTAATAGTGTATTAAATATGTTTTGAACATTACATTTATTAAAGTAACTTTCTGAGTGCATATATCAATATTAAACATTTAGTTATTAATCATACTATTTATGTTTATCCACGCATAAATAGTGAATGCAATTTGTTTGTGACAGATATACACAATTAAAACTCTTTCCTTTGTTTCCTTTATTTTTTTTTTACAAGTAATGTAAGCAGAGTAACGCACTTTTGTTTGCGTCACGATGCTTAACAACCCTTTACATAAATTAGCATAGTGAATGCACTTTTGTGACACTCTGTAAACAATTACCCTTTTATTTTTTTCAATTCAGCAGAGTGGCGCACTTTTGTAACTAGCTTTTCGCCGCGTTACAAATCCAGGGAACCCTTCGTAATTAAACTCCGTTAATTAGAAGGGCTGCCTACGTTGTAACAGAATTGATCACAAATAATTAAAATAACATATTACTTACTAGCTGTGTAATTGTTTACTTTGTGTAAGGAAACAATGGCAAGGTATACAATTGATTTAAGCACTCCTCATATGTGTGTAACAAGAAGACTTCTCTTTATTCAACATTTAAGAAAAACATATACTGACTGATGCCATGACATTACTAACTCAATTATTAAATTATCGAAAGGTTTCTTTAAACTTTGGCATCAAACTAGATTCTATATAGTTATACCTCGGATCCGGGTGAACTTTCTGTATTAAAACTTTTAATTATACTCTTTTCATGATATTAGCTTGCAAGACTTTCTTTTAATTCAACATTTAAGAATGGTATTATTGCTTGAGTTATATTACTCTACATTAACATATAAACTGTTACAACGTATGAAGTTAGAATAGTTACATGAAATATTAATTAATAAGATATAATCTTATAAACATTAGATTTAATTTATAAGTCTTTACAAAGTTAATCATTTCTGAAAAGTCTCTTTCAAGATGTGTGGTGTAACAAATATTAGTAACCCTCGATAGACAGGCTATCGAGTCACCTTTTAATTGGTATGCAGAAGACTCCTCCTGGGGTATCAGTCTTGGGAAACAGGAACAGCTACGTCGTCATCTCGGTCTGGCTTTCCTCTGTAAAGGGCTCCAAAAGTTAGCAGGTAGTACAATATGTCATGCAGCTATCTACGATGATCGGGTAGATTCTCGGATGTCCTGATCTGCATATTCTGTCACGTGCAGTAGTGTTTGTGGCTTCTGCTAGTTCACATCTCCGGGTATTACTTTGGAATAGCTTTTATACGTTGAAGTACGTAGTCATCTTGTGTTACACTTTTAGTTACGTTTCAATACTTTTTGTTTTACATAACTTTAAACTTATTGTCTATTCACATGACTACATTAATTAATACATCCAGATGCTTTAACAAACTACATCTGGTACACTTTCTGAAGATGAAACCAAATATGATACACATATTTGAAGAGCATAGCTCTTACGTCTACACTGTACGGAGTCACCCTTGCAAGAGAGAGAATTTACGCTCCCTTCGCTCGGTACTGGACAAAAGTTAGTGGGACAACTTCCGCGCGAGAATATAGTTCCTAACTATATTTAAGTTAACATTTTTATTTATTTAAACTATCCCTAAACAAATATACATAATTTAAATCAGTTGTTTTAGCGACTTTTTATGTCTTCAGATTTTATTATTATTAACATTAGTTTTTATCTTATTCTTACTCACACAAGACTCTGAAAGCATGTCGAGTCTGGAATCAACAGGAAAGCGCCTGCTTACAAGCAAAGGGTTAAATACGATATTAATAACGCTTTACAATTTATCTTTTATTTGAGTATCTTATAACTAATTAATTATAACTGATTAAGTTATAACTTATAACTGAGTACATACAGGTATCTTATATTAAAACAGTGAGATTTAAATGGCTTAAGAGCTCGCAACCTTAATTTTTTAAAATTTTTTATTTTCTAGATTATTTCTTTTATTTAAATCGTCACATACTCCACCGCTTGAATTGCACGCTACGGTTTAGCTTTTTGAGTCTAACTCACTATGGGGCACTGGGATATTGAATGGGTTTAGTGTGTGTAATTTCTTTCACATACTTTCTTGTACACTTTACAACGTTCTCCACATAGTTATTTCCTATAGTTACAACACAGTACACTTTATATTCTTATGAACTACCTTTTTTTTTACATACTATTTACACTAAATATTTACACAATTAAAACACAAAACTCTTTCTTATCTCTATAACTT
This sequence comes from Magicicada septendecula, assembly GCA_034769895.1. NCBI lineage: Eukaryota > Metazoa > Arthropoda > Insecta > Hemiptera > Cicadidae > Magicicada > Magicicada septendecula. The sequence goes on along the minus strand of CM068372.1, from coordinate 106,147,630 downwards.
AATTTTACTACCGCGTTTTTTGTTTGTCTTACTCTCTCTTCTGTAGAGTAACTTTCTAAATCTCTACTATTTAGAATTCTATCTTAGCTTCTGTGAGTCCTATATATATATATAACTCATGTAGTTAATGAGTGTTAGTACCCATCTAGTTAATGATTATTCATTAATGCATGCTCCGCAGAACTGGAACTCAGGTTGATCAGGCCTCGTTTCCAAACTCTACGTTTTACATTTCTTACGCGGATTCAGAAATATAATTTTCTTTACTACCTAGTATTCCTTTTCCTTTTTTTTTTATACTATACCTTCACTTCTTCTTATACAACTTTAGTTGCGAAATATGCGATCTCCGCACATATTTCTGAGTTGCAGTTTCGCACAGGGCTACTGTAACTGGAGTTAGGTACTTTTGGATTTGATAAGGGCCACACCATCTGAATGATAGTTTCGAGGTGGTCTTATCAATCGCACTACTAATGGGGTGAGTCTTGTACATTACCAAGTCACCTACTTGGTACCTGACTGAGTTGCTATGATTACCTTTCTCGTGGTATCTTCTGGATTTTTCCAAGCTTGCTCTCAAGTTAGAGCGGGCTTTGTTCCATATTCTCTTTATCTGCTTATCCGTTATTTGCGGAGGCAGCAGATCGTGTATATTCCATCTTGTGGACAAAGGGTGGTTTGGTCGATACTTGTATAGTAACTCGAACGGGGTCGACTTGTGACCTTCGTGGTAATTGGGGACTGGGAGTACGATTAGTGGCAGTGTGTGAAGTTATTTATTATTAGTGCACAGTTTGTTTTTCCTAATTTCCTTTAAATGACATTATTCATTTAAATGATCGCCTTCGTGAAATTCCCTTTTTCTTACTTCTTAAGTACTAACTTACATTTTAATCTTAATCCTAATTTGCAAACCTTAGATTGGAATGATCCCTACTTATCCGTAACTCACAACATCCCGGCCCGACTGACACCAGCTTACTCTAACTACGGAAGTTAGCTTTCAGCAATTATTAATGATCTTTGGCACTTTTCAGCCCTATCATTTCCCTTTCAGTCGGCGCCGTTGTGACCTGTTACGTTACATTTATAATCACTACTTGATTATATCTCATAAACTTATTTCTAATGTGATCTAAAGAGGATCCCATACTCCACTTTAGATCACTGGTTTGAGAGAAGCGGAATCTCACGAATATGATTCTCTTTTATCTCTTTTAACAATACTTAAACAAACTATGCGGGAGAGGAGACACTTCACAATGCATACTAGTCATACTCACTAGGGGTGGTTTTCAATTGTTCAGGCTAGCACCGGTTTATCACAATAGGGAGGGTGCGTGGCTGTTTACTACATTTCCTACAATACTGAACACGCTTTTATTTTCTTACTTGCCACCACTGCGATGTCTTCACTATGCAACGTTACCTTTTATTATTATTCTTTTCCCTTAATTACTTCTACACTTCACACAATTTTAGTATAACTTAGGATTTATTTAGCTCTAGTAATTAAATCAATTATTATTATTATTCACTTTATTATTTATTAAACTACTTTGGGAATTTAAGAAACGCTCCTAGAACTATCGTCTATTTAATCACCATATTTATTTAGCACACTTTATATTCACAGGTTGGTTCCGTTCCAATGGCTTACTTTTGCACTCTCTACTTATGTGCCCATATTTGCCACAATTATAACAGGTGGGTTTTCTGCGAGGTGGGTACTTGGTTTCCGCTTTATCTGGGTTTACAGTTAACTTACCAGCTTTGCGCACATAGTGAGGTCTACTAGAAACTTGTCTTTCATAAGAGGTTGTTACATCAGGCAGTAGTGCTTGCAATTGATGTCTATTATTTCCAGAGGTTTTCATTGCTTCTCTATTTTGATCTGAGTACCATACATTTGAAGAATGGATACTGCACTGTTCCAGATCAGCAATCGTATTGGGTCTATTCATCAATGATAGTCGAGATCTATCTTCGGGTATTACTTTGAGATTCGGCCAGATCGACAAATTTTTTATTCGCCTGGTTAAATGCTCTATTCTCTGGGTAGTCCGCAAAATTTTTGCCGGAGATTTCTCGTCTTGGAGTGTTTGAGACAATAAGTATAGTTCACTATACTTGGCAGTACAAATTTCTTTCTCGCTTTCATAATCGAGTTGGCTTAGATAGTTTAATTCCACGGGCGCATCAAATCCACATTCGCGAATTGAACTTCGTAATTCCGCGACTGTTACATCAGCATGGGGTAGTCCACGCAAAAGAGCTTCGTAAGACAGCTCGTCTTTTAATAACAAATCAGGGTTAAATTGGGCCATTTTGTTCTAACACATTAGCACGTACTTAAAATTAATACTATTATATTACACATATATTACATATAATAAATTCATAAGTTATCAATTTACACAAATTAGAAAAGAACAATTTCTCTTCTAAGGGAGAGACAGAAATCACACACATATCTTTCAATGTTAAATAGCCGATCAGCTGTTTACTGGAATGTAGGTCAGAGGGTGGCCTACATATTTAGTTAACAAAGGAGGGTGAGCGTGTGTGACAATGGGGTGTTTGCTTTTACATATTACTGTCTACACAATGCGAGTGAATAACACCAACGATTTGAAACAGGTCGTTTTAAACTTGAGAAGGGGAGCACACTTTTGTACAACACATTTATTATTATTCCGCTTAGACAACACTTTGGCTCCGTTCATTCATAAACTTTTCTCAATTAAATAATTATTTATTTTGTTCACAAGTTTTAAATCACGACTTCTACTTAATTACTTTATTATTATTTACAAAGTTATTTTTCATCAATTTTTTTATAACACATACTAGTGTATGTAAGCTATGTAGTTAGACATACACTGTGCAGAATGATTCAGGAGACAACAGGTCGTAGTTTGTCGTAAACAAACCTGTTACAGATTGTTCGGTTGACCAAAATTGTTATGCTTGGTCACACTTCATGTATGCAAGTACTTACATCGAATTATTCAGGTTGTGCCGGTAGGAACCTGCATATAGCATTTTACATTGTATGACGCTAATGACATTTTACTTATACATACTACCATCTACGTATTAATACATACTACGTTATTTAATAGTGTATTAAATATGTTTTGAACATTACATTTATTAAAGTAACTTTCTGAGTGCATATATCAATATTAAACATTTAGTTATTAATCATACTATTTATGTTTATCCACGCATAAATAGTGAATGCAATTTGTTTGTGACAGATATACACAATTAAAACTCTTTCCTTTGTTTCCTTTATTTTTTTTTTACAAGTAATGTAAGCAGAGTAACGCACTTTTGTTTGCGTCACGATGCTTAACAACCCTTTACATAAATTAGCATAGTGAATGCACTTTTGTGACACTCTGTAAACAATTACCCTTTTATTTTTTTCAATTCAGCAGAGTGGCGCACTTTTGTAACTAGCTTTTCGCCGCGTTACAAATCCAGGGAACCCTTCGTAATTAAACTCCGTTAATTAGAAGGGCTGCCTACGTTGTAACAGAATTGATCACAAATAATTAAAATAACATATTACTTACTAGCTGTGTAATTGTTTACTTTGTGTAAGGAAACAATGGCAAGGTATACAATTGATTTAAGCACTCCTCATATGTGTGTAACAAGAAGACTTCTCTTTATTCAACATTTAAGAAAAACATATACTGACTGATGCCATGACATTACTAACTCAATTATTAAATTATCGAAAGGTTTCTTTAAACTTTGGCATCAAACTAGATTCTATATAGTTATACCTCGGATCCGGGTGAACTTTCTGTATTAAAACTTTTAATTATACTCTTTTCATGATATTAGCTTGCAAGACTTTCTTTTAATTCAACATTTAAGAATGGTATTATTGCTTGAGTTATATTACTCTACATTAACATATAAACTGTTACAACGTATGAAGTTAGAATAGTTACATGAAATATTAATTAATAAGATATAATCTTATAAACATTAGATTTAATTTATAAGTCTTTACAAAGTTAATCATTTCTGAAAAGTCTCTTTCAAGATGTGTGGTGTAACAAATATTAGTAACCCTCGATAGACAGGCTATCGAGTCACCTTTTAATTGGTATGCAGAAGACTCCTCCTGGGGTATCAGTCTTGGGAAACAGGAACAGCTACGTCGTCATCTCGGTCTGGCTTTCCTCTGTAAAGGGCTCCAAAAGTTAGCAGGTAGTACAATATGTCATGCAGCTATCTACGATGATCGGGTAGATTCTCGGATGTCCTGATCTGCATATTCTGTCACGTGCAGTAGAGTTTGTGGCTTCTGCTAGTTCACATCTCCGGGTATTACTTTGGAATAGCTTTTATACGTTGAAGTACGTAGTCATCTTGTGTTACACTTTTAGTTACGTTTCAATACTTTTTGTTTTACATAACTTTAAACTTATTGTCTGTTCACATGACTACATTAATTAATACATCCAGATGCTTTAACAAACTACATCTGGTACACTTTCTGAAGATGAAACCAAATATGATACACATATTTGAAGAGCATAGCTCTTACGTCTACACTGTACGGAGTCACCCTTGCAAGAGACAGAATTTACGCTCCCTTCGCTCGGTACTGGACAAAAGTTAGTGGGACAACTTCCGCGCGAGAATATAGTTCCTAACTATATTTAAGTTAACATTTTTATTTATTTAAACTATCCCTAAACAAATATACATAATTTAAATCAGTTGTTTTAGCGACTTTTTATGTCTTCAGATTTTATTATTATTAACATTAGTTTTTATCTTATTCTTACTCACACAAGACTCTGAAAGCATGTCGAGTCTGGAATCAACAGGAAAGCGCCTGCTTACAAGCAAAGGGTTAAATACGATATTAATAACGCTTTACAATTTATCTTTTATTTGAGTATCTTATAACTAATTAATTATAACTGATTAAGTTATAACTTATAACTGAGTACATACAGGTATCTTATATTAAAACAGTGAGATTTAAATGGCTTAAGAGCTCGCAACCTTAATTTTTTTAAATTTTTTATTTTCTAGATTATTTCTTTTATTTAAATCGTCACATACTCCACCGCTTGAATTGCACGCTACGGTTTAGCTTTTTGAGTCTAACTCACTATGGGGCACTGGGATATTGAATGGGTTTAGTGTGTGTAATTTCTTTCACATACTTTCTTGTACACTTTACAACGTTCTCCACATAGTTATTTCCTATAGTTACAACACAGTACACTTTATATTCTTATGAACTACCTTTTTTTTTACATACTATTTACACTAAATATTTACACAATTAAAACACAAAACTCTTTCTTATCTCTATCACTTAATTTTACTACCGCGTTTTTTGTTTGTCTTACTCTCTCTTCTGTAGAGTAACTTTCTAAATCTCTACTATTTAGAATTCTATCTTAGCTTCTGTGAGTCCTATATATATATATAACTCATGTAGTTAATGAGTGTTAGTACCCATCTAGTTAATGATTATTCATTAATGCATGCTCCGCAGAACTGGAACTCAGGTTGATCAGGCCTCGTTTCCAAACTCTACGTTTTACATTTCTTACGCGGATTCAGAAATATAATTTTCTTTACTACCTAGTATTCCTTTTCCTTTTTTTTTTATACTATACCTTCACTTCTTCTTATACAACTTTAGTTGCGAAATATGCGATCTCCGCACATATTTCTGAGTTGCAGTTTCGCACAGGGCTACTGTAACTGGAGTTAGGTACTTTTGGATTTGATAAGGGCCACACCATCTGAATGATAGTTTCGAGGTGGTCTTATCAATCGCACTACTAATGGGGTGAGTCTTGTACATTACCAAGTCACCTACTTGGTACCTGACTGAGTTGCTATGATTACCTTTCTCGTGGTATCTTCTGGATTTTTCCAAGCTTGCTCTCAAGTTAGAGCGGGCTTTGTTCCATATTCTCTTTATCTGCTTATCCGTTATTTGCGGAGGCAGCAGATCGTGTATATTCCATCTTGTGGACAAAGGGTGGTTTGGTCGATACTTGTATAGTAACTCGAACGGGGTCGACTTGTGACCTTCGTGGTAATTGGGGACTGGGAGTACGATTAGTGGCAGTGTGTGAAGTTATTTATTATTAGTGCACAGTTTGTTTTTCCTAATTTCCTTTAAATGACATTATTCATTTAAATGATCGCCTTCGTGAAATTCCCTTTTTCTTACTTCTTAAGTACTAACTTACATTTTAATCTTAATCCTAATTTGCAAACCTTAGATTGGAATGATCCCTACTTATCCGTAACTCACAACATCCCGGCCCGACTGACACCAGCTTACTCTAACTACGGAAGTTAGCTTTCAGCAATTATTAATGATCTTTGGCACTTTTCAGCCCTATCATTTCCCTTTCAGTCGGCGCCGTTGTGACCTGTTACGTTACATTTATAATCACTACTTGATTATATCTCATAAACTTATTTCTAATGTGATCTAAAGAGGATCCCATACTCCACTTTAGATCACTGGTTTGAGAGAAGCGGAATCTCACGAATATGATTCTCTTTTATCTCTTTTAACAATACTTAAACAAACTATGCGGGAGAGGAGACACTTCACAATGCATACTAGTCATACTCACTAGGGGTGGTTTTCAATTGTTCAGGCTAGCACCGGTTTATCACAATAGGGAGGGTGCGTGGCTGTTTACTACATTTCCTACAATACTGAACACGCTTTTATTTTCTTACTTGCCACCACTGCGATGTCTTCACTATGCAACGTTACCTTTTATTATTATTCTTTTCCCTTAATTACTTCTACACTTCACACAATTTTAGTATAACTTAGGATTTATTTAGCTCTAGTACTTAAATCAATTATTATTATTATTCACTTTATTATTTATTAAACTACTTTGGGAATTTAAGAAACGCTCCTAGAACTATCGTCTATTTAATCACCATATTTATTTAGCACACTTTATATTCACAGGTTGGTTCCGTTCCAATGGCTTACTTTTGCACTCTCTACTTATGTGCCCATATTTGCCACAATTATAACAGGTGGGTTTTCTGCGAGGTGGGTACTTGGTTTCCGCTTTATCTGGGTTTACAGTTAACTTACCAGCTTTGCGCACATAGTGAGGTCTACTAGAAACTTGTCTTTCATAAGAGGTTGTTACATCAGGCAGTAGTGCTTGCAATTGATGTCTATTATTTCCAGAGGTTTTCATTGCTTCTCTATTTTGATCTGAGTACCATACATTTGAAGAATGGATACTGCACTGTTCCAGATCAGCAATCGTATTGGGTCTATTCATCAATGATAGTCGAGATCTATCTTCGGGTATTACTTTGAGATTCGGCCAGATCGACAAATTTTTTATTCGCCTGGTTAAATGCTCTATTCTCTGGGTAGTCCGCAAAATTTTTGCCGGAGATTTCTCGTCTTGGAGTGTTTGAGACAATAAGTATAGTTCACTATACTTGGCAGTACAAATTTCTTTCTCGCTTTCATAATCGAGTTGGCTTAGATAGTTTAATTCCACGGGCGCATCAAATCCACATTCGCGAATTGAACTTCGTAATTCCGCGACTGTTACATCAGCATGGGGTAGTCCACGCAAAAGAGCTTCGTAAGACAGCTCGTCTTTTAATAACAAATCAGGGTTAAATTGGGCCATTTTGTTCTAACACATTAGCACGTACTTAAAATTAATACTATTATATTACACATATATTACATATAATAAATTCATAAGTTATCAATTTACACAAATTAGAAAAGAACAATTTCTCTTCTAAGGGAGAGACAGAAATCACACACATATCTTTCAATGTTAAATAGCCGATCAGCTGTTTACTGGAATGTAGGTCAGAGGGTGGCCTACATATTTAGTTAACAAAGGAGGGTGAGCGTGTGTGACAATGGGGTGTTTGCTTTTACATATTATTGTCTACACAATGCGAGTGAATAACACCAACGATTTGAAACAGGTCGTTTTAAACTTGAGAAGGGGAGCACACTTTTGTACAACACATTTATTATTATTCCGCTTAGACAACACTTTGGCTCCGTTCATTCATAAACTTTTCTCAATTAAATAATTATTTATTTTGTTCACAAGTTTTAAATCACGACTTCTACTTAATTACTTTATTATTATTTACAAAGTTATTTTTCATCAATTTTTTTATAACACATACTAGTGTATGTAAGCTATGTAGTTAGACATACACTGTGCAGAATGATTCAGGAGACAACAGGTCGTAGTTTGTCGTAAACAAACCTGTTACAGATTGTTCGGTTGACCAAAATTGTTATGCTTGGTCACACTTCATGTATGCAAGTACTTACATCGAATTATTCAGGTTGTGCCGGTAGGAACCTGCATATAGCATTTTACATTGTATGACGCTAATGACATTTTACTTATACATACTACCATCTACGTATTAATACATACTACGTTATTTAATAGTGTATTAAATATGTTTTGAACATTACATTTATTAAAGTAACTTTCTGAGTGCATATATCAATATTAAACATTTAGTTATTAATCATACTATTTATGTTTATCCACGCATAAATAGTGAATGCAATTTGTTTGTGACAGATATACACAATTAAAACTCTTTCCTTTGTTTCCTTTATTTTTTTTTTACAAGTAATGTAAGCAGAGTAACGCACTTTTGTTTGCGTCACGATGCTTAACAACCCTTTACATAAATTAGCATAGTGAATGCACTTTTGTGACACTCTGTAAACAATTACCCTTTTATTTTTTTCAATTCAGCAGAGTGGCGCACTTTTGTAACTAGCTTTTCGCCGCGTTACAAATCCAGGGAACCCTTCGTAATTAAACTCCGTTAATTAGAAGGGCTGCCTACGTTGTAACAGAATTGATCACAAATAATTAAAATAACATATTACTTACTAGCTGTGTAATTGTTTACTTTGTGTAAGGAAACAATGGCAAGGTATACAATTGATTTAAGCACTCCTCATATGTGTGTAACAAGAAGACTTCTCTTTATTCAACATTTAAGAAAAACATATACTGACTGATGCCATGACATTACTAACTCAATTATTAAATTATCGAAAGGTTTCTTTAAACTTTGGCATCAAACTAGATTCTATATAGTTATACCTCGGATCCGGGTGAACTTTCTGTATTAAAACTTTTAATTATACTCTTTTCATGATATTAGCTTGCAAGACTTTCTTTTAATTCAACATTTAAGAATGGTATTATTGCTTGAGTTATATTACTCTACATTAACATATAAACTGTTACAACGTATGAAGTTAGAATAGTTACATGAAATATTAATTAATAAGATATAATCTTATAAACATTAGATTTAATTTATAAGTCTTTACAAAGTTAATCATTTCTGAAAAGTCTCTTTCAAGATGTGTGGTGTAACAAATATTAGTAACCCTCGATAGACAGGCTATCGAGTCACCTTTTAATTGGTATGCAGAAGACTCCTCCTGGGGTATCAGTCTTGGGAAACAGGAACAGCTACGTCGTCATCTCGGTCTGGCTTTCCTCTGTAAAGGGCTCCAAAAGTTAGCAGGTAGTACAATATGTCATGCAGCTATCTACGATGATCGGGTAGATTCTCGGATGTCCTGATCTGCATATTCTGTCACGTGCAGTAGAGTTTGTGGCTTCTGCTAGTTCACATCTCCGGGTATTACTTTGGAATAGCTTTTATACGTTGAAGTACGTAGTCATCTTGTGTTACACTTTTAGTTACGTTTCAATACTTTTTGTTTTACATAACTTTAAACTTATTGTCTGTTCACATGACTACATTAATTAATACATCCAGATGCTTTAACAAACTACATCTGGTACACTTTCTGAAGATGAAACCAAATATGATACACATATTTGAAGAGCATAGCTCTTACGTCTACACTGTACGGAGTCACCCTTGCAAGAGACAGAATTTACGCTCCCTTCGCTCGGTACTGGACAAAAGTTAGTGGGACAACTTCCGCGCGAGAATATAGTTCCTAACTATATTTAAGTTAACATTTTTATTTATTTAAACTATCCCTAAACAAATATACATAATTTAAATCAGTTGTTTTAGCGACTTTTTATGTCTTCAGATTTTATTATTATTAACATTAGTTTTTATCTTATTCTTACTCACACAAGACTCTGAAAGCATGTCGAGTCTGGAATCAACAGGAAAGCGCCTGCTTACAAGCAAAGGGTTAAATACGATATTAATAACGCTTTACAATTTATCTTTTATTTGAGTATCTTATAACTAATTAATTATAACTGATTAAGTTATAACTTATAACTGAGTACATACAGGTATCTTATATTAAAACAGTGAGATTTAAATGGCTTAAGAGCTCGCAACCTTAATTTTTTAAAATTTTTTATTTTCTAGATTATTTCTTTTATTTAAATCGTCACATACTCCACCGCTTGAATTGCACGCTACGGTTTAGCTTTTTGAGTCTAACTCACTATGGGGCACTGGGATATTGAATGGGTTTAGTGTGTGTAATTTCTTTCACATACTTTCTTGTACACTTTACAACGTTCTCCACATAGTTATTTCCTATAGTTACAACACAGTACACTTTATATTCTTATGAACTACCTTTTTTTTTACATACTATTTACACTAAATATTTACACAATTAAAACACAAAACTCTTTCTTATCTCTATCACTTAATTTTACTACCGCGTTTTTTGTTTGTCTTACTCTCTCTTCTGTAGAGTAACTTTCTAAATCTCTACTATTTAGAATTCTATCTTAGCTTCTGTGAGTCCTATATATATATATAACTCATGTAGTTAATGAGTGTTAGTACCCATCTAGTTAATGATTATTCATTAATGCATGCTCCGCAGAACTGGAACTCAGGTTGATCAGGCCTCGTTTCCAAACTCTACGTTTTACATTTCTTACGCGGATTCAGAAATATAATTTTCTTTACTACCTAGTATTCCTTTTCCTTTTTTTTTTATACTATACCTTCACTTCTTCTTATACAACTTTAGTTGCGAAATATGCGATCTCCGCACATATTTCTGAGTTGCAGTTTCGCACAGGGCTACTGTAACTGGAGTTAGGTACTTTTGGATTTGATAAGGGCCACACCATCTGAATGATAGTTTCGAGGTGGTCTTATCAATCGCACTACTAATGGGGTGAGTCTTGTACATTACCAAGTCACCTACTTGGTACCTGACTGAGTTGCTATGATTACCTTTCTCGTGGTATCTTCTGGATTTTTCCAAGCTTGCTCTCAAGTTAGAGCGGGCTTTGTTCCATATTCTCTTTATCTGCTTATCCGTTATTTGCGGAGGCAGCAGATCGTGTATATTCCATCTTGTGGACAAAGGGTGGTTTGGTCGATACTTGTATAGTAACTCGAACGGGGTCGACTTGTGACCTTCGTGGTAATTGGGGACTGGGAGTACGATTAGTGGCAGTGTGTGAAGTTATTTATTATTAGTGCACAGTTTGTTTTTCCTAATTTCCTTTAAATGACATTATTCATTTAAATGATCGCCTTCGTGAAATTCCCTTTTTCTTACTTCTTAAGTACTAACTTACATTTTAATCTTAATCCTAATTTGCAAACCTTAGATTGGAATGATCCCTACTTATCCGTAACTCACAACATCCCGGCCCGACTGACACCAGCTTACTCTAACTACGGAAGTTAGCTTTCAGCAATTATTAATGATCTTTGGCACTTTTCAGCCCTATCATTTCCCTTTCAGTCGGCGCCGTTGTGACCTGTTACGTTACATTTATAATCACTACTTGATTATATCTCATAAACTTATTTCTAATGTGATCTAAAGAGGATCCCATACTCCACTTTAGATCACTGGTTTGAGAGAAGCGGAATCTCACGAATATGATTCTCTTTTATCTCTTTTAACAATACTTAAACAAACTATGCGGGAGAGGAGACACTTCACAATGCATACTAGTCATACTCACTAGGGGTGGTTTTCAATTGTTCAGGCTAGCACCGGTTTATCACAATAGGGAGGGTGCGTGGCTGTTTACTACATTTCCTACAATACTGAACACGCTTTTATTTTCTTACTTGCCACCACTGCGATGTCTTCACTATGCAACGTTACCTTTTATTATTATTCTTTTCCCTTAATTACTTCTACACTTCACACAATTTTAGTATAACTTAGGATTTATTTAGCTCTAGTACTTAAATCAATTATTATTATTATTCACTTTATTATTTATTAAACTACTTTGGGAATTTAAGAAACGCTCCTAGAACTATCGTCTATTTAATCACCATATTTATTTAGCACACTTTATATTCACAGGTTGGTTCCGTTCCAATGGCTTACTTTTGCACTCTCTACTTATGTGCCCATATTTGCCACAATTATAACAGGTGGGTTTTCTGCGAGGTGGGTACTTGGTTTCCGCTTTATCTGGGTTTACATTTAACTTACCAGCTTTGCGCACATAGTGAGGTCTACTAGAAACTTGTCTTTCATAAGAGGTTGTTACATCAGGCAGTAGTGCTTGCAATTGATGTCTATTATTTCCAGAGGTTTTCATTGCTTCTCTATTTTGATCTGAGTACCATACATTTGAAGAATGGATACTGCACTGTTCCAGATCAGCAATCGTATTGGGTCTATTCATCAATGATAGTCGAGATCTATCTTCGGGTATTACTTTGAGATTCGGCCAGATCGACAAATTTTTTATTCGCCTGGTTAAATGCTCTATTCTCTGGGTAGTCCGCAAAATTTTTGCCGGAGATTTCTCGTCTTGGAGTGTTTGAGACAATAAGTATAGTTCACTATACTTGGCAGTACAAATTTCTTTCTCGCTTTCATAATCGAGTTGGCTTAGATAGTTTAATTCCACGGGCGCATCAAATCCACATTCGCGAATTGAACTTCGTAATTCCGCGACTGTTACATCAGCATGGGGTAGTCCACGCAAAAGAGCTTCGTAAGACAGCTCGTCTTTTAATAACAAATCAGGGTTAAATTGGGCCATTTTGTTCTAACACATTAGCACGTACTTAAAATTAATACTATTATATTACACATATATTACATATAATAAATTCATAAGTTATCAATTTACACAAATTAGAAAAGAACAATTTCTCTTCTAAGGGAGAGACAGAAATCACACACATATCTTTCAATGTTAAATAGCCGATCAGCTGTTTACTGGAATGTAGGTCAGAGGGTGGCCTACATATTTAGTTAACAAAGGAGGGTGAGCGTGTGTGACAATGGGGTGTTTGCTTTTACATATTATTGTCTACACAATGCGAGTGAATAACACCAACGATTTGAAACAGGTCGTTTTAAACTTGAGAAGGGGAGCACACTTTTGTACAACACATTTATTATTATTCCGCTTAGACAACACTTTGGCTCCGTTCATTCATAAACTTTTCTCAATTAAATAATTATTTATTTTGTTCACAAGTTTTAAATCACGACTTCTACTTAATTACTTTATTATTATTTACAAAGTTATTTTTCATCAATTTTTTTATAACACATACTAGTGTATGTAAGCTATGTAGTTAGACATACACTGTGCAGAATGATTCAGGAGACAACAGGTCGTAGTTTGTCGTAAACAAACCTGTTACAGATTGTTCGGTTGACCAAAATTGTTATGCTTGGTCACACTTCATGTATGCAAGTACTTACATCGAATTATTCAGGTTGTGCCGGTAGGAACCTGCATATAGCATTTTACATTGTATGACGCTAATGACATTTTACTTATACATACTACCATCTACGTATTAATACATACTACGTTATTTAATAGTGTATTAAATATGTTTTGAACATTACATTTATTAAAGTAACTTTCTGAGTGCATATATCAATATTAAACATTTAGTTATTAATCATACTATTTATGTTTATCCACGCATAAATAGTGAATGCAATTTGTTTGTGACAGATATACACAATTAAAACTCTTTCCTTTGTTTCCTTTATTTTTTTTTTACAAGTAATGTAAGCAGAGTAACGCACTTTTGTTTGCGTCACGATGCTTAACAACCCTTTACATAAATTAGCATAGTGAATGCACTTTTGTGACACTCTGTAAACAATTACCCTTTTATTTTTTTCAATTCAGCAGAGTGGCGCACTTTTGTAACTAGCTTTTCGCCGCGTTACAAATCCAGGGAACCCTTCGTAATTAAACTCCGTTAATTAGAAGGGCTGCCTACGTTGTAACAGAATTGATCACAAATAATTAAAATAACATATTACTTACTAGCTGTGTAATTGTTTACTTTGTGTAAGGAAACAATGGCAAGGTATACAATTGATTTAAGCACTCCTCATATGTGTGTAACAAGAAGACTTCTCTTTATTCAACATTTAAGAAAAACATATACTGACTGATGCCATGACATTACTAACTCAATTATTAAATTATCGAAAGGTTTCTTTAAACTTTGGCATCAAACTAGATTCTATATAGTTATACCTCGGATCCGGGTGAACTTTCTGTATTAAAACTTTTAATTATACTCTTTTCATGATATTAGCTTGCAAGACTTTCTTTTAATTCAACATTTAAGAATGGTATTATTGCTTGAGTTATATTACTCTACATTAACATATAAACTGTTACAACGTATGAAGTTAGAATAGTTACATGAAATATTAATTAATAAGATATAATCTTATAAACATTAGATTTAATTTATAAGTCTTTACAAAGTTAATCATTCCTGAAAAGTCTCTTTCAAGATGTGTGGTGTAACAAATATTAGTAACCCTCGATAGACAGGCTATCGAGTCACCTTTTAATTGGTATGCAGAAGACTCCTCCTGGGGTATCAGTCTTGGGAAACAGGAACAGCTACGTCGTCATCTCGGTCTGGCTTTCCTCTGTAAAGGGCTCCAAAAGTTAGCAGGTAGTACAATATGTCATGCAGCTACCTACGATGATCGGGTAGATTCTCGGATGTCCTGATCTGCATATTCTGTCACGTGCAGTAGAGTTTGTGGCTTCTGCTAGTTCACATCTCCGGGTATTACTTTGGAATAGCTTTTATACGTTGAAGTACGTAGTCATCTTGTGTTACACTTTTAGTTACGTTTCAATACTTTTTGTTTTACATAACTTTAAACTTATTGTCTATTCACATGACTACATTAATTAATACATCCAGATGCTTTAACAAACTACATCTGGTACACTTTCTGAAGATGAAACCAAATATGATACACATATTTGAAGAGCATAGCTCTTACGTCTACACTGTACGGAGTCACCCTTGCAAGAGAGAGAATTTACGCTCCCTTCGCTCGGTACTGGACAAAAGTTAGTGGGACAACTTCCGCGCGAGAATATAGTTCCTAACTATATTTAAGTTAACATTTTTATTTATTTAAACTATCCCTAAACAAATATACATAATTTAAATCAGTTGTTTTAGCGACTTTTTATGTCTTCAGATTTTATTATTATTAACATTAGTTTTTATCTTATTCTTACTCACACAAGACTCTGAAAGCATGTCGAGTCTGGAATCAACAGGAAAGCGCCTGCTTACAAGCAAAGGGTTAAATACGATATTAATAACGCTTTACAATTTATCTTTTATTTGAGTATCTTATAACTAATTAATTATAACTGATTAAGTTATAGCTTATAACTGAGTACATACAGGTATCTTATATTAAAACAGTGAGATTTAAATGGCTTAAGAGCTCGCAACCTTAATTTTTTAAAATTTTTTATTTTCTAGATTATTTCTTTTATTTAAATCGTCACATACTCCACCGCTTGAATTGCACGCTACGGTTTAGCTTTTTGAGTCTAACTCACTATGGGGCACTGGGATATTGAATGGGTTTAGTGTGTGTAATTTCTTTCACATACTTTCTTGTACACTTTACAACGTTCTCCACATAGTTATTTCCTATAGTTACAACACAGTACACTTTATATTCTTATGAACTACCTTTTTTTTTACATACTATTTACACTAAATATTTACACAATTAAAACACAAAACTCTTTCTTATCTCTATCACTTAATTTTACTACCGCGTTTTTTGTTTGTCTTACTCTCTCTTCTGTAGAGTAACTTTCTAAATCTCTACTATTTAGAATTCTATCTTAGCTTCTGTGAGTCCTATATATATATATAACTCATGTAGTTAATGAGTGTTAGTACCCATCTAGTTAATGATTATTCATTAATGCATGCTCCGCAGAACTGGAACTCAGGTTGATCAGGCCTCGTTTCCAAACTCTACGTTTTACATTTCTTACGCGGATTCAGAAATATAATTTTCTTTACTACCTAGTATTCCTTTTCCTTTTTTTTTTATACTATACCTTCACTTCTTCTTATACAACTTTAGTTGCGAAATATGCGATCTCCGCACATATTTCTGAGTTGCAGTTTCGCACAGGGCTACTGTAACTGGAGTTAGGTACTTTTGGATTTGATAAGGGCCACACCATCTGAATGATAGTTTCGAGGTGGTCTTATCAATCGCACTACTAATGGGGTGAGTCTTGTACATTACCAAGTCACCTACTTGGTACCTGACTGAGTTGCTATGATTACCTTTCTCGTGGTATCTTCTGGATTTTTCCAAGCTTGCTCTCAAGTTAGAGCGGGCTTTGTTCCATATTCTCTTTATCTGCTTATCCGTTATTTGCGGAGGCAGCAGATCGTGTATATTCCATCTTGTGGACAAAGGGTGGTTTGGTCGATACTTGTATAGTAACTCGAACGGGGTCGACTTGTGACCTTCGTGGTAATTGGGGACTGGGAGTACGATTAGTGGCAGTGTGTGAAGTTATTTATTATTAGTGCACAGTTTGTTTTTCCTAATTTCCTTTAAATGACATTATTCATTTAAATGATCGCCTTCGTGAAATTCCCTTTTTCTTACTTCTTAAGTACTAACTTACATTTTAATCTTAATCCTAATTTGCAAACCTTAGATTGGAATGATCCCTACTTATCCGTAACTCACAACATCCCGGCCCGACTGACACCAGCTTACTCTAACTACGGAAGTTAGCTTTCAGCAATTATTAATGATCTTTGGCACTTTTCAGCCCTATCATTTCCCTTTCAGTCGGCGCCGTTGTGACCTGTTACGTTACATTTATAATCACTACTTGATTATATCTCATAAACTTATTTCTAATGTGATCTAAAGAGGATCCCATACTCCACTTTAGATCACTGGTTTGAGAGAAGCGGAATCTCACGAATATGATTCTCTTTTATCTCTTTTAACAATACTTAAACAAACTATGCGGGAGAGGAGACACTTCACAATGCATACTAGTCATACTCACTAGGGGTGGTTTTCAATTGTTCAGGCTAGCACCGGTTTATCACAATAGGGAGGGTGCGTGGCTGTTTACTACATTTCCTACAATACTGAACACGCTTTTATTTTCTTACTTGCCACCACTGCGATGTCTTCACTATGCAACGTTACCTTTTATTATTATTCTTTTCCCTTAATTACTTCTACACTTCACACAATTTTAGTATAACTTAGGATTTATTTAGCTCTAGTACTTAAATCAATTATTATTATTATTCACTTTATTATTTATTAAACTACTTTGGGAATTTAAGAAACGCTCCTAGAACTATCGTCTATTTAATCACCATATTTATTTAGCACACTTTATATTCACAGGTTGGTTCCGTTCCAATGGCTTACTTTTGCACTCTCTACTTATGTGCCCATATTTGCCACAATTATAACAGGTGGGTTTTCTGCGAGGTGGGTACTTGGTTTCCGCTTTATCTGGGTTTACAGTTAACTTACCAGCTTTGCGCACATAGTGAGGTCTACTAGAAACTTGTCTTTCATAAGAGGTTGTTACATCAGGCAGTAGTGCTTGCAATTGATGTCTATTATTTCCAGAGGTTTTCATTGCTTCTCTATTTTGATCTGAGTACCATACATTTGAAGAATGGATACTGCACTGTTCCAGATCAGCAATCGTATTGGGTCTATTCATCAATGATAGTCGAGATCTATCTTCGGGTATTACTTTGAGATTCGGCCAGATCGACAAATTTTTTATTCGCCTGGTTAAATGCTCTATTCTCTGGGTAGTCCGCAAAATTTTTGCCGGAGATTTCTCGTCTTGGAGTGTTTGAGACAATAAGTATAGTTCACTATACTTGGCAGTACAAATTTCTTTCTCGCTTTCATAATCGAGTTGGCTTAGATAGTTTAATTCCACGGGCGCATCAAATCCACATTCGCGAATTGAACTTCGTAATTCCGCGACTGTTACATCAGCATGGGGTAGTCCACGCAAAAGAGCTTCGTAAGACAGCTCGTCTTTTAATAACAAATCAGGGTTAAATTGGGCCATTTTGTTCTAACACATTAGCACGTACTTAAAATTAATACTATTATATTACACATATATTACATATAATAAATTCATAAGTTATCAATTTACACAAATTAGAAAAGAACAATTTCTCTTCTAAGGGAGAGACAGAAATCACACACATATCTTTCAATGTTAAATAGCCGATCAGCTGTTTACTGGAATGTAGGTCAGAGGGTGGCCTACATATTTAGTTAACAAAGGAGGGTGAGCGTGTGTGACAATGGGGTGTTTGCTTTTACATATTATTGTCTACACAATGCGAGTGAATAACACCAACGATTTGAAACAGGTCGTTTTAAACTTGAGAAGGGGAGCACACTTTTGTACAACACATTTATTATTATTCCGCTTAGACAACACTTTGGCTCCGTTCATTCATAAACTTTTCTCAATTAAATAATTATTTATTTTGTTCACAAGTTTTAAATCACGACTTCTACTTAATTACTTTATTATTATTTACAAAGTTATTTTTCATCAATTTTTTTATAACACATACTAGTGTATGTAAGCTATGTAGTTAGACATACACTGTGCAGAATGATTCAGGAGACAACAGGTCGTAGTTTGTCGTAAACAAACCTGTTACAGATTGTTCGGTTGACCAAAATTGTTATGCTTGGTCACACTTCATGTATGCAAGTACTTACATCGAATTATTCAGGTTGTGCCGGTAGGAACCTGCATATAGCATTTTACATTGTATGACGCTAATGACATTTTACTTATACATACTACCATCTACGTATTAATACATACTACGTTATTTAATAGTGTATTAAATATGTTTTGAACATTACATTTATTAAAGTAACTTTCTGAGTGCATATATCAATATTAAACATTTAGTTATTAATCATACTATTTATGTTTATCCACGCATAAATAGTGAATGCAATTTGTTTGTGACAGATATACACAATTAAAACTCTTTCCTTTGTTTCCTTTATTTTTTTTTTACAAGTAATGTAAGCAGAGTAACGCACTTTTGTTTGCGTCACGATGCTTAACAACCCTTTACATAAATTAGCATAGTGAATGCACTTTTGTGACACTCTGTAAACAATTACCCTTTTATTTTTTTCAATTCAGCAGAGTGGCGCACTTTTGTAACTAGCTTTTCGCCGCGTTACAAATCCAGGGAACCCTTCGTAATTAAACTCCGTTAATTAGAAGGGCTGCCTACGTTGTAACAGAATTGATCACAAATAATTAAAATAACATATTACTTACTAGCTGTGTAATTGTTTACTTTGTGTAAGGAAACAATGGCAAGGTATACAATTGATTTAAGCACTCCTCATATGTGTGTAACAAGAAGACTTCTCTTTATTCAACATTTAAGAAAAACATATACTGACTGATGCCATGACATTACTAACTCAATTATTAAATTATCGAAAGGTTTCTTTAAACTTTGGCATCAAACTAGATTCTATATAGTTATACCTCGGATCCGGGTGAACTTTCTGTATTAAAACTTTTAATTATACTCTTTTCATGATATTAGCTTGCAAGACTTTCTTTTAATTCAACATTTAAGAATGGTATTATTGCTTGAGTTATATTACTCTACATTAACATATAAACTGTTACAACGTATGAAGTTAGAATAGTTACATGAAATATTAATTAATAAGATATAATCTTATAAACATTAGATTTAATTTATAAGTCTTTACAAAGTTAATCATTCCTGAAAAGTCTCTTTCAAGATGTGTGGTGTAACAAATATTAGTAACCCTCGATAGACAGGCTATCGAGTCACCTTTTAATTGGTATGCAGAAGACTCCTCCTGGGGTATCAGTCTTGGGAAACAGGAACAGCTACGTCGTCATCTCGGTCTGGCTTTCCTCTGTAAAGGGCTCCAAAAGTTAGCAGGTAGTACAATATGTCATGCAGCTATCTACGATGATCGGGTAGATTCTCGGATGTCCTGATCTGCATATTCTGTCACGTGCAGTAGAGTTTGTGGCTTCTGCTAGTTCACATCTCCGGGTATTACTTTGGAATAGCTTTTATACGTTGAAGTACGTAGTCATCTTGTGTTACACTTTTAGTTACGTTTCAATACTTTTTGTTTTACATAACTTTAAACTTATTGTCTATTCACATGACTACATTAATTAATACATCCAGATGCTTTAACAAACTACATCTGGTACACTTTCTGAAGATGAAACCAAATATGATACACATATTTGAAGAGCATAGCTCTTACGTCTACACTGTACGGAGTCACCCTTGCAAGAGAGAGAATTTACGCTCCCTTCGCTCGGTACTGGACAAAAGTTAGTGGGACAACTTCCGCGCGAGAATATAGTTCCTAACTATATTTAAGTTAACATTTTTATTTATTTAAACTATCCCTAAACAAATATACATAATTTAAATCAGTTGTTTTAGCGACTTTTTATGTCTTCAGATTTTATTATTATTAACATTAGTTTTTATCTTATTCTTACTCACACAAGACTCTGAAAGCATGTCGAGTCTGGAATCAACAGGAAAGCGCCTGCTTACAAGCAAAGGGTTAAATACGATATTAATAACGCTTTACAATTTATCTTTTATTTGAGTATCTTATAACTAATTAATTATAACTGATTAAGTTATAGCTTATAACTGAGTACATACAGGTATCTTATATTAAAACAGTGAGATTTAAATGGCTTAAGAGCTCGCAACCTTAATTTTTTAAAATTTTTTATTTTCTAGATTATTTCTTTTATTTAAATCGTCACATACTCCACCGCTTGAATTGCACGCTACGGTTTAGCTTTTTGAGTCTAACTCACTATGGGGCACTGGGATATTGAATGGGTTTAGTGTGTGTAATTTCTTTCACATACTTTCTTGTACACTTTACAACGTTCTCCACATAGTTATTTCCTATAGTTACAACACAGTACACTTTATATTCTTATGAACTACCTTTTTTTTTACATACTATTTACACTAAATATTTACACAATTAAAACACAAAACTCTTTCTTATCTCTATCACTTAATTTTACTACCGCGTTTTTTGTTTGTCTTACTCTCTCTTCTGTAGAGTAACTTTCTAAATCTCTACTATTTAGAATTCTATCTTAGCTTCTGTGAGTCCTATATATATATATAACTCATGTAGTTAATGAGTGTTAGTACCCATCTAGTTAATGATTATTCATTAATGCATGCTCCGCAGAACTGGAACTCAGGTTGATCAGGCCTCGTTTCCAAACTCTACGTTTTACATTTCTTACGCGGATTCAGAAATATAATTTTCTTTACTACCTAGTATTCCTTTTCCTTTTTTTTTTATACTATACCTTCACTTCTTCTTATACAACTTTAGTTGCGAAATATGCGATCTCCGCACATATTTCTGAGTTGCAGTTTCGCACAGGGCTACTGTAACTGGAGTTAGGTACTTTTGGATTTGATAAGGGCCACACCATCTGAATGATAGTTTCGAGGTGGTCTTATCAATCGCACTACTAATGGGGTGAGTCTTGTACATTACCAAGTCACCTACTTGGTACCTGACTGAGTTGCTATGATTACCTTTCTCGTGGTATCTTCTGGATTTTTCCAAGCTTGCTCTCAAGTTAGAGCGGGCTTTGTTCCATATTCTCTTTATCTGCTTATCCGTTATTTGCGGAGGCAGCAGATCGTGTATATTCCATCTTGTGGACAAAGGGTGGTTTGGTCGATACTTGTATAGTAACTCGAACGGGGTCGACTTGTGACCTTCGTGGTAATTGGGGACTGGGAGTACGATTAGTGGCAGTGTGTGAAGTTATTTATTATTAGTGCACAGTTTGTTTTTTCTAATTTCCTTTAAATGACATTATTCATTTAAATGATCGCCTTCGTGAAATTCCCTTTTTCTTACTTCTTAAGTACTAACTTACATTTTAATCTTAATCCTAATTTGCAAACCTTAGATTGGAATGATCCCTACTTATCCGTAACTCACAACATCCCGGCCCGACTGACACCAGCTTACTCTAACTACGGAAGTTAGCTTTCAGCAATTATTAATGATCTTTGGCACTTTTCAGCCCTATCATTTCCCTTTCAGTCGGCGCCGTTGTGACCTGTTACGTTACATTTATAATCACTACTTGATTATATCTCATAAACTTATTTCTAATGTGATCTAAAGAGGATCCCATACTCCACTTTAGATCACTGGTTTGAGAGAAGCGGAATCTCACGAATATGATTCTCTTTTATCTCTTTTAACAATACTTAAACAGACTATGCGGGAGAGGAGACACTTCACAATGCATACTAGTCATACTCACTAGGGGTGGTTTTCAATTGTTCAGGCTAGCACCGGTTTATCACAATAGGGAGGGTGCGTGGCTGTTTACTACATTTCCTACAATACTGAACACGCTTTTATTTTCTTACTTGCCACCACTGCGATGTCTTCACTATGCAACGTTACCTTTTATTATTATTCTTTTCCCTTAATTACTTCTACACTTCACACAATTTTAGTATAACTTAGGATTTATTTAGCTCTAGTACTTAAATCAATTATTATTATTATTCACTTTATTATTTATTAAACTACTTTGGGAATTTAAGAAACGCTCCTAGAACTATCGTCTATTTAATCACCATATTTATTTAGCACACTTTATATTCACAGGTTGGTTCCGTTCCAATGGCTTACTTTTGCACTCTCTACTTATGTGCCCATATTTGCCACAATTATAACAGGTGGGTTTTCTGCGAGGTGGGTACTTGGTTTCCGCTTTATCTGGGTTTACAGTTAACTTACCAGCTTTGCGCACATAGTGAGGTCTACTAGAAACTTGTCTTTCATAAGAGGTTGTTACATCAGGCAGTAGTGCTTGCAATTGATGTCTATTATTTCCAGAGGTTTTCATTGCTTCTCTATTTTGATCTGAGTACCATACATTTGAAGAATGGATACTGCACTGTTCCAGATCAGCAATCGTATTGGGTCTATTCATCAATGATAGTCGAGATCTATCTTCGGGTATTACTTTGAGATTCGGCCAGATCGACAAATTTTTTATTCGCCTGGTTAAATGCTCTATTCTCTGGGTAGTCCGCAAAATTTTTGCCGGAGATTTCTCGTCTTGGAGTGTTTGAGACAATAAGTATAGTTCACTATACTTGGCAGTACAAATTTCTTTCTCGCTTTCATAATCGAGTTGGCTTAGATAGTTTAATTCCACGGGCGCATCAAATCCACATTCGCGAATTGAACTTCGTAATTCCGCGACTGTTACATCAGCATGGGGTAGTCCACGCAAAAGAGCTTCGTAAGACAGCTCGTCTTTTAATAACAAATCAGGGTTAAATTGGGCCATTTTGTTCTAACACATTAGCACGTACTTAAAATTAATACTATTATATTACACATATATTACATATAATAAATTCATAAGTTATCAATTTACACAAATTAGAAAAGAACAATTTCTCTTCTAAGGGAGAGACAGAAATCACACACATATCTTTCAATGTTAAATAGCCGATCAGCTGTTTACTGGAATGTAGGTCAGAGGGTGGCCTACATATTTAGTTAACAAAGGAGGGTGAGCGTGTGTGACAATGGGGTGTTTGCTTTTACATATTATTGTCTACACAATGCGAGTGAATAACACCAACGATTTGAAACAGGTCGTTTTAAACTTGAGAAGGGGAGCACACTTTTGTACAACACATTTATTATTATTCCGCTTAGACAACACTTTGGCTCCGTTCATTCATAAACTTTTCTCAATTAAATAATTATTTATTTTGTTCACAAGTTTTAAATCACGACTTCTACTTAATTACTTTATTATTATTTACAAAGTTATTTTTCATCAATTTTTTTATAACACATACTAGCGTATGTAAGCTATGTAGTTAGACATACACTGTGCAGAATGATTCAGGAGACAACAGGTCGTAGTTTGTCGTAAACAAACCTGTTACAGATTGTTCGGTTGACCAAAATTGTTATGCTTGGTCACACTTCATGTATGCAAGTACTTACATCGAATTATTCAGGTTGTGCCGGTAGGAACCTGCATATAGCATTTTACATTGTATGACGCTAATGACATTTTACTTATACATACTACCATCTACGTATTAATACATACTACGTTATTTAATAGTGTATTAAATATGTTTTGAACATTACATTTATTAAAGTAACATTCTGAGTGCATATATCAATATTAAACATTTAGTTATTAATCATACTATTTATGTTTATCCACGCATAAATAGTGAATGCAATTTGTTTGTGACAGATATACACAATTAAAACTCTTTCCTTTGTTTCCTTTATTTTTTTTTTTTACAAGTAATGTAAGCAGAGTAACGCACTTTTGTTTGCGTCACGATGCTTAACAACCCTTTACATAAATTAGCATAGTGAATGCACTTTTGTGACACTCTGTAAACAATTACCCTTTTATTTTTTTCAATTCAGCAGAGTGGCGCACTTTTGTAACTAGCTTTTCGCCGCGTTACAAATCCAGGGAACCCTTCGTAATTAAACTCCGTTAATTAGAAGGGCTGCCTACGTTGTAACAGAATTGATCACAAATAATTAAAATAACATATTACTTACTAGCTGTGTAATTGTTTACTTTGTGTAAGGAAACAATGGCAAGGTATACAATTGATTTAAGCACTCCTCATATGTGTGTAACAAGAAGACTTCTCTTTATTCAACATTTAAGAAAAACATATACTGACTGATGCCATGACATTACTAACTCAATTATTAAATTATCGAAAGGTTTCTTTAAACTTTGGCATCAAACTAGATTCTATATAGTTATACCTCGGATCCGGGTGAACTTTCTGTATTAAAACTTTTAATTATACTCTTTTCATGATATTAGCTTGCAAGACTTTCTTTTAATTCAACATTTAAGAATGGTATTATTGCTTGAGTTATATTACTCTACATTAACATATAAACTGTTACAACGTATGAAGTTAGAATAGTTACATGAAATATTAATTAATAAGATATAATCTTATAAACATTAGATTTAATTTATAAGTCTTTACAAAGTTAATCATTCCTGAAAAGTCTCTTTCAAGATGTGTGGTGTAACAAATATTAGTAACCCTCGATAGACAGGCTATCGAGTCACCTTTTAATTGGTATGCAGAAGACTCCTCCTGGGGTATCAGTCTTGGGAAACAGGAACAGCTACGTCGTCATCTCGGTCTGGCTTTCCTCTGTAAAGGGCTCCAAAAGTTAGCAGGTAGTACAATATGTCATGCAGCTATCTACGATGATCGGGTAGATTCTCGGATGTCCTGATCTGCATATTCTGTCACGTGCAGTAGAGTTTGTGGCTTCTGCTAGTTCACATCTCCGGGTATTACTTTGGAATAGCTTTTATACGTTGAAGTACGTAGTCATCTTGTGTTACACTTTTAGTTACGTTTCAATACTTTTTGTTTTACATAACTTTAAACTTATTGTCTATTCACATGACTACATTAATTAATACATCCAGATGCTTTAACAAACTACATCTGGTACACTTTCTGAAGATGAAACCAAATATGATACACATATTTGAAGAGCATAGCTCTTACGTCTACACTGTACGGAGTCACCCTTGCAAGAGAGAGAATTTACGCTCCCTTCGCTCGGTACTGGACAAAAGTTAGTGGGACAACTTCCGCGCGAGAATATAGTTCCTAACTATATTTAAGTTAACATTTTTATTTATTTAAACTATCCCTAAACAAATATACATAATTTAAATCAGTTGTTTTAGCGAATTTTTATGTCTTCAGATTTTATTATTATTAACATTAGTTTTTATCTTATTCTTACTCACACAAGACTCTGAAAGCATGTCGAGTCTGGAATCAACAGGAAAGCGCCTGCTTACAAGCAAAGGGTTAAATACGATATTAATAACGCTTTACAATTTATCTTTTATTTGAGTATCTTATAACTAATTAATTATAACTGATTAAGTTATAGCTTATAACTGAGTACATACAGGTATCTTATATTAAAACAGTGAGATTTAAATGGCTTAAGAGCTCGCAACCTTAATTTTTTAAAATTTTTTATTTTCTAGATTATTTCTTTTATTTAAATCGTCACATACTCCACCGCTTGAATTGCACGCTACGGTTTAGCTTTTTGAGTCTAACTCACTATGGGGCACTGGGATATTGAATGGGTTTAGTGTGTGTAATTTCTTTCACATACTTTCTTGTACACTTTACAACGTTCTCCACATAGTTATTTCCTATAGTTACAACACAGTACACTTTATATTCTTATGAACTACCTTTTTTTTTACATACTATTTACACTAAATATTTACACAATTAAAACACAAAACTCTTTCTTATCTCTATCACTTAATTTTACTACCGCGTTTTTTGTTTGTCTTACTCTCTCTTCTGTAGAGTAACTTTCTAAATCTCTACTATTTAGAATTCTATCTTAGCTTCTGTGAGTCCTATATATATATATAACTCATGTAGTTAATGAGTGTTAGTACCCATCTAGTTAATGATTATTCATTAATGCATGCTCCGCAGAACTGGAACTCAGGTTGATCAGGCCTCGTTTCCAAACTCTACGTTTTACATTTCTTACGCGGATTCAGAAATATAATTTTCTTTACTACCTAGTATTCCTTTTCCTTTTTTTTTTATACTATACCTTCACTTCTTCTTATACAACTTTAGTTGCGAAATATGCGATCTCCGCACATATTTCTGAGTTGCAGTTTCGCACAGGGCTACTGTAACTGGAGTTAGGTACTTTTGGATTTGATAAGGGCCACACCATCTGAATGATAGTTTCGAGGTGGTCTTATCAATCGCACTACTAATGGGGTGAGTCTTGTACATTACCAAGTCACCTACTTGGTACCTGACTGAGTTGCTATGATTACCTTTCTCGTGGTATCTTCTGGATTTTTCCAAGCTTGCTCTCAAGTTAGAGCGGGCTTTGTTCCATATTCTCTTTATCTGCTTATCCGTTATTTGCGGAGGCAGCAGATCGTGTATATTCCATCTTGTGGACAAAGGGTGGTTTGGTCGATACTTGTATAGTAACTCGAACGGGGTCGACTTGTGACCTTCGTGGTAATTGGGGACTGGGAGTACGATTAGTGGCAGTGTGTGAAGTTATTTATTATTAGTGCACAGTTTGTTTTTCCTAATTTCCTTTAAATGACATTATTCATTTAAATGATCGCCTTCGTGAAATTCCCTTTTTCTTACTTCTTAAGTACTAACTTACATTTTAATCTTAATCCTAATTTGCAAACCTTAGATTGGAATGATCCCTACTTATCCGTAACTCACAACATCCCGGCCCGACTGACACCAGCTTACTCTAACTACGGAAGTTAGCTTTCAGCAATTATTAATGATCTTTGGCACTTTTCAGCCCTATCATTTCCCTTTCAGTCGGCGCCGTTGTGACCTGTTACGTTACATTTATAATCACTACTTGATTATATCTCATAAACTTATTTCTAATGTGATCTAAAGAGGATCCCATACTCCACTTTAGATCACTGGTTTGAGAGAAGCGGAATCTCACGAATATGATTCTCTTTTATCTCTTTTAACAATACTTAAACAGACTATGCGGGAGAGGAGACACTTCACAATGCATACTAGTCATACTCACTAGGGGTGGTTTTCAATTGTTCAGGCTAGCACCGGTTTATCACAATAGGGAGGGTGCGTGGCTGTTTACTACATTTCCTACAATACTGAACACGCTTTTATTTTCTTACTTGCCACCACTGCGATGTCTTCACTATGCAACGTTACCTTTTATTATTATTCTTTTCCCTTAATTACTTCTACACTTCACACAATTTTAGTATAACTTAGGATTTATTTAGCTCTAGTACTTAAATCAATTATTATTATTATTCACTTTATTATTTATTAAACTACTTTGGGAATTTAAGAAACGCTCCTAGAACTATCGTCTATTTAATCACCATATTTATTTAGCACACTTTATATTCACAGGTTGGTTCCGTTCCAATGGCTTACTTTTGCACTCTCTACTTATGTGCCCATATTTGCCACAATTATAACAGGTGGGTTTTCTGCGAGGTGGGTACTTGGTTTCCGCTTTATCTGGGTTTACAGTTAACTTACCAGCTTTGCGCACATAGTGAGGTCTACTAGAAACTTGTCTTTCATAAGAGGTTGTTACATCAGGCAGTAGTGCTTGCAATTGATGTCTATTATTTCCAGAGGTTTTCATTGCTTCTCTATTTTGATCTGAGTACCATACATTTGAAGAATGGATACTGCACTGTTCCAGATCAGCAATCGTATTGGGTCTATTCATCAATGATAGTCGAGATCTATCTTCGGGTATTACTTTGAGATTCGGCCAGATCGACAAATTTTTTATTCGCCTGGTTAAATGCTCTATTCTCTGGGTAGTCCGCAAAATTTTTGCCGGAGATTTCTCGTCTTGGAGTGTTTGAGACAATAAGTATAGTTCACTATACTTGGCAGTACAAATTTCTTTCTCGCTTTCATAATCGAGTTGGCTTAGATAGTTTAATTCCACGGGCGCATCAAATCCACATTCGCGAATTGGACTTCGTAATTCCGCGACTGTTACATCAGCATGGGGTAGTCCACGCAAAAGAGCTTCGTAAGACAGCTCGTCTTTTAATAACAAATCAGGGTTAAATTGGGCCATTTTGTTCTAACACATTAGCACGTACTTAAAATTAATACTATTATATTACACATATATTACATATAATAAATTCATAAGTTATCAATTTACACAAATTAGAAAAGAACAATTTCTCTTCTAAGGGAGAGACAGAAATCACACACATATCTTTCAATGTTAAATAGCCGATCAGCTGTTTACTGGAATGTAGGTCAGAGGGTGGCCTACATATTTAGTTAACAAAGGAGGGTGAGCGTGTGTGACAATGGGGTGTTTGCTTTTACATATTATTGTCTACACAATGCGAGTGAATAACACCAACGATTTGAAACAAGTTGTTTTAAACTTGAGAAGGGGAGCACACTTTTGTACAACACATTTATTATTATTCCGCTTAGACAACACTTTGGCTCCGTTCATTCATAAACTTTTCTCAATTAAATAATTATTTATTTTGTTCACAAGTTTTAAATCACGACTTCTACTTAATTACTTTATTATTATTTACAAAGTTATTTTTCATCAATTTTTTTATAACACATACTAGTGTATATAAGCTATGTAGTTAGACATACACTGTGCAGAATGATTCAGGAGACAACAGGTCGTAGTTTGTCGTAAACAAACCTGTTACAGATTGTTCGCTTGACCAAAATTGTTATGCTTGGTCACACTTCATGTATGCAAGTACTTACATCGAATTATTCAGGTTGTGCCGGTAGGAACCTGCATATAGCATTTTACATTGTATGACGCTAATGACATTTTACTTATACATACTACCATCTACGTATTAATACATACTACGTTATTTAATAGTGTATTAAATATGTTTTGAACATTACATTTATTAAAGTAACATTCTGAGTGCATATATCAATATTAAACATTTAGTTATTAATCATACTATTTATGTTTATCCACGCATAAATAGTGAATGCAATTTGTTTGTGACAGATATACACAATTAAAACTCTTTCCTTTGTTTCCTTTATTTTTTTTTTTTACAAGTAATGTAAGCAGAGTAACGCACTTTTGTTTGCGTCACGATGCTTAACAACCCTTTACATAAATTAGCATAGTGAATGCACTTTTGTGACACTCTGTAAACAATTACCCTTTTATTTTTTTCAATTCAGCAGAGTGGCGCACTTTTGTAACTAGCTTTTCGCCGCGTTACAAATCCAGGGAACCCTTCGTAATTAAACTCCGTTAATTAGAAGGGCTGCCTACGTTGTAACAGAATTGATCACAAATAATTAAAATAACATATTACTTACTAGCTGTGTAATTGTTTACTTTGTGTAAGGAAACAATGGCAAGGTATACAATTGATTTAAGCACTCCTCATATGTGTGTAACAAGAAGACTTCTCTTTATTCAACATTTAAGAAAAACATATACTGACTGATGCCATGACATTACTAACTCAATTATTAAATTATCGAAAGGTTTCTTTAAACTTTGGCATCAAACTAGATTCTATATAGTTATACCTCGGATCCGGGTGAACTTTCTGTATTAAAACTTTTAATTATACTCTTTTCATGATATTAGCTTGCAAGACTTTCTTTTAATTCAACATTTAAGAATGGTATTATTGCTTGAGTTATATTACTCTACATTAACATATAAACTGTTACAACGTATGAAGTTAGAATAGTTACATGAAATATTAATTAATAAGATATAATCTTATAAACATTAGATTTAATTTATAAGTCTTTACAAAGTTAATCATTTCTGAAAAGTCTCTTTCAAGATGTGTGGTGTAACAAATATTAGTAACCCTCGATAGACAGGCTATCGAGTCACCTTTTAATTGGTATGCAGAAGACTCCTCCTGGGGTATCAGTCTTGGGAAACAGGAACAGCTACGTCGTCATCTCGGTCTGGCTTTCCTCTGTAAAGGGCTCCAAAAGTTAGCAGGTAGTACAATATGTCATGCAGCTATCTACGATGATCGGGTAGATTCTCGGATGTCCTGATCTGCATATTCTGTCACGTGCAGTAGAGTTTGTGGCTTCTGCTAGTTCACATCTCCGGGTATTACTTTGGAATAGCTTTTATACGTTGAAGTACGTAGTCATCTTGTGTTACACTTTTAGTTACGTTTCAATACTTTTTGTTTTACATAACTTTAAACTTATTGTCTATTCACATGACTACATTAATTAATACATCCAGATGCTTTAACAAACTACATCTGGTACACTTTCTGAAGATGAAACCAAATATGATACACATATTTGAAGAGCATAGCTCTTACGTCTACACTGTACGGAGTCACCCTTGCAAGAGAGAGAATTTACGCTCCCTTCGCTCGGTACTGGACAAAAGTTAGTGGGACAACTTCCGCGCGAGAATATAGTTCCTAACTATATTTAAGTTAACATTTTTATTTATTTAAACTATCCCTAAACAAATATACATAATTTAAATCAGTTGTTTTAGCGACTTTTTATGTCTTCAGATTTTATTATTATTAACATTAGTTTTTATCTTATTCGTACTCACACAAGACTCTGAAAGCATGTCGAGTCTGGAATCAACAGGAAAGCGCCTGCTTACAAGCAAAGGGTTAAATACGATATTAATAACGCTTTACAATTTATCTTTTATTTGAGTATCTTATAACTAATTAATTATAACTGATTAAGTTATAACTTATAACTGAGTACATACAGGTACCTTATATTAAAACAGTGAGATTTAAATGGCTTAAGAGCTCGCAACCTTAATTTTTTAAAATTTTTTATTTTCTAGATTATTTCTTTTATTTAAATCGTCACAATGTCTTATAGTTACTTTTTACGTTTCTATGTTAATTATTAAGTTTTACAATATTGAATCACATTCCTCTCGTAGTAATTCTGTAGTAACAGTAGTAATACTTTCGTAATCTCGTGGAAATTAATTAATTGAACATCATATTAACGGTTTAATCGGGTTCCTTCCAGTGTAACAGATACTGCTACATAACATCAGTCTTGTTCACTCATTGTAATCAGAGTTTAACAGTGCGAATAAATTCACATGTAAAACTTACCTACCATCCTATCACGCACGCGCACACACACACACACAAATACTAATTTAATTCAGATCAAAATTGATTAAAACATGTATTTGTTATCCGTTTATCTTCTCTTGTTGTTTTTGTTACCGGACGCTGCGATGACAAACGCGGCGAAATTTGAATTCTGACGACTAAATTAAATATGCTTTGTCTGTACGTGTACATATAATGCGACATCGGAAATGAACTAGTGTGTGTGTGTGTGTGTGTGTGTGTGTGTGTGTGTGTGTGTGTGTGTGTGTGTGTGTGTGTGTGTGTGTGTGTGTGTGTGTGTGTGTGTGTGTGTGTGTGTGTGTGTGTGTGTGTGTGTGTGTGTGTGTGTGTGTGTGTGTGTGTGTGTGTGTGTGTGTGTGTGTGTGTGTGTGTGTGTGTGTGTGTGTGTGTGTGTGTGTGTGTGTGTGTGTGTGTGTGTGTGTGTGTGTGTGTGTGTGTGTGTGTTGAACAACATTCACAGCTGAAAGCAACTTGTATCTTTTGTGCAACATCCGTTTAACAAAGCGAAAATACTCTCCCTTCCACCGAGGAATAAAATCCAAATTATTTTTGCAAACAAGGAATTACTTTTATTTTAAATTTATAATTTAAAAGTCTCTATCTCCCACACTCTCTCTCTTTCTCTCTTTCTCCCTCTCTCTTTATCTCTCGCTCCATCCCTCACACTCTCTCTCACTTTCTCTCTCTCTCTCTCTCTCTCTCTCTCTCTCTCTCTCTCTCTCTCTCTCTCTCTCTCTCTCTCTCTCTCTCTCTTTGTGTCATGAACACTGCCGCCATTTGCTGACGAAATTGTATCTCAACGCACGAACAAATTAAAAACGCAATAGTACTTGTGTAAATGTTTAAAGACAAATATAAACTTTGAATAATAAAACCTATTGTTTGCCTTGAATCCATAGTCTAATTGCTAGGCCTTGTAAAATAATAATCTCTAAATAATGCTACAAGTAGAGCTTCAGTGTATTGTTATACAAATAACTATTCTGTTGCATTTAAAACAATAATAAATTTCTTCTATAAAAAGTAAAACCTTTTTTAGTTTTGTATTCAACTAACCAAAAATAAGTCTTATGCCCTTCTGTTGTGCATAATTAACTACAAAATAAATGGTCCTAATTTTGTACAGATATTATTATTATATCTGTATTATTATATCGGTATTGCATACTGAGTATGGATTCAGTCATGCTCAAGTTTTCAACTACTTCGGAACTAAAATTAACAAGACCAACAAGATGACTGTTGAAATTAAATCACGTATACAAAAGGCCAGTTGCTGCAACTACGGATACAAAAAGTTTATGACATCTAAACTAATAGGTTCAAATCAAAACTGCTAGATGAAAAAATAAAATTGACTTTATACAAAACTTTAATAAGTTTATTATTATATTGTAGTTGTGAGCCATGGGCCAGATAATGACGAAAACCTACTTCAAATATTCGAAGGAAAGGTGTTAAGAAAGATTTATGGACCACTAAGAAATGTTATGAATTTATGGACAACTAAGGTTTATGGGCCATGAAGGATCCGAATGACTCGTGAACTCGACCAAATTTAGGAGGAGCTAACGTAGTGTGATATATAAAATTACTGTGCCTCGTGTGAATGTGACGTGTTGCGCGGATGGACGAGAGTAGACTTGTAAAAAAGACTTTTCAGTGGAGACCTTCGCGGAAATGAATGAAGCTTAAACCTAAAAAGAGATAGAGGAATGACGTAAAGGAAGAGCTGAAGGAAACTGGAGGACGAAACTGGAGAGGAATGTCTAGGAAAAGGGCAGAACGGTTGAGAAGACAACAACTCACAAGGCATTGTGACTGCCAATTAAAAAAGGTAAAGATCAGGTATGACAAAAAAAAACTCTTTATAGATGGTTTATCAGTCACCTTCCTTCAAGAACAGCAGTGTTCTCTCGACCACTGTTGTTTCAATGGCGAGGTCGGTTTTTGGACCGCCTCTTAGCCCCCAATTCTGT
The DNA here is from genome assembly GCA_034769895.1 of Magicicada septendecula. Taxonomy (NCBI): domain Eukaryota; kingdom Metazoa; phylum Arthropoda; class Insecta; order Hemiptera; family Cicadidae; genus Magicicada; species Magicicada septendecula. Next base: position 106,113,447 of record CM068372.1, on the reverse strand, counting down.
CTCTGTGCAAAGCCAATATCGTAAACAATGAGTTTATCCAAGAAGAGATTGTCGCTAGTTGAAACTTTATTATTGCATGTGCTCAATCTGCATCATTAACTGTTAGGAGGTATATTCATACTGTCTCTGCGAAATGTACGTAACTTGTATAATAATATTTTATAATAATAATATTCACTGCAGAAAATTTTATTATTGTACTAACACAATATAATATTTACTTACTGCGAAAACTATAACAACATTAAAACTTCTTCTTCTTCTTCTTCTTCTTCTTCTTCTTCTTCCTCTTCTTCTTCTTCTTCTTCTTCTTCTTCTTCTTCTTCTTCTTCTTCTTCTTCGTCTTCGTCTTCGTCTTCGTCTTCGTCTTCGTCTTCGTCTTCGTCTTCGTCTTTGTCTGTTTCTTCAGGCTATGGTCCTTACGATCCGTTGCGCACTCCTTGGTCCGAGCATCTTTTCTTTGGCCTTCCAATATTCCGCCGTCCTTTCGGATTATAAACCAAAATTTGTTAGGATATCCTGTTCTTATGCATCTTTTCAACCGCTCTACCCTGTAAGCCCACAGGACAGAAGCGGGAAAAGCCTCATAAATAACTCTATAAGTAATTGCCGTATTTTCTGGTATATAATGCACACTATTTTCCTCAGATTTTCTTCCCAAAAATGTGGGTGCGCATTAACACTAATAATATAATTTACATGCTAAATACTAGATTTACACATGTATGGTCGTCATATTGTGCAAGGCATAGTTGGCAACGTGGCTTAAAACTGGCTGACTCTATTAATAGTAAAAGTAAGACAAAATTTACCGGTTCGCAGGTTTCATCCCTTCTCCGCAGTGTGTACGGTTTCTTCGCAGACACAGCTTTCGATTCGAAGAAGAACTAATTTGGCTCAACATTTAATTCGGGTGAACGAAACTAAAATTATCAAGTTTCATCGACTTATTGTAGAAACGAGTAATACGAACAATTTCGTCTGAAATTCGGAATGCATACCAGTGTTTTGTCTTTTGTAATATGCCAATAACGACAAGTATTGATGAAAAAGGTTTAAAATCTGTGCCAGTCAGATCAACAGGACACGACAAACAAAAGTGCACCAGAAGAATTAGAAGATGAGCGGATTCAATACTGCCTTCTTCAGAAATAAACAAAGAATGTTAATAAATGCAAATGCTCTGTGCTAGTGAAAAACTAAAAACAACAACCTAAACAAAAACTATGACTTGTGTAAGTTTAAAGTTGTTTTAAATGTTATACGATTTTAATATTTGTGTTTTATTTCATAAAACCGCCACAAATAAATCGGCATGGAAAGTACATTTTTTTCTGTTGTTTTGTACGAAACACTTTTTCTGCACAGTCTAATATTCGTATAACATGTAATTTTCTACATCATAACAAATTGGTTTTAACTTTTTCTCAACACAAATACGGATGCGCCTTATACACAAATTACTTTTTTTCTGCAAAATATTGCGATAAAATGAAGGTGCGCGTTATACACGAGGGCCCATTATACAAGCAAAAATACTGTATGTGGGAAAAATCTTGAATACCACATTTGTCCTGAAGAAAATGGGAAGTCCAACATTCATGCTAGTCTCATCTCTCCCCCAGAAGCTAGTTTCATGCTCCCCAGACACTAGTTTTATCCCCCTTCCCCACAGGAGCAGGAGCAACTCATAGTTAAACCAGGCATAAGACGAAAAACAGCAATTATATTTACGAATGTCGAAAAATTCGTATGCATTACTTAATGTTCTCTAAGGCATGCTATTAATGTTTATCAATAGTTTGTGTCATTTCAATAATTTGTTTTAATCAGACCTCAATTTTTCTTTACAATCTAGAAAATTACAAAGTTGAGTTTCCAACCTGCAAGGCATCGACTCAATTATTTACTACCCTTCTCATTTCCCAGGTCTCAGCGTCTCTCTCCCTCTCCCTCTCCCTCTCTCTCTCCCTCTCTCTCTCTCTCCCTCTCTCTCTCTCTCTCTCTCTCTCTCTCTCTCTCTCTCTCTCTCTCTCTCTCTCTCTCTTTCTCTCTCTCTCACTCGCCCTTTTCTCACTTACGTAACTCATACAGTGCAGCAATAACATCTCTATATCCCTCGGCACCAATACGTTTTTCCACTACACCCACAACGTCTTTCTTGTACGGGTTGCAATGCCTTCCGTTTCAACTTTTTTCCACAAATATTATATTGATCTCCTAGCTTGTCTGTGCTTTTTTTACTTATTTCTTTATCATCTTTTTTTTATTATATCTTTTATCATGTCAGTCTGCGCGGTTTCTCCTCTTCTTTTTGTCAATTTATTACATTTAATTAAATTAAAGCTGTTAAAATGAATACCCTAAATTAAAGCTAATATTTATTTATAGCATACGGTATGGGAAGTGCTGAGTTTGAGCACTGCCGGGCTTTAGGTTCTACGAAGATAAAAGAGGGGATAAGGATAATTTTAACAAAATCACTCAGAAGGAAAATATTATATCATCTGTTAGCTTAATACTTTCTTGTATAATGACAACAAAACCAATTTTGAATCAGTTGCATGCAATGAGTTTCGTAGTGTAATAGAGGCGTTATAATTATGTAAGCCTAATACATGTATAAGCATTATATACGCGGACTTGCATCTAATATAAATATTTTTCTTTTCCAAATATATTTTGTAATATTCTACAAACGGTTTGATACTTATCACCTTTGCTGACAAGATTCCTGTCATATTTATATCTCATATTATTGTTAAGAAAGTGAAACTAAAAGACTTGCTCTAAGGTATCTCTTAGGACTACTTTTGTTCGAACCGCCTTTTCCCTAGTGAGTCGTTGTCTTTGTCTTCTCTGTTGATATAGACTCTGTTTGTATTTAATGGAAATGTGTTTTCTGAGGTCATCTCAGTGTTTCAGGTGGTACCATCTGTTCCCGGTCACCCGCAAATAAAAATTATCCAAGACATTCAATAATATTGATCACTTATGATGTCATTCCCTTCTATTCTATTATCATCTAATAAATGTAAATAAAAAAAATCTGACTGGCAAAGGGCACCTTATAAAGTCGTTCACTGACTAGAAAATTACTTTGTGTAAATTGTTTTATTTATGTACGTTCTTCAGAACAGTGCCTGTATATAATCATTACAAATCTACGCATGCTAGTTACTACTAATTATATAAAAACGGCCAGAACAAAAACGTATATAATTTATAAGAATAAAAATTTATAATTTATTCAATTTATAAAAGTGGACAGCAGAATAATTTTGAATCCAATAAAATCTAGTACTCCAAACAGATCAAAGGTAAAATTATACAAAATTTAAATAACAGATACTCTGAGTAGCAGCAAAAATTTTGTTATAAATTTTAAAAATTATAAAATTTTCAAGTATATAAGGCTTTATATACAAATACAAACAGAACCGTTCCGTAATGAGCGCTATGAGCTAGCTAGAAGATACGGAAGACGTATATTGAGTTACCAAGTTGAAGAGACAGTTAAAACTGAGAATGACATTTAGTAATGATTTACACACATACTGTAGAGAATGAAAGAGACCATAACAAAATGTGGAATGTGTATTGTAGAACTTGTACAAAATCATTTACTTATTATTTATTTGGGTTATATTAAATTATATATTAATACATATTAAACGTAATCAAATAATTAAATTGGTATTCAAGATTCTTAAAATCATTATATTAATAAACTACGCATCTCTATTTAAGAAAAACTCGGCTTATTAGGCAGTGGCTGTGTTGGTCACTCGGAGGTGAGATTCTTGCAACCAGTTAAAGGCTGCACACAAGGAGAGACATTTTACAATAAAGACGCGCAAAGAGTTACAAATCCTTAATATTCAAAATCGGACTGCGAAAAACACAGATAGACTTTTGTCTAAATTTTGCAAGGAGGGCGGTGTCAATACTTTCAAAATTGTTTCAAAATATCGGGCTATTAGGCCGTGGTCGGTTGCTACAAACCTACATCTTGTCGGGTTTGTTTCGATTCCCCCCTTGGGGATCTTCAGGCCGCCAAAAAGCGACAGAGTAGCGGCAGATCTTTGCAGAACAATATACGATACTTGTTTTAGGTAGAAGCAACAAGAAATAATTTTGAAAATATTTTTCAGATAGACTCCTCGTCGGAATTGGAAGAAGGGTAGCAGATTGCCCATAAAAAGCAACATAAGCGTATAGGACAAAGGGGGCATAGGATGATCTAGGAATCGTTGGTGATGTAGATGTAATTCCTTTCGAACCTCCTTCCTTATGGAAGAAGAAGAAGAAGAAGAAGAAGAAGAAGAAGAAGAAGAAGAAGAAGAAGAAGAAGAAGAAGAAGAAGAAGAAGAAGAAGAAGAAGCAGAAGCAGAAGAAGAAGAAGAAGAAGAAGAAGAAGAAGAAGAAGAAGAAGAAGAAGAAGAAGAAGAAGAAGAAGAAGAAGAAGAAGAAGAAGAAGAAGAAGAAGAATTCATCGTCTACTGAACGGTCGTCAATTGATAATTTTTTTCTTCCTGAATTTTCTACAATTAATTTTAATTAATCTGTTATTTATCGCAAAATATTAATTTTATTAAACAATATTATTTCTTTTCTTTAAATTATTACACAAAAATATATGAAACACAAATTATTTTAATCTGTAAATTTTACTTGCTCTAATTATTATAAAATATTGTATCACCACTCTGATAAATATCTATTTTATAACAAATTAAAGACGTTGCTAAATTAATTTCATTTCAATTATTAATATTCTAAATTAAAAACTGCAACAATACAGATGTATGTCATTGCGATAATTATTGTTTAGAGAATAATTCTGGTAGCAGTAATATTTCTGGACAAAATCATAGATTTTAAGAACTAGCAAAATGTTTAATTGCATTAAGGTTACACTCTTTTCACACGCAAAAGAATTGCTGTAAAAACTAAAATAATTTCTCCATACCAAAATGAATGTATATACTGTCTATTCTACTAAAGAAGAAAAATTATAAATTTTTAAAATATACATTAACCTAAATATAAGTATATTTTATCAACCAGTAAGTGTACAATAATACACGTTATGGTAATGCAAGAGTGAATCATAAATTTTATTGTAGAAATTACGGCATGGTAAAAACATAGTGAAATTCATCAAATCACAGAGGTTCCGTTGGCTGGTACATGTAAAAAAAATGTCTGAGGAAAGAATGCTGAAGGGAAGATTACATACTACTAGACGTAGAGCCAAGCCACGGATGTGATGGTTGAATGGCGTAATCGTTCTAGCTCAGAAATCACCGGGTGGAGAGGAAAGGCGAAGAACAGGGAAGCGTGGAGGAGTATTGTTGAGGAGGCCAAACCCCACCAAAGGCTGTAATGCTATATAAAAAGGAGAAGAAGAAGAAATGACGGCATTTGTCTGGTATCGAAACCCCACCCAATATTATAAGTGCTTGTACCGACATTTTTAGATGTAAAGAATAAGAAAAGGTTATGTAAATACCAAACAAATTATACATTCCTGTATCGATATATTTAGATATGAAGAAGAAGAAGTTCTTTACATGTTGGTATATATACATATATATTACGATAAGATTTGTTATGCAGTGAAGCCACATGTGATATGCTCTTAGCTACGAGCAGAGCAAGCAGAAACGGCTTGTTAAAGGGCCAAGCGTTGCGATTTAATGCTTGGATAGCTGTGTCGCATGAGTGGTGTTTTTAGTAATCCGCAAATAGATAAGTTTCGATCCTGTATGTAGGGCGAACGAAACGCGCTCAGAGGTCTGTCACATATGGATTCAGTATGTAGAGTGTAAATATTCAAAAATATGCATAGAGAAAGTTGACCGTCTGTGCTATTGTCTATTCTCGTGAAAGCCTCTTTACACGTCGAACAGGAACCGATAGTAGTTCTAAGGAACGTAATATGGGTTAGAGTTTCGATAACAGGCAATTACAAAAATATAGTTAATACTGTTACAATCTTATATTGTCCTCGATGGAAGTTGTTTGAGATAATAGTAATTATTATTTTAATTGTAAATTTTAACTGTAAATTGTATAAAACAAATTTATAACTTTTCTGCTACACACGTACCTAAGAAATGTCACCTTGATTGAGTATAACATGTTAGTTCAAGCTTGTTAGCGCGCGCGCACACACAGCCGCTGAGACCAGCACAGAACGACCCGTACAATACAATCCCGCAGTAACCTGATTTAGCAGACAAACGTACAACAAATGTTTGGGTGCAATTTCGTTAAATCTCAGCCTCCTAAATTGCGCCGACTATTCTCATGCAAATCAGACTGGTCTTACAAAAGCAACGGTAATTTATATTTGAACATAAATCTTCTTTGTGCGCCAAAAAGCGAGTTTTATTTAGTGAGAACGTTTGTAAAAAAAATGTATTAATCTAATATTTTCCTTGTCCTACGTCTCTGCATTTCTCTCGGCCGTTTGCGTTGCTAATGGAAATTTTTCATCCTTTATGTTTCTCCTTTATATTTCTCCTCGAGAGAAAAGTATTATACCTACACAAACATACATGACGGAAACGTAAAAGATTACAAGATAAAATGTATATGATAAAAGAGACAGAGGGGTGAGAAAAACAGACAGACGAAGACAGACATAGGACAACCACACAGACAAAGAGATAGGAATATAGACATAGAGGCACATAGACATATTGCATATTAGCAATCACATAAGTTTGTATCTTTTTTGCTGATTTACTCCTAGTATTAAGCATTTGGTGTGTTGCAGATGCACACGTTATTAGAGAGCATTATGTTGTGCAAGATAACATTTAATAAATTAGCTCTACAACATTATTATTGTTGTACGTTTGATAAACAAGAAAAATTAAAGTTTTAACTAAGCAAGCAATCATTCATTTAAAACCTTATTTTAATGTCATTTTCTAATTAATTTTTATATAATTAAAATTATTTAAATTAACAAAACTTTTGAAATAACACAAATTTTAAATAGAAGAATTACAAATGGTCTCTAACAAAATTTTACAAAATTATTTCATTTCCCACTTCATGGGTACCACAGAAAGATTTTTCAGAAAATTAGAATCATAAGAGATAAAATTTGTTAAATTTTTAAAAGGTCGGTACACATAATTAGAAGTAAAATCGTTAGCAACTAAAGTAACGTGCTACAAAGAAATTTTCAGAAAACAGTGCAGTGTGTATTACCTAATGCCGTGGAAAAATATAATACACAAAGCGTTGGAATGGAAAACTGACGTAAGACGGAGGACAGGTAAAGGAAGCTAATCCTGAAGATGTGGAAGTACGAAAAAAATGATTCTATATAATCTAAATTAAAAGTTGACTTTTTCCTGCAATTACATTTTGTGAATAATGCATCAAAATTTGCAATTAATTTTAGCAAAACACATCGGTTTATTAACACGTATTTTAAACATTACACCATAAAAAGATATTTTATTCGACTTAATTTTAAAACCTTTATTTCAAATACATTCTTGCTTGCAAACACTGGAAATGATGTTATATTAATTGTATGTACCCTACAGCACCTTACGTTATTGGAACTACTATTGCGTATAAAAAGACTTACTTTCTTCACATCGTCTGTGGACTTGGCAACGCTGCCTGCTCGATAATTGCAATACGTCCATCAAAAGTAAACAGATTTGATGACACACAGAGATAAAATTCCAAAATGCAGTCTACAAATCTAGTATAGTCAGTGTACGTGACGTAGGACAACGATACACTATAAGTGACAAGTCGTTCTTTGAGACATGTGAATGAACTTTCATTTATTGTTTTTGTGTGATAATAACGGAAACAACACCGTCTACAGCTCAGTACAAAATGACAGAACACTATGGATTGTGTCCAGATTGTACTAAAATAAACAGTACAACGTATTTGAATAGAACAAACGATGCTGTTTCCAGCTAATCAGGTAATCATCAAATACAATGAATAAAAGCTCCGTTGGTTGTTCACTTCTAACAGATCTGTTCAAAGTTCAGATGAAAATTCCTGTATTCGAGACAAAAATTAGAGCTTTTATGGGTAAATACTCAGTTCGTACTAAAATAATATTAGATAATAATAGCAAAGAGCAGGTTTACATTACTTAGTGTCTTACTCAATCCGTATGTATGCTTTACGAGTTTCGGACATTACTTGAGGTGAGCAGTTTATGGTATAAAGTACTATATAGCACACTCTGTACTCTACAGAGTGTGCTATATAGTACTTTATAGGGTGCCTAAGTGTCTTCCCAAAAATCGTTCTATTTATCTCTATTCGGTTGACTATGTATGCCAGTTTTGCTCTTTTTTAATTTCATTTTTATTTTACCTAAACCCCATTTTTCTGAACCTGTTTAAAACCTTAAAAACCAAAGGCTTCTCTCCTCTAATGGTCTTGCCTTTTACGCTCTTTGACTTATTCTTTCCTAATTCTTTCTTACAATATGTCCAAACTACGTCAGTTACTTTCTTTTATTATAGAAACCATTTTTTATAGTTTTTTTTTAGTTTTTCTCTTAGTGTGTCGTTTCTCTCTTTGTCTATGAGAGTTTCTGTCTTAATTTCATTTTTTGTCGTAATTTCATTTTTTGTCTTAATTTCATTTTTGTCTTAATTTCATTTAATTTCTTTCTGTTCTTCTACGCTGTTTTTGTAGTGTTTGTAACTCTGATTTATGTGCAATTATGGGGTCAACTTTTTTTAGTTAATATTTCAACTTCTGTTTTCTTTCGCGAGTTTACGTTTCCTGTAATCTCATCATCTAACCTTACATCCGTAACAGCACAGTGTTTAAATATTTACGTTTTTCTACTTTTTCTAAATTTCCACCCATTTAAATTTTATAAATAAGTAGTTATAAAAATAAAAATATACATAACAATAGTTGTAAGTAGCTAAACAACATTTGGTTGTATTGTTTGTACAAGAAGCGCTTATTACATTAACGTGAAGAGGGCTTCCAATAACAGTACAAACACATTAACGTTAAATGTTTAATTTAACGTTAGATCAAATCCTTTCATCATAGATGGTTAAAAATGTTGATCATCCCTGTTACAGAATGTATTGAAAAAATAAACTGTTTAATAAATTATAGGGACAAGAGGGCGCCACTGACAGCAAAGCCACTTTACTTATCAAATCCACTTGTTCGTGACGCAGTGAATTGTTTATTACGTCACACAATACTGAGGCACTTTAAATAAATCCGATTACTCGGGCCGCTTTGTACGAATTTTACGTCTCTTTCTATTTGATTCAATTACAGTCCTACAGCAACAAAATCCGGTTATTATCTCCATATACAAAAGTAATAATAAACAGTCTCCTTTTTGAAAAAATGTTTTGTTTGAAGTGTTACCTTTAAACTGTATGTTTACAGTTTTTAGATAAATTTTACATTTTACATCTGTATTTTTAAATATACCTTAAAAGATATTAACGACATATAAAACTATAATATTTGACAGTTTTTATGGTTTTTGAATCTCTTTTTGACGTTTTCTTCTGTACTTAAAATTTGAATTAAATTTACATTTATCAATGACTCTCGAATTGTTACAGTAATTTTCTATGCAGTTAGAAGACCCTCAGATATTAAATGACTACTAAAATTTGTAAAATCTTTGCACAGTGTGAATAAATGCGTGCTCGTGTGTGTGTGTGTGTGTGTGTGTGTGTGTGTGTGTGTGTGTGTGTGTGTGTGTGTGTGTGTGTGTGTGTGTGTGTGTGTGTGTGTGTGTGTGTGTGTGTGTGTGTGTGTGTGTGTGTGTGTGTGTGTGTGTGTGTGTGTGTGTGTGTGTGTGTGTGTGTGTGTGTGTTGCAAGTGTAAAAGTCGGAAGAAAATACGCAAGATTCCAAGTCACACATTCTTTAATTCACATATTTTTCTATCTGCTCTCTTTTGTTAGAGTTGAACATCCAGTCTATGAATAGATTTTATACTGTTTAAGCTTTATTATTTTGCATTATTTTTCTTTATTTCTCCTTTGCTTTTCTCAAACATACTCCATTGCATTATAATAAATTTACTCCGTGATATCATTAAAGCTTTATTCTACGAATTTTGTTAAGAGCCCGACATTTCTATCTTACTACTTCAAGTGGTATTTTTCCTATTTTAAAGCATTAACAATTAACAGAAACTTCATTGTTTCTTGTATTTTATACAACACCACTACACTTAACTCGTGTTCCTTTACTTACTAGCATTTGTAACTTTTATCTCTTCTATGCCTCTATGTAAAAGGGAGGAGCGGCCAGAGGTCAGACCTAAAACAATCAATTACCGTAAGTGATTGAAAGTTTGTCACTGTCATCATCATCTTCAAGAATTACACCAAGGATGGTTTGTTCCGGTTTCTAATAGGCAAAGATTAGAGCTGGTCACTCCGGCGCTTACTCTGACCCCTCCAGCGCTCTCCGTCTCCTCGGCTTACAGTTCCATAGTTGTTTGGGGATGCGGTAGTCATTCATTCGGCAAAGATGCTCCCACCAATTCAGCCGATACTGGGCGATTAAAACTTTGTGTTTCTTAAAAATAATCATCTCACTTAATACTCAATACTAATAAATAATTTTTGAGTTTAGTATCGAGTGGAAACTTTTGAGTGGAAGTATTTTGTATAGAAATCGAGTATAGTATTTTGAGCGGAAATTTTAGGAAGACTAACATTAGCATTCCACTCAAAATTAGGAAGATTGAGGATGGGAACACAAATCGTCCCGAAACATGTTCCAAATAAGGAAAAAACATCTTGAGGTAAAATCATTATAAATATTAAATACGTATTTATTTGTATTGCAATGTAATTTATTTCTTATGAAAGTTTTACTCACGTAAACTTTTGTCTGTTTTTATATATTTACTTTGAAGTATATTTAGCCGTAACTTAAGAAACAATGATAATGTGCTCGAGAAACTTGTGCTTCCAATTGCCATTATGTGTCGGAATAGTGGATTATGTATCGGCATGCCAATATAGAATTCAAGTTTCAAAAGATTGGTTTTAGAGAAACGTTGATAATTTCGTGGACAGCCCATAAAAATAATTCTGTGTGAACTAAAAATGCATGATAAATATTGCCTTCTACCAAATACAGAAAGGTAAAATTACTTCTACAGTTTCGTTCTACAGTTCTTCGGCCCCATCTTAAGACGGGACGAAATTTAAATGCTGGTCGTTAAAGGTAAATTATATTGAAAGTGAAGTAGAAGTCGATTGTCGGTTGCATTTATTGACCAAAATAAGGTACTGGAAAATTTGTCAATAGAGAAGGTTACGAGAATGACAAGCGACAGAAAAACGTGCAGAATGTCAACTGCTCGATTGTTACATTTGGTCGCTACTTTCGGAAACGAACAACGACAAAACAGAGGAACATATAAATTATGTCTACCAGTAATTTTATACAAACCACTATGTTGTCTTTGGTATTGACGAGCGCTTTCGGCAGTCAAGCCTTCTTCAGGTCATTTACCAAAGTGGTTAGTATAAAATTACTAGTAGAAATATTTGAGACCACTAACACTCCAATATAACAATAAAAAAAAATATATAAATTATGTTATAAGTATTTAGTATTGACGTTGCGTATTTTCAACTGGCGTATTATATTCACAACATAAGCTATATCATCAAGCTACGTCGTGACTCAAAAGGTATATTTTTCAAACCTTCATCTGTGTGGAACCGTATGTAACAAGAACAAACAACGAAAACCAGACACATTCTGTGCAATATTTCATACTGCCATTTAAACGTTACCTATTGTTTTCGTCATTATCACAACGAAGGAAACAAGACAAAGCGTGTTCATATCATCGATACAGTATTGTAATACACGATGCATATTAGCAATGCAATGCTCCGGTAAGCCGCGATCGGCAATTTAAGCTCGCCGCGTGATCAAACCCTTTGTCGCTGGACGAATGACAATTATCGGCAGACTCTATTTGTCTAATGCGTAACGGACGGAGCGCTGTTCGCTCAGCACGTCGCCAGTTGTTTGTGTTGTATTGTTGTGAGGATTGCAACTGTGTGCACAGTGTATATAAATGTACATATATGCACTGGATTGTTAAACACTAGAAAAAATAACAGTTACAAATTTTATTAATAGAGTAATGAGAAATGAGAGCTGAAATTGAGAAACGTGACTGAAATGTGATTTCTCAGACAAGTGACAGGAATGGAGTATTATGAGTATACTCGACAGGATTGCGCAGTATCGGCTGAATTGGTGCGGATATGTTTGCCGAATTGATGACTGCCGCAACCCCAAATAACTATGGAACTATAAGACGAATGGACGGAGAGGTGTGGGACGTTCGAGGAAGCGCTGGAGTGACCATCTCTAGACTTTGCCTGTGTGAACAAACCATCCTTGGTTTAATCCTTGTACATGATGATGGATGATGATGATGATGATGATGAATTATTAACACTTCCATAAGTTGATCACGTTTGTGTTTCAGAACTTTTAGTAGTTATGAAGTTACTGAAACCTAAACAAAATACAAGCAGAATGATCACTGTTGCACACCACTATATAAAATTATCCCGATTAGCGCTTTCAAGCTTTACAGCTTATCGTCAGATCGGAATTAAACCAAAAACCTGAAAAAACCCTTCACTCACATCTCACCCCACCCTACTCACACACAACAAGCTATAATTGAATGTCCCTTCCCTACCCTCAGCCCTGTCCCACCATCTGGACAGTTACATATTTTTCTAGCAAATTCCTTGTGTTTCAGTGTTGTGTGTGTGTGTGTGTGTGTGTGTGTGTGTGTGTGTGTGTGTGTGTGTGTGTGTGTGTGTGTGTGTGTGTGTGTGTGTGTGTGTGCGTCCCTTTTAAACCTAGTCTTTCTCATCCACACATGTGTGCCAGTCACACACCCTTATTTCAAAAACACCTAATTAATCAGAAAGCAATTTAATTCTTAATCTTATCTATCTGTCCTCTATCATTTACTTCTTAATTATGTTATAAAATATTTCTTCATTATTAAATTTAATTTTAGTATTAATTAAATTGTCTAACCCTTTTTCCCTTTCTTTCAATATTTCTAACTCCTCCCTAAGCTTCCTTTCAACTGTGTTATTTACTATTTTTACAATTTCGTAGTCTTCCAAAGGATTAACAAACTTATGGTTGTCTTCTATGAAATGTCTTGCATATAACGAATTCGTTGTTCTATTACCTTCTCCACGTTTGTGGTCAGACAACCTGCATACGAATTTTCGTCCTCTCTCACCTAGGTACACTTTGTTGCAGTCTTTACATTTTAATTTATAAATTCCGCTTTTCTGTAATACTGGTATTTTTTCTATATTTTTATTCCTTATCTTATCAAATACCGTTTCACATTTTTTAGTAGCTATATCTACTCCGTATTTATTAAAACATTTTATATTTTTTCTAGTATGTGAACCTATGTATGTCAATAACCCTGCATAATTCTTTTGTTCTGGTTCTATTTTAGCTTTTTGTATGTTAACCCTTTTGATAACTTTATCCACTATGTTGGTGTTATAATTATTATTCCTTACAATTCCCTTTATCGTTTTTCACTCACTATCTTTTGATTCGGTCTCTTTTAAACACTTCTGAGCTCTACAACAAAATGAATTGATTGCCGCCATTTTATATCTATAAGGGCGGCAAGACTCTCTTGGTATAATTATATCAGAATACGATTCTTTCCTAAATATCCCAAACTGTAGTTTCTCATTATCTTTAATTTCTATGTTTAAATCTAAGTAATTTATTTTCTTACCTCCTATCTCTTCTTTAAATTGTAAGTTTTTATCCTTATTATTTACCTCATTTATAAACTCATGCACTTCTTCTATGCTTCCTTCCCAAATTACTAATACATCGTCAACGTATCTAGTCCATAATTTGTATTGTCTTTATACTTAGTGGAACTTATTAATTGCTTTTCAAAATCATTCATGTATATTTCTGTAAGAATAGGGGATAATGAAGATCCCATAGGTAACCTTTTTTCTGTATATAAAACTTGTTATTAAACCTAAAATAGTTCTGATTTACACATTCTTTAATTACTTTAATCAACTGCTTTTTATACCTGTATTCTCCCATATTATTATCGTTTATTAACTTAATAACTTTATTTACTGTAATATTGGTAAACATGTCCTTAACATCCAATGATATCAATTTTGTATTTACATTACTTCTAATATTTTCTAATTTTTCTATCAATTTTACATTATTCTCTATGCTGTATTTTGCCCAAATTCATATTTCTCTTTCAGTACTCTGCTAACTTCCTTTGATAATTTATAAATAGGTGCATTAATAAAAGAAACAATGGGTCTAATTGGTTTTCCTTCTTTATGTATCTTAACCTGACTTTTAAAAGTTGGTGCTGTTGGATTACTCTCTAATAAATATTTTTCTTATTTTCTTCTATAAATGTTATCTGTTTCATCATTTGTTTTACCCTTGACTGGTACTTACTTGTATAATGATACTTTATTTCCTCATATAGTCCTTCACTTATAAATTCTTCCGTTTTCTTTATGTATTTGTCTTTTCTCAGTAGTACCATTGTATTTCCTTTGTCCGCCTTCGTAACTATAATATCACTCTTTGTTATTTTATTCTTTAGTTTAGTTACAGTCGATTTGATTTTTTGTTCATTTTTTTAATTATACAAATTTTTCTTAAATATTTTATCTACTACATTCCCTACTTCCCACCTCATTCTTTTTTTATCATTTTCATTTCCTAGTTTCTGTATTATGCTTTCGCATTCAATAATCGTTTTTCCTTGATTTAATTCTGGTGGCGGCGCGTATTTTAAGCCTTTTGCTAACATTTCTTTTTCTTCTGTATTGAAAATTACCTCTGTAAGGTTTATTACTCTTTTTTCATAGTTATTCTTAGAGATGTGTTCCTTTTTTACTTCGTTTTTCCTTATTAATTTATTTAACTTATCTACCATTTTTTTATTTTTATTTTCCAATTTCTTTTCAACGTACCCCAAACCAAAATTATACAATATTTCTTCCAACACTCTACATACGAGTATATTCTTAACAATTCCATATGTCTGTCATATAATTCCCTATTATATCTATTAATTAAGCCGTAAAGTGACCTTATTTCCAATTTTATCCACAACTTCTCGCTTTGTTCTTTTACGTTTTTAGCCACACTGTTCTTATTTTTAATTTTAACTTGTGCGTATTTTGGGATGACATTATTATCCAGACATTGTTTACAAAAACCATATTTTACTTAAAACCGTCTTCAATTTAACTTTTAACTTAAGATATTTAAAAACTTTACTTACCTTATTGTTGTCGTTTATTACCTCATTGTTGTTGTCCATTACCTGTCGTCGATTGCTTAACTTCTGTTAAGATGTGCAATGATGTGCTGAGTGTGTTTTGTAAAGTGAAATTTCCGTTGATTATAAAGCTATTCTGCGTGCAGCTTTAGTGTGTAAGGGTTTCCTGTATACCAGTGGCTCCAAACGGGAGGTCCCCAAGAAACTCAATAGTAGTCCACGAAAATAGAAAAAATTAATTATAAAAACACGTATTTGTATAGTCTAGATTATAATGTGGAATTCTGGACACAAGCAGATACGTACGACCTGCATTAAACAGCAGTTTTAGTTAAAACATTTTACAGATGTTAAACAACGGAAGCCAAAAACACATTGATTATTCTCAAGTAAAGCAGTAAAAATTTCAGTTCACTTATGCTATCTCAAAACTTATTTAATTACAATTAGTTAGTTACTTTTTGCCTGCACAAATCGTCTTTTTCTTTATAGCCGTTGTAGTCTTCATATACTAAACGTATGTAAAGAACGTTCATCAGGTACTGGTTCTCTTGACTGATAAGCACCGAAAATCTGCGACGGGCAGAGATTGACTGTCCTGATACTACTTTGTTTACTTAATTTCACCCGCTTATAATATTTATATTTTATCTTAGTGATAATATTTATATTGTTAATTGTATTTATATTGATTAAATTATTTATATTAACTTTATAATGTACATTGATATGATTTTCAAATAATACGCCTAATTACATATTTAAAAAATAATAAATTCTTCTTCTTCTTCTTCTTCTTCTTCTTCTTCTTCTTCTTCTCCTGCACTACAAGGATTAGGCATTTGCCTGTTCTGTCCTCACAAACGTACGACCACCGTTTTCGTGGTCTTCCTATATCTCTTTTCCCTCTTGGGTTGTAGTTAAGTATTTTTGGGGGAATTCTCCCATTTCCCATTCTATTTACGTGTTGTTTCCATCTTTCTTTATATTCAGTTATTTTTTAATTTATTGCATATACATTTAGTTTATTGCGCACGTCTTCATTTCTTATTAAATCTCTTCTTGTTCAGCCTTTGACCCGTCTTAAAAATCTCATTTCTGCTGCCTGTATTTTGCTGTCTCCTTTTTTTGTATTTATCCAATTTTCACTACCATACATACGTATAGGAACAGCCATCGTTTTATAAAATTTTATCCTTGTGTCTTTTCGTGTTTTGTTACTTAATGTTCTATTTATTGTGCTACATGCTGCCTGGAACTTATTTATTTTAATTTCCATGACTTAACGGGATACTTGGCATGGAAACCATAACTTTCGTCTTATGCAAGGAAATTTTAATATTATATTCTGGACATATTTGATTCAGTCGGTGCACTGCCAGATGTACTTTATCTTCACTCTCCTATATTATTATTTTACCATTAGTAAATAGTAACATACTCAGGCAAGTATGTCGGTCTAGCTGGACTCCAGTAGTCCAGGAGCTACCTTGATTTTATGTCGGTAAATATGTCGGTCTAGCTGGACTCCAGGAATGTAGGAGCTACCTTGATTGCCATTTTTTAAGAACATTGTCAATATATATTATAACAACACAAATTACCAATTTAAATGTAATTTAAATTGTGTAGCCCCACGCTTTTGGGAGACAATTTATACAACGGTATATCTTTGTGTATATAGGTTGCAAATACAAATTTATTTGTGTTTGAGGAGCCCCACGTTCTTGGGACGTCAAAATTTTATAAAACTACTAATTTAAATTTATTTAATGTAATTTAAATATGTGTTATATAACATAACAAATTCAATTTAATTTATTGAATTGATTTCATGGGTGTAATCGTAATAAGAAGATGATACGTTATTTAAGTTTAAAGTTGTTCTACAATTTATTTATTAAACAAAATCTTTCATATCGCATATTAAATATTGACTCATTATTATATCGTTTGTACGAAGTTTTCGTACATAACTTATTGCTAACAAATTACATACACAAGTTATACACAAATCTTATTATCTAATTTCAATTACTTTAAAATATTTATTTGCTCTCGGCTTACTCATTGTGTGCTCATCTTTTTGCAATTGCTGATTCATTAGCTTCAAAACTGAATTTATTTCTATTCAGATTTCTTTTATATTACTTTGTTTTAACTTTCTACTGCATATGCATTCTCCTTTATCATCAAAGACTTTACTAATTACGTTAATTCAAAATTTTAATATTCTCTTATCATTTACTTTACTAATTACTAAATTTGAGACAAGAAATATTATTCTAATTTTTATTCTGCTTTTACATTTATGTATTATTTATTTATTTTAATATTGGTTGAATGTCTTTCCTTCCAACTTTAATTAGTGTCTTTCAAATGTTTATAATTACAATGGTTTTATATCATTTGTTTGACGTGATTATTCATCTGTACGTCCTCCTTCTGGTCCTCTGGTCGTGTTCTCCGTGTACTTCTGGTCCTCTGGTAGTGTCCTCCGTGTCCTTCTGGTCCTCTGGTCGTGTCCTCCATGTCCTTCTGGTCCTCTGGTCGTGTTCCACTGCATGTGCTGATTAATAGTCGTCTCGTCTCACGTTATATGCTGCCGTTGTGTCCATAGGCCTCATCGTATGTATTCTGCGGCTCTGGTTGGACATTTAGTTTGTCCTGTGACTCTCACTATAGATGTGAATTGCCGTCGTCGACTGACATAGCCTTCTGCGGCAATGGTTGAATCGAGAAGAAGAAACTTTATTAGCGCGACCTGGTATTTATAGTCCAGGTCGTGCAAAAATTCCTGTCTGAACAATATTTGACCTGTCAGATTCTGTCGAGCGTCACTTTCCCCACTCTGGTTCAAGTCACAATTTTCGCCTATCTTCGCGAATTACGAAGTTTGTTTCACATCACTCTATGCTCAGTGGATCACTAACTTTTATGTGATTACTATACGTAAATTTCACTTCTTTATGGTACTCACAAAAAGAGTTATTCCTTTTTTACGTATAGTAATTGCACTTTTCGTCACATCGATACAGTTTTTTAACACTTTATTTACCTATAACTTCTATACACTTTGGTGTCTTTTGTTTTATCCTATCGTACATAGTTTTCTTATAATTAAAATAAACATATAACTATTTTATTTGAAAAGGGTTGGTTACATTTCAGGAACGGACAGGTTTCACACACACCAACAAAATACGCGCGTACACAACGCTAGCGACAGGTGTGTCGAAAATGCATGTCCATGCATGAATTCTGCGCTCCCTATTTTTACTACGATCCAGCTTATGCAATCTGAATCATGTTTATTAATTTATATTTATTTATTTTTATTATTTATTTCATTTATTTTGGCCATGCACAGTACCGTTAATGTTTGTACTGTTGCAATATATTGAAAAGAGTGAGAGACAAGCTACATCCCTGCTTCACTCCTTGGTTAATTTTTATCTCATCCGTTCTCTTATTACCTGTGTTTATTACTATTCTTGTCGCGTGATACAAGCTTTTGATTGTATTTACAAGGTCTGGAGGATACCCATTGTTTATCATTATTATTCAAAGCTAATTTCTGTTAACTCGGTCAAACGCTTTCTCGAAATGTATGAAAGTGAGATGGGTTTCGAGATTAAATTATCTATAAGACGTTTGACTGTGAAGATATTATCGCTGCATGAGCGTCCTTGCCGAAATCCGTTTTGTTCATCTTGTAAGAGTGCGTTTCCCAATACCTTTAACCGGTTATTAAGTATTCTGGAATATATTTTGTAAGCAGCATTCAGCAGACTTATTCCTCTATAGTTCCCGCAATCGCTTCTGTTCCCTTTCTTGAAAAGAGTGATCACCTCTGCTGTTTCCCCTGCATTTGGAATTTTACACCTTTGACAGCATATATTAATGAGATGTAAGAACCTGAGGTGACAGAAAATGCAGGCGTATTTGATTAGTTCCAAATTTATCCCGTCTAATCCTGCAGCTTTTCTATTTTTCATGCCTTTTATTGCATCTTGTAATTCACTCATTGATATCTCATCAACGTCCATGATTTCTCCTTCGTCATTAAGGTTTGGGTTATTATTTTGTTTTTTTTCTTGTTTACACCACAAAAAAATAAAATAAAATAAAAATAATAATAATAATAATTGTTTTAAATTAATATTTTTAATTTATTAAAAATAATAAATTAAAAGTATTAGTTAAAAACTATTTCCATTGCATTTTTTACAAAACTAATTTTATTGCGTTATTAATCCTACATGAATCGAAAAGTGCGTAAATGATAGAAAGAGAGGAAGGCAAAAGGGAAGCAAGGAAAGAATAAGAGTATGAGAGAAAAGAAACTACAAAGAGATGAAAGAAAGCTACACAATCCAGAAAATTGAGATTATATGGATTTCTGATAAACGTTACCATTTGCGCTGAAAAATAATTTTCTGCTCATTTCGCCTGTAGAATGTAAGTGTTTGGCTCGCTAAACCTATGAATAACTTTACATTGAATACACGCATGCACACAACATACCTGTATTGCCTTTGTTTGGAAACAGTTCATATCCCCCTCTCTCTCTCTCTCTCTCTCTCTCTCTCTCTCTCTGCCACACACACATACACACGCACGCACGCGCACACACAAAACCACCAAACACAGTTTGATTACAACCGTTTCTTTTACTTTCCAAACAAACATGTTTTTCCTAACAAAGCATAGAAAATTCAGTCATCACAGTCCGGACTATTCAGTGCTGTCATTGCAGTCTATCCAGTAATACAAATAACAAATGGGAAACAATAACATACGGTGTTTTAATTTATCTTGTTTTAAAATGAATGTACATTGTTGTGTGTGTGTGTGTGTGTGTGTGTGTGTGTGTGTGTGTGTGTGTGTGTGTGTGTGTGTGTGTGTGTGTGTGTGTGTGTGTGTGTGTGTGTGTGTGTGTGTGTGTGTGTGTGTGTGTGTGTGTGTGTGTGTGTGTGTGTGTGTGTGTGTGTGTGTGTGTGTGTGTGTGTGTGTGTGTGTGTGTGTGTGTGTGTGTGATACGTACAGGTATTCCATAAAAACAATGAATCGACGAAAATACTACAACTATTAACTGAATGATCATGAGATTAAAAATAGGGCGATAAGAACCTGTCACACGAGCATTAGATTAAACATGAGTTACATAGGCTACAAATGTACATACTGCTATAATTCTATAGTACTATAAATCCACATGCATAGTATAATTCTTATTACTGAGCTATTGACAGTTCACTTGAACCGTAAGTCAATAATTAAGTGACCATTTAGTTTTACTGTACTTGTTAATTTCACAGACACTTGCCTTCAACTGTAGTATGCGTGTGTCTAGATTGCCTATTCAGCGCCGTGTTGTAAGTAGAACGCGGTTACAGTTTTGTGTTGCTGGTGGTTGATCCCAACCTTTTCTTTCTCATCGCCTCTAATCTACCAACCTTTCCGATATCGTAGCCATATTATCACCGCTTAATTGTGTATACATCTTATTGATTTTCTGCTTTCCTCATTATTCCTAGCGTAGTCATTTGTACGTTTCTCTGCATGTTTATTCGCTTCTTTGTTATCATGGCCTTACATAACGAAATTAAATATCGTACTTCTATTGGAACTATGTTCTACAAACCAAGACAATTTTATGCACATACCAATAATAACATTTTTGATATTAGAAATATCACGACTTTTACAGATACATCTCAAAATCTAGAAACACTGAAGGCATGGACACGAGGACAACGGTTTGTGTATAAAAATAATCGATTATTTTTATCGCACTACAAACATGATAAACTTTACAAATTTTAAATATTCTCAGAATACAAATGTAAAGGCGTATAAAAGGTTATTTATTTAGAACAAATTAAAAAATACAAAGCAGATATCACAAGAAATCCACAAAATACAAACCAGATATCACAAGGAATCCACAAAATACAAACCAGATATCACAAGGAATCCACAAAATACAAACCAGATATTACAAGGAATCCACAAAATACAAACCAGATATCACAAGGAATCCAAAAAATACAAACCAGGTATCACAAGGAATCCACAAAATACAAACTAGATATCACAAGGAATCCACAAAATACAAACCAGATATCACAAGGAATCCACAAAATACAAACCAGATTTCCCAAGGAATCTACAAAATACAAACCAGGTATCACAAGGAATCCAGAAAATCGTAATTAGCAAAATGCGAACGTAACAGGCATATTAAATCTTTGAGTCTAAAGTAACGTTTCGATGACTGGCATGAATCTTGACAAAAGCTGATCAAGTGAGCAGTAGCTTACAGTTTAACGTTTCAGTTTTTTCAAGAGAAGACATATGTTATAAAGCTTTACATTTTATAAATTAAAGATATATAACACTTTAAATTATTATAAACACTTTAATATTTTTGGAGCGCAAAGAACATTTTAAGCGCTACAAAAGAGGAAAATTTCATAACAGAGGATAAGCAATTTAAACAAGATAAATATACTATTTTTCTTTTAAAAATAGAATGTACTCTTTCAAAAAGGTATGATGTTTTCAGTCTAGAAGAATTTTTTGACTGAGACATGTGGAGATAATTGTTTGACATAAGCAAACAAAGAGGATCTTAGTCGAGAAACGGAAAGAGAGAACCGGGTAAGATGACGGTTCCGTGAATTGTAAGAAAAAGAAAATAAACGTATATAATGAGAAAAATAAGAAAGTTAAGAAAAATAGAATAGCGACATTAAAATTTTTCTAACCATAAAATAGGATTCAGTGGAAATACCTCCCTTCATTTTACTGTTATCGCAGCTAGATTTCAAATTATGAAATACAAAACAGATTTGAACAGATACTCTTCAATGTCATAAACATGTTTAAATTGAGAAAACTTTATGTTGACAGAATAATCGGATTTATTTTAAAATTGAAGCAGACAAATGACGTAATACATTACTTATGTCGTCACAGAGAGATACATTTCTTGATAAGTGAACAGGCTTTGTTGTGAAAAACGGTAACGGAATTTAATCTCGACAATTTAATTTCCGTCTTTCGTTTCCATTGTATAACTACGCAGACGTTTTTACCTCCCCATTTAAATATATATCAGATTGGGATTCAGTCTTAAAATAATACACTCTAAGACTCTACGCTCAGTGTTTAACTCTACATACTGTATACGTTACTGATAATTATTATTTCATATATGTTACTGACAATTTTATTATTAATTTTATTGCATTTTAGTGTTTTATGACTTAGAGTAATTTTATTTGAATTATTTACCGGGCTGTTTGGCCGTGGTCCAGGGTTTACAAACAAACCAAACGTTTCAGCAGCACCACTGGCTGCCACCCTCAGTGGAGTTCGAATCTACCCAACACGGCTTGCCAAACGTCAGCCCCACAGTACAATATTAGAGTAATTTTTTTTATTAAATTTAATTTGTGTAACCATATAGAATAATAAAATTTATGTAATAAATGTAAATGGAGTTGAAATGATTATTTATTAAAAAAAATATTTTAATAGTTTGAATTAATTTCAATACATACTTCATTTATTGGTTTGAGCTATTGTAGTGAAGTTATTTGTTTTATGATTTTATTTTTTAATGCAAATTCTTGTGTACTTGAGAAATAAACTTAACCATTTTTTATTAATATATATGCTTGCAAAACAATTTACAAGATTTTTTTTTTACTTTTACTGAAGACATTGAACGGACGATTCAGTTGATTGTAGTTTTTTTTTGTTCCTCCATAAATACGTTATTTGGTAAAATTTGCATTTCTTAATTATCTTCTTTCATTGATGTAGATATAATATATTTGATAGTCTTGATGTTTGAGAACTTGTAGTATTTACAAAAAATATCTTTTTAATAATTGTTTTAATTTGATAACTCCTACTGTAAAGTGAGTATTCGATAATATCATAATCTTTCTATAGTAATTTTGTACAAACCACTATGTTGTCTTTGGTATTGACGAGCGTTTTCGGCAGTCAAGCCATCTTCAGGTCATTTACCAACCCAGGTTTACGACCCGTTTAGGTTGGTAAATGGGCTGAAGATGGCTTGACTGCCGAAAGCGCTCGTCAATACCAAAGACAACATAGTGGTTTGTACAAAATTACTATAGAAATATTTGAGACCACTAACACTCTAATACAACAATAAATATCATAATCACTAATACAAATGTGTTTTAGTAAAATGTTTATTGAAATTTGTGGGTTAAAGTTTAATAACTTTTCCCACTGTTTAATAAGCTCTACCCGTGCACTCGTTGTAACAGCATATTTTAACACACAATGAAAGATCGCGATTATTTTATAATGTTAAAATTGTAAATAAAAGTATGCATGTCATATGAGTTTGGCTCGTATGTTTGCCAAACCCGCCCGATTGAAGTGAAACGTTTTTTATTTGCTAGTATTATAACTTAAGTTTACTCAATTTATTTTTTCATAAATAAAATACACATATAGAATCCATCAGTAAAAGGTATACTTGAATTGGAAGAATTTATTTACAAAATTAAAACGCCCAAGCCACTGTTACATATGAGTTTAATTGCGTCTGAACTTAATTTTGTAGCCTATTTTGTATTCTATACCCTCGTGATCGTTTGTGTGCTGGTTTTTATGTTTTTCACATTTTTACAAGAACTTTGTTTATTTATTTTTTTTACTACAGATTAATTTTTGTGACCTTGTGTAGTAGGAATCTACGGTATTCTTTTATCGATCGAATGTACACAATGATTCGAATTTTGCAGGCATTTGATTTAGGCACATGGTTTTGACGAAGTTCCAAGTCCATTGAAATCGCTTATCAAACTAAGGACACCGCAATGTTTAGTATTGCGGTACTGTCACGCGACGATTTTACCAACGTACTACGTAATTTCGACGTATTATAATAAACGAGATTGTTTTGCGAAACTTTTATTGTTATTATCGTTTTTGATTTATGCTAAAAAAATGCTATTAGCTCCTTTCATTTGTTACAGGTTTAAATTCTTCTAGTCAAACTTATATAAAATGCTTAACTCACTTTTGTTTATTTTTCTGCTTCTTCTTCTTGAAGCCTTACAGTTCGTTTCGTACTCTAACCTTGAACCTGTTAGTCAGTCTGTAAATTTCGAGAACGTTCCTTATGTCATAATTCTTTACCCGGTCTCTCCGGGGTACTCGAAACACAGATCTTACAAACCTCGTCTCACTAGCCTGTATTGGCTGCGCGTCCTCGTGATACCATGTCTCACTACTATAAAGGCCGCATGGAACTGCCACCATTTTATAAAATTTTAACAGAGAGTCTTGTCTGACTTTCCCCTTTAATGTTGTTTCTAATAGTTACAAAAATTATGGCTAAACATATCAATCTTTTATAGACAATAAAATAGATAAGTTCATTTGTGTTGTTGTTTAATAGTATTTTCTTTGGATTTATGGTAACATGGCTGTTGATTTTCAATTAGGCCACAAATTGGTGCCTTATCTTGGCTGTTTCAAGTATTTTTCTTTTTAAATGGTGTACGAAATATTTTTTTCATTTTTTATATTATCCTTTTAAATTCAATAACGTATTTTTATTTTTAATATTTTTATTTAATTATTACTTTTTAATGTTACTGATAAGGGAATTACGGTTTTCATTGTGAGTGTCTTCTATTACATTTTACCACCAACAACATTACAGCTTGGGTTTTGCATGCACGACGATTTAAGGAAAGTTTTACTGTATTAAACTATATGAAATACAGTTTTTTGCGAGCAAAACCGTTTCACGTTTCTACAATATCTGACGTTAGAACATTTAATGTCGTTAATAAAACTTGAAGTACTAGTTGAATTAAGTCTTGAAACATTTGTTTCTGCATGATGCGCTACTATTTCTCCCGGCTGTCATTGCCAATTGCTTGCAGCTGCGTTCCCAGAGGCAGACGTCTCTTGCAATCTGGTTAGAGATGATCAAGCTGTTGTGCCAACAACATTGTACGGCAGAACAATCAGTTCGCCAGATACAATTAGCTCTGATTGGCCGGTCAGTCCCGCTATAAACCCGATTAATGTACGCCACTGGACCGTGGTGACACAGTTTGTATGTTTGCCGTCCCTGACTGAAGGATTTACAGCTCTCATTTACGACATACAGAGACGCTCTCCTACCGCATACGCTGTCTTTTATAAATTACGAATCAATGAATAACGAGGAGAGTCTCTTTACAACGCATTTGTATCACAAAAATACAGAAACTTTATAACAGTGTACAAAAATCAAAAACAAGGAACGTAGGAACGCAAGACAATAATTATCTATAAGTATAACTTACAACAAAGTTATTGCTACAATTGAAAGAAGGTATTAGTTATAGTATGAGGTAGCAAGAAACAAACTACCTCTTACCTCTAAGAAAAAATAAGAGGTAAAATAAATAAACTTTTAGTAATGTAGTAACTTATGTACAGGCTGTACATACTAATAATAAATTCGTGTTAACAATATAAGTAAACTGTAAAATAAATTAATGTATCACATATTATAATAGTCTTTTTCTATCTTCAAAACGAAGACACGCTGTGGAGAAGTCCCGCAACAGGAGCCACTTGGTCACCGTCGGTAACGAATACATACTCTGCTTACAGCACATAAAACACAACGCTCAGTTTAATATAATTGATACTCCACTCGTGTGAGGTCCTTCTGCTTTCCTTTTGTTTTAGTATCGGCCATCTAAGTACCACATGTCAATTTCAGTTCTTTACTCTTTGTTCTTTTCTTTTTTCCAATATTCTTTCATCTTCTCACCGTGTCTTTTCTTCCTGTCTTCAGTCCACTTTAAACCTGCGTTTTTATCTCTCCTACCCTTCTCTTCTTCCACTTTTAACACTTTTGCCAGAAAAACTTCTCTTTCAATTGCTTCTTCTTGGTGTATATTATTTTTTTCTAAATCCTTATGGACTTTAATCTAACTTGATGCTGACTTCTTCCCCCACAGATATCTGAAGATTTGCTTTGTCAACCTATTTTCGTCCATTCTATATAAATGTCCAAAAAATTATAGTCTTCTTTTTCTCATTGTTTCTGTTATATTTTCTATACTTTGATATATTTCATCATTACTTCTTAATTTCCAACCTTCTGAAGTATTTCATGGGCCTAATATTTTCCTAATTATTCGTCTTTCCAATATTTCTAGTTTGTCTAAATTATAATTTAATGCTAGACATTCACTTGCATATAGGCATTCTGGCTTCACTACTGTACTGTAATGCCTTATTTTCGCATTTTTTTCTCTTTAAAGTTACCACCTTTTACATTTTGTTGGTAGCGGGATTGCCGAACGATCGATAACTTACACTCTGAACACACGTGCGGAATTGCCTAGATCCAGGGAATGTTGAACAAAAGTCCAGTAGCAGTGAAAGCACGTGCGCTACTGCATGCGTCACCGGAAGCTGAGACCTTCAACTGATTTGTGCCCTGCTTTATGAACGAGTAACGTGCGCCAGACAAAAGCGCTGGAGCGAATGCGTTCAGCGCATGTAAAAGCGCTCAAGTGTAATGTAGCTAAAAGTTACTGGTACTAACCATACCGCAATCTTGTTATTTCAGCCAGTTCGTGTACACTATTTAATCGGAAGTTACCTTTGACACAACCTTTATATAAAAAAAACGGGGGCTGTAGTTAAGCGGTGTCGCAACTACAAGACAGTCTTGCCTGTGTTAAACTAAGTATTTTTGAGACACATTATTTCCAAAATTATCTGATTAAGTAACTTGAAATTAGAGGTGTGCTAAACTAGTATTTGAAAATAACAGGTACAAACGAAACCGTTCCAAAAAAATAACACAAACAAATACCTGTTATTATATACCTATTTTACATATACCTGTATTATGTAATTTGTTACAAGAAACAAATTGAAACTAAAAGTATTAACAGTGTTACTTTACACTGTGACTTTATTAAGCTGCTACTGTTTAAAAGAAGATAAGAAAAAAAAGAATTTATATGCCTATCTCCCTTTGGGAATAGTAATTTAAGTTTTCACTAGGAGTAAACAAACAGATGTAGATTAACCTTACAAATTATAATAATATTGTTAAATATAACTTAATATTATTACTAAGATATTACTAATATTATTACTAGTATATTATAATAATATACAATAATTTTTTTAATTATTGATTCCATTTTGGTTAGACAAATCAGTTGCAAAACTCAGGCAATGAAATGTAGTGTGCACGTAGTAGCACAAAAAATAATGTCTAAAAACATTAGAATCATATAATAAAAACATAACAGTAAACCACAAGAGTGAATGAGAATAAAAACAATTTTACAAACAAAAATCATCTCCGAAATCACATTAACAAAAAGTACTATATGGCCTATCAACTACCAGCCACTCTGTAGGTTATAACTTAATGTAATTCGCTTTTTCAAAATTTACCAAGTTGGTGACTAGTATAATATATAATTTGTTATTATAATCTGTATTATATATCTGCATAACACACAAGAATAAATATATCAGTATGAATTTTTTTCATTTATTAAAAACAACTTCATCTCTTTGGCATAGAGATATTCTGAACATCGCTGTTTTGCTTTGTTTTGTACTTGAATGGCAATCGGCACATGCGCAGAGCAAGTATTCAGCACCAATAACTGTTTACTCGTTTATTCGTTAGTTTGGTACAGGGGTCCCGCGAGTAATCGGAACTGATACTTCGACTTTTCAGTTATCGTTGAATCGGAATAGGTATTTCAACTTTTCAGTCATGACTATATCTCTTTAACGATGTGCTTAGAAAACACTTTTGTTAAACAAAATGGTTGAACGGTTGAAAAGAAATTACGCTTTAAAACTAAAACAAAGTTACTGCCATTGTGTGTCATAGGCGTTACAAACAATTTGCATTTACTAAACAATTTTGCTGTCGCATACCTCCAGTTGCTCGAGTCCGTCTAGTTTTCGGCCTTACGTGTGTACGACTAGAATTTCCATGTTGTTGTTAAAGTTTGTCCACGTGTAGTCTGCTTCACTAAGACAGTTTGCACAAACATTAATCACCACACATGCACAAACATCACATAACAACATAAAAATTCTACAAGTATACACTTTTTCTTCTTCTTCTTCTTCTTCTTCTTCTTCTTCTTCTTCTTCTTCTTCTTCTTCTTCTTCTTCTTCTTCTTCTTCTTCTTCTTCTTCTTCTTCTTCTTCTTCTTAGTCATCATCTTCTACCCGTCGGGTGTCGAGGTTTTCGAGAGAGCTCTCCATCTCGTCCTGTCCAGTTCCAAGACCCTGGCATGGGTTCAAACTGCTCCTCTGCCTTCTATACTCTTATTGATATTAATCTCCCATTTCGTTCCGGGCCGTCCTCTTCTTCTTCTTCTGCCCTCTGGTTTTGTTTCCCATGCTCGTCTCGGGTACCTTTCGTCATTCATCCTACAAACGTGACAAAACCAACCCAGTTTCGAGCGTTCAACTTTATCACTTAAAGCGAATATCTTCATATTCTTCCGGATTTTAACGTTTTTTACTCTATCTCTACGAGTTTTCTTCTCAATTCTCCTCAGGAATCTTATCTTCATTGCTTGTATTCTATTTTTATGTCTGCCATTCAGAGTCCATGACTTGCAAGTGTACGTCAATGTTGGAGCATATACATCTGTATATGCCAGATTGGTTTGGTTGTGTACTGCCAGTTTGGTTTTCTGTGACACTTTGTTTTTTCTCAGAAACCACCTGACAAACAAACTCGGCTGTTTTATCATACGCTTTGTAAGTTTCCGTTTTACCAATTAAATCAAATTAATGCGATCCCATTGATAAAAATAAACTCAACAGTGATCTTCGTTTTAAGAACCACCTTCCGCTCGCAGTACTATCTCATTTGTTTAAAATTCCATTTAAGATGGTCTAACAGTGTAGATTTCTACAGATGTACTAGAAAAACACTTTTGTTTCTTGATAAATGGTGAAATTTGATTCCGTTTGCACGGTAAATAACATCAAAATGAAGATATTCAGTTTCGATTGAATATTACAAAACAATTAAAATTTCTAAATATTGTTACGACGGTCTACTTGATCGTCGTAGGTACAGTGGGAAACAAAATACAAGACACCAATTAAGTCACTAATCACCAGCTTTAATTTTCACAGTTAAACAGTTCGTAATTAACAACACAGTCTCTTACAACAAATCAAATAAAAATTGTTCACACGCAATTTTATGTCAACTAATATTAAACACAATTGTATTACAATTATCCCGCCCGATTATAAATCACAACACTTCACTATTAACCACTTGAACGCACAGAGTAATATCGCTTGTAATCGCCCGACAATAACTGAACTAAACGTCGTTGAGTACTGGTATTTCTACCCACCAAAGTTACTAGATTATTCCATACTGCGCGTTAGTGCCAGTGTGAATGCCGTAATTAATTGCGGGCTTGACACAGTTCGCCCGGCTTCTGGCACAGTCTAGCAAATGCGTCGAGGGTCACGTACGCCACCGCATTACATTCCGAATCCCTCTGGAACGTCGATAAACACGTAGATTGTTCTGTGATGTAACACTATATTGCTTTTTGACCTTTGTTATCTTTTTGAGGCCCGTAGTTTTTTACTATTCGATGACTTTTTTTCATTCACACTATCGGAGTCTGAAACATTCCATTAATACTGCGTTGCCTTTGCTACACACTATAGATTTTTAACACCATATTATAGTATAGCATTCGGCTATATTTTACAGTTTATAGTTTATAGCTAATAGTTTATACCTTGTAGCTTATACTTTGCAGCCCATAAACTGTCTTTCACGACTCACGTTGGAAAGATCGAAACAGCCACTAAAGGTGTCGGACTGCAAAAAGCATCCGATAATGGAACATACATTAAACTCTCGGGAAACCAAATCAAAAGCAAGCAGAATAAAACTTCAGCCAAAAAATTTTAATAAAATCATTCATTTGTTAATATTTCAAGTCTCATCAATTTTCTTTTCAATTGCAGTTTCCTGTTACAAGTCATGATGTTCTAAATCAAGTTCTTTTACTCCTCTCAGTTCGTATTTTAAATTAGAATTTGTTCCAGTCTTCGACTTACATGTAATGAAATATTGTTTCGTAATACTGACTCGGAGCACAAAATTTTTTATTGGTAAAAATGTAAAAAATTGTTACCTTATAGCTTGAGGTAAAAGATAGGCTAAAGGTAAAAATTGTACACTTTTACCAATAAAAAACTTTGTGCTCCGAGTCAGTAGTGTTATAATTAGTTAATCAACGGACACGTCATGGACAATAAAATCCAAGAATTTACTGATTTGTATTTATTATTGCTAGGAATATAATAAGTAAAAGTCAAAAAGTAAACACTTCGTTGGAAATTAGTTATTGTATATATTAAATCGCCGTAAACAACTATAATTAAATTTCCACTAATTATAATTTTTATTCTTCTTTTCTGTCTTCTTCACTTCAATGGCTAGGTTATATGAACCTGTTCCGACACCCATATCATCCTTGGACGACCAACATCTCTTCTACAAATGGCTTTATATTTCAGCGCAGCATTTGACAGAGGATTCTCTGTCATCATTTGCAAATTATACACTGTTGTCTTCTACATGTTTTAAATAATTCCATTATAGCTGTTCCTTCTATTTCTCTGCTCTTATATCTTCATTTATTCTTCAGTTATGCAACGTAAAGTTTAAAGTATTTCAAAGAAACTGCATTTCAGCACTCTGAACCTTATGATTATTAATGATAAATAATAACAAAAGAGTAAAGGTTGTAAAGAATAAATAAACAAATTACAAAATATTAGATTTCTTTTTAATTCGGGGTCAAACATCCTACGACGTTGCCCAAAGCCTAACCTCCATTGTAGTCTGTCGTTGCAGTTTTCATCGTTTAGTCCTTTATCGCTCATTGATTTTCTTATGCCTTCTATCCATGTTTTCTTGGGCCTTCCTTTCTTTCTGTACTCTCTAGGTATCCAACTCATTGTTTTCTTTGGTAGTGGGTCTTGTCTCGTAATTTGTACGTGTCGGTACCAGATTAGTTGTTTTTCTTCAATGCAGTCGATGATTGTCTTTTGTACGCCCATTTCTTCTTTGATCGTTTTATTTCGTATTTGCTCTAGGCTTGAAGTTCTAGCAGCTCGTCTCAAAGCATCCACTTCTGTAGTTTCTTTCTTTTTACCTGTTCTTTATTTTCCATGTTTTGGATCATTACATCAACGTGCTTTGAATCATACTATTGTATATTCTTTTCTTCTTTTCTTTTCCAATCTCAGTGCTCCATAAAATCCCATTGAATGTTATAGTTATTTGTTTTGCTTTGTTTATTCTTGATTTATTTCAACATAATCTGTTCATCTGCTCCTTCTTTGTTGAAGTTTATTCCTAAGTATTTGTAGCTGTTGCATTTTTTATACTTTCGTTGTTTTATAAGATTAAAACTGTTGTTTCTTCTCCGACACACAGATGCTGCGTTTTTTCTATGTTCATCATTAATCCCCATTTTTCATACTCGTCCTTCAGTTTGCGTGTCATATAACCCAGGTCTCCTTTTTCATTTGCACATATCACTTAATCGCCTGCAAACTGCAGGGTGTAAAAACATGTGTCATCGTCAATTTCAATACCCGTCCCTCTCCATTTTTTCTTTCAATGGTTTAGAGCTTTTGCAACCCAAATTTTGAAAAGCGTAGGGGATAAAATAATAGATAAAATCTATATTTTAAATGAAAGCTGTTGATATGTTAGTTTTGTTTCTTGGATTATTTTAGGCCTTATAATAAAAATATTTTAATATTTCCCTTTTTACTATTATAAAAACAAAAGTTATCTACTTTTACCACGAAAAGTTAACCTGCCTCAGTCTACTACGGTGTACTAGTGGGAGTAGGGGGATATTTTTACCTGCTTTCCAAGCTTCAGCGTGACGTGTCCCCGCTCACACTGTTTATTAAATAAAAGCGGCTCACACCTGACTTTTTGCTTCCACTGTAAATGTTATTACGCCACCAAACCTCCAGAAATGTCGTTAGTGCGAATCAATCTTTGTTAGCGTCAAGTTTACAGACACGTTGAGAAACCGCAATACATCTCACTGGATTGTTCATATATGAGATTTTTATATACTGTATATGGTAGGCTTTTCTTAAAACACAAAAATATGATAGTGTATATACATGTATGTGTGTGTGTATGTGTTGCTACATCACCTCCCTTATATTTACAGGAAATAAAATTGAAAATATAGTATTAATAATAATAATAATTATTATTATTATTATTATTATTGTTGTTGTTGTTGTTATTGTTATTATTATTATTATTACTATTATTATAGGCCTAATAATAATATGAATATTATTAGACTCACTATAAGATAGTCTATAACGTAAAATAGATTCATAATCATTTACGTAAAATTACATTAACATAAAAACCAAAGTATATGACACAAAAATCCAAATTTAATATTTTAAATGATACTGTTTTTAAAGAAGGACATAAACTTAAAATATAAAATTACAATACAACAATTTTACACTAAAGCAAATCCTGGAAAAAACGTTGGAATATGGAGTGGCCACTCACCATCTCTTTGTGGATTTCCAGTCGGCATATGATTCAATCAAC
Organism: Magicicada septendecula; assembly: GCA_034769895.1. NCBI lineage: Eukaryota > Metazoa > Arthropoda > Insecta > Hemiptera > Cicadidae > Magicicada > Magicicada septendecula. The sequence goes on along the minus strand of CM068372.1, from coordinate 106,080,359 downwards.
CGGAAAATGCTATATAGAGCTATGAAGGAGTTGAATATACCATCTAAGTTGGTGCGTATGGTTGGAGTAGTTATGTCCAATTCTAAGTGCCAAATCAGAATACAATCAAATCTATCTAACTCCTTAAAAACATTGAATGTGCTGAAACAAGGAGATGCCTTAGCGTGTCTGTTGTTCAACATAGCTCTAGAAAAGGTCATCAGGGATTCGGGAATTCAAACTAGCGGACACATATTTCATAAGGAGGTACAGCTTCTAGCCTATGCCGATGACATTGACGTCATAAGTAGGTGTGAATCTGGCTTAAAGGAAGCCTTTCAGGAACTGGAGTTGTCCGCTAAACCAAAGCAAAACCAAATATATGGTTGTAGGTGCCAACACTCGTGCCCTGTCCCTGCACATTAATGATTATGAATTTGAAAAGGTTCAGGGTTTTCCATATCTCGGGTCATATGTACATACATACATACATCCTCGGCGCTACAGCCCAGTCCGGGCCCTGGCCTCCAAAAGAAATCTTCCCCACTGGTCTCTACTCCCGGCCAATGTCCACCAGTTTGCTGCACCCAGCCTCACTGCCTCCTTACCAACCTGGTCCAGCCATCTTGTACGCGGTCTTCCCCTCCTTCTCCTTCCCATCGGCAAATAATTCATCACTCTTTTTGGGATTCTATCCTCCGCCATTCTCTGCACATGACCAGCCCAACGCAATCTGTTAATTTGTATGAGTTGCACGATCGGAAGATCTTTAAACCTTTCGTACAACTCTCGATCATGCAGTCGCCTCCAAATGTTGTTTTCCCTCACAGGGCCATAGATTCTCCTCAGTACCCTCCTCTCAAAAACGGATAGTCTCTGCTCTGCTCGGGTCATATGTGGACTCTGGAAATGACTCCTCTAGAGACATTGAAAAACGGATATTATCTGCTAATAGGTGTTACTACGGACTGGTGAAACATTTTAAGTCAAAATTAATAAGTAAAGGTACAAAAGCCACCCTATACAAGACCTTGATCAGACCAGACCTGATGTATGGCTCGGAATGCTGGGTGCTAAAAAAAACTAGATGACCAGAAACTATCCGTGTTTGAGAGGAGGTTACTGAGAATCTATGGCCCTGTGAAGGAAAACGACATTTGGAGGCGACTGCATAATCGAGAGTTGTATGAAAGGTTTAAAGACCTTTCGATCGTGCAACTCATACAGATTAACAGATTGCGTTGGGCTGGTCATGTGTAGAGAATGACGGAGGATAGAATCCCAAAAAGAGTTATGAATTATTTGCCGATGGGAAGGAGAAGGAAAGGAAGACCGCGTACAAGATGGCTGGACCAGGTTGGTAAGGAGGCAGCGAGGCTGGGTGCAGCAAACTGGTGGACATTGGCCGGGAGTAGAGACCAGTGGGGAAGATTTCTTTTGGAGGCCAGGGCCCGGACTGGGCTGTAGCGCCGAGGATGTACGTATAATTGTACAAGTCCTTCCAAGTTATTAAATAAATCTAGAGATAATAACAAATTTGCACATTAACTTTAAATGAAAACGTCTAAAATTAATAATTCGTAATTCTTTTATGATATTTAATACAATAAAAATTAAACCTATTTTTGCTGTGACCCTTTACAATTTATTAGTTAAGAATTTAGGTCGTAAAATTTTTAATATGTCTAAAACATTCGGAAATACGTGGACGACAGCTTCATAAGAGATGTCCAGCGTTCCGGTCTTATGTCCAGCCTGGAGTATTATCCTCGCGATGATTGCAGGTTTCTAGGCAAAGATGCAGAAATTACACAGGAGTGTAGCTCAACACGCTGGAGAAATTACATCTTCTTACTACCACGCTAAAAACTCTCATTTTAAGTTTAACCCCTCTATATCTCCCCGTCCAAGACACATTATCAATGAACGTTTCTGATTGGTTAATAAGATTTTCATCTACCACTGTAACGTCTTTTCGCCGCGTTACAAATCCAGGGAACCCCTCGTAATTAAACTCCGTTAATTAGATGGGCTGCCTACGTTGTAACAGAATTGATCACAAATAATTAATGTAACAAATTACTTACTAACTGTGTAAGGAAACAATGGCAAGGTATACAATTGATTTAAGCACTCCTCATATGTGTGTAACAAGAAGACTTCTCTTTATTTAACATTTAAAAAACATCTACTGACAGATCCCATGACATTACTAATTCAATTATTAAGTTATTTGAAAGGTTTCTTTACACTTTGAGATCAAACTTGATTTTATATAGCTATACCTCGGATCCGGGTCAACTTTCTGTATTTCTGTAATTAAGACTTTTAATTATACTCATTTCATGATATTAGCTTGCAAGACTTTCTTTTATTCAACCATTGGAAGAATGGTATTATTGCTTGAATTATATTACTCTACATTAGCATATAAACTGTTATAACGTATGAAGTTAGAATAGTTACATGAAATTCTTAGATTTAATTTATAAGTCTTTACAAAGTTAATAGTTTCTGAAAAGTCTCTTTCAAGATGTGTTGTGTAACAAATATTAGTAACCCTCGATAGACAGGCTATCGAGTCACCTTTTAATTGGTATGCAGAAGACTCGTCCTGGGGTATCCGTCTTGGGAAACAGCTACGTCGTCATCTCGGTCTGGCCTTCCTCTGTAAAGGGCTCCAAAAGTTCGCAGGTTGAACAATATGTCGTGTAGATATCTACGATGATCTTGTAGATTCTCGGATGTCCTGATCTGCATATTCTGTCACGTGCAGTAGAGTTTGTGGCTTCTGATAGTTCACATCTCCGGGTATGACTTTGGAATTGTTGTTATTAGTTGAAGCACGAAGTCATCTTGTGTTACACTCCTTTTTTTTTCACGTTTCGATTTTTTACTTTAAATTTCTTGTCTATTTACATGACTATATTAATTAACACATCCAGATGCTTTAAACAGCTACATCTGGTACACCATCTTAAGGTGAGACACAATGTAGTTAACATATTGTAAGCGCACCGCTCCTACGTCTATACTGTACGAAGTCACCATTGCAAGAGAGAGAAATTCCGCTCCCTTCGCCTGGTACTGGGCAAAAGTTAGTGGGACAATTTCCGCGCGAGAATATAGTTCCTAACTATATTTAAGTTAACACTTTTTATTTATACAAACTATCCCTAAACAAATATACATAATTTAAATCAGTTGTTTTAGCGACTATTTATGTCTTCAGATTTTTTTATTATTAACATTAATTTTTTTTATCTTATTCTAACTCACACAAGACTCGGAAAGCATGTCGAGTCTGGAATTAACAGGACAGCGCCTGCTTACAAGCAAAGGGTTAAATACGATATTAATAACTCTTTACAATTTTTCTTTTTATTAGAGTATCTTATAACTAATTAATTACTGCTTCCTCTCATACTGAGTACATACAGGTATTTTATATTAATACAGTGAGATTTAAATGGCTTAAGAGCTCGCAACCTTAATTTTTTTTTAATTTTTATTTTCTTGATTATTTCTTTTATTTAAATCGTCACATACTCCACCGCTTAAATTGCACGCTACGGTTAAGCTTTTTGAGTCTAACTCACTATTGGGCACTGGGATATTGAATGGGGTTAGTGTGTGTAATTTCTTTCACATAGTTGTCGTACACTTTACAACGTTGTCCACATAGTTATTACCTATAGTTACAACACAGTACACTTTATATTCTTATGAACTACCTTTTTTTTTTTACATACTATTTACACTAAATATTTACACAATTAAAACACAAAACTCTTTCTTATCTATATCACTTAATTTTACTACCGGTTTTTTTGTTTGTCTTACTCTCTCTTCTATAGAGTAACTTTCTAAATCTTTACTATTTAGAATTCTATCTTTTCTTCTGTGAGTCCTATATAACTCATGTAGATAATGAGTGTTAGTACCCATCTAGTTAATGATTATTCATTAATGCATGCTTCGCAGAACTGGAACTCAGGTTGATCAGGCCTCGTTTCCAAACTCTACGTTTTACATTTCTTACGTGGATTCAGAAATATAATTTTCTTTACTGCCTAGTATTCCCTTTTCTTTTTGGGTTATACTATACCGTCACTTCTTCTTATACAACTTTAGTTGCGAAATATGCGTTCTCCGCACATATTTCTGAGTTGCAGGTTCGCACAGGGCTACTGTAACTGGAGTTAGGTACTTTTGGATTTGGTAAGGGCCACACCATCTAAATGATAGTTTCGAGGTGGTCTTATCAATCGCACTACTAATGGGGTGAGTCTTGTACATTACTAAGTCACCTACTTGGTACCTGACTGAGTTGCTATGATTACCTTTCTCGTGGTATCTTCTGGATTTTTCCAAGCTTGCTCTCAAGTTAGAGCGGGCTTTGTTCCATATTCGCTTTATCTGCTTATCCGTTATTTGCGGAGGCAGCAGATCGTGTATATTCCATCTTGTGGACAAAGGGTGGTTTGGTCTATACTTGTATAGTAACTCGAACGGGGTCGACTTGTGACCTTCGTGGTAAGCAGAATTAAAAGCGTATTGAATCCAGGATAGATTTTGGTCCCACGACGTGTGATCGTTCGCATGATAGGCTATTAGCGCAGATTTGAGGTTTCGTAGATACCTTTCAGCAATATTGCCTTGCGGTCGATACTCTGTAGTGGTTATATGGCCTATCCCTAACTTGAAACACATATTCCTAAATTCTTTTGCTTTAAACTGCGGGCCGTTATCAGATACTATACGTACTGGAGTACCGTAATCTTTAAATAATCTTTCCTGTAGTATTTTAACTGTTGTCGACGCTAATGCTCGTCGCATGGGATACATCCAAACAAATTTGGTGAACGAATCTACACATATCAGTAACATGGTATTTCCTGATTTGGATCGTGGATACGGACCTGAGAAATCTAGATAAAGTTTCGAAAAAGGGGTCTTTGGGATTTCTGATATCAATTGGCTTACTTGAGTATTTCTGGCGGGTTTGCTAAGGACGCATAATGAACATTTCTTTACGAAGGTAGATATTTCGCAGTTCATATTGTTCCAATGATATTCCTTTCGAATACGATGTATCGTCTTATTGATTCCCATATGGGCTCCTATGGTAGATGAATGGAAGTATTCCATTAGCATGGGCTTAATTACATCCGGGGCTATTATTCTTAATTCCTTTCCGTCTCTTATTTTGAGACACAGTATATTCTTACTCAATACGTACTTCTCGGATTTAATACCTTGGGTAAGTTGTTCTATAATAGGCTTCAGTAAGGGGTCTTGTTGTTGATATAGGGCAATGTTTGTAAAGGCAAGGGGGAATTCAGTAATTACGGCGTTCGCACTTGCTATTTCCGGCTTCACTACGTTTTCGGAAGTTTTAGTGGGTGACTGGAACATACGGGACAGGGTATCGGCGACTACATTTTGAGTACCTTTAATATGCTGCACTCTGAATTTGTAGCAGTTTAATTTCAATATCCATCTGCCAATTCGTCCTAATTGTTTAGGGTGATTCAGTAACCATGATAACGCCTGATTGTCGGTTTCTAAAAGAAATTCTTTATGTTCTAGGAAGGGTTTAAACTTTTCGAATGCAAAAACAATTGCTAAACATTCCAATTCATATGCAGAATACTTTCTTTCTTGATCGCTCAGTGTTCGTGATGCATAACTAATTGGTAGTCTACAGTTATCTATCTCTTGGTATATCACTGCACCTAACGCTACACTGAAACTGTCGGTTTGCATGACGAATGGTTTTGTGAAATCAGCTAATTGCAAAACTGGGGGAGATATAATGCTTTCTTTAAGTTGCTCAAACGCGTTTTGATGTATTGAGCTCCATTCGAACTTCGTTCCCTTCTTTCGTAAGGAGTTTAGGGGTGCGGCTATTTCGGCAAGATGGGGAATGTATTTGTGGAAATAATTCACCATACCTAAAAATCGGGCTATACCTTTTGCATCTCGTGGGGGTGTAAATTCTCTAATAGCACGGGTACGTTCGGGGTCAATGCTTACCTTTCCATTCGCTTTCACTATGTGTCCTAAGAAAGAAAACTGAGGGACAGCAAAACTTACCTTATTTGGGTTCACCGTTAATCCTGCTCTTAGTAAACGAGATAACACTTCACGCAAATGTCTGAGATGTTGTTCCATTGATTCACTGTATATTACGATGTCGTCCAAATAGTGGTACACATATTTAAATTTAATGTCGTGAAATATCTTCTCCAATAGTCTACTACATACGGAACTTCCTTGAGATATTCCAAAGGGTACCCTAGTAAATTGGTACAAGTTAAAAGGAACTGCAAACGCGGTTAGACGTTTGGATTCTTCTGAAAGAGGTATTTGGTGAAAAGCTTGATTTAGATCCATTACCGTAAATACCATTGCTTTAGTAAAATAATGAAACGCACTATGGATGTCTGGAAGAGGGATTGATTCAAATTCTATTCTTTTATTTAATTGCCTGTAGTCTACAACTAGTCGGTGTTTATCTGGTCCTTTCGGTACTAAAAAGGAGGGTGAAGAATATGGGGACGTAGAGGGTTCTATGACTCCTTGATCCAATAACTTATTGATATGGTTTCGCATGACTTCCATCTTGGGGGGGAGACAACTTGTACGGGGGTAGTCGTATTACTTTCTGATCACTCAGATTAATTTTATACTCTATTAGGTCCGTCAGTCCTAGTTTTGGGGTAAGAACCGAGGAAAATTCTTTTATTAGTTTTACTATTTTGACTCTATCTCTTCGTTCTAGGTGAGATAAATCTGAATCTTGGTGTATTACATGTGCAGTAGATGAACAACGTTTATCTTCATTACTATCAAATTTATGTTTTCTTGCACGGTCAAATCTGAAATAAAATTCTCGCTCGTAGATGTCAAGAATCATTCCTGTCTTACTAATAAAATCTGCACCTAATATTAAATCAGGTCCTAATTCTTTATATACTAACATTGTAAATATCCAACTTAGGTTTTTTATTTTAACCTTAACGGTAATGCTCAGGTTTATATTTATTTTACGTTTATCAGCGGTAGCACACTTTATATTCACAGGTTGGTTCCGTTTTACTAGATGATGTTTAGCTAACATGTCCGCTAATTCTTGGCTGATTAAGCTTCTACTAGATCCCGAATCAATTAAGGCGATGGGGGATGTAACGCCTAAGTCGACTCGTATTAATGGTAGTAGATTTTTTTTCCATTTACATCTATTAATCGCATTACACTTTTCACGAAATTCTCGCACATAGGGGTCGATATCTTTCGCACCTTTTTTGTTTTTCACTTGGTTACAGAATAATTCATTCTTATTATTATTACTGGTTTCTTTTAGTTTACCCAATTTTGAGTAGCTGCGGAAGACACAGGTTTTCGGGTCTCCCTGCCTTACATGTTTTTTGAATTGGGGTTATTCCGTTCCAATGGCTTACTTTTGCACTCTCTTCTTATGTGCCCATATTTGCCACAATTATAACAGGTGGGTTTTCTGCGAGGTGGGTACTTGGATTCCGCTTTATCTGGGTTTACAGTTAACTTACCAGCTTTGCGCACATGGTGAGGTCTACTAGAAACTTGTCTTTCATACGAGGTTGTTACATCAGGCAGTAGTGCTCGCAATTGATGTCTATTAGTTCCAGAGGTTTTCATTGCTTCTCTATTTTGATCTGAGTACCATACATTTGAAGAATGGATACTGCACTGTTCTAGATCAGCAATAGTATTGGGTCTATTCATCAATGATAGTCGAGATCTTTCTTCAGGTGACACTCCTATTAAAATGGTGTCTACCAGTTGTGTTTCATTCCAGCTTACACGTAGTAGTCGAGAGGACTCCCTAATATCGGAGATGTAGTGAGCTAATCTCTCCTGATGTCCTTGTACTCGGAGTACTGTCTTCCTTTTTATTTCCTCATAGATGCCGGTGGGAATAAAGTATTTTATTAAAGAGCTATGTAGCTCTTCTACTGGGAAAGTAGAGGTTAGGGCTTCTAGCACACGATTTTTTAACGGGGGTTTACACTTTGGTAACAGAACTTGTAAAATTTGCCAGTCATTCAGCTGCTGTAGATCCTTTATCTGAAGAAGATAACTAATAAATGTTAGTAGCTTGGAAACATTTAAACCATCTGTATAAGGGATTTCGGTTAAAATCTTCTCCACAGGGTGAGTCATTTTTCCGTATAGATCTACGTTATAGTTCATAGGGGTAATTCCTCGATGAGGGTGATTAGATTCATTGGGGGTGTTGGTCAATTCATTATTTCCGGGACGAAACTGAAAATGCTCGGGAGGAGGGACATTTACATCTGTATCAGTTTTTTGTTCTGGGTTCGCTTGCACTTGCGATACGATAGGTGAGTTCCGATCCGAGTTAGGCGGAGGTAAACCAGTGGTTGGGGATTGTACTGGGGAGATGTGTAATTTCAATAATGATTTCTCTATTTCGTCCATCCTGAATGAGTCGGATTTTCGTCTTAAATCGTTGATAATTGAAGGTAATCGGCGTAGAGCTTCGTCTGCTAGCTTTTGTACATCAACGGGTATTTCTGTGAGATTCGGCCAGATCGACAAATTTTTTATTCGCCTGGTTAAATGCTCTATTCTCTGGGTAGTCCGCAAAATTTTTGCCGGAGATTTCTCGTCTTGGAGTGTTTGAGACAATAAGTATAGTTCACTATACTTGGCATTACAAATTTCTTTCTCGCTTTCATAATCGAGTTGGCTTAGATTGTTTAATTGCACGGGCGCATCAAATCCACATTCGCGAATTGAACTTCGTAATTCCGCGACTGTTACATCAGCATGGGGTAGTCCACGCAAAAGGGCTTCGTAAGACAGCTCGTCTTTTAATAACAAATCCGGGTTAAATTGGGCCATTTTGTTCTAACACATTAGCACGTACTTAAAATTAATCCTAGTATATTACACATACATTACATATACATATAATAAATTCATAAGTAATCAATTTACACAAATTAGAAAAGAACAATTTCTCTTCTAAGGGAGAGACAGAAATCACACACACATATCTTTCAAGGTTAAATAGCCGATCAGCTGTTTACTGGAATGTAGGTCAGAGGGTGGCCTACATATTTAGTTAACAAAGGAGGGTTGAGCGTGTCAGTGAGAGAGGGGGTTTTACTCTTATTGTTCTCCACAATGCGACTGAATAACACAACTACTGTATACCGGTTTAAACAAGAGAAGGGGAGCGCAGACTCTTGATTCTATTATTATTATTCCGCTTAGACAACACTTTGGCTCCGTTCATTCATAAACTTTTCTCAATTAAATAATTACTTATTTTGTTCACAAGTTTTAAATCACGAACTTCTACTTAATTACTTTATTATTATTAACAAAGTTATTTTTAATCAATTTTTTTTTATAACACATACTAGTGTATGTAAGCTAGATAGTTGGACATACACTGTGCAGAATGATTCAGGAAACAACAGGTCATAGATTGTCGTAAACAAACCTGTTACAGATTGTTCGGTTGACCAAAATTGTTATGCTTGGTCACAATTCATGTATGCAAGTACTTACATCGAATTATGCAGGTTCCTACTGGCCTATAGAATGCAAAAGCTACATGCATTGTATGACGCTAAGGATATTTTACTTATACATACTACCATCTACGTAACTTAATACACTATTAAATATGTTTTGAACATTACATTTATTGAAGTAACTTTCTGAGTGCATATATCAATATTATATATTTAGTTATTGATCATACAATTTATCCACGCATAGTGAATGCAATTTTGTTTGTGACACTATATACACAATTAAAACTCTTTCCTTTGTTTCCTTTATTTTTTTGAATGACGCAATTTTGTTTGCTTAAAACACCTATATAAAATTTAGCATAGTGGCGCACTTTTGTGACACTCTGTAAACAATTACCCTTTTATTGTTTTACAAAAAGCAGAGTGGCGCAGTTTTGAAACGTCTTTTCGCCGCGTTACAAATCCAGGGAACCCCTCGTAATTAAACTCCGTTAATTAGATGGGCTGCCTACGTTGTAACAGAATTGATCACAAATAATTAATGTAACAAATTACTTACTAACTGTGTAAGGAAACAATGGCAAGGTATACAATTGATTTAAGCACTCCTCATATGTGTGTAACAAGAAGACTTCTCTTTATTTAACATTTAAAAAACATCTACTGACAGATCCCATGACATTACTAATTCAATTATTAAGTTATTTGAAAGGTTTCTTTACACTTTGAGATCAAACTTGATTTTATATAGCTATACCTCGGATCCGGGTCAACTTTCTGTATTTCTGTAATTAAGACTTTTAATTATACTCATTTCATGATATTAGCTTGCAAGACTTTCTTTTATTCAACCATTGGAAGAATGGTATTATTGCTTGAATTATATTACTCTACATTAGCATATAAACTGTTATAACGTATGAAGTTAGAATAGTTACATGAAATTCTTAGATTTAATTTATAAGTCTTTACAAAGTTAATAGTTTCTGAAAAGTCTCTTTCAAGATGTGTTGTGTAACAAATATTAGTAACCCTCGATAGACAGGCTATCGAGTCACCTTTTAATTGGTATGCAGAAGACTCGTCCTGGGGTATCCGTCTTGGGAAACAGCTACGTCGTCATCTCGGTCTGGCCTTCCTCTGTAAAGGGCTCCAAAAGTTCGCAGGTTGAACAATATGTCGTGTAGATATCTACGATGATCTTGTAGATTCTCGGATGTCCTGATCTGCATATTCTGTCACGTGCAGTAGAGTTTGTGGCTTCTGATAGTTCACATCTCCGGGTATGACTTTGGAATTGTTGTTATTAGTTGAAGCACGAAGTCATCTTGTGTTACACTCCTTTTTTTTCACGTTTCGATTTTTTACTTTAAATTTCTTGTCTATTTACATGACTATATTAATTAACACATCCAGATGCTTTAAACAGCTACATCTGGTACACCATCTTAAGGTGAGACACAATGTAGTTAACATATTGTAAGTGCACCGCTCCTACGTCTATACTGTACGAAGTCACCATTGCAAGAGAGAGAAATTCCGCTCCCTTCGCCTGGTACTGGGCAAAAGTTAGTGGGACAATTTCCGCGCGAGAATATAGTTCCTAACTATATTTAAGTTAACACTTTTTATTTATACAAACTATCCCTAAACAAATATACATAATTTAAATCAGTTGTTTTAGCGACTATTTATGTCTTCAGATTTTTTTATTATTAACATTAATTTTTTTTATCTTATTCTAACTCACACAAGACTCGGAAAGCATGTCGAGTCTGGAATTAACAGGACAGCGCCTGCTTACAAGCAAAGGGTTAAATACGATATTAATAACTCTTTACAATTTTTCTTTTTATTAGAGTATCTTATAACTAATTAATTACTGCTTCCTCTCATACTGAGTACATACAGGTATTTTATATTAATACAGTGAGATTTAAATGGCTTAAGAGCTCGCAACCTTAATTTTTTTTTTAATTTTTTTTTTCTTGATTATTTCTTTTATTTAAATCGTCACACCACTACAACTTTCACTCGCATTTTAATTTATATTCGGACGTGCTGTTAGAGAGTGAAAGCAGAGGCTAGAAATATTGAACTTCAGTGATAGTTTCAGTGAACGTAATTTCTTCAAAATTCTTATGTTTACTGACGATCAGATCATAATAGCAGACAATGAAAATATCCTACAGAGGGCCCTCTATCAATTGCAGTAGATAATCAGGATGTATAGTCTGAAAATTACTGTTACAAAGAGTAAGTCCATGGCTTTTAAAGGTTGCTTCCTGTAAGGTGTAAACTAGTACTGAATAACCAACTAATTAAGCAAGTGCATTCATTCAGGTTCCTTGGATGTGACTTGTCTTATGTTGGTGAGATAGTTGTGGAAAAAAATAGAGAACTTTAATTACATGTGTGGAAGGATAAGAAAAACTCTGAATGGAAAGGTCAGAACTGATACAGAACAGAACAGATCTTTTGAAATTTTATAAAGTGATTGAAGTGACGTGCGGCCTTTATGGTGGTGAGACTTGGACACTGAACGTAAAGACCCAAAACCGGATACAGGCTAGTGAAATAAGAGTTTTGCGATCAGTACTAGGAGTCTCACGGAGGGACCGGCTAAGAAATTATGATATAAGGAACATCCTTGGAATATACAACGTAAACGAAATAATTAAGCAAACAGGATTGGAAGAACATGTTGAAAGGACGTATAATATCAGGATATCAAAACAAATTTTATTTTATAATGCGAAAGGAAGGCGGAATATTGGAAGACCAAGAAAAAGATGGTCGGACCAAGGAGTGCTCAACGGATCGTAAGGTTCACAGCCTGAAGAAGAAGAAGTTGTACCACTACAACATGCCACCAAGACATGTTATGTTTAATTTGATCGACGTAAACATCTTCCGACCGGTTCGGAAGCCCCGTTCCGGTTTCATAGGAACCCGGGTGGATTTCCATTCTGTAAAGTTTGTCTCGACTGGCAAATGGCGTCTCTGTTAATAACAGTTACAAAACAAAAAACAATTTTCCTCTAGGCTTATCATCGAAGTTAAAAAGCGAACTTTATAGATAACACTTATTAGTACAATATGCTTCAATTTTATGTTAGTTCATTCCGCAAAACAAACTCGTTCTCAAATCCAGTATAACTGTTCTTCACTTACCTTCCCGAATGCGCAAGTCTTTTCTATAAAACAGCACACACATTAAAAATACGTTGCACTGGGTTACATCACTAACCTACTTATCAAATATTATAGAAACTGTATATACACAAATAACTATTTTGTGAACTCAAAGTTATTCAAGTTTGATATATGAACTAATGTATATATCAACCAAATTCAAGCCAGCGGGCTGTAATTTCCACACTGAAATCCATCGAGTACGGCACCTTATGTATTTATTATTTTGTCTGACAAAATTACACCTTCTTTGTCAGAGAGTAAATGTATAAAGAATAATTTATTTGCATTTTGATCTCCGTGTTTACGATTCTAATTTAAATTTTGGCACACAAATCGACTGTCGTTTATACATTTAGTTTCTGCTGGTGTAGGATTCATACCGTATATAAGTCTGTGAAACGGACATTAGACAATACAATCGTACAAACTTGCAGAATAACTTTATTTGCGTGATAGCTGTAGTACGGATATACATTGTAACGTCATTTTATACACATGACAAAACTGCGTCCTATTAAGTAAAGTTACTTTACACTAGACACAGGTTTAAACTTTAAACTTGTACACAAGTTTAAAATTTAAACTTGTACACAAGTTTTTAACGTACCTGTACATAAACGTTTCATTTACATAAATTTATAATATAAAATATTTCAGCTATGTACATAACACTACTAAAAGATGGTGCCAAACGTCAGGAACCTCACTAACCTGAGTAAAAAATGTTCAATAAACGTATACAAAATATTATTTGTTTTCCGTCTGTATATCTGTATGTGTTTTTTTAACATTAAAAGGTGCCAAATGAAATGAAATATGGAGTTTAAATCTAATACAAGCCGCCATTTTATAAAATGTTAAAAAATGTTTGGTTATTTTGAGTACTTATAAGAAATAGTACACATATCGTGTCTACCAAATTTCAACTACACACTTCATTTGGCAGTAATTATTTTTTTAATGACATACATTCATTCATACGAAGAACGAAGCAATCTTCGGTTTATGTCTATTGGAAATTTTCCGTTAGTTTAATAAGTAGGCCTAGAATCATTTTCTGAATTTTGGCACTACCTTTCAGAAAATCTCTGAATATGCAACTTTAGTATCCTCGGGTATTTTTTTTTATTATTCTGTACTGTTCTGTTTACTTCATACTTTCCCTTTAGTTAAGTCGCTACTCTCTTTTCTTGCTGTCAACGGCGTCTTCGATAGCCTTATCAGCGCCCGTAATCCTTCCTTGCGTACACGTCGTTTTCGTCTTCGTCTGCAGTTTTTCCGAATATTTCCGTATTGTACCATACTGTTACAGGGGCAGTACGGATTGTCTGAATTATGGAATATTTTATGAAATTTGGTTCAGTAAATTCGGTTTTTTGAAATTTTAAATTTGTTCAGATACTACCGGGCTAGTACAGTAAAAATGTTCTGCAAAATTTGTCTTACTGATACGGTCACTAAATAGACATTAAAACTACGACTACGTGAATATTAATGGGAATTTACATTTGCTATACCTACTAGTTAATAAGTTATTGGAGGGATGAGCAGGATACGTTTTAAAACCAACAAAGCTTCAACATCCATTTCTTTTATTTTTGAAACCTCTGGCTTAAATTTTCTGAGAGTTACAGACCTCAGAGATTCGTTAACCAGTTTATATAGAAAATGTGATTGATGTCCGTTATAAATTTTGGATAATAGACGCTTTTCGTCCGTAATTATTGCTTTACGTTTTTGGAATAGACGCTCGACTCCATAAACATAGGCACTTCTTTCCAAATATATTTTGAGCTTATAATAAAATTCACTGCCAAAATTAAAAAAGATCCTATTCTAGCTGTACAATAATTTTTCCTAATTTCTGAGTAGTCCTAATTCTCAAAAATTCCGAAATACGAAAATCGATATTAGAGAAATTTTACTATTTCGCTTACTCTTTTTTTGCTTCAGAAATTTAAACTGTATCCTTTCCGCCATCTTTAAAGCCACATCTTGATTGGTTACATTTCTATTTCTCTGTCTACTATAATTTTTAACAATTTTGTATTATCTTGATTCGTCCATCCACTGAATATATTGTTCCTAATTTTCTTAAGGTTACTTTTTTATGCGTTAGTAAAATTGTAGGCTCCAAAGTCTACATATTGTTTAATTCTTTCAAAATATTTTTAATTGTTTTTTCTTGCATTCTTTGACCGACGAGAAAATTGTTGTTTAAGTTCCTTGTATTCTTAATCTCTCCCGATTAGGTATAGTACAAATTGCACTGTAACAAACAGTACTGTACTCTTATTTTTATTACTTAATTTATTATTATGTTCTTATACTTACTTTATTATTATTTTTATTTATCAAATAAAAATATTCATTGCAAATATTGACACCACAAAATTTATTATTTCATTTAATTATTTGTTACAAATAGTAAAGTATTAATAACACTACACCAACGAAGAAAGTAAAAGTTCCATGAGTATCCGTTCTGGGAAGTTAAACTTTAAAATCAGCTGTAAAAACTTCTCTAAAAACTTTAAAATCAGCTGTAAAACTTCTCTACATTGCAATGGGCTTACGAATGCTGCAAGTTAACAAACTACTTGTTATTTAACTCTGTTTTGTGTTTACGATGGAAAAAACTACTCCGAGCACACGTGCACTCGCGCGCTGTGGAAACAATTGCGCATAGAAAAGTTCTGTTTAGTTGTCACAAACTCTGACTTCAACTAATACAGTTCCATAGAAATCTCTAACGGTAACTTTTATATTCTCTTCTTTATACATTTTATTAGTTAGAATATTTACAATTTTAAAAGTTACAATATTTACGACATAGTGAAATACATCAAATCACAGAGACTGCGTTGGCTGGGACATGTGAAAAGAATTTCTGACAAAAGAATGCTTAAAACAATGTTGAAGGGAAGATTATATACTACTAGACGTAGAGGCAGACCAAGGATGGGATGGTTGGATGGCGTAATAGAAGCTCCTGCTATCATGGGAAGTAGAGGGTGAAGAGGAAGAGCGGAGAACAGGGAAGCATGGAGGAGTATTGTAGAGGAGGCTAAAGCCCAACAAAGGCTGTAACGCTGTAACGACAGATAAGGAGAAGAAGAAGAAGAAGAAGAAGAAGAAGTTATAATTTGTCTATGAAGACTAGAATGTGGAAACTTTACGCTAATTAGAATGAAGAGGTTATGTGTGTTGATGTCTTTGACTTTTATATTTTTTTTCTATTTTCTATATCTCTTTTGCTAACTTTTTCTTTTTCAAGAAACAAAAATAAATAACACAGGTGAATAGGAAATCAGAAGCCGTATGCACCTTAACATAGTTATAAAGAGATATAATGAATGTGATGATAATGGTGATGATGGTGATGATGATGATGATGATGATGACGACGACGACGACGACGACGACGACGAGGAGGAGATGATGATGATGATGATGATGATGGTGATGTGACGATCTGTACGATGAGAGAAATGACGTTGTGTGTGTTTGCGTGTCATCTTGTTACTGAATCTGTTGAGCTGCCATAGTAGTAGGTAGACGTCGTTGAATGTGTTCCTTCTTAAGCCGAATACACAGCACACCATGACGAAGCGACACGAGGCAAAGCGAAATCACTTACAGTGAGCTACACCGCCGACTTTATGTTATAGGTTTGTTCACGTGCCGTCAAATGTTAGTTTTAAGGATAAACCTTAGTCGACGCAGACCAAAACCTGCACGTTAGTAATTTTTTAATTAGCATTTTCTTTCTAGCACCTTTATAACACTGTTTTAATGTGTGGGGTGTTCCAAAAAATAACTCAATAATTTTCATAAAGGATTCTACACGCAAAAATTAAGAAAATTCCGTTAATATTGTCTTCTTTCTATTTTGAATCATTTATTTTATTTCTCAATTGTTTGCTACATTTATATTGATAGGGGAAGAAAGAAGAATCCTGAAGCTAATAGAAAATAGGAAAAGGAATTGGTTAGTTCATTATTTAAGAAGAGACTGCTTGCTTACAACTGCCATGGAGGGTGTCATAGAAGGAGAAAAAAGAAGAGGGAGAGTAGAAGAATAAAGTTAATAGATAGCATTAAAATCAGAGGGTGTTACGAAGAAACGAAAATACTGGCATGCGATAAGACTGCTTGGAGAGCTTTTACTGTTTGAAGACCTGCCTTCGGGTAGAACACCAAATATTGATAAAGCTTATAAATAATTTAAACGGTGCGTAGTACATGAATATGATTCTGTCATATTTATTTATTTAAAATAAAAAACGTATGTTTGCTCTTATTCATTTTTTATTCAATTTCTTTACATTAATTAGAATGCAACTATTTACTAGAAAATAATTTTGTAGACTTAGAAACAAGTGTAGAAACATAGTTTTTTCTTATAGAAATTACAGAAACGTAATTTTTTCAAAACGATATACTATAGTATTTTAGATTTTCTGGCGTTTAATCTAAACTTAATGCTGTTTTAAAATCTAAAACTACTAATTTTATTATAAAATTTACTTACGTAATCAAGACAATACCCTCGAGTTTATGTTAAAAATCTGGGCTAATTTCCAAGAAGCGCTAACTTAAAATCAAGGCATTTTCAGACCTATGTTTACGTGAACATTCTTCTTTACGTTTATCTGTAAAACATGTCGTAAAGTGTTTCCTTACTTTGTAAAATACCCCACGTCACAACATTTCTACTACAAGTTTTTGATAACACTCAAGCATATCGCATGTGTCAAACGCACTGAACACAAAATAATTTTATACCGTTATACAAGCTCAGCAATTACGTATATTTGCAGATTATATCTGGTAGTGTAAGCTTATATTAAGCCTTAAAAAGAAGAGAATTTTCCGAGATGAGAGCAAGAAGGACCAAAACCACAAAGAGAACAAGAAGAAATAGAAAAACAAAAGGAACAAGAAGAAAAGTTTAAAGTACCTCATCATGGTCCTCGTTCTAGTCCTTGTCTTTACGTTTGCGTCCTCTGTTCTGTTTACTTCTAGTAAATAAGAACAAGAAGAATAATAAGACCAGAAGAACAAGAAGCTCTAAAAGAACGAGAAGATCCAGACAATGAAAAAAATGAAAAACAAAAAGAACCAGAATTTCGAAAGACACGTAAAGTCCAAGAAGAACGAGAATAAGCGGAAGAATGAAAAGACCAGAACAGTGAGAAGAACCAGAAAAACAAAAATACAAGAACAAGAGGAACAATAAGAACTAGATGAACCGGAGGAATAAGAGGAATCAGAAGAACGAGAAGGACAAGAAGTA
The DNA here is from genome assembly GCA_034769895.1 of Magicicada septendecula. Lineage (NCBI taxonomy): Eukaryota > Metazoa > Arthropoda > Insecta > Hemiptera > Cicadidae > Magicicada > Magicicada septendecula. The sequence goes on along the minus strand of CM068372.1, from coordinate 106,062,326 downwards.
CCAAAAGAAAGAAAAGAACGAGAACACTCCCGTTTACTAGAAGCAAATAGATGGGAGGAGGACAAAACATAGACAAGGACTACAATGAGGGCAACGATGAGGTATTTCAAACAAGCGAAACGTTAATTTGTTTTCCGTTAACAGTGGTTTAATTTAAGTAATTTGTGAAAAGAATTGTTTTATTCACAGTGCAGTTTCGAACAAACGATTCAGTTTCACGGTGATAAATGTCGCCAGCTGAATGAAGATTAATGTTTGGTATAATTTATCATTAGCGCCACCGTATTTACGTGTGAACGGGTAAATCGGAAACTTTACAAAGCAGAAGATAAAACTACCGGGAATGTTGTCAGCGATAACAAATCATTTATTTACCTCTCTCTCTCTCTCTCTCTCTCTCTCTCACTCTCTCTCTCTCATCCTATCTCTCTCACACACACACGCGCGCATACACACACAGCACCTACGGAAAATCATTACACATGTGTTTCGTACCTTAGATTACCTGGTAACAATCCAAGTTTTATAATTATGAATAATAAAATTAATACCAATGTAAAAAAATAAATTGATTTTATTAAAAAATAATTTTGCACTTTTCAGTTAATCTAAAGTGTAACGTTTATTTTAAAATAAATCTTTACTGTGTGAGGATTTACACAAACCTCACTTTTCGAATTAACTGTCAAGTTGTTAGGTCAAAGACTTAGATAAAACCTAGAACCTTAGTTCTACCAATTTTGCATTTGAAGACTGAGATCAGGAGTGCAGAGAATTATTATTGTAGAATATTTTATATCAAATGATAGAATAGGTAAAGGTGAATTTTGTGTGTGTGTGTGTGTGTGTGTGCATGTGTGTGTGCGTGTGTGTAACAGAGGGAGAGAGCCAGACAGGCAGAGAGAACTTTTTTGGAGCTTGAATAATAAGAAACGTTTGCAGCAAATAGTTTGTGACGTAAGTAATGATAATACCAATTAAGCCCGTGTTAATTAAATAGGCTTAATAAGGTAAATTTTTTGTAACAAATAATATAAACAAAAACTAGAATAAATATTATATGTAATAAATGTGATAAATATAAGTTAAATATATTTTTTGAATCAAATTTATTTAGACGTCATAGATATACTGCGAGTTACAATGAGTAACTAAAATTTAGATTGTTGGAATTTGATAGGGACCGGTTATAATGAACACAGAAATAAAAACAGAAAATAAATTTCAGTAGATTACACCCACCACCTGAAACAGTTTTGTATTGCTTTGTTGCTCCCTTCAAACCAAATCATTTCCTTTTCTCTGTGTGCTGTTGCAAACAGTAGTAGACTTATCTGGAAATGTATAATTAAGTTTTACTTTATCACAATGTCGATCAGTTCTTGTTATAGAATTTTCATTGTTATAACGTGAGACCATGTTCTGTAATTTGTTTGGATTAAAATAAGTTCAAAGTAGTTATTATAGTGTAGCGATTTATTTCCCGCTCTAACGCCTGGTGATGTAATAACACTGCAGTCAGACTTCTCCTCAGGGGATCGTACCTAATAAGCAAGCAGGAGATCTCGGGTAATCTTTGTTTTTCTACGTTGCTTCAACCTGGGTGGTGGTTGTGGTGGTGGTGGTGACGACGACGACGACGACGATGATGATGATGATGATGATGACGATGGTGGTGGTGGTGGTGGTGGTGGTGATTATTATTATTATTATTATTATTATTATTATTATGGTGATGATAACGACGACGACGATTATGATTGTTGTTGTTGTACAAATGTACTTAGTAATTACGTTTAAGTGTCTCGTTTATGGTATCCAATTAAGAAGTATGCACAACAAATAATATATATGGATAATTTTTTCTTCAGTTTAATGTGCATTTATAAACAATGTATTAAATTAATTATTTAATATAAATAATATATTAGATCAACAATTAAAGTAAAACTTTTATGTGAGCTAATGCAGACGCAAAATTAGCTGTAGTTTGTTGCGTTTCCATGTCCAGATGAATATTAATGGTTTACATGGCTTTTAACCACCGGATGCAAAGTATATATGATACTACAGTGAAGGGAATAATACTAATTCAGGGGTATAAGAGACTGAATTTGAAAGATACTCGGTTGTAGGTGTGATCCAAATGTTCATTTAGACATCTTGTAGCCTAGTTATATCTAGTCAACAAAGCTGAGTTTCCTCTTCGAAATCAAACAATTTAAAATCGAAATCAGAGTTAATATGTATATATATGTATAATAATACATATGTGTATGTGATACGCGCGCGCTCGTGTGTGTGTCCGTGTGTGTGCACGCGGGGAGGTGTTGGGGGAAAAACTATCTCTTTTGTTTACATACTCTCAATTTCAATGAGGAATTATCTTTGAATACTGAAGCGATGAGCTTAACGTTTCCGTCAGGCGTTGCTTATGCAATTTTGATACCCAACTCGACTGAAAGTATTGTACTGTATTTGCCCTTGCTGAATTCTATCAAATAATATAAATATGAGTGATTGAGTTCGAACAAAACTGCCACTGACGCAATGTGTGTGTGTGTGTGTGTGTGTGTGTGTGTGTGTGTGTGTGTGGTGCGCGCGCGCGCGTGTTTGTGAACATTGTTTTACACAGCTTAGTAGCAATGTATTTCCGCTAATTATATCGCAAATCACTTTTATCCCTGTCCTCGCCAATCTACATCACGATTTAAACAGTTATTTAACATTCAGACTTCTGTATTCACTTACTTAATTTCTTAATTTGTTCTGATTTCTTAATTTGTTTACACCATTACCATTCACGAATTGAAACTATGTATTTGCTTGGGTCTGCTCTCGATGTGTGCGTTGTAGATTTTACATATAGTAAAACCTTTTTATTTTTACCATTATCCTTACATTGTCTAAGGCATATTCTTTCCTTTATCGCACATTATTACTTTTGTCATTCCTTTCTTTTCACAGAGCAACATCGTTTATATGTAAAAATTAATAATTTCAGTGCCACGAGTCAATTTCATCGGTCCTGTGGTCTTTTAAACACGCCACAGTGGTTTTAATCAGCAGTCAACTTTCTGTGTATTGTGGCTTTGCAATTCACTAATAACATAGGCGTTGGTTTTTATATAATTTTAAGAATTACTCTTTTATAGACCAAGAAATGTTCACTTCCTTTCCTTGCCTAGGTTAAAGGAAGTGACAGGGGCTCAATAAAAAATAACTTTTCTGCCGGGAAAAGTTGTTTTTGGAGCTTCTTTTTCATTCAGTCTCTCCAACAAAACACATTTCAATCGCATTTCGTAATAAAAAAACACATTTCTCTAAAAACACCACCATTTTATATGTTTACATGAATAATCTAAATTTCAAACCTTAATTTTATAAGACTTGATCCATTTTATTTAAAAACAACATTATATTTTTATTTTTGTATTTGTATGATGAATTAAGAAAGTGTAAAAATTTGTTACTTTTATTTATTATTTGCAGCATCTACCTCAGTAATATAAGTTTTCTCAAATAACAATTTGGAATAATTTGTAATATACTAATGATAATAAAGTGACGTCAAGACAGACGAGTCTAGTTTAATATCCTAGAACCGAGAGGGTGAACTTAAACGTAACACCGAATCAAATGCTTATATAACAGTTGATAGCAAATAATACGACTTAAGTAATATAATAAATATGGACAGACACAATCATTTTAAAAAATGATACAAGGACAGAAAATAAAAATTTTGAATGTTTTCTTAGACTTCGGTTTTGTGCCCACCAACACATAATTCAAAAGCCTGTTCCTGTTTATCATATTCATACGGAGCAACTGTCTTCTTCTTCTTCTTCTTCTTCTTCTTCTTCTTCTTCTTCTTCTTCTTCTTCTTCTTCTTCTTCTTCTTCTTCTTCTTCACAGCTTAGACTGGTCAGTCTGTTCCGGTTCCAAAATGGTCGGACCTTCTCTTCTTGGGTCTTTCAAGGCTTCTCTTCCCTTTCGGCTGATACAATAAGGCTACCTTGGGGAATCTGCTAATGTGTTGTTTCCTGGTTTCTCTATACTTATTGATGATTCCGTTCAGTTCTTCGACTTCCAGTTCCTCTCTTATCTGATTATTTCTTTCCATATCTAATTTTGTGTACCCACCTATGGAACGCAAAAACTTCATTTCCGTGACCTGAATTCTTGATACTTGTCTAGCAGACATTGTCCACGTTTCTGTGCCATAAGTAAGGGTAGGAACTGCCATGTATTTGTGTAATTTTATTATGGACTGTTTCCTTGCCTTGCGTTTTAAAGCACGTAGAAGAGTTTCTGTTAGCTCGTTAAATTTATTAATTTTCCCTTTAATATCTTCTTCGTTTTTATATGAAAGCTTGCAAACTAAATAGTTAAATTCTGATACTGGTTCTATAATTTTACTACTCAAAACAATTTTAGATCTAACTGACCACGTCTCTTTAAACGCCATACATTTTATTATTTTGTCAGATATTTCCATATTAAATTATTTCGCAATCTTATTTCAGGAGTGGTGTATCCTTTGTAGGACATGTTCATTTGTTGGGCAATAAAATCTAATCATCTGCAAACATCAGTCTTCAGTAGTTTACCCGCAACTCTGATTCCTCTATTTACACTGTTAAGCCAAATCCTAACAATTCCATTCAAAAACATGTTAAAACAGAGGTCGTTAAAGGGCAACCTTGTCTAAGGCCTCCATTTATCAACTGCAGTGTTTTTTTAATATTATTACGAGAATATTTATTCACAAATGAGTAAAGTTAATTTCTGATAAGACGATATAGAACCTCTTTTAACTGTAGCAACGGTGAAAGTGATTTAGTGTGAGATTTTAAAGAAAAAACGGAACTGCAAAACAGTAACGACATACACAGTAACATCAATGTTTAAAATTAATAAAATATTTAATTTATCACACATATTAATTAATTATGTCCATGTTTGGTAAAAAATAATATATGTTATGAATTTAGTGTTTATCAGTGTCTCAATAATATGCCTCATTCTGAATGTATATGAAAGAAAATTTTTTAATTTTTAGTTTTTAAAAACTTAGCAAAATAAAAATGAGATAATAACTTTGGCATATGTACTATACATCTGTGTTTTAAGAATGTTAGAAGTTTTATGTATTTGCGTTTAGTGAATTCTGTGTAAAAGCATGATGCATACTGGCAAATTAGCTTCGTTAGCCACAGATACTTTTACATATAGTAATGCCACAATACACCTGGTTATCATCCATAAAACATGTTGTTATTAAAGGTTTCGATCACAAAAATCTACAAGTGAAAAAAATATTTCTCATACATTTTTTGTATCTAACCAGGCCGTGGGATTTGAGCTTATTTGAATTGCATTCAGTCTCTACGTCACATACACAAAAATTAATGTGCTGAGAGACTAGACTACTGTAAAATGAAATAATTACTGTAAATATAAAAAACCGTTATGGAGAACTATACAGGACTTCAATGTTCTAAGATGTATATTTAAAATCATTTAAATACAAATTTAAAAATTTGATAAGTTTGATAAATTGAAATGAAATATTTCCATAGAAACTACTTCTTTTTGCCGGTAACGTAGTATACTTATAAAAATTAAACCCTCCCCCTTCAACTATCATTTTTATTTATATAAAATTACCCTCTCCCCCTTTCACTACCCTATTAATAATAAATATTTACTATACCTTTCTACAGTAGATTATTATAACCTTCTTTTCAGGATACTTTATATATCAAAATCAAGTACTTTGCTCTTGTGAAAACGTAAAACGTTGCCGGTAAACTACCCGTCCCCCTTAACGGATCTTCACTAAAATCAACAGACATTGGGTCCTCTACAATTAGGGTATATATGCAAAACATTATTTGATTCTGTTTGAATTTGCGGCAGTTATCGTCTGCCATAGAAAACATTTTTAGAAAATGACATTTCTTCATGTTTTGAGGGTAGTACAATCAGAAACGGCCCTTATCTCGAACACGATATTTTCGCTATGCCATATTTCCATTTCCTTACAAAACGTGGAAGTAAAAAAGAATAAAATTGTTTTTTATTTAAAAAATTAAATAAATTTAAATATAAGTGTTATTACATCATATATTTTGGAAATAATCATCATATTAAGAAATTTAATTTACAATTACAAACTTTGTATTAAGGTATAATAAAAATAAAATTTACTTTTTATTGAGTAAACGAAAAACGTACTTTTTATTATTAAAAAAATACTGAAAACAGAATATTTGAAGCATTTAAATTAAACGTCATCTTAATGGAAACAATATGCACGCAAAGAAATGCTTAAATATTTGTCGTTTTTACGAAAGCTTCAAATAAAATTTCTCAATTTCCATCTTTTCTTTTCTTTCAACCAGAGTATTCACAATTTACATAAACTATAATTTAGATTTCTTTGTTCTGCAATTATTGTCTCTGTTTTCTGTGATGTCTTTTATTTTGAATAAATAAGTTCGTTGTCATATGATGCTGTCGATCCTCATTACCATTGTAGTGTGCGTGTGTACGCGCGCGCGTGCGTGTGGTCAGCCTTGTCAAACGCCATGACAACACCGGTTACCGAACCGCGAAAAAGACACTCACACTATGGTAACCTTATTGCAAGGGACCGTTGTCTGTTCGACTCTGGGTGTATATAGCCTTTCGTTCCACTCCTGATAAAGATTTATTAAACAGTGCTAATCCTGTTTCGGTTTGTTGTTAGAACCGGTCTGGCGTTTCTTTCAACAATCTAAAAAATGTTTGCATATCTCGGTTTTCTTCACGATCATTAAAACGTTTTGCCAAAATCCAGTAGCTGGGCTCGTTTCACAACATTTTTAACCAAATCACAGTGTCTGTTTGTTACTCCATAGTTATTTTATGAACGGGGTAATTAGCAAATAATTATGTATGAGTAAAGCATCGAACCACAAGTATACATGTTCACAATACTGTGCATTGCCCGGCGTTGGTACAATTCGTTTTCACGTTGTATCGTCCAGTTTTGCATATTTCGCATAAAACGCATAGTTTTTTGCAGGTGTCGAATTCCAATCAGTGCAGGTTTTACGCAGACAACCGCTTACTCTATGCAGACAGATTTTATGTCGCCTCTGGCTACCCGACATTGTTAATTTAAATTGCACAGTGTTTGATACACTTTTCCTACTTTTTTTTGTCACAAATTTACACACTCAACTTTTTACAATATTCATGCAATTTGTCTTGTAGCGCTATATTTGAGCGCGCGCGCGTGTGCATTCATGGACAACAATAGCCTGTTGTATTACTCTGTTTCCTTGTTCACAGTTTAAATTGATTTTTACGCCAATATTTACTTACTTATTTATTTACGTCATTAAATGGCTACTTATTTAAAGTCCCGTGGCCCACTTTTGAGTTTCTTGAGGACCACCGGTTGAGAACACTGTCTTAAACGATGAAATACTTGCCTAAAACTATGAATTTAAACCATTTCAAAGAAACTATTCTTGGTTAAATAATGTTTTTTTTTTAATTTTAGTATTTAACTATATGCGAAAAACTTGGATATTAAAGCAGGTAGATTATAAAAGATTTGAAATTTGATATATAAGGGAATTGGTGTGACAAACTTGAGGAGAACCCAGTGGAGCAAAAAGATGTAAGTAGGCCAAAGTAGCGACTGATACTGGAACTAACTTAATAAAGCTTTGTAAATAAGGAAAATATTTTTCTATAATGTAATTATAATTGTATAATTATGACTATGATATTTTATAATTATAATATTTTATATTAACACTAGTTTGTGATATACTTCAGTAACTTCTGTAATTCAATTCTCGGGTCGCCAAGTATTTTCTTGACTGTACAGACCTCTTTAACCTGTAGGTCTGTAGGCCAGAATTCTCTTCGGAATAGCGTTGCTATCTACTCAGTCCAAATATTGCGATAATGGCTAATTTTTATGTCCGCTGATGAAACTCTTAAATTAATTCCGTGTATCATAATTGTAATTCTGCCGATCGTGTGCAACCTTTTACTGTTTGGAGGAACTTTATATCAGTGACTTCCATCTAACTTATATCGTTACACTTGTTCAAGTCTCCGACTCATATGACAAACAGACACTGCTGTCACTTTATAGAACTTAGTTATGTAACTTTCCTTGTTGCGATGGATAATTATTTTAACCCTTATGGATACTTTATACTTTATATATTCGATACTTTATACTCTATACTTTATGGATAATTATGGAATCTTTGACCGCAGCCGCTAGAGCTGAGAAACGTACAAGTGCTTTCAGTATAAAATCTCTTCCCTGTTTTACACTTACATAATTGTAGTATGCATTCGGTTGTTTTTTCGTTTCGTAGACAAGTGATAAAGAGAACAAAACCCAAAAGTAGTAATTTATTCTGACAGCAAGCATGGAATTTTATACGAAGCCAAAAGTAAAGTTCAAACCTCTGAGCGACAGAACAAAATGTTTTTTACTAATGTTTTCCATTATTCGTAGATACTTTACATTTCAGTTATTGTATTTTACCCAGTTTTATCTAACCCAACAGATACGTATAATTAAAAGTTATCAAACAAAGGAGTGCTCATTTTTATTTTTGTACGTTTTATTATTTGAAAATAGTCAAATATATAGTTTTTAATTCTCTGAATAATTGTAACATAGCAATAAGTTAAATGGATAATTATATAATGTTTCATTTGGCTTAAAACTATTAAGCTCTTACGCTTGAATCAGTAGGTTTTAAGCTCTAACGAATTCCAATCAGTGCAGGTCTTACGCAGACAAACGCTTACGCTATGCAGATAGATTTTATGTCGCCTCTGCCTACCCGAGATTTTAAGTTTAAATTTCACAGTCTTTGATATTTTTTCTACTTTTTTTTTGTTACAAATTTACACACTCAACTTTTTACAATATCCATTCAATTTGTCTTGTAGCAATATATGTGTGTGTGTGTGTGTGTGTGTGTGTGTGTGTGTGTGTGTGTGTGTGTGTGTGTGTGTGTGTGTGTGTGTGTGTGTGTGTGTGTGTGTGTGTGTGTGTGTGTGTGTGTGTGTGTGTGTGTGTGTGTGTGTGTGTGTGTGTGTGTGTGTGTGTGTGTGTGTGTGTGTGCATTCATGAACAACAATAGCCTGTTGTATTACTCTGTTTCCTTGTTCACAGTTTAATTGATTTTTACGCCATTATTTGTTATATGAAAACAAGTAAGTAAATAAATTTATAAATATTATTTCAATATTATAAAAGTAATTAAGAAAAGGGTACATTAAATAGAAAGTTTAAAATATCATTTTTCATAACAAGTTACGCATATTTTGATTTCAAATTGTTGACTTCTGAAATGCTCACAAATAATATAAAGTAAAATGTATCCAAATAAATATACAATACCAAACATCAGTTATTGTGTAAACTGATTCTAGTGTACACACATAGAATTGAGCTAAGAGGTTATTGCGATCTGGAATGGGGAAAAGTACCCCAATGCTGTGTGGATTCGTTACTGTGTGTGTAAAAGTTGACGCTAACAGAGATTGATTCGCTTTACGCATTTCGACGTAATAACATTTATAATGGAGCCAAAATGTCAAGCCTGCCAACCAGCTATTTTTATTTCATATATATACGAGCAACTACGTTAGAGAATACATAGCTGAAGCTTGAAAAGAAAGGTAGAAATATAATATCGACAATATATTCACACTAAAATACGATAGTCAGTTGAAAAGCTCGAGGAGCGACATCTATAGTTCAGTGGTAGAACTAAAATCTTTCGTGTGCTGAAATACGTATACTTTGCGTGAACACCTGTTAATGTCCAGATATATCTGTCAATTTATTCACTTTTTACCAGCTGTTTGAAATTTTCCTGGCACGCGTGTTTTTAAAATGCACAAAATCAAACATCGTGTTGTGAAGAATTCTCTGTTAAAAACGTTTTAGCGCCAATGGAAAATCAAAACTAAATTTTAAATGTGTTAGGATATGCTGCTCCTTCAGAAACAACGGTAAGTGGGGTACACTCGAGTTTAAACGTGCTAGTACAAGCATTGAAAACTGTCCCAGCAGTAGACGTCCAAAAGTGCAACAAAAAATTGTATTATTACAAAAATTTCATAGGTTGTTGGAAGCCCGCAGATTGAGGAGCGGAGGACGTTGCTAAAATCATAGGCATCTCATATGAGCCTGCGCATACTTTAACTCTTGAACTTGGTGTGAAAAAGCGTTGTACAAGATGGCTGCGCAACAAATCTATAGTTGTTGCATTTTTGGGCGTCCAGTGCGGCCACCTTTTCAATGCCCGTACGACAACGTTTAAACTCAAGTGCCTACTTACAAACCGTTGGTTTTAAAGTCGCAGCATCTTCTAACACATTTAAAATTTCGTTTTGAATTTCCGTTGGCGCTAAACAATTTTTAACATAGAATCACACCATGATGTTTGATTTTGTCCGTTTTCCAAAACACGCATGACACGTCAATTTTAAACAGCTTCTAAGCGATGAATAAATTGATAGATTGATTTCGAAATTAAAGGGGGTTCACATAAAATACAAATCTTGTAGCACACGAAAAATTTTACTTTTACTACTAAACTACAGCTGTCGCTCCGCGAACGTTTCAACTGACCCTCATGTACCGTCGAATACTGCAGAGTGGATTTTCCTATATTCAAAAATAATAGACCTATGTAAAAATAAGAAACATTTTTGAAGTAAACAAATTAAAACAAAGAAATGTATAATAAAAATAAAATTATTTATTGTAAACAAATGTTACTTATGTATGCAAGAGATAAAACGTAACGGCTACTCAAAATAGGTGTTAACGAGAAGCAGGATTGACAAAATCACCGTGCGTTATTGAGTGTTTTTACAATGAAAACATCTTACATTTGTATGGAGAGAACGGTTATCAGAACACTACGCAAAAGATACGTTAACCTTTAGAGTGCCAGCTGATTATCTGTAGAATGGGCTTACTCCAGTTAACCCATACTATACTGTGCTATCTTTAGTGGTAAAGTTTTATAGTTCGCGGCTTCACTACCGAGGATGCCTCGTCCTAGTATGGACGACACGTTCAGTGTTCTTAACGATACCAATAAACCTGGTTATACTCCAAAAAACGTGGTGTTATTAAAATGTATTAAAAGTACGTTCAATACACACGCGCGCACGCGTAAGGACATAACGTAGCATGTATAGTTATTGTAACTGGCGTGTTTGTTGTATATAGAACATGTTAATTATAGGAATAATGATTTTTGGTTTTAAATATAAAAATTATATTGTTATACTTAAGTCTCTTAAGAACTTGTCCTCATATATATTCAGGACACGTCATATTCATATACGTTTTACGGTCATATTCATATACGTTGTTTTAAGGTATTACAACAACCCAACAAGTATTATACTTACGGTAGAAAAATAAGAGAGAAGGGCAAAAGGGAGGGAGGTAGAGAGAGGGAGGGATATGGTGGTAGAGAAAGGGTGAGGGAGGGAGCGGTAGGGAGACGGAGAGAAGGAAGAGAGAGAAGAAATAGAAAGAAACTTAGACGGACAAAAAAAATAAAAAACTGAGAGAAAATAAATCATAGTATACGGGCTATAAAATATGTCAAGTACCATATTTTTACTAAAAAGTATTAGGAATCTAGGAACAGAATAATTCATAAACACACAACTGATTTCATTAAAATACACTTGTAATAGTTTAACTTAAAGTGTAGAGTATCTGAAATCCTCTGAAACAAGTAAAACCTACTGATTCAAGCGTAAGACCTTAATAGTTTTATGCCAAACTAAAAATTATTTAAATATCCATTTAACTTATTGCTATGTTACAACTATTCAGACACTTAAAAATTATATTTTTCTATTTTCAAATAATAAAAACGTACAAAAATAAAAACGAATACTGCTTTGTTTAATAACTTTTAATTACACGTATCTGTTGGGTTAGATAAAAATGGGTAAAATATGATAATAACTGAAATGTAAAGTAACTACGAATAATGGAAACATTAGTAAAAAACATTTTGTTCTGCCACTCAGAGGTTTGAACTTTAGTCTTGCCTCCGTATAAAATGTCGCGCTTTACTATCAGATTAAATTACTATTATAAGTGTTGTTCTCTTTACCATTCGTCTACGAAACAAAAAAAAAACAATCGAATGCATACTACAATTATATAAGTGTAAAACAGGGAAGAGATTTTATACTAAAAGAATATTGTAGCATGACAGATAATCCACATAAATAAATTACTCAATGATCATTGATAAAGCTCTAATATATGGAATATCCAGATGAGAATCAATTAAAAGGCACTATTAATTAATATACTCACAAGAAAAGTTAAAATAAAGAAAAAATCTGCAAATAATATATATACTACAAATTTAAGAACTCAGAAAACTAAAAATGTGAATAACAAAATTACCCAGGTAAGATAGAAGCAGGCAATTAAGATACCCCGACAAAGAAACCAGACCAGAAGAAACAAAGGCATACACAGCGAAATGGTACTGAAGAAAGAAGAAAGGAGGAAGAAGAAATATAAAATGAACAAAATTACTGAAGAAAGAAGGAAGAAGAAAAATAAAATGAACAAAAATACTGAAGAAAGAAGAAAGAAGAATGACCAAAAATACTGAAGAAAGAAGAAGGAAGAAGGACCAAAAATACTGAAGAAAGAAGAAGGAAGTGAGACGACCCATATAAAATAAAAACCCCATAGGGAGAGAACCCAAAAACCCCAAAAATAAATGAATTTCCAAAGAGAAAGTATAACACCCCAAAAAACCATATCACAATGTAAAACTAACAAAAACCAAAAGTGTTAATAGTATTAAATAACAGTGCATCCAAAAAGTTATTGTTTAGTTTGTATGAACAAATCCTCACAGTCCCCCCATGGTTGAATATTTCATGTTGTAAAGCTAGAAAAGGACTAGTAATAATATTAATAAATCACCATGGACAAGTGTAAGTTATCGAATTATAACTGATAAACTTTAAAAAGGTGCATGAGTTGCAGTACAAAGTAATAAACTTTAAGTGTTTTGTGAACAGTATCTATTTTGATATGAAATAGTAATATTACTAATGAAAGGCTACTGAAGCTATATGAACATTCCATAGAATGAAATAAGAAACAGATAGCCAGTGTTATACTTAGAGAGGGGGAGTAAATCCTTTAAAATTGGGAAATACAGAGCAGACTGTTAATAATTAGTTTTAAGAAGTGTTAACCATTATATGGAACCAAGATGTTATGTTCCTGTTCCATATAATAATTTGACAAATAAGAATTATTAGTAAGAGATATTATTGTTATAAGCTGTTATTTTGTTGTCAATTTAAATTTGGAATACCCTATCTAAAAGTAGATATCATTCCCAATGTTATAAAATATTTTTAATTATGTTACTAGGTAATCAACACACATAAAAGGTATTATTCAAGGTACCAGTTTTGATAGAGATAGGCGTTATATTTTAATTGTACAATCAATAATCACTGTTATACCAGTCAAAGAACTAATTGTTAATAAAGTATATAAGGATAAGAAGTCAGAGAAGGATATAAAATAACTACATTGGTAAAAAATTTAAAAATAGCAACACATCAAATCTAGGCCATATAACGAATTTAAACTGCAGAATAATTAATAAATCTAGTCTTATAAGCCAGTTAAACTGACAATATTTATGCAAAATAAACTCAACATATAGTATACCATGTAAATAAGGCTTTCTAAAGATATGGTCATTATATAAGTAAAATTATTTATTTATCTAATAAAATTACCATTAAAACTGGAATGGACTAACTGACATTATCATAGGAGGAGTCATAGACAAATGAATTGTATTTAAAAACCATCATTAATAAACTAAATTGCAATAAATTAAGTAAGAATAGACAATTATATCAATTTCAGATTTAACAGAATAATAATTATATTAGGGAAAATGGCTATTATTTGCTTAAGAAGACAGGAAGTATACTTTTAGGCCTACCTTCCAAAAATATGAAAAATATAATTTTCTAATGAAACTTTGTAACACTATATTAATTACTAGCAAAATAAGCAGAATAGAATAATGAAACCGAATATGTATTTAATATTTCGTACAGTTAACTAATAACGAAATTATTTTCTGAGCATAATGTATCAAAATAAAATGTATCGGAAGCTAAGATAATTTGAAACAATGTATAAGATATATTAAATAGGCTAAGATTTTCAGGAGACGAAGGAAATCAGAACAGTTCATTATTATACGTTGACGAGTGCACTTAATGTGAATATTTGCTAGAAATAATCTTTAATGGCGGTTACGTTATAAACCGAGTTCCGTGAAATTTTGTATAAAATTATTTTGAACTATTTTATTTATTGTGAAGTGGTGCAGTTAACCTATGAACAGTGTAACACCAATAAACTGAACCACATAAAACTAATTAAACGGAATAACACTAATATCGCACCATATACAAACTGAAAATTCGAGGTTAAACCGACACACATAGACACAGTGAGATATATCCAATAACAACATTTTACACCAAGTGAACTATTCCATCATACACCAGTGACATTCAAATATATCCAGGACGATCATATACAATTGCTGAGACCATTTACACGAAGAAAGGACATCTTTATTTCAACAAATACTTCGTCAATGTTAGAGGCTTCATCGCGCATGCGTCAGTCGGCCATTTTGATCCATTCTCACTGCTGTGAAAAAACGACATTTGGGTGAAATTGGTTTGAATAAAAATCATATATAAACTTTTTTTATTTATAATTATCATTGTATTGTTTAATATTAAGACATTTTATAATTGTAAGTGTTATACTTTCCTGCCCATAACCTTCTCTGGCTATATCTTAAATAACCGTTTAAAGAACCATATTTTTATAATACTAATGTAAACTTTTTATATCGTCCGGCCCTGAGTGAGTCGATACTACATTGTAACATCGATTTTAATCGAACAAATTCATTATTTTTATTAATAAACGTTCTGTTTTGGTAATTTGGAGTTGATTTTTATTATAAAAAGGCTTAACAGGTAAATTAATCAAGAAACCCAACTAACCGAAAGGCGGTATATACGAAACGACAACGTTTCAAGAAGAAGAAGAAGAGAGCCGTTTTTCGCCTAAACTTGGAGTTAACCAGATTGTCTTTTAAACAAGTTTACTGAAAGTGACACTATTACCAAAATAAAAACGATACCATCACATTTCTAATTACAATCAATAAACTCGATTTGTTCCTAAATTTTAAGAACCAAATTACTCAGAAAACATTTTTTCAGAAATTTTTTTTTTAAATAAATTTTAAATTTATTTTTATTTTCAAATTGTTACAACAGTAATTCACACAGATTTTATTTTGTAACCACGAAGACCAGGAACGTTACCAAATCGACGTTTCCAAAGTGGAACATTACTACACATACACACTTAATTATTTTGTTTTATTACAATATATAAGTTTCCCTTTGACAAACTCAACTCGACCGGCTGCGGTCAAAGTTTTTATAATTAACGGGTTAAAATAATTATCCAACATTTATGGTACAATTCATATAAATATTAGAAATAAAACAAGACACAGCACAAGGATTAAATTTTATAAGCAACACCCACATTGACATGTGCGAGTGAAGCGTGGGTCATGACAAAAAGGTATGCGGCAAGATTCATAATGCTGAAATGCAGTTTCTTCAAAGTACTTTAAACTATATATTACAAGATAGAATAAGGAATAAGAATATCAGAGCAGAACTCGAAGTAGAGGACATAAATGAAATTATTTCAGTTTACAGAAGACAATGATGGGATCACCTGCAAAAGATGAGAGGATCGATTACCGAAAGTGACACTAAACTATCACGCTATTGGTAGAAGCGACGTGGTCGTCCGAGGATAAAATGGGTGCCGGAACAGGTTTATATAACATAATCCTTGAACACAAGAAGAAGAAATAATTATCCATTGCAACAAGGAAAGTTACATAAATAAGTTATATAAAGAGCAGTGTCTGTTTGTCATACGAGTCGACTTCGACAAGTGTAACGATACAAGTTAGATGGAAGTCACTGAAATAAAGTTCCTCAAAACAGTAAAAGGTTGCACACAATCGGCAGAATTACAATTATGACACACGGAGTTAATTTAAGAATTTCATCACCGGAAAGAACAACTACCCATTATCGTAATATTTGGACTGAGTAGTTAGCAAAGGTATTCCGAAGAGAATTCTGGCCTAAAGACCAACAGGTTAAAGAGGTCTATACAGTCAAGAAAATACTTGGCAAACCAAGAATTAAATTACAGAAGTTACTAAAGTATATCACAAACTAGTTATAAGACTAGGTTTAATATAAAAAATTGCTATAATTGTTGTAAGTACATATTGCGTCTTATCAAAATACACATTGTAACGCGTATATGTCGTCCGCCTCGTTTAAGCCCCGCGATGGAAGCCAATCTGTAACGTTGTAGTTGGAGTCGTCTCTGTAAAAGTGTGTATGTTGTGTGTTCGCCTCACACTGGTGTCGTTACATCTATGTGTTGCGCTAGCGATTTCCGTAGCAATCCTTCAATTACCAGTACAACGCGAGTGGAAACCTTACCTGTTGTTTCATAGGGGTTTAATAATCCCGGGTGGCGCCAAATTGTTTATGCAAAACAATTAAAATTAATAAATATTGTGGTTTAGCGATATTCGTTATGACGGCCTGGAGCATTCAAATTTGTTCCCGCCTTCGTTCGACCTACTTAATCGAGCAGATAGTTCGTATATTTGGCGGCGTGAGCGCTTGCCGTCATTCTCTCTGGTCTCTGCTATACAATACACAATTTACACAATACACTTCCCTATGAAATAAAAACAATGGTTACACTCTGTACTAGTTTCTTTAATTACTGAATGGTAATTATTCTGTTTGACAATCAAATTATTCTTGGTTATTAACAATTTTGCACCGACAATTAATATGAGTCTAATATCTATAGGGGTTCGGCGAAAATCGATTTTGAACGAGCGATTTTGTTAAGTATGGCGACGGTGTTGTCTGTTTACATATTATCGTTCAAAATCTGGGTTCTTGTGATTACAAGAAAAATATTAATAATTATTACAATAAAAAGTACACTACCTTACATTATTTGTACTTAAATAATATAATGTGTAGCTACAATTTGTTCCTGCAGTGTAGTAAAGTGTGTTTCAAAAGTTCGCAATCTAATACTAGGTTATTTTCTTAGTTAATAAATTTTCAGTGTTTGTTTATTTTACTTAATCTTTGAAAGAAATTATATTCAGTTTATAGTGAGAGTTCAGATGACTGTGAGAAATATTTAAAGTGAGTTTATTTCTGGAATATGAGTAATTTAATGATACTTATCACATCAGTAGGCTTGAGATAAACCTTTGTTCAGGTAAAAAGGAATTGGGCTGCAATCGTATTCAATTTTCAATTGTCTGGGACTTCTGGCATCTTTTTCAAGTTAGTTGTAGCAATTTCTTCATTTAATTTTTATTTAAATTGGTCCTTGGCATCAGTTAAATGTTATTGTTCATCGTTTGCTGCTTACTGGTTCTTCTTTTTGAATTTTGGTTACTTTTTATACATTTTAAATTAAAATTTAGGTCATTCAAGATCTGGCGTCTAATCTGGATGAGCGTCACATTGAGTTCTATAAAATTAACGGAAAATTCGTAACCAACGGTCTGTTGTCATGGTTACAAATTAATTCTGATTGGTTAATCTTTACATTATAACCATTGTTATCAATTTTGAATTATTATTCAAAATTACTGTATATCTTCTGATTGCTTTTATTCTTCTGTCTTCCTCCCTATGTATTAAATATTATCACTACTGTTTGTATTTCCTTTCAAAGATTATTTTGATATGCTATAAGGTTGGGTTCTATAAAATATTAATGTTTGTATAATTATGTTAATATTTGTTAATTACATTTCTCTTTTAATTTAAGTCCTTATTCTAACATTTTTCTTTTAATATGATTTACAAATTATCCTTGGCTAGTTATTCGTCTTGGATTTGTTAATTTCCTTGTTGATTTTATACAATTTGTAGTTATTTGTTTTTGACAGTTAGGTATTTCATAGGCCTAAGTAGCCATTGATTATATTTATTTATTTTATACAAATTATATCTCATTTTACTTTAGTGTGTTTGGTTTTGTTATTATAATTGGTTGTTTTATTTGTTGATGTGTTTTGGAACTGATTTTATACTATTGTAGGTTTCTATTATTTTCTACATCATGGCTTGTTAATTATTTCCTAACTGATTTTCCAGTGTAATTGTATCTGTATTGATTCACCTTCTTATTGATCTATTTTGCCCTTGTTAACAATATGGTTATTACTTACTATTAAAACATAACATCTAGGCCTATGGTCTGTACAATTCCTTCAGCCATATCCTATTCATAAATTTAATTAAACAATTTTTTAACACTTGTTAGGTAATGTTTGTTTACAATTCATTTCATTCTTTATTATTTTTTGGGTGATAAACATCGTCACACCTTTTAAACTTACTTAATTGATTATCCCTTATAACCTGGGGTGTTTATTGATTATATTTTTAATTTCTTATTTCTTAAATAATCTTTACCTTCTATCCATGGTAACACCAACTGTTTACCTGTCATGGGATTCTCCCTTTTAAATACTATTGTATACTATTAAACTTAATTTTATTAACAATAAGATTCTTTTTTAAATAATAATGTCACCATCAATATTCAGTGTTCATTACAGGTTATTATCTGTTTACTTCTAATACTATCATTAACAACATTCTTAATTATTAATATGGTTCACCATTAATCATTTAGTGTTTATTATAGATTATTAAGTGTTTATTCCTAATAATATGGTTTCTAATTGTTTTGGGGTTTTACACTTTCACTTTTGCACTCCTTAAATGTTTATATTAAGTGTTTATTAGTGGGTAATCCCTATAATTACTTTTTCTTTGTCACTTAGTTGATTTTATATTCTCACCATCTCACTATCTCTCTCATTACAAATATTATTTATACTATTAATAAGTTTATGTTTTGATAAAGTTTTTTATCGCATCCAACTCTAATTCTTGGGTTAGTGTACTTTTATTTTTCACATTACGTTATTGGGTTTTATCAAATCATTTACATTTATTTTCAATCGATAATAATAATTATTTTATACATTGGTTAGTTATTGGTTTCGTTTCCAATTTGAGTGTACCATTTCTCCTTTTCATAATCTATATTATTTGTCTGTGTTTTCTCATTCGGTTTCACTTTATTTCCTTTATACTTGGTTTGTTTCATGTTCATTTCCTTCTTCTTATTTTGTTTCATTTTATTTTAGTTATCTCCTTTTCATTGGGTTTCATTTCATTTGGTTGTATGGAGTCATTCACTTCCTTCAATTGGTTTCATTCTTGTTTGGTTTCGTTTTCCCTTCTCCTTTTGTTTCTTTTTATTTGGTCAATCACTTGGGTTAGGTCATGTCGTCGTTTGTCGTGTTATTGTCCTTTTATTTTCATTATATTAAACATTTTATTTTATACGAATTATTTTTTATATTGTTGATTCATCTTTTTTATCCCTGGTATTGGGGTGGCTTATTTGTGTTGTAACAACATTGCATAGATAATAATAATAATATAAAACAATGTCTATATCTGGAGGTAGGAAATTTATTCAAATAACACAAATTATAGTTTTGTCTGATTTAGTCTACAAAAATTGAGATATACTGACTTCAAGTTAAAACTATGACCAAGTCCCCAAAGGCCTGTCTAGATCTTATCTACAAATTTTACTACTCTCTTGCAGATAATGTGTTAAAAGAAGAGTTAATTTTATTTGAAAAATCATATTAAAATATAGTTCTGTAGTATTGAATATATGAAAAACGTAGCACACAATATGATGCATACTCTGCCCAAGTTTCATGTAGAAGTGTTAATTATTAATGAAGTTATTCAATAAAACGTGGATAACACGCGCACCCGCGCACTCGCGCACTCGCGCACTAACATTGGACTCGACATGATAGAGTATAAAATTACGGGTATTTGACATAACTTATTTTTTTACCCATGTCTTAATACAAACCTTACATCTAATTTACAAAAAAGGAATAAAATCAATTTACAACTTGTCTATAAACGTCTGAGAATCTGTTACAGAACTCACATCCGTTTACGACGGTTTTCACTTCAATGTTCCGTTGCAATAAATATTATAATTATAATTATAATTATAATTACAAAATATTATAATTATTATGTACTATAATTTTAAAATTATAATTACATTATAGAATAATATTTTTCTTACTTACAAAGCTTTATTAAGCTAGTTCCAGTATCAGTCGCTTCCTTAGCCTACTTACATCTTTTTGCTTCCCTGGTTTCTCCTCAAGATTGTCACACCAATTCCCTTATATATTAAATTTCAAATCTTTTATAATCTACCTGCTTTAGTTCTATGCATATAGTTAAATACTAAAATTAAAAAAAACATTAACCAAGAATACTTTCTTTGAAATGGTTTAATTCATTGTTTAAGACAAGTATTTCATCATTTAGGACAGAGGTACCCAACCGGTGTTCTTCATGAAATTCAAAAGTGGTCCGCGGGGCTTTAAACATATAAGAATAAAAAGCAATATGGTCTAGCTGCCTACTTATAAAGTGAGGAGTAGACAAACTGATAGTGAAGTCGGTTATGTCCTCTGTTTTTCTGTTATCGTGTTTATTTTATTGCTTTTTAAATGATAAAAACTTACTTCTGGTAGATTAGTTCTAACATTTTAATCTATATGTTGGTAGTTATCATCTCTTTAGTATATCAGATTTCAAAACTAAATTATAATCTGGAAAAATTTTCACACCCACGCTCGTGAAACTTATGGAGAGTTAAGGTAAAGTAGAAGCATACCCGTGAAGCAACAGTGCCTTTGATTATAAACAACTAAGTAACTTTGGTTTCAATGAGACTAATCTGTCGGCTGTTATCACGTACGTAGTATCCTTAAATAAAACTAGAGATTCTAAGAAACTAATTTGTAATCCTTTCAGTGTCAAGCCCAATCAGATTCATCGTCATCTGCAAGGATTAAACAAAGGATGGTTTGTTCCGGTCTCAAACAGGCAAAATCCAGAGCTGGTAACTCCAGCACTTCCTCGGACGTCCCACACCTCTCCGCCCCCTCGGCTTATAGTTCCATAGTTGTTTGGGGATGCGGAAGTCATCTATTCGGCAAAGATGTTTCCACCAATTCAGCCGATATTGGGCAATCCTGTCGAATATACTCACAATATCCAGTTACTGCCATATAACTGTTTCTTGTATGATTATTGAGAGTATACACTGCCACACGCCTGATAAATCTCATTTCAGCCGCTTGGATACGACTGGCTTGTCCTTTCGTTAAAGTACAATTCTCAGATCCGTAAAGAACTGTGGAAAAGGCTATCTCGCCTTGTAGAATTTTAAGCGCGTTTCTTTACTTCCTGACTTAAGAGTTCGCCTGATGGTATCGCAAATAATGCTGAACTTATGAAAATTATTCACAACGCCCGATCAAATTCCAGATTAAAAACTAGAAGAGGTCCGTGAGGATCAGTATGGTAGTAATTTCAGGGATTCGTTTGAATCCGGTGTGAACATAGAGGAACTGTAATGTAAGAAGACGCTGTCTTATCCAAACATTTGACGAATTCCATTAAGATACCTAATAATGTTTTCGACAACGTATTTCTGTGAACAGAAATGTCCTATCCTGCTAATGATCAAAAAGAAGCAGAGAAATCAGCTAGACACAAGTGACAACATACAACTTGCTCTTAACAGCAGTATCAGCCCAAGAATTCTAGGGTCGATGAAACAAGTCACAGTCAATGAAAGCGCAAAAATCACATTTACCTCATGTAAGACAGTGCTAGTACTTCAGCTGATTTTAGTTTTTTCAAACTTTATTTTAATTAAATAAATCTATTAAATTTAATAAATTACATAAAATTTGTTTTAGTTTATAAATTAGTTAACTATATAAATTGTACTTTCTTTAGTTTGCTGAAATCTTTGGTTAGAGATTTTGGAGTGGTTCAAAGTCCGTGCTTTGAATAACTTCCATGTCAGAGTGTAGACCGCGATCATGCTGCGGAAACACTGGTACAACATATTGTTACGACGGTCTTACTGATCGTAATATGGTACAGTGGAAACAAAAACAGGCACCAATGAAGTCACTAATAACCAGCTTTAATTAATCACAAATAACAATTTGTAATCAACTCGTAAAATAATTCCAGTTAAATGTGTCTACACGCAATAATAATGTCAAATAATACAGTTTCACACTAATTTGTAACACAATAACGCTTCTCACAATACTTCGAGAAACACTGGATCCGCACTAAGGAAAATCACTCAACGAACCGATCTGACAAAGCCAGCCTCTGTCCCTTATATACGTAGCGCACGTGTTCTAGAAGTAACTTTCCATCCTTAATGCGGTGTGCCAGCTAATGCGTATTTCAAGTGTTCTCCAGAGCACTCTGGAACGTACTTGTGTGCGGCCTTGACTGAGGCTACGCCTGCTCGACTAGCGGGGGGACGGGTAGAGGATACTCTTGGCTGTTCGGAAACGTTTTTTCATTGCAATATACTAGTAAAATTTTTTACTTTAAACAAAAAGTTATTAACCGAACGTAATGTAAAGAGAGCAAAAGTGATTTTCTGACGTTTCAAAAAAAAGTGACTTAAAGTGCAGATGCATGTGCGCGTGTGCATGTACACGACGTAGATAAATGAATCGATTCCACCAGTAAACATTCTCGGAAGTTTTATTTAACCTTGTTTGAAGTTCCCGACTTTCCATTCGCATGTAATCGCTTCAGCGCCGAAGACAAATTATCTCAAACGCTTAAACATTAATCTTCATTTGAAGAGCAACTTTTGTTTCGCAGTTCTCTTTCTTTATGTCTTCGCTTTAAATAAAAGAAACTTTGAGTAAATATTAACACTATGTCAAAGCAAAATTTTATCGACAATTAAACTGTATTTTTAATAAATGCTGTAGATACAGCTATATTTTAACGCTCAGTAAACATTGCTTCTAACAAATAGTAGCCAGTTTGTAAAATATCGGTATGGAGAACTATACATGACTTCCGTGTTGTACGACTCACATTTGAAATCCTTTACTTGAATTCGGTTCGATAATTTCTAAAACAACATCCCCCACCTTAAAACTATTTTCACTATTCATAGATATTTTTGTTATTATGGGGTAGTCGTTTAATATAATGTTATTTTCTAGTTTTCATATAATCTGACTTAATACAAGCCAACCTTTAATATGCAAATTGTACACCGCTTTTATTACTGTTCTTAACCGAACCAGAACAGTAATTAATAGCGTTCCTTGATTTTATTAAAATGTACGTGGTGCTATTTAAGATTGTTGTTTATGTAATCTCTCTTAAAACAGCACAATTTATTTATTTTTTTTAGTTTTATTGAAGAACGTCGTCTGTAGGGACAAAGAATAAGACAGACTGAACTAATTTAGCTATAACAGTAAAATTTCATTTCAAATATGTAGCGCTTAGTTTTCAAGAGGCAGCAAACACTGAGAAAGGAGTAAGACAGGGATGTTCTCTGTCTCCATGTTTGTTTAACTTGTACCTTCAAGAAGCGATCGACAGAGTAAGAGAAGACACCCATCTCGGAGTAAACATACACGGGAAAAAAGTCGACATGCTTAGGTTCGCAGATGACATAGCAGTGACTGTTCAGAGAAACGAAGATCTACAAAAGATTCTTGACACAATGGATCAAGTAATGCAGAATAAATTTAATGTAAAAATAAATGAACAAAAGACCAAAGTCCTAGTGTCTAGTCGGAAGGAAGAAGATCCAGTCAGAATAACTCTTGGAAATAATGTTCTCCAGGCAGTTAAAGAATGTAACTATCTAGGACATAAAATCACAAGTGATGGAGGCAACAATAAGGAAATTATAAGCAGAATTAACCAAGCTAAAATTGCTTTCAAGAAACAAAAAAAAAAACCACTTCACTTCAAACACTATCAGACTAAAAATAGGGAAGAATATAGTAAAGACATACGTGTGGAGTGTTGCCCTATACGGGAGTGAATCTTGGACAATTGGAGAAAGTGACAAGAAAAGACTCCAAGCATTTGAGACCTGGTGCTACAGAAAAATATTCAAGAAAAGCTAGAGGGAGAAGATAACGAATGATTAAGTCTTTAGAAGAGCTCAGGAGGAGAAGAGCTTTCTGCGAAATTTGAAAGGCAAAGAGCTAAGTTTATAGGGCATATACTACGACACAGTGGGTTGGTTAATAGAATAATAGAAGGAACAATTGAAGGGAAGAATCACACAGGCTACATGAAACAGCTTATGGTCGATATGAACTACACATCATATTGTGAGTTCAAAAGAAAAGCAGAGAAGCATGAAGAATGGCTAGCTGCTGCCTATGGGCTGCTAACCTAGAACAAGAGAGCGCTTAGTGTATTCATTAAACATATTGTTCAGTATTTTACGTCGTGTAAATTTTTACGTAGATCGATTTTCATTGTCGGAAGTGCAAAGATCGATTCACACGTTCTGTCAGAAGCTCCCGGCTGTATTCACGTTTGAATAGTGAATTCGGTAGCACGTTAACTTTTTACACATGGCCTCAGCGTTTTAGTAATATTTACTAGCTAGAAGGAGATTAATTCACGCTCCCGGGACTTTTCTGCCGACCGGCAATTATTCTAAATGTATTATGCAGGCAAACTCTATTTTCGTTTAACCTTTTCTCTATAGGGACCTGCCTGACCTTTAGCAGTCAACAATTACGGGGCTGTATGGAAACGAGTTGATTGTACCTTTTGTATAATACTTAAATCATTTGTGCTTGCTTGAGACATGCCAGGGGACAATACAATTTAAAAACAAATATATATATATATATATAATATTTACCCTATTTCTTCCGTCGTGTGACTTCGTGTTGCGTTCGATTGATTAACTTTACGGTTTTGAAATATATGTTACGTCTTCAGAATAAAAAAATCGGTCAAAGTGAAGTCGTTAAACATCAAAATTGCAAATATTAAAAACAGTTCTACGCACATCCGCAATACATAAACAGTTTTTAATATTTGCAATTTTGATGTTTAACGACCTCACTTTGAGCGAAATTTTATTCTGAAGACGAAACATATGTTTCGAAACGCGTAAACTAATCAATCGAGCGCAACACGAAGTCACACGACGTAAGAAATAGGGTGAATATTATATATATTTTTTCAATAAGTGACTTGGATACCTATTCAAAAATGTTTTCAAATTTATAAACCATAAAGTAGAATTTTCAAACTAACATTTACATGTTTTAGATTGTAAGCTGTAAAACCCAACACAATTTTTTTACATGCACGTACTAGAATCCAAAAAAATGTTTTAAACTAATTCTAGGCACGAAAAGACGTCGGTTACAGAAAAGAGAAAAATAATGAAAATTAACATCCAATGGCAAATATAAGTTTTAAATCCATTAAGTAGGATTTTATTTGAAATAAATATCAACATTGTTTTTCGGTTCAAAACATGTATTTTTATTACTTTTAACACCAAACGTTTCGCCCATAATACGATGAGGCATCCTCAGTGTCTCCACATCCTCAGTCTCTGTGGAGCCACTCAGGATTCCTCATCGAAACATAGGCGAAACGATTATTGTTAAAAGTGATAAAAAGACGTGATTTGAACCAAAAAACAATGTTGTTCATATTAACAAAAACTACGTAAATTTAAGAGCAAAATTTATTTAAAAATAAGATAATTTATACAAATAATATAAATAAACTATAAATTCTGTATCTATTTAGTCGCTTTTGGATTGTCCCGATTTTTATACTTTTGATTTCTATTGTGAACCGTTTAACAATAACTGTGTTACAGTAAATTAAATGAATGTAAACAAATTTGTGCTCTGTTAAAACAGTTATTGGAGTCGTTTAATGTTACGGTTAGGTTAGGTTAGATTAGGCTACCCTCACTTGCTACAGACTCCAGAAGAAATCAAGTGGTCATAACAAGTCTCCGCATCGGCCACACCCTACTGTCTAACTTACATATCTTCACTAGTGAGCCTCCTGCTAGATGTAATCACTGTGGCACGGTTTTGTCAGCTTTCCATCACGTATCAGAGTGCCCTGCTCTTCAACATCTGCGAAGAAAATTTAATATCCCTGCAGATGTGAAAAAAAGTTTAAATGACAAGACTACAGCCGCCAACATACTTCTCCTCATAAAGGAGATTCAGTTGTTACCAACAATATAGGTACGAAATATGAAAATTATAAGAACATTAAAAAATGGTGTAATTAAGTTAATGGATTGATATGTTATTATGACTTATTGTTATAGAGTTGTTATATTTTGTTACTTAGTGATATATTTATTATAATTATTATATTTATATTTATGTTATATATATATATATGTATTTTATAATGTTTGTGTTGTGGGGGCAATATTTTTCATTTTATTTTGCATCATTTAAACCAATATTTTTATTTGTTAGGTATTTTTATTTATCTCATTTATTTGCATTATTTGGTATTTGAAAATATTTAATATATGTTTCTGCATCTATTTCTTTTATGAATTTGCTAACTGCTATAATTTTTAATGTTCGACTAAGCTTTTCGTCATCAATCACATCATCAGGTCTTAAACAACGATTTAATAACTGCATCATATGGTCCTCCGAACCCGGATATGTACTTCACGGACGTGACTAAATCCATGGACAATTCGTCTCATGGTTTAGTGCATTAAGCAGGCCTATCAGCATTTCTTTTTCGTCATAATTTAACTTCAACAACTCGTTAATTAGCACCTACATCTGGGAATCGTATCACACGACATTGGGGACGTCATATCTCGCCAACCGAAACTTTGGAATCATCATTGCAGCATATGAGCATCTAGCACGTGGCATTCAGCATGTGGGAAAATCCAGAGCAGCTATCTAGACAGGATTCCACCGCATCGGACATCACCGGACAGGCAGCGACCATGTCTACATCATCCATTCTTGGGTACCTGACACGACTACGAAGGTTCCGACAAGCTTTCGATGCCTTCTAGAACATGCCGATAAGTACCATTTCAACTGACTATGAACTCATGTTTTATATTAGTTTCAACTTGCATGATTCGCATATTTTTTCTCAATGCCATTAAATTAAACAAAGCAGTATTGAAGTAATAATATAATTTAAAATAATTTTCAATAATTTGAATATTGTAGCATGACAGATATTCCACCAATAATTAATTCATTTAAGATCATAAAGGATAATTAAATTACATATACTCAAAGAATGTCAAATGAAATTCAATTAAACTTCAAAGGAAAACACCATAATAAAAGAAAAACAATAATTAAATAATAAAAATACAATTAAAAGTCAAAGAAAGAATTAAAGAAAACTCATATTAAAAAATCAGGAGATTACCCAGGAGAATAGGAGCAGGAGATAAACAAGATACCCCAAAATCAAGAAAAAAGAATAGTATTAGGAGTAGGTGATAAACAAGATACCCCAAAATCAAGAAAAAAGAATAGTATTAGGAGTAGGTGATAAACAAAATACCCCAAACACAAGAAGAAAGAAGAGTAAGGTTTAATATCAGGTAATAAACAAGATACCCTGAAACCAAGAAAGAAGAGTAAAGTCAGTATCAGATGATAAAGAAGATACTCCGAACCAACCATCAGACAAGATAACACTGAGTACCTTGGTTTACCCAAGAATGAACACAAGAAGGAAGACGAGAAGAAAGGAAGAAATAGGATGGAAGAACCAACATAAAAACCTATTATTAACTACCATTAACCCCAAACCAATTGATACCATTAAAGAAAGTATAACATCCCAAAACCTTATGAAAATGTAATTATTTATAAACAAAAGTGTTGTGTAGTATGATAAGAAGTGCACCAACTAAAGTTATTATATGATAAAAAATAAACAAATCTTCACAGTCCATTATGACTAAAGGTCTGGTCTGAGAATAATAAAACTCAAATATAAGTCAGAACCAACAGTGAAAGTGTACTAGTGTAAGTGTTTTGAAAGGTAATAAACTTCAAGTTGTAGTGTATCTATAACTTAAACAATATGCTATAAAATAACTTTTATATTTTATAATTAACAAATAATGAAATATTAAAATGGAAAAATTTCCAATATTTCATTAAATAAGGTCACTGTGTTATCTCAAGACATTCGTAGGAATGACAATAACAACTAAAGTATGGGTGGAAATGTTTACTGTATAAGGGGATGTTAGATAATAGTAGTAAAATTAGAAAGGACTGGTAATAGTTTAAGTTTTACTAGAATTAAGAAGTTTAAATGGCTGATATTGTTCAAAGCCATGAACTACATATTTTTAAAACAGTTCTAATAGAATAAGGTTTATATGTTTAGAGTAAGTTGTATTAGTTATATCACAGCATACATCCAAATTAAAATGTTTCAGTATGGATGCTGTATTAATTTACAAAGGAGTTAAATGTATGTTCAAAACAGTTTCAGCAAACATGTCCAACTTTATAGAATGCTGATTAATGTTAATTATTATTTTTGTAACAGTAGCATGAATTAGATGCTACACATCTCAATAATTATGTATACAATTTTATTTTATGTCATGTTAACTATTAAGAGTCAGAGGAGGAGTAGAATTAAATTTATTTGAAAAAACCATACATGTAAAATACTAAACTCTAGGCCAAATAATGAATTCATAAAAATTAAAGTAAACCAGTTAATTCACCATGTAAACGGACAAGATTTAGGTAAGGTAGGTCAATTAACAACTACTGTAAATGAACCTATGATTTAAAAGAGTAATATAAAAAAATATCTTAAATTATTGAAAACTTTTGAAATGTACAAAATAACTATTTTTCAAGAGGAATGGTAAATTCAGAAATTATCATTAAAAGACAGTTCAAATGTTAAATTTATAAGTAATTAAGGAAAGCAAAGGATTTGTGACCATTTGGAATTTATTATAATTATATTAATAACACTTAAAATGGCAGTAAAAGTGTGGAAGGACGGAAACAGTTTTTTTGGGCCTAGATTTCCAAAAAGACAGAAATTTGGTAATTTTAACAAAAATCTCAACAAATATGGACTATGACATATCAAATTAAACAGAATGAGATAAATAAACCAATTATATGGTTAATAGTTCATGAAAGCGAACAATAAACTAAAATTATTCCATATATAATGTACTTTGGAATTATGTACATGGGAAGTGAAAATTATTTTAACAATACTTTTCCAATATTAACTTGGCAAGATATTTACTAAAGTGGAGGAAGTAAGTTAGTTCTTTGTTAACATTCAAACGGAACAGTCGATGCGGAATCGCGTTCTTAAAACCGTATAATGGAGTGCATAGGTTAAAGCCTAAAATCAGTGGAAAACGGGAGTTACATAAATTAACACTTTTCGAGTCAAAACTAATGAGATAATCCACGAGAACAGTGAAAACGAACAATACACCATAATACAAGTGATTTAAAACATTGAAACTACATAATATTAATAATTCACTCTACAACAGATTAACAATTATTCGTCACGAACAGACAAAGTGAACACCTCTAATAGAAAACAATTAACACCAGTGGACACTGAACACTCATCCAGAATACCTCAAACAACATAGTAGACAGTATACACAATTTCGGAG
Source organism: Magicicada septendecula (assembly GCA_034769895.1). Lineage (NCBI taxonomy): Eukaryota > Metazoa > Arthropoda > Insecta > Hemiptera > Cicadidae > Magicicada > Magicicada septendecula. Next base: position 106,032,403 of record CM068372.1, on the reverse strand, counting down.
ATCCATAAAACAATTATAACGGTGAATTTATTGTGAGATTTTCCTGTGACAATATTACGTATAACCTCATCAATTCAGCTAGCCGCCATGATGGTCCCAAGATGCACTGCAACCTTTCTCGACTGATTTCATAGAAGCAGCATTGGTTTGAAAATTCAAATATATTAAACATTATATATTATTCACAATTGTTAAATATTAATTATTTAAGATTATTTCTTGTAAATGTTATATTTTCTAGTCCTGCCCTTCTCTGACTATATTATAAAATAATCGTTGAAAGAACCTTTTTTAATAATTATATAAAATTTTAACCTGTATTCACATATCGATCTATCCCTGTGACGGAGTCGAACAATTGCTCTAAATCGATTTAAAATCGATTATTATCAATAATTGTCAATAAATCAATTTATTTTAACTGTGTGAATTATAAAATTATTTCACATTTTACTTTAAGTGTTTAATTAACCACGAGACTTCCTGAAAGACGAGGATTATTAACGAAAGGTGAGATACTGGAGCAGCACTGAAAATCATTAATCGATTGCTGAAAGGAGATAATCTGATTAACTCCAGATTTTGTTAAGCTCTACCAGAAGTGCAAATTAAACCAAAAGTACCTTACAGAATTTTAAAAATTTGAATAAAACATAAAACCAGGATTAATTCTAAATTACATACACAACAAACAAACGTAAAATTTTTTTTTACAAAACTTTTTTTTAAATAAAATTTTTTTTTAATTATTTGTAACTACAGTTAACAGGTCTTGTTACAATATGAACTTATAATTTTTTGCGAACTCAACTAATATTTTCTTTACTTGTAAGTTGTATCTTTTCAAACAGCACTCATGTAATTAATGATTACTGCTATATTGTTTGTACTGCCTAATTCAGAATTTTATTGTCACATAAATTTAGTTTAAGATGTGTTAAGTAAGTATTACCGTGTCGTTGCGTTACTTTATAATTTGGACTTCCTGCCTGGTCTTGCTCATACCGTTGCATTAACTTGGTCTTTGTATCATCATTTAAATTTTTTCTTTTTCTCTCACACCCAATCATGACGGATATGAAGGCGCTGATCAAGAAACGTGGCACGATCAAGGCCTCTATATCTCGCATAAATACATATGCAGACAATTTCGATCATGATACGCATGACCATCATGCACTAAAAATAAAGCTTCGCCACCTTATGGAGCTATCAGCCAAATATGATGAGATCCAAACACAAATCGAGTCTGAGGACTCCGATTTTGCTTCCGCCAGTGATAGGGTTCAGACCAAAGACGACTTATGCAGCATAGAATGCAAACTGCAAAATTTAATAGACCATGCCGAGGAAATGAGCAGAAAGGCAGCAAGTCCATCCGAGGTAGTTACATTCAGCACGCCTCCCATTCAGTTGCAACCGATTAAGCTACCCTGTTTCGCAGATGATATAATTGAGTGGCAACACTTTTACAACATGTTTTTGGAGTTAGTTCATGTCCGAACGGATCTGACTGGCATCCAAAAGCTACACTATTTGCACTTGTCATTAAAAGACGAGGCGCTGAATCTCATAAAATCGCTTCCTATCACGCACGAAAATTACACGGTGGCCATTGATTTGTTAAAAGCCCGCTATGACAGTAAATTAATTGTAACCACTTATCACGCAGCAAACGTCCTGGGCATGAGGCACATTCAACGTGAGTCCGTGCTCAGCATTTCTAAATTTATAGATGAGCTCACCGCCAATATAAATGCGCTGAACTCATTGAAACTTTCAGTAAATACGTTTGAGCTTATTTTTGTGCATTTTCTCGCCCAAAAACTTGACGAGCATACGTGCAGGTTGTGGAACGAAACTTTAGGCGAAAAACAACTTCCGATTTACGATAATTTCATTAAGTTTTTAAATTCAAGACGTCAGCTGTTACAAAACATAAATGCACCGACTGGTTCCTCTGGCTTCAGACAGATTAGCGATAATGCTTCTTATCGCAAATCAACTAAGCGCGCGGAGTTCACTGGGTCACTAGTGCACACTCAAACAAACAATACATTTTGTCAGCTGTGTCGTGGTAATCACAAACTGCTTGAATGCCCGCAATTTATTGCCCTACAACCTATACAACGTAGAGAAGTGTTAATACATAATAAACTCTGCCTGAATTGTACACGCTTGGGCCATGACAGCTCGCGTTGCCCTTCTAAATTTTCATGCAAGGCATGCTCGAAAAGGCACCACACCATGCTCCATGCTTCGATAAATCATTCGAACAACAGGAACAATAAGCAATGTTCTTTGAAGCTGCAGACGAATAAATCAATTTTATTGTCCACCGCCGTATGCACCACCACCGATCATGCCGGTAAAAGGCGCCCGGTAAGAATCCTGCTGGATTCAGGGTCGCAAGCTAATTTTTGTACTATGGGTTTCGCCCGCCGCATGGGCCTAAAACTAAACAAATCCGAGCTGCCTATCACGGGTATAAATAACTCATCATGTCAGGCCAATTTTAGCACACGCGTGCGCTTAAACTCACGCTATAAGGACTTCACTTTAAATGTCCACTGCGCTGTTCTGCCCAGAATCACAAATAATCTTCCAACAGAATCCTTTGACATCGCATCGTTGAAAATTCCTAAGGGGATATTTTTAGCTGACCCGCAATTTAATAATTCGTCACAAATTGACATATTACTTGGGGCACAATACTTTTTGCAGTTAATTGAGCCGACTAAATTTGTTCGAAGCCAGGAAACTAAGCTAGGGTTTATACTCGCCGGAATTTACCCTTCAACGTGGATAGCTTATTATACGCTAAGTGTCACGCTGTTATTTTTAAATTTGTTGTATTTCTTTAATGATTGTGCAATGCCACCTACGATATCCTTATTGCCATGTATTATTGTTATTATTCTTATTATGTTTTATCGCATATTCAAGCCTTTGGACTATTGTTACATATTACTTATGGAGCATTGATTAATGATGTATTTACACTTGTTTATATTATGTTTGTATTTTTGCCAATATTCATGTACCATGTATTGTCGCATCTCTTAGATGTGCAACTGATTCATGTATACTTGTATGTGCTAAATAACTTGTTCTTTTTGTTTACTGCAAACTATGTCAAAATCGCCGATTTTGAGGCGGGCAGTATGTTAATACATTGTACCTTGTACTTGCTCACGCGCAATCAGCCCAGCGCACTTACGTCATCCGTAGCGGTACTGCACGTGTGGTCTCACCGCTGCGTTTATTCAGTCATCACTCAATCTTTGAATTGTGCGTTTGCACCCTTACTTTCTCGCTAGCCGCGGCAACCTAAATTTACTATGCTCATCATCATTTACTTATGACATCATCAGGTTGTTTAAGACCTGATGATGTCAGTGATGACGAAAAGCTTAGTCGAACATTAAAAATTATAGCAGTTTGCAAATTCATAAAATAAATATTAAGGATGGCTGCTAATTTAAACAATACGAAGAATAAAACATGTTTCTGCATCTGTTTAAGAATCTGTACAAATTCATTTTTATAATTTTTGTGGTTGCTAATGAACGTTGCTGTTGCAGCGACCTTATAAATAAAAAAATTTTTTTTAAATTTAAGATATAACTGAATAAGCATAGTAGCATATTTCTCTTGTACTAGGACTTTTCAGTTGGTTGATATTCTATCTGCTTATCACCTCACATTAATTCTCCCCTCACTTATTCCTAACTTTTTTTTCATCAGAAAAATTTTAACTGTATTCGGTTGCTCATGTAAGATTTTTTTTTAAATGGTCTCGCTGATAAAACAATTGTCAGTATTTCATGAAAAAATATTTTATAAATTACCAAGTGCGCTTTGTAAGTTCATATTATTAACAACACAAAGCAAAAATTAGGTTCAATTTTTAAACCTAACTGCCGGTAAAAAGTGTCATTGTCTGGAAAGCTAAATATTTTTGTGCTTAAATTGCTAGTTACAGTAATACGCTAAATATTTTGAGTCTTTGCAATAAATTCATACTTGGCGTCCGTTGTGAAAATGGGATATTCAAATCTATTATGTCTGATGTGTGCCAGAATCGAAAACAACAGATCAGTGTTGTATCTGTGTTATCGCCAGCGTTACATACGAGAATTCGGAGGCGCGCGCTTGCACTGACTCTAACGCGCCAAAGGGTGCACGCGATCACGTGTCCGCCGAATCGCATCCCCTTGCGTATGTGTACGGAAAGGCAGAGCTGACGGCAATGCAATCGGGCGCCTTCGCCTTGCGTTGTCCCCAACATCGCAATCTCACACGCATATAGGCTACATTTTAACTCGCATCTTACGTGTCCCCGTGTCTGTATCTATCTCCCGTCACGTTACATGCGCATGCGTGCGGTGTTGCAAAGCTCAGGACAATGTAGGGCGCGCCTTTGCCTTTCGTTGTCCCCAATTCTCAGTCTTTCGCGCATAGGCATGCACTACTCGAGTCTCCCCATATGTGTATCTGTCACAATCGTGACAAACATAGTATTAAAATTGTCTATTCCGAAAATACCTGAAGTATTGTATAAACGATGAATGCCGTTGGAAGAATCTGTATGCAGAGCCTCGATGAATGCGTCTGAACTCAGACGCATTAAAGATTGTTATTGAACAATCTTTAATGTTGTTTAATAGTCATCTGTACATACACATTCCTACTCTTGACCTGTTGCTACTCGTCGTTTTCGTTGACGTCAGATATCAGATATGCGTCTGAGCTCGATAATTTATTAATTAAATAAACAGGAAATTTGCAAAATAGATAATTAGTCGAAACTCTAACCATTTCGGATTAGGGATTTCGCCATTGTAGACCAAGGTGATAGCTTTTCATGGATCTGATCCCATACGAGCAGAATTGTTGTAGACGGTACTGTTCTGGAGCAGGTCAGTAATTTTGAATATCTGGGCAGTAATGTGTCTTATACTGCAAACAACTGTGTGACGAAGAAGCTGGACAAGTTCAACCCTATGTGTGAGACCATCAGGAGAACTCTAAAATCAACAAGCAAAGAAACACGCTTAAAGTTCTACAAGGCGATGACCCCCTCTTCACATTTCTCTATGTGTCTGATGAAGTCGTATTTGAGCTGTCGAAATGAGATTTTTCAGGCTCGTGGGGGGAGATACTCTTCAAGATCGCAAAAGATATGTCGATGTACAGCAGGAACTGAATATTATGAGTATACTTAATAGGATTGTCCAATATCGGCTAAAATAGTTGATACATCTTAACTGAAACGATGACTGCCATATCTCTAAAAAAAACTATGGAATCGTAAGCCGAAATGACGGAGATATGTTTAGCGTCCGAAGAAGCGTTAAAACGACCAGCTCTAGTCTATCTGCTTGTGACCGGAACAAACTATTTTTTATATAATCCTTGCTGAAGATGATAATTGTGATGATGAAATAAACAACTTAATTCTAACAATTATAATGTTATTCTTTTACTTTTTTTATATACATCCTGTACTATATTACATACTACTTTTATAATTAGATAGAATTGAATAAACCTACCTCAGAAGTAGCGCAAAAATGTTGGCCGTAAATACTGGTTGTTGTGTGTCTGAGGATTAGCTGGATCATTCAACTGTTTTTATCTCGCCACATTATGACAACTGAAATGTCACTGAGAATGTCGTACTCTCTGCCGACAGACCTCGAACGGTTTAAACTCTGCGCAGCGTATTGTTTCTTTACGTTCCTGCCACATTTTCTGTAAACGTTAGCACTGTTGTTGAATGTTTTGAATTCTCTTGAAAATCTCAATCATCGTCATCAAATTGCAAGGATTACCTATGTGGTAATAATTTATTCCGGTTTTAAAGCGACAATTTTCTGCCTAAATTTTCAACTTCTGATCGGCCTGCTGAAACTGTTTTAGAATGTGTGTCGACAAGTTTATTAAGTTATGCTTAACTTACTTATTCCTACTCTAAGTTGCCGACATTTTTTGTGCTAATTGAAGGATAAGATCAATCATACCCTAGTATCATTTGTCGTCTTTTGTTCACAGGTTTCTTTCTGTTGCCTTTGACTTTATAGAATACTTTTTCCCTAAAGTACTTTGGCTTTCCTGCCAGATATCTTTAGATTATATTGTTCAGCTTTTGGATTAAGTATAGAAGCAGTTTATTGCAAAACGTTTTTAAAACGATGACTAAAACAGACCGAACCAAGGAAAGAAGTGGCCAGCTGTGGTGATAACATATTGAGCTGAGATTAAAAACGCCACTTTTAAAAATCGAGGTACATTTTTTTTCCATCCATATTTATAGAGCTGTAATTAACACATTATCAATGATAGAGAATGCGTCTTTTTTCAAATTTATATTCACAAACAGACACTCAGATACATACTGAAAAATTAAAATGAGTATACGTGTGAGTTCGCGCGTACATATTTTACGGTTGACAGCGGCTCAGGGTTTTGAAATGTAAATCCCAACATCAAGTAGGTAAGTTGTGACGTGTGTACGTGTATGAGCGCGTGGACAATAGCCTTTTGTATTGTGCGATATTTTCATTGTGTGTGTCTGGGTGTAATATTTTGAGGCTGCGGTATTTGCGCCTTCTGTTTCGTTACGTCAATATTTCAAACGACAGCGCCGCCTTTTTAATGTAGAAATATTCTATTTTTAATATCTTCACGACTATTTAAAATCTGTTTTAGTGCTCATTCATCTACCTTACGCAATAAGCAAGCTTAAAAATATAACTAATGTAAAGATCATAACCATCTGTCTTTACAATTCTTAACAGTATTAAAATGTGGGATAATAACCTTGAGTAGTTTACACGGAACAGCTTACAGTTTACATTGGTTGGTTTTTATTAAATACTGATAAATATTAAAATAAAGATATACAGGAAAGGTTTGTTTTTGTAGATTAAACAACTTAACATAAATTCTTTGTATGTTTTCAGTGCAGTTTTGTCTCTTACAGTATAAGGTAAGACGATGTCATTGACATTTTCTGCGCTGATCTAATAAATTTTAAAAGGTTCGTCATTAAATTTTTTTGTGTTACATGAAAACAAATTGTAGCCTTTCAAAAACAAACCCTACTTTGAAGTGTTTAGTTAATGTATATACAGTAAAGCACGGGTAATACCAAATAAAGTGTAAATTTTTTTACATAAGAGAGAAAAATCTTAACAGAAACAATTGCACTAGTAGCTACAAACAAGAAACTAACAGTACACAGGATTTTGAAAACAGACTATTTAAAAGTAACTAAAGTGTTTTTGTTTTGCAACATAAAGTCCTGATAATTTTATGTTAAATGCTGAAACCCTTGCAAAACTTGTAGTCGATTAGAGTATAAATAATACACATCTAAAAAAATAAATGGAACAACATTTTTTAATTATTTCGATTTATATGTTCATATAAAATAGTACATTTAAGTTTCATTTCATTTTTGGTCTTTTAAGAGAGGTATTGAAACAACAAAAACACAATACTCTATTTGCAGAAGAAACCATATTGAACAATGTCACAATATTGTAAAAAATAAATAAGTGAATAGTAATTAAATAATACATACATAGGCCAACAATGAAAAACTTACTCCTCTTCATGAGACATACCATATGTAAAAATAGTAATCAAGGTACAAAAACAAGGAATACTGCAAATAAATGTAAAAATGTGCAAAAACAAAAATGTAGACATACATGTTTTAATAGCAATAACGCCAGATCCATAATACTGAAACTTTATTATTATCAAAAAAATTATAATTATAAGAAAATAAAATACAAACGTAGATTTCAAACTTTCTAACTGCTGGCGAAGTCTAATTAGACATTTTTTCTTGGTTAAAATATGTTTTTGTTATGAAAAATGTTACTTATAGAAAAACAGATATTATTTTGTTGATTGTAAAATACCTTATGTAAATCATGCTGCACTTCCAACTTTTAACTAGCTTTTATACAATTAACAGCTGTTAAAATTATGAGAGGTGATCTTAAAATTACGTTTGGGATCACTTTAATGTGTATCGTTTTCTGTAAAGCAGTCGTTCGAGTAAAATATACACAGATATACTTGTTCGGTTATCAAGTTATTCGTTTTTTTTCTATTGTTGCGTTTGGATACATATAATAAAAAACTACTGTGACAAACAAAAATGGATGAGAGAAAAGAAAGTCTTGACGGTGAACTAACGTAATTAGAGTATTTAGGAAGTTATCCAATCAAGGACAAAACAAAAACACATGTTTTCAGTCATATGAATCATCGTCATTATCAGCCGTGGTTCTACAAGCCTTAGCCTGCTCCAAGAGTCGACTCCATTCTTCTCTATTGCGTGCCCTGGCCTTCCAGTTTCCTATGTTAAGCTTTCTGACGTCCTCCTCTATGTGATCTTTGAATGTACTTTGGGGTCTTCCCCTTGTTCTATTACCTTTTGGTTTCTGGTAGAAGATATGTTTCGTAGGCTGTCCCTTTGTTTATTCTCATTCATTAATTGGACACATAGTCCTAGGTGTCCAACCCACCTTAGCCTGTAGGCTATATTTTAATTATCCTGACAATGTCTGGCTTTTAATAAAGATGGTATAGTTCATAATTATAGAGCCTGCGCCACATTCCATTTTCTTGTACTCCTCTAAATATTGTTCCTAGAATCCGTCTTTCAAAGCGAGCTAGAAGACTCTTCCTATTTTTTGTTATCGTCTAGATTTTTGAAGTATAGCCTATATCAGCACTGGCCTAATAAGTGTTTTGTAAATTTTGCATTTCGTGCTTCTTGAGATGAAGCTAGATGTCAGATGATTTTTTAATCCATGATATGTTTTATTTGCGAGATATATTCTTCTTATTATTTCAGTATTGGTGTTGTTAGTGCTGTTTACCTGGGAGCCAAGATACATGAACTATTTTACTGCCTCTATATTTTTTGAGCCTATTTCAAGGTTTCAAAGGGTTGGGTTTAGTAGTAATTTGTTGGTAGTAAACCCAATTTGTTAGTACTACCCAGTAATATGAATAATAAGTTAAATAATTTGACCAAGTCAAAGTATAAAAAATTTTAGAGAGTTTTAAAAATATACTTTTAAAATTCTTAAGGAATTGAGGTTTGATATATATATATATATATATATATATATATATATTTTTTTTTTTTGTGATGTTTTCAATTTGTTTCTTTTGCAAGTAGTATAATTTCGTCTATTTTTTTAACACCTTATATTCTTTTTAGGTGTTAAAAAGAATATACAAAATTATACTACTTGCAGAAGAAACAAATTGAAAACATCACAAATTATATAATTACTGCAAGAAACATCTACTTATATAGAAAATTATATATATATAGTTTCAAGTTGTTATCAAGTTTTGGTCTAATAAAAATGTAGGTTTTTTGCAAAGTTTCGAAATTTATTTTATCTCATATTCATGCCTACAACATGAAATATAAAATAATATAATTTTAATGAGAGTAAATTATAATATATAAATTGTATGGAATTAATAGTGGCGTTGTTTTGTATAGAATAACTAAGAGTACTTACATATATTGTTGACTCACAGTGACTCACATATACTTACATATATAGGCTACTGTGACTCAACTACAAAAATAAACCTGTTATAAAACAAACAAAAATTAATAAACGTTTTAGAAATGTAAAACCAAGAAATACACATAGTTTATATTTTAACGTGATTTCGTACGTCATATAGGACAAACATAACAAAGATAGTAAAGCAGCAAGTAAAATCACAGAACTAATAAAGGTTCTTGAAATAAAGCATTAAATAGGGCTTTTAGACTCCACGTCAATGTTTAGTTGTTATAAACGACATCCTTTGCGACAAAAACCCGTTTTGTTTGTAGCTGTCGACCTATATAGATAATGGCTTCTGTTAAAATTTAATTTGGCCGATGCGGCGCGTTTTTTGTTTAATGGGTTTTAAAATGGACGCGTTATTGTCAGTGTTTTAACAATAAAGGCGAATAATGTTGCCCAGCTTCGCTTGCCGGAACCGTGAATTTTCCTCGTACTGAAATCAATAGAAAACTAATTAACACTGACGGCAATATGATGATAGCAATATTAATATTAATATTATTATTGATGGTAATAACAGGAATATTGTGCTGTTGTATGACTTTTAACAATATATGCATCTATTTCTACACACAGACAAAGAAAGAGACAAGGCTTAAATTGTATATAACAATGGCAGCGCCTGTTTTACTATATGGATGTGAAACATGGGTTCCTACAAAGAAGATTAAAAGCAGATTTAAACTTCGGAAATGAAGTTTCTGAGAAGAACAAAGTGTTGCAAGAGACAGGATCGTTTGCGCAAATAGAGATCGAGGATATTAGAGAAGAGCTACAGGTATTCTCCACAAACGATAAAAATTCAGACATATCGCAGGGAATGCTTACAGTATCTGCTGGACAGAATGGAGGATGGACGACTACCTAAGGTTGCGTTTCGATATAGACCCTTTGGTACAAGAGATGTAGGAAGACATAGGGTGAGATGAAGAGATACTCTGTGAAGACGGAACAGCCAAAGTGCCTACTCCGGGAGGTGCAGAAGAAGAAGACTTCTACACACACACACACACACACACACACACACACACACGACAATCAAAATAATTGTTACTGAAATTTAAAATTATACTGACTGAGCCCTTCTTTTGCTGTTACTGATACGCGTAAATATTTATTTTAAAAAATAATAAAACGCTTATTAATTTCCCTTATGTAATGAAAACAACTGAGACCGACATATGGAAGACGCAGGCAGAAAATAAAGTTATTAATGAATGTTTATAGTACTATCAGAGAACTGAATAAATAAAATATATGAAAGTTTCGCAGGGTTCGGTCCACTTTTCTGAAAATGTCTTTGTCGTCGTGACGACAAAATTCGTAACTTCGGCACCTGTAAAAGACAGTACCGCTCCACCTATTACAACATACCCGAATGAGTTTTGAGGGACCGAAACAACGCATGAAAAATATTGTTACGAGAAGCCTACCGAACAACCCAGGACATTCTCCACTCTTCCCCTCGCCCAGTGTGGCAGGTGTGTGTGCCTAGTCAAGGCCGCGTTCAAGTTTGTTCTAGACTCTCAAGAGGCCACTTGAAACACGCGTTAGCGTCAGCATTAAGTGGCGTGCAAATTAAGGAGGGAACGTAATTCTAGAACTCTGCGTGACCTATAAAAGCGGAGCGTCTGGCGTTGTGAAGGCAGTTGTGTGAGCGATTTTTGTTAGCGCGGATCGAGTTATTGTCGGGCGATCACACAGTGATTACACATTGTGGTTTGAAGTATTGTGGCGAAGTATTACGTGTTTTATAATTGTGCGAGACTATTGTAATACAATTGTGTTTTATTTTATATCAGTTAACATTTTTATTGCGTGTGAACAATTTTTATTTGATTAATTGTGAGATACTATTTTGTTGATTACAAACTGTTTAACTGTGATAATTAAAGCTGGTGATTAGTGACGTAATTGGTGTCTTGTATTTTGTTTTCCACTGAACTATACGACGATCAGGTAGACCGTCGTAACAATATGTTCCATGAAATATGTAACGCAACAAGCTTATTTGATGCTGTTTTTCTATTGACTTTAAGTCGTATCCAGCAAGGGTAATCAGTAACATTAGTGATTGGTTGCAAAATCTGTTCGATTCACCTCTATTACAGAAAGTGCTACAGCAAGAAGACTTTATAAATTACATATTATTTTGAATAGTCGCCATAATCTATTAAATATGTCCACTAAGGGCGACCGCACGCTGGAGCGAAATTTTGTTTCGCGACAGAACCGTTTTGGCCCATTACGACACAAAGCGTTGCAGACGACTCAAAAGCCATCAGGATCTATAAAGCGCCACACACTCGTTGCGACATTGTGTAGAGGTTTCGCGAGATTCCTCGCTACCAAAACCGAAGCTCCGTCAACTTATGTCACGCAACAAAACAGTTTGCGACTTTTAGATCTGCGCATGCGCTGGGTTCTAACCACACAAGGCGGGGAGTTTATATTACACTTACTTAGTTAGTCCTATGTGGAAAGTGCGTGCATTGTCTTTTCGTTCTGATTCTCGCATATTGTGCATTTATTATTATTTTTTGTATCGGCAATCTAAGGACCACATGCCAATTTCAATTCATTATTCTTTATTCTTTGTTACTTTCTTTTTCTCCAATAATCTTTCATCTTTTCACTGTGTCTCTTCTTTCTGTCTTCAGTCTACTTTGAACCTGCGTTTTTCTCTCTCCCACCCTGGACTCCTTCCATTTTTAACACTTTTGCCCGAAAAACTTCTCTTTCAATGGCTTCTTCTGCGTGTAAATTATATTATTTTTTCTAAATCCTTTTGAACTTCTTTAATCCAACTTGATGTTGACTTCTGCCCCCACAGATATTTGAAGATCTGCTTTGTTAACCTATTGTCGTCCATTCTATATAAATGTCCAAAAAAATAATAGTCTTCTTTTCTCATTGTTTCTGTTATATTTTCTGTACTTTGATATATTTCATCATTACTTCCTAATTTCCTAACTTCTGAAGTTTTTCGTGAGCCTAATACTTTCCTAATAATTCGTCTTTCCAATATTTCTAGTTTGTCTAAATTACAATTCAATGCTAGACATTCACTTACATAGATATAGGCATTCTGGCTTCACTATTGTACTGTAATGCCTTATTTTTCCATTTTTAGATACGTTATGCACTTATTATTGTAATTATCTTTAGTTATACCATATGCCCTTTCCTTCTTATGAATCCTTTCTTCTATAGCAGATTTTTCTAAACCATTTTTCTTGATTTTTTATTATTATTATTATTATTATTATTATTATTATTATTATTATTATTATTATTATTATTATTGCCATTCAGTATAAAATGAAAACAAGTGTAGGTATAGTTGAAACTGAAATAGATGCAAAATAATGCCTGTCACCAACCCGCGAACAACACACTTTTACAGCTGAAAAACAACCGACGAGAAATTGTTTTCTCGTGAGACAATGTTTCAAACCTCTCTCCACCGAAGCGAAGCTTTGCAACACGATGCGTCAAAACCGTTCTGTCACGAAACAAAATGTCGCTCCAGTGTGCGGGCGACCTAAGTCACTGGGTTTGAAACGTTTTGGTTTATACACTTTAGCACGGCTAGACTGAATCTCCTTTGCAAAGACCTTGGGGTGGTTGTTCAACCTATCACTATAACTGGTGCTTCGTCGCTTTATGTCTTCTATGACGGAAGGCTTTTGTAGATCTCTATGGATTACACGGCTGGGCACATACCATGAAGCGTTCGTGATGACTTTGTTCTAGAAGCGCTGGAATGTTCCAAAGTTGGAGTTACTGATCCTACATCTGCATGCCATAAGTCCATACAGGTTTTAGAATAGCTTTAAAAATTAATAGTTTGTTTTTCAAAGTTACCTGGGCTTTCTGCCAGTCAAATCAGTATACTTTTTGAAATGGTATACCAAGCTGTTTCCGCTTCATAAATGTAGGCTATGAAATATGAGGTTTGAAAATTCAATTTTTACAAGACCGAATATATTTGGTTTTTGCCGCGTAAACCAACTAATATTTCTCCAGGCACCAGGAGAAGAACAGATGGGAATTGACATGTGTAACGTGGATTGATGGGAATGTCGAGAAGCGCGTAGACTGTTAACTTGCTTTAATAGTATTAATAGTAGCCTACTTTCACATACCGGGAACGCTCAGTAGTCAGCCTGGTAGTGACTCTTTAACAGTTTTTATGTTCCTTCCGCTCTCAAACTCTAAAATTACGCAGTTTCCTCCTCCTACTCTTTGCTTCGGACGACTAAGTATAGTCGACGTACTACTTCCATACAACGTCATGTGTTTCTCGCGATTTCATAGCTCCTTTCTGTCCTAATTGACGACCTGCTAATTTTTACAATTTTGTTTCGTTCCTGATAGGCGATATCATAATCTCGTAGCCCCGCCCCCTCTCAAAGGCCGCCATCCACTCAGCGATCCGTGTCTGTGATTGGTGGTTAACGAAAACCGCGCTTATCCCCTTCTGAGCTCAGTGACACCTTCTTCTGGAGTGTCTCCAACGACAAATGGCAACCGATTGCAGTGGTAATTCCGCCGGAGGATGTACTCTGATCTTTTGTCATTGATTATGCCCATGATTATTTGACTTTAGTGATATGTTTTCGGTTTTGTAGGACTGTAAATTGTGAATACTGCTAAACGTATTGGACTATTGTATTTGAGAAACGTTTTGAACGAAATTTAGAAAAGAATAATTATTGTTTTCCACTCTGAAAAACTTATAATGGATAATGCAAATTTTCTACGTTAAACGAGAAATCTACACATCTAATTTAGTAACACATTTTATTATTAATTAACGCTTATTAATGTGTAGTTAAAGAAGACGTATAACTAATAGGCCTACCTCCTCTGCCTTCAGCAGAGAATCTCGTCCATCCAATACCTTAACCAGTTTGCCTTTCTCGTAGACTTTTTCAACAATCCTCAGGGTAGAGTGTCTAAGTAGCCGTTCGGCATACGAGGAAGATAGTGTGGTCAGCACTATGCTTCAGTCGCCCATTATTATGTCAGGATGTTATCCTACATTCCCATTCCTGCGGTGTGAGTCGACGTGGGGGTTGAAAACCCATCTAAATTTTTGGTGCGCCCGCGAATTGAGTTAAGGGGAGATCAACAGGTTTTCGGTCAAAAAATCAAAATTTTTGTTGTTATCACAAAAATTCTCCATTTAATCGTGATTACAAAAATACACACTTTTATAAGGTTATCTACATTAATGTGACCATAAAAAAAAATTAAATTAAACGTATTACACATTGTTTTCCGGCTGCCATTGTTTAGCTTTACGCATGTTTTCCGTAACCATGGATTTCAAAATTAGGTAAACTTTTGTCAAAAACTATTAGTTCTATTAAGTTAAATGTTTTTGTAGTTGAACAGTACAATGTACCAATGAAAGTGTACTAGAATTAATCTCTTCCTTTAAAAAATTAATTATTGTAAAACAATAAAAAAAATTTCAAAAAATTTATAAAATTTAATTATTTTTTATACTGGTATTTTTTTCTTAAATTGCTTAAAACTAGTACATTATGTTTTAAATATACTTGTTAAGGTATGGTAGAAATTTCGAATACATAGCTTCAACAGATCATTAATTAACGGTACCTAACTAAACACCAGTTCACCCATTTAAAATGCACTGGACAAAAAAAGTGCGGATCTCCCCTTAACAGAGTCGTTGATAAAATTGGAAGTGACTGAATGGGGGACCCTAGGAAACTGAAACATCTTTGTAGCCTATTGCTGAAAGGAAGAGGGAGAGATGAGAAGGAGCAGTAGAAGAAGAAGGAGACGAAAAAAGAAGACAAAGAGGAAGAGAAATATGAGTAGTAATAATAATAATAAGAAGAAGAAGAAAAAGAAGAAGAACAACAACAACAACACCAAGATTTTAATCTTTATTTAATGTTAATTTATTCAGTCGCTTATGTTCTGCACTACATGGCCGCAGACATAGAGTTGATAAGACAAGTAATCACACTACTCAGATTAAAAAAATTAATTAATTAATTAGTGCTTATGACTATTTAACTTTGACTTTGCCTCTACCTTAAACTTTCCTCTGCCATGCTGTAAGTTCTACTGTTCTTAAATCCATCCTCAATCCAGACTGTTCTAACTTATGCCCGTTCATATGTATACGCCTACTTCCAATGTCATATATTTACGAAAAATAATAAGAAAATAATAATTCTGAAAGGGAATGAAACAAAAATTATATAAACACAATTTAAAACCCATCACAGTTCTTTAAAATACCAGTAAATAATAATTATTATTATTTAACGCGGAGAGCAGATTAAGCTAATGAAAATTCATAGGCTATAATGTTGTATTGTTTGGTTAATGAGTTTTAAAACGGGACGCTGTAATGTTGACGTTAAAGCTAAACAATTTAATACACTCTGTTGTCTGTTGATTTAATAATCGGGCCGACCGCCCCTGTCGAGTTTGGAAAACAGGGAGTGACCTCGGTAGCCTCATCCCCTCCCCTCCACGACACAGTGAATTTTACCTCTAACAGTATTATTATCATAATAGGAACCCTTGATTCAATCCCCTTGAACGAAATCGGTACTCGAGGTGCGCTCAGTCAAACTTTTGGTGTTTTAGTCTATCAATTAGTTATTAGAAGGACGGAATAATAGGTAATATTTAATAATAAAATCCAAGGGTAAAACACGTCATCATTACCATCATCAACACCGCCGCTGTCTTTCTTATCGTCACCATAATGATTATTATCATCTTCAGGCCCCATCAGGCCTTAGTTGACCCGAAATTCATCTCCACTTCCGTCTTCCACAACACGTCTCTGTCAGGCAGCTGTCACAAAAAAATATCTCAAAGCTATTACGTTAGTCTTATATACCATGCTATTTCTGGTTCACACCATCTTCCGAAACATTTTCGTAAATGTTCGTGTGCACTGATTTTTAATTTTTTTCTAATGTCTTATTTTCATTTCCGAACACGAAGTGAACATTCTTCTGCATTTCTTAAAAATGTTATTTCAGCAACTTGAGTTTTCTTTCGTTCCTTTTTACCCAGGGACCTTTCTAACTTGCATACAGAGATTTGAGGATAGCTACTGTACTGTAAAACTTTATGCGGATATTCTTTCTTGTTGTATCTGTAAGGCTTCTATGGATCGTTCCACAGCAGCTTCTACATTTTTCCAACTTATTATTCTAATCAATGTCGTTTTCGTACAAGATGTTACATCCCAGATAATTAAAGTGACAATTTGCTTGAAAATTACATTGTCCACGATTGTCTTCGTTGTAATCAGGGATTTATAAACAAGTGCCTGAAAACACTTGAAAAAACTGTTACGAAAATGATAATGAAATAATAATGACGAAAATAATAAATCTATTTATTCATAGTATGAACACTTGATTTAATAATGACGAAGAATGCGAGTGAAAATAGATTCATTGTCAATATATATATATATAAATAATTAATTAATTGTTTGTATAACAAATAACCACAATAAATCTACCAAGTATCTTCAAGTTTTAAACAAGTATTTTACGATTAGCTAACTGAAATGTTACTTTTCCTGATTTAAAATGTTAGTGAGTGAACCCGAACGAATGTCGTTTCCCATAAGTGTAAGATGTTTTGCGGCAGAGAGCGCTAGTGTCGGTCGACTGATTCGAATCATTGTAGCGTAATCCAATCGGATCATCTCGGTCAGTAGCGCTTAGTGATTAATTCCGAGCCCTTGGCCTCATCTGGGGCGTTTACCGTAATTGCATTTACGTTAATGTAATCCGGCACCCCTAATTATGTCTGACCTTAGGACACAGTCATAACTATACACCACAACTATAACGCTCTATTAGATTGCATCTTAGATTTACAAAGCAGTTCTTTCCCTCTGCAATCATTCTTTAAGTATATATGTATACCTACTAGCATTATGTTTACTTTACACTGATTTATAATATTATAGTTTTTGTTCCTATTTTTGATTTTTCCTTCTCTTCTGGCACCATTTTTATTTAGGTTTTACATTTTAAAGGGAGTTTTATTTACAATAATGCTCAATATAACTACTTCCATTACGAATATTGTTATTAGTATAAATATGATGTTATTTACATCCGCGAGTCGAAGAGATACCCGGGCGCCATAACTAGAAAGCCAAAATAAGCATAGGCTTAAAAAAAATTTATTTCATGAAACTAAGAACACAATTTCTTTGTAAAGACTTCTTATTTTAAATAATTTTCATTGAAAAAATTATGAATATTAATTTACATGTAGCCATTTCTTTTTTAAATATACCATAAACAGAAATATAGCACAAACCTGGTTTTTTATACACTTTGCAACATAAGCGGGGTCATTTACATGTAACACTACTGCTAATTATCATACTCCGCTGGTGACAGAAGGAGGCGTTTGAAAACACGGCATTGTGAGTACAAATAGATGCGATTTTCTTTGCTTTGCATCGTGGGAGCGGGGTGTCGTTGCGCTCATGGCTTAATTGCAGAGTCCGAGACGTGCCCGATGACTGCCCAAATGGAAACAGTGCCGGTATTTCTAAGAGACTTCCTAAAACTAGGAAGGAACACGCCAACTCGATTGTTCGCTAGATGGCGCTTTGATGACACAATTTTGTATGCTTTCGTAGCACTGTCTCTGGTGTCTATTTGGACAGCGGATGCCGCCCGTCTCGAACACAGCTGGCAGACACCCTGACGCCAGTTCTGCGAGGAGCCTGACGCGAGCTCCTTGCCGGTGGTAAAGACAGACAGTGCCAAATAGAGTGCTAGAAACATGCTGGGGGGAGGGAAGAGTTCCCTAAGGAGATATGGGTAAGAAGAAAGGAATGGAAATTGCCTGGGGCTATTCAGAAGTAGCTTAGCAAGGCTGACATTACGGGGGTCACGAAGATTCGCCCGTGGGCGTTTGGCCCTAATGGAGGGTGGTGGAGGTTCAGTAGTACTAATAGTTTGTAGGTAGCGGAAGGATGACGTCGCTGCCTAAGCAAACAGAGTTTTGGCTAGTGACCGGACAAA
Organism: Magicicada septendecula; assembly: GCA_034769895.1. Taxonomy (NCBI): domain Eukaryota; kingdom Metazoa; phylum Arthropoda; class Insecta; order Hemiptera; family Cicadidae; genus Magicicada; species Magicicada septendecula. The sequence continues at coordinate 106,013,712 of CM068372.1, read as the reverse complement.
GGCAGCAAGAGTGGGAACTCGAAAAACTCCACGAATTACGTCATTCCTAATAAACCGTGGAGATCCCGACAAGGAACGTAGGGTTTTGGACCGGAACTGTTCCAACTTTGAATTATTCCAATTTTTACCATAACAGTCGCTATGAAGGCTGCGAGTCAACGACATTACACTGCGCCCTGAAACACCGCGAATCAGTATTTATTAATCGTCAAGATCTCTTTGCATCTATTTGGCGATCAACGCAGAGAAATCCGAGGCGATCTGCTTCACTCGTAAGTCCATTACCCGGCGCCAGTCTCTCTTCCTAGAATGGAAGCTTGTCCCCTGGAAGGAGTCGGTGAAGTATTTAGGCTTTCAGCTTGACCGACATCTTAGTTTCAACGTTCATGTGACTGACACCCTCAACAAGGCTCGCGCGTCCGAGCCAAATTGTTTCCCATGTTTTCGTGTTGCAGCCACCTGGCACTACGCACTAAATCATCATCTATCTGTTGTTTCATCGGTGACAACAGATAGACAAGAGCGACCACCATGAGGGTGCAGCGTAGGACTTGAGTCTGCAGACTGACGAGCGTGAAGCCACTCGGGCAACTTCGTTACTGTTCGTCCGCCGCTATTGTCTAGTCTCTCATCAACCCGTTCACTCCACGCTTATAAAAAAAAATATTAAAACATAATATAGAATTAATTTAACCATATCGTTGTACTCCATTTATTACACTGAATTGTAGTTTTTGTTTTAACCTCCAGAAACAAACAATTTCAGTGGGTCTCCAGTTAAATATGAACTTTTTGACTACATCATCGCATTAGTATATGAAATATACGTTTATTAAGAAAACTTATTTTATACTGTTTTGCCGGTTTTTAGGTTCATTTTTTTTACTCACAATGTTGGTTTTGATATATATTGCTGTAATCAGTTGTGGTAAAACTCCTCTTTACCTGTCCACTAACTTCGCAGGTTGGTTTCGTATTTATCTGGAGTCAAATTAATCAATTATTTTTATTTCTGGAGTGATAAACGCTGAAACAATATATACAATTCAGGGTAATAAATGTAAGAAACGATATGATACGAATTAATTCTTAATTGTGTTTATTATTTATCTTCAAGAATTATATAGTTACTTTTATACCTTTACAATCAACATTCATTTTAATATTAAATGTATTTTTCTCTGTAAACACAGAACTGAACGTTCTCAGTTGCAGACGATAACAAAAACTATGACCAATCAGAATGCAGGAACATTAGCTACTGGTAAAAACCTCGTTGGTTTTTGTAAATTTATTATTCTGGTCTAGTGCCATAACAATATGAAAGTGTGATGAATAACCTGTACAAATGTTAAGTCTGTAGCACAAATAGATGCTGATAAATTGGGTCATTTTTAAAAGCAATTTTAACATGGCATTTTAACATATACGGTTCCCAACCCTCTTAAATTGACAAGACTCCTTTGAAATGTTACACGAACGTCGCATCGAACACTTACAGCGCGTGTACCTAATAAAAACTGTTACACTAAAAATAAAATGACAATTAAAACTTTAAAATGAAACATCGAAATGCTTACAGGACATGTATAGGTAGGTTATACACGAATAAAATTTTACACGAATACACACAGACACTTGGATACACGAAAAATGTATACTTCAGTTTATGTATTTGCAGCCGTGAACTTATTGTGCTAAAATAAATACACAAAACTTTAACCAAACGTTTACCTAACTCACATCGAACAACAGAATATAGGCGGGCATAGATGAGAACGAAGTTAGCCGAAGTTGCTTGAGTGGCTTCACGCTCGTCAGTCTGCAGACTCAAGTCAGCCTAGGTGCCACACAACATCGATCTTTCGAACAACGGCGCCGTCACCAAGAACAAGACGGACAGCACTCCTAATGGCAGCCTCTGACGACGCTTGTAATAAGCGTAAACTGGTTATTATAAGCGTATTGGTAACATTTTTACCAATAACAGATTCGTGTTCCGAGTCAGTAGTATTATATTTATAATTAGTTAATCAACGGCCACGTCATGAACAACAAAATCCAAAAATTCAGTCAACTAGTTAATGACAGAAACATTGTTTTCTATTCTTCTTCATCTGATTAGACCTTTACTCAAAACATCATATTACATCTTTTTATAACGTTATATTGTATCTTTTTATAGCGCAAATAAAAAATAATTTTTTTGCTTTACCACTGTATTGTACTATAAATTAACTAGCTGTTACCCGCGGCTTCGCACGCGAATATTTGACTTCTAATAAGTATTTTAATATAATTCTTATTGTCTATGTATATTGTTACTTAACGAGTTGATTAGTATTCATTCAAGCCCCACGTTGGGCTCCATGTTGTAATAATATAACAAGTTGATGGGTGTTCATTCAAGCCCCGCGATGGAGCGCCACTCTGTTACTAGACGTTTTAAGGTGTGTTATTATTATTTATAATTTGATTTATAATTTACGATGGTTCAAAAAGGTTTAAAAAACTGAAAAATGTTCAAATTCTCCTTTCGAAGCACTGGTTATTTTAGATGTTAATTACCACTTACTTACCGATGTCAATCTTCTAACGTGGATCTTCTCTGCTTGTAATATTTTGAAAACAACACAACGCAATTCATACAATATTTACCACTAGTTTGGATGTGGATATTATGTAAATAAAATAGTTCTGTATATGAGACTGTTTTGATATTATTCAAAATCTTGGCCGCTTATTTGCCTTATTGCCAATCTGTAAAATAAGTGCTCTGTTGTTGTAGTTATTATAGTCTACCTTGAAATGACGGACTGACTCGATTATATGTAAAATGGTAATTTATTAACAATAATTAAAGTTCATTTAAAACCTTTTAAAACATTTTATAAAACATTAAAAACAATTTAACTCGTTACAGAGATTCTTAAAACTCAGGGCTGGTAACACTGGTTTTTTATGTTGTATTTCTCTAACCTGATTTGGTTAAGTTCCTTATTTATAATTAACAAAATCGTGAATTCTTTTAGTATACAAGATACTTACTACAAAAAAATGCTTAAATACGATAATGACGTATTATGGAGAGTGGTTACATAAATAGAAAAAGGTTGATTATAATTGTAAACTATCGTATCAGGCACGCTTGCATTTAAATTTGCAGGTTATGGTATAGCATGTGCAATACGATTATTATGTCTGTATATCGGAATAAAATTCCGTTAATGGTTATAAAATTTAAAATATAATGATTAATTTATAATTTCAGTGCAATTAAAAATATTTATGCTTTTTTTGAATTGAAAGCATTGCACTGTATTGATTGTGTACCCTTCAACAACAGGTAGGTTAGAATGAAAATTCTTCTAAGTTAATCGTTAAAAATATTTAAATTCACTTTATAAAATCTTATTGTTACACATAATATTAGCTAATGACACATTTAGTAATAATTAACTTTATTGACAGTTCTCAATATTATTAATAATCGAATTGTATTTCGTTATTGTTTAAGTCAGATCAGCATCTATGTGCGAGTACATTAGTGTTGGTTAATTAGTAATTTGATTTTCAGTTCTTCTTTAAAATTAATAATATTTTATTTAGAAATAAAATTGAAAACTTTTGTTCAATAATGTGTTAATTCATAATTATTATTGAGGTTAGTCACGCATGAATGCATTTGACTAACGTAGTATCAACACAAAAATTATTATTTGATATTCGTTTTAAATTCTTTTAAATATTGTTTATTCTACATACTCCCTTATTATCACTCATCATTGCTGATATTATACACTAGCAATGGTATATTTCACTATTTCGTATCACTGTTTACACTTCACACGTTTGAGGTTATTATTACACATATGTTAGGTTAGATAAATTGTTTACTAACGGGGGAACGCGCACACTTTGTAAAAAATACTTCCATCGAAGAGTCGTTCTGTCCTCGTTGATGATTAGTTTAGTAGTGAAGCTAAGGCCAAATGTATAAACATAAATTTTACTTTTTAGTTATGTATGTACAGTTCTTAGTTATGGGGCTGAAACCTGGGCTCTAACTGAGAAGCGTCTAAAATTTCTCGAAGTTATGGAGATGACATATCCCAGGAAGGTTGAAGGAAACACAAGAAGAGATCGAGTCACAAACGCTACTATAAGAGTGGGTCTTAAGACAGCACCTTTGAAAGGTGAAATTAAGAAAGCACAGTTGCGCTGGTTTGGACACGTTCAGAGGATGGAAGGTATAAACTTCCAAAACAACTGTATGAGGCAAAAATTGCCGGGAGGAGACCCAGGGGTCGGAGAACAGTGAGTAGGAAGGGCAATGCTCTCTGCAGAGTCTGGGAGTGCAGTGGAATTAAGCCTGGCCATGCAAAAACAACGGTTGCGAGATATTTGCTGAACCTCTACACCTTGCGGTAAAAGAGAATTGGAATAAGAAGAATAAGTTATGTATGTAATTTTATTAAAATTATAAAGACAATTTCTTGTTAATGGACCGCAGTAAGTTTGCGTTTCATATGCCTAACTTGACCGTGTGTGTGTGTGTGTGTGTGTGTGTGTGTGTGTTGTAGAGTTATTGTACAAGATATACAGTTTATGTAAGAATGGAGATGTCTTAACGCCCGAGAGAAAATCAATAGGCTTCTACATTTTGGGCACATATGCAAAAAAGTACGTGATTCTGTTTGAATTTGCGGCAGTTATCGTTCGCCATAGAGACACTTTTTGGAAATTTACTTTTCTTCATGTTTTTAGGGTAGTACAATCAGAATCAGCCCTCATCTCGAACACCATTTTTTGCGCGATCACCTTGCTCCCGTTTCGTTACGGAATATAGAAATCAAAACAATTAGGTTTTCACCGCAACTAGTATGGCGACGTTTGCATTCGTCCCCATAGTGATGGGTAAACGAGGATTAGGTATTTGGTCCCCAGTACTTTATTACATAGCCTCGTAACGTGTATTTTTGGCCTTACGAAGCACTAAATACGAAGCGCTTATAGTACGGGCAGTTAATTACCGACTGTCAGTAAGACTGAAGTCAGTTTTGTAGGCCAGTCAACTAATTGCTGGTAACTTTCGGACGCAACTTCGGAACATAAACGATAAAGCTACAGCCAGAACTAACTGCCTTTGTGATAAAGTGGAACTTAATTATTCATTTGAAGGGATTAGTTTGCAACAGTTGCAACTGAAACACAAAGCGGACACGTACTGCAGTAATATGGCGTGAAGAGTTTAACTGTGCAATTATGGAAAGATGAGATAACATCAGGTTTGTATGACTGTGTTAGCAAACAACAAGAATCAACTATTATCTTCACAAGGTTCAATTATAAATGTATTTATAATTACATAATCAAATTGCATTCGACTTATATCAGTTAGGATTAACAATGGGTTAAAAAGAATTGTCTTAACATGGTATCGGTAAATAAACGTAATATTTTTTCATTTCTGGTAAAAAATAAAGAAAAATCAAACATACTAGAAAAAAATTGAATTTATCAAATACACTGTGCAGAATGCTGTGCTATATATTGCAACAGTACACAGGGTCTACGTTCATATAAGTAGAATACTAAGGCTATAACACATTTTCTGACGGCCATAGACGTTTTAAATTGATTTTGTTCTTTCTTTGTAAAGTAGTCATAAGTTTTGAACAAAACTATGTTTAAAAAAATATGTTATGTCAAGATGTTCACAATTTGATTCTTTTTTATGTCATGTGAAATATTTGTGTGTAAGTGCGCGGGTACGCGTGTGATTTACATTTTCTTTAATAACTTCGTTAAAAATTAACATTTCGTTCTGAAACTTGGACAGAGTGTTCTCATGGTTATAAGCTACATTTTCCATATGTTCAATTCTCCACAACTATAATTTTTATATGTTTTTGAAATCAGTCTTCTTTTGTTTTCGTTATTTCCAAGAAAGTAATACAATTTGTAGATTAAATGCCTTTGCAGAATCGGACAGAGTTTAAGCCTGATTTTAGCCTATCTGTGTTCTCATCTATGACGTTGCTAGAATTTCCACCAATCAAAAGGTCTAAAAATTATTTGAGTCGATGCTCTGTCGAGTGCACATCGCTCAGTTTCATCTAAAGTCTCGTCATAGAACGACGTACTCGCTGTCACGAGTTTTTCGTGACAAGACAAGTCGATTTCGTTAAGACTTAGGAGTTGGTTCACGGTTCGAGTTCTTCGTAACTATTACCACATATAGAACTCAGATATTTTTAAATAGATCATTCTCTAGTGCTTTTTTGCGTAAAGTTGAAGATTTTTCGGGTTAGGGCCAAAATACCTAACGTGGTGTTTTGAGTTTACGCGAGAACACTTCAAGAAGCCGGAACTTGTGTAACCTTAATACACGATCTATTTTACCAAGTTTTGATCCCTGAGATTAAGTAAATTCAAGTTATAAACAGTAACAGTTCATATCGCAGTGCGTGTGTAAGCCGCGACGTTGATATTTCAGCATTAGTGGTCTTCGGGCGGGTCGACGTGCAGAGTCGCAGCGGTGCAGCGACCAGTGTGGGGAGCGCCTGGTGTCTACGCAAACAGTGGAATTCAACTTACATGTAGCATATATGTAAAACAAGGCAAAAGACTTATAAGACAATAGTAAATTTTAATGTTTTAATTTAATAATATTTTCCTACCTCCAGATATAGACTTGGTTGAATAATTTCAATGTAACCTATCTATGCAATTTTAATTTGTATCGTTGCAATATATAGGCCTATATATTTGCAGCGTAACAAATTATTATTGCATAGATAGGTTAGATGAAATTATGAACACAGAGTCTATATCTGGAGGTAGGAAAAATTGATTAACTATCACATTAATAATTATTATTGTCTTATTCAGTTTTTAACATAAAATTATTTATTATTTAAATGTCTTTTAAATAAAAAGTCTATTGGGTTCGTTTTACATATATCGTTACTTGATCGTAGAATTCCAACAGTACTAGAAACGTTCGGTGCTCCGCTGTCGTTCACTCCTCGTGCGTCGCTCGCTAACCTCTGCGTCGTTCGCTGCAACGTCTCACACACACGCGCTGCGGTTCTCGGACTGTTATTGTTTATAAAATTTATCTCAGGGTTATAAATGGATTATTAGCAGATCGTGTGTATTGAGCTTACATAAACTCCCGAATCTTGAAGTGTTTTCGAGTAAAACCCAGTAATACTGATGTCGCTGTTATTGCCCTAAAACGGAAATTTTCCACTCTGAGCAAAAAGCACTAAATGATCTATTATAATTGTAACTGAGTTCTTCGATTGGATCCGAGTACGATTTTCTCGTATCGTCTACCAAAGTACTAAGTCACATAGAAATAGACTTGTTCTGACACGAAAAACTCGAGACAGTCAGTCTCGAAGCGAACTGTCCCATCCGTACTCGGCAGAGTACCGACTCAAATAAATTTTAGACTTTCTGATTGGTGGAAAATCTAGCAACGTCATAGATGGTCACTGTGATAGACAGACTTCAAGTTAAAACTCTGTCCGATACTGCAAAGGCCTGTATAGATTTAATCTACAAATTGTATTACCCTCTTGCAGATAACGAGTTAAAAGAAGAATTTATTTCATAAAAAACTTATAAAAATTATAGTTTTGGAGAATTGAGTATATTTAAAACACAACCACTTTATATACACAAAACATAACATTACTACTGCACAACATAAAAAAAGATAAAAAATGGATTTTTTAGACATTTTAAAAATTAGAAAAAGCAATAAAAATAACAAAATTTTAACAAACTAATAAACTGAATTTTGTGTATTTCGTTTGTTAAAATTTGTTATTGCGATTAGTTAATTTTTAATTTTGCTTTCCTATTATACCTACATAGTTTCTACAATCACTTGACTTTCCCTATACTAGCTTCTCCACCCCCTCCAACATACACACATGTCCTTATACACACCCTTAACACATTTTCATCATCCTACACTTGCTTTGTTTAGTTGTTCTTAGCAGCTCTTTAAGAAAAGCTTAATAGGCTAAAACAGTTGTCAGAGGTAAAGAATAAACTGTGAAACTTACCAAGTGTTTGTATATTTTTAAAAACCTTTGTATAAATGTATTTGTTTTATTTCTTGTCCAAAACACCCTATTTTTAGTTTTTGTTTTGGCTTATTAAAAAAACAACATTTTTTACAGCTCTTTAAGCAGATAAAATGATTTTACTAATAAAGGTAAGTAGAAAAATATTTTTCTTTAGGCAAAATACTCAACTCTACAAACAAATGTACTACAACTGAGCAAAAAATATACCTTTCCTTAACGTAAACTCGTATACTATACAGTTTATACAATAACCAAATGTAGAGAATACAACCCAAAAGTCAAATACATAAGTATTACCGCAGACAAGTACTATAAATTACAACACAAACGCTAAACAACCCTAAGTGCAGAGATATTTATAATAATTTTTAATCATTTCGATGAACCATTTGACCATCATCAGATACGATAGCAGAGTTACGTGAAAACAACATGGCGGTCGCCTACATAGGCTAACTCATGATCTTCTTGGCTAGGATATAGGGAATCATTATTCTAATGTCAGAATTAAAATTTTATTTTTATTTTACGTCTGACCTTACATTTGTGTTTTAATACTATAAATCTTTATATATAAATCGTGCTGCCATTACTTTTTTTGTTTCAAAATTTTAGAATTTCTAGATTACTATGAATATTATTACAACAGGTGGAGTTGTTTAAATATCTTGGAAGCTTGATAAGTGAAGATATGTCCTGCATTCGGGAAATTAGAGCAACAACTGCTATAGCGAAAGAGGCATTTAATGCGAATAAAAGACTGCTGTGTGGCAAAATTAATAAGAATTTAAGAAAAAGGTTGGCCAAATGTTATGTATGGAGCGTTGCTTTATATGGTGCAGAGGAGACATGGACTCTGAGGAAGGAGGTTGAGAAAAGATTTGAAGCATTGGAGATGTGGGTGTGGCGAGCAATGGAAGAAGTAAGGTGGGTTGATAAAGTTGAGCAAGGAATGATGAGTTTTAAGAAGAATAGGGGAAGAGAGAAGAATCCTGAATGTAATAGAAAATAGGAAAAGGAATTGGATATGTCATTGTTTAAGAAGAAACTGTTTGCTTACAATTGCCACGGAGGGTGTCATAGAAGGAGAAAAAAGAAGAGGGCGTATAAGACTGATGTTAATACATAGCATGAAATTCAGAGGGTGTTACGAAGAGACGAAAAGACTGGCATGCGATAGGACAGCTTGGAGTGCTTTTACCATTTGAAGACCTGCCTTAGGGCAGAACACCAAATAAATGTATATTATTATTTAGATTGTTTCCGGATATCAGCAGATGTTTAACTAAGTTAGATCTTTAGGATTTATTGTTTTTATACTGATGCATTGTTTTAAATTTGTTATTGAAGATTACTGTTTGTCCATATAAATTTTATCGCCATCATTATAATTAATTTGCTTAATTTCTCGACTTTTTTAGTATTTTCTATGTTTGGACCATGAATGTTGCTTCTTGTATTGCGTCTGTGAATTATACGTTTAAGTTATATTTCTTAAAATTATTTTTGCTGTTCTTTGAATCTAATTTCTTGTTTTTATTTCTTCGGACCTCAATTCTCAGATTAGTGTATGACTGCATAAATACTGGCTTCCGCAGGAATTCCTCTCCAGTGCCATCTTCTTCACTTTCCTATAAAGTCCTCAGGTACCTCTTCCATAAAACAAGTAATGGAAGAAAACGTTCCTCATTCCCTGTATACTGGGAGAATACGTGAAATTTTGGTGTGTTTCCTTTATGTATCTTAAGTTACGTATCCTTCCATTACACAAGTTGGATGAACTGGCAAGCAGTAGGGCACCTCATTGTCCTGGGGTTGAGAAATCGGCCCCGAAGGCGGATGAACTAGTTACCAGTCAACGAAATTGAGATCTACAAGGCAACGAGAAACCACTACATTAAATATCGTTCAGATACCTCTAGCAATGTCATCATGGCTATGTACAAGGCAAAATCATCCGGAGCTTCAAGTTCCCCAATCGGATCTCCGGGTGGGTACAGTTTTGAACAGTTATGAAGTAAAAAGTTGGAAAGAGAGAAGTTGGGCGACCAAGAATATTGTGGCTGATGAATTTAAGGACCTGGTTTGGCACGAATACAACTGATTTATTCCGTACAGCAGTGCAGAAAGTTAAAATAGCCGGTATGATATCCAACATCCGAAACAGATAGGAACTATCAGAATAAGATACAAGATGTAGTGCGTAATGGTGGAGTGCTGTTAGAGTGTAGTTATAGATTGTAGACTAGTGAACTAAATAGACTGGGTAAACTTGGCGCGTGTAATTAAATGTCTAGTGATTAATTGTGAGACTAGGTCAATTAATATGATTCGAGTGTGATTATTTTAAAGGCATGTTCGTAAATACTACTTCACGTTTACAGTATTTCTCGTCGTGTAGCCTTTGTTTCGTTTCGTTCTGTTTAGTATGATCTGGTTTTAAGAATTTTTCTTAACTCTAAGCACGTGACAATCAAAAGATGTATAAAAAGTTTAGACTAACCGTTATTTGGAAATTCCAAAGTAGTGAGAATTTGAAAATTATGGTTTCTACAGGATGATGAAATTAGAGTAGATGATATTGTTACGTAATGCGGAAAAAGTGTTACGTAATAAGGAACGTATTACAAGTACCTAGACTATTCCAGCTGCAATGTGTGTGCGTACATAATGCTGCTACTTTGCGGTGAAAAGCAATTACTTATCAACTACCGAGTCTATACCAGTACGTATCGGTCAGTGCAGTGTGTTCAAGGACACTCTTTCCAGTAAATTCTCGGGAACGTCTGTTTGTTTAACAAGTCATCCAAAGTGACAGATTATTCTGGAAATCAGCGGGGAATAAATACAGCCATTCAGCGACGGTCAAGTCAGTTACTGTCGGGAGAATACACAGTGCGTTTCGACGTATTGTGGCAAAGTGTTATGTGCTTTATAATTGTGCGGGACAATTATAATACAATTGTGTTTTATATTAGTTGACATTTTTATTGCGTGTGAACAATTTTTATTTGATTTGTTGTAAGAGACCATCTTGCTGATTACAAACTGTTTAATTGTGATAATTAAAGCTGGTGTTTAGTGACTTAATTGGTGTCTTGTATTTTGCTTTCCACTGTACCATACGACGATCACTGGACCGTCGTAACAATATACAAATTACTTTGTATGGATACGGAATCAGAAATTAACTACGATTAACAATATTAACCCAAAGAAAGTCTCTCGTCAATAAAGTATAACGCTTTAACCATATGCGTACGTAAAGATGTAAACGTAGTGAGAATGCTGAGAATTCGGAGTACATAAATGAAAAGAGAACAGAAATGTGTGAGACATTGAGGTTTGTTACGATAAACAAGAAGTTTGTATGCATTCGCTACGGCTGCATTAAGGTAGGTGAACGTAAATTTACGTTAATGGAAAAAGGTTTTGCATGTTTTACACGCTAAGCATGTTACGTAACAAGTTGTTAGCTGTTTCTTGACTTGTTGGTATAACGTCGAAAAGTTTTTACGTATTTAAAAGTTTAACTGTCCTGTAAACTTTATCACAAAGTTTACTTCATGATGCAGTCTAGATATTTGTATAGTATACAGGAAACGGACAAAGTACGGTACGGAGATAGAATGACGAATCACGGTCAACCGCAAACCAAACAGCTCGATACGAGACGCTAACTTAATAGAACATTAAAAGCGGAACATTGGAATAGTTAGGCATATAGATGCAAGTCGATGATTAGACAAGTCTAATTAAAGACGTTGGTGTAAGATTAGAGGGAAACCGATAAAAGGACGGTTCACTGATAACTGATTACAATTTATTCAGTTTAAATACTGTTACGACAGTCTAGTGATAGTCGTGTGGTACAGTGGGAAAACAAAATACAAGACACCAATTAAGTCGCTAATCACCGGCTTCAATTATCAAAATTAAACAGTTTGTAATCAACAATATAGTATCTTACAACAAATCAAATAAAAATTGTTCGCACGCAATAAAATGTCAACTAATATAAAACACAATTGTGTTACAATTGACCCGCACGATTATAAAACATATAGCACTTTGCCACAATACCGCACCGTGTAAGTCGCCACTCAAACGCACTGTCTAATCGCCCGACAATAACTAACTTGACCGTCGCTGAATGGCTGGATTTATACCCCGGTGATTTCCAGAATAATCTGTCACTTTGTTAAACAAACAGGCGCTCTCGAGAATGTACTAGAAACAGTGTCTTTGAACACACTGCGCTGACCGGTACTACTCGATAGTTGACGCGTAATTGCTTTTCACCGCAAAGTAACAGCAATATGTACGCACACACACATTACAGCTGGAATAGTCGAGATAATTGTAGAACGTTCCGTATTACGTAACACTTTTCCGCATTACGTAATAATACTATTCAGTTTTTAAAAAAAATATATTTATATGAACTTGTTTATCTCTGTAGGTAATAGATAATTTTTCATTTCTTGCTTTTCTCTAACATCTTTCATTTTTTACTCTCTTCTCCAGACGCATGCGTATATATATAATTTGTGTAAGAATTACAAGCATCTATATTGAGGAATGAATAATTAATCATCGCCATCATCATCATCACTTCATGAATAGGATTTCTCCTGATCCGACCTCATGACTCTGGCCATCTTGTGACTGGCTACACATCTTCTTCCAACCGGCTCATAATCATAAGCCAACTTCCCAAAGCGGTCATTGTCCATTCTTTCTAGATGCTGTTTCCACCAATCTCTATAATTCTGAATAAGTTCATTTAAGAAAACTATATCAAGTTTTCGTCTAAAATACTCGTTTCTTATATGATCGAATCGCGTATATCCCTTTACCGATCTCAAATAGCTCATTTCTGCAGTCTGTAATTGGCACCAGTCCTTCTTACTTACAGTCCAGGTCTTGCATCCATACATCAGTGCTGGTACTCCCATTGTCTTATAGAATTTGGTACACGTCTAGTGTCTAGCTTTCCTTTTCAATATCCTCAGTATTCCACATATAGTCTTGAAGCTGCCTAGTTTATTGCTGAGACCATCATTACCTCTACAAGAAAGACTACAACGAAGGTAATCGAATGTAGAGACCTGTTCTACGAGATGGCCATTTAACATAATTTTAGATCGAATGGGCTATTTTCCACAAAAAGTCATAACCTTTGTTTTTCCAGTTGAAATTTTTAAACTAAATTTCTTACTTATCTGTTGGAGGCCATATAAACGTATCTGCAGTGCATTCTCGTTAGCCTGGACTACAGCTATATCACCTGCAAAGAGCAGCATATTTAGTGCTAAACCTCAAGAGAATAGCCGGACTGGAATGAATAATTTTGTATGTAAATTTAAATTAAACAGAATTTAACGTAAATTTGAACAACAAAATGCAGTAGTATACACAGTATAATTATTATTTGAGTTTATAAAATATTATCAAGAGTAAAAATAATATTTATTCTTAATCGAGTTGATTATAACAAATGGTGTGTCTTCTGACAATCAAAGTTGATGATTTTAAAATTAAGAAGTAAATTTGTAATGTAATATAAATAAAAATGAACATCTGCAATTGTAATTTACACTCGTCTATTGAAAATTCGATTTTTACATTTGCAAAAACCCAGTCTACAAAATAGCCAGAATTAGACACTACCAGTGAAATTAGTTAATCTGAGTGTGTTGTCTTGTCTGCCTTTACTATCGTTACCGTCGTAAGCGTTGGCACTAAAAGAGATTGATTCACTTTAACGCGTTTCTAAGGGCTGGCGACTTAATAATATTTATAGTGGAGCTAAAACTGAAGCGAGGACTGTCTCTGATTTTATTTAATAAACAGTCGAGAAACTGACTGAGGACAAAAAATAGAAATACGACACTACTCGCCCTATACGGTGAGAGGCACGGGTAGTACAATGATCATATACGATGACGTTCATATATCAACTGCGTAAATTAAACGTGATAAGTGTTTATTTTTTTGACAAGATTAGAAATAATGAAGAGCGCATGTTAAGGAAGTGATGAAAGTTGACTAGAATACTTAAAGCGATAGAACGTTTCTGTTACTTTGTTACTATTAATTTGTTTCACTAATAATAATTTATTAATATCATCTATTTATTATTTTATTACATTTATTATTTTTTGCTATTTGACTGACTATTTGTTAATTGCCAAAGAAAACTGGATACAACACATAAATAGAATGGATGACTCGAGAATACCAAAAAAAAGATAATCCAGTATAAGCCTCTTGGAGAACGAGATAGAGGCAAACCAAGAAAACGGTGGCTGTGAAGACGAACAGGCTGCAAGCCTGATTGTTGAAGTGAAGAATAAGAAGAAGATTTGTCAATTTTCCTTTTATAATATGAGAAAATCACATTTAACTTATAAATAGTTTTGTTTAAATTATACGTTTAAAGATCAGTTTAACGCCAACGCTTCCTCGGACGTCCCACACCTCTCCCTCCCTTCGGCTTATAGTTTCGTAGTTGTTTGGTGACGCGGCGGTCTCCATTTGGCAAAGATTTTTCCACCAGTTCAGCCGATACAGGGTAATCCTGTTACGTATACTCCATAATACTCAGTTCCTGCCGTATATCTGTGTTTCTTCTATGTTCATGGAGAGTATATCCTGCGACGTGTCTGAGAAATCTCATTTCAGCCGCTTGGATACGACTGGCCTGTTCTTTCGTTAAATTCCAATTCTCAGACCCATAAAGAAGAGTTATTAATAATACAAAACATATTCTAATGAGGAAACAAAAGGCTCCAATACGTAGGACAAAAACGTACATTCTGACTGAGAAAAACATGACTGGTATGTAATTAACAGAAACACTTGTTTTGAAGAACCGGAAGCAAAGTACAGTCGTTGTTATATTTGTCCATGTTCCACGGTTGCAAGCAAAAAGTGTAGAAAAAGCAGAAGGTAGAAATGTGTAGAAACTGTAAATGTTACTATCGAAGTTTGTTAGTCGAAGTAACAGATAAGCAAGAATGTTAAAAACACGTGGTGCGGTATGGATGCCATAACGGTGTTCAGTGTAAATAAACGTTAAGGAACAAAGTTTTTACACGTTGTAAACATCCACCAAAGTTTAAAAAATGTTGGGTCGTTGCAGTTGTATGCTTCTTGTAATGGAGAAAAGTTTTCAAAACTTAGAAACAATATTTAAAAAGTTGCAAGTTTGTGAGTCTTGCAACATTGTCTTGAAAGGTTTACTTTCTTTGATGATCCAGTCTAATTAACGACTTACATTGTGTATATATGTCAGTAAAGTTGAATGAGAAATTTGTGTGCATTTACAATGCATGTTTTTCATTTTCCGCTATCTAGGCTGTAGGCACGTTTCGATTCTTCAGGATTCCTTAATTTTATCTTTTATCACTGCCGCCGTTTTGGGGATCTACAAACGACTTACCTAAATTGAGCCTGTAAATTGAAACCTCTATCGGCAAATTTCCTGCCTCCATTCTCACCATATGCTCTTTCTACACGTTTTTGGCCTACATTGGAAACATCCAAAGGACAATTTTATACAACCACGACCAATCACAATGACACCAATAAGCCCCAATCAACTAAAACCAACCACAAGCCATCAGTAGCAACCGACCAACACACCGGTACTTCACTAGGCAGAAACCCAATATAGCTGACAATGAGCATATTTCTTCATGGTCAAAACCTAAAGGAGTAGGTCATTATGTAGTAGGTCATGGTTCATATTAGGAGTAGGTCATCAACAATTTGTCATCATGCACACGCACGTTAAAACTAACAAAACTTAAAACGAAAAAATTATTAAACAGGAAAACATTTTAGTAAAAATCAATTAAAGAACTTACCACGATAACAATATTTATTTTCATAAATGTAATGTGCACTAAATGTAAAACTTGAAAAAATCACTTTGGTGAGAGAGGTGTTTACTGGCTCTGGGCGACAAGTTCGACAATCATATTGGGGGAAACGTAGCGCGGTCCGGAAATGACTTGTACTATTTATAATACAGTACTTCGAGACAGGTACAATGCGGGTGCGTTCCTCCGTTCAGAAGAAAAGAAAATTACAAATAGGTTAGTGGACGCATCAAACCTTATCGACGGGCGCAGGGTTGCCGACTGTTCGAGTACTTGTAACGACGCAAATTATGCCGGCACGCTGCCAAAAGAATGGAAAATCATTCTGGAACATCTGTGGGACCTATATAAGCAACATCGGCTGTCTTAGTGAGTTAGTTACAGTGGCGATTTCTTTATTGCAGAACACGTGATTAGTAGAAAGTGACTATTGCGTTTTAGTTATGGCGGAACTCTTATAGGCGACATTATGTTGCGTGTGGACAATTTTAACTTGATTCGTTGTATGAGAGTACCTTGTTGATTACAAATTGTTATTTGTGACTAATTAAACTTGGTAATTAGTGACGTCATTGGTGTCTCTATTTTGTTTCCACTGTAATATACGACGATACGTGAGACCGAAGTAACAGTACTATAAGGAAGATATTAAAAACATAAATTCGTAATATTGTTACGACGGTCTCCTTGATCGCCGTATGGTACAGTGGAAACAAAATACAAGACACCTATGAAGTCACTAATAACCAGCTTTAATTATCACAAGTACAGTGCTAGCAAGCAGTTCTAGCATAGTTCAAGTATCAATTTCTAGCAAAATTTGTCCACACGCAATAATAATAATGTTAACTAACAGAGTCCCGCACAATTATAAAACACGTAACACTTCGCCACAATACTTCGAACCTCACTGGAATAAATCGCGACAAAAACTGAAACTAAGCGGCAGCTGTCGTTGTTTAAATAGATAACACAAGTGTTCCAGAATAATCCATAATACGCGTCAACACTACCAGAAGGCACTAGAGCGTAATTGCTTGCCGCCTTGAACACTGTGCGCGCGGACCGGTGAAGTCTGGAAAAGCCTCGGCTGCGGACGCGTGACAAGTGTCACATAATTGTCCTTCATCTCAAAGTATCAGCCATATGTACGCGCGCAAGCACACACACACACACACACGCACACATTTTACAACCGGGCTCCGCTGGAATAGCCGAGAAACACGTAGAATGTTCTGTAATGGCGTAACGATATTAAAGTTCGCAAAGTTTTGAAAATTAAATATTTTTAACTTTTAAATAAAAAGTCTTTAATATGAAAGTAACCTACCGTTACTGCATAAAAAACGGTTCATGATTTTTTTACTGAATCACAAAGCATTGCCATTCTGTGAGTTACTTATAAGCGCGGCAGTTCGGTAAACGCAGTATAGACGCTTGCCCGTACATCTTAAGAGTCAGCAGAAAACGAGATATTTTGGCAGTGTAGACAAACAGTTTAATGAATCCACAGATAATTATTTCGATCCGAAAATAAATTTATTCGACCCAAATTGGTTGACACAGAAAACACTGTTGTTACGCAATCCAAATGATAACGAAACAGGCATTACAAAGGCGGATTTCGATGTATATTATCAATGAACGATAACAGAGGGCGCGTCTATACACAGCGTGCTAACAATGCAAACGTAATACACGATACAAAGCTATGCGTAGAGATATCGCAAGTCATCTGCTTCGTGGGGATTTACATTTGAAGCTGCATTCTGTAAAATATTTATCACACACATAGATATACAGTATACAATCCTTTATGCTGTATGCACCTGAGAAAAATTATTACAAATTCAAAATACGTACAATATATTCAGAAAACCAACTCACACTTCATTAATAATTCCAAAAAATTCAATTCATCCTTCTCAAAACAAATATGCTGCATTTAATTCTATGATATATAGAATGAATAATATTCCTTTAATTAAATTTAAAACAGAAAAGCAAACAAAATTATATACGATATTGCTATAAAAAAGTATTGATAACATAATAGACAAAATTAATCAATAAATGTTAAAATAACTCTTTCAATAAAAGTACACAGAAAAATCAAAATATTAAATATATTATTTTAAGCAATATTAATCATAAAATTACAAAATTATTTAAAACCAAAATATAAAAATTACCAATAACAGTAATAAGACAGATTTTAACAGAATCAAACCTACAGCACACAAATTAATTCATTATTTTAATGGAGTATATAAAATTAAATGCCCTGACTGTAACAAATTTTATGTAGTCCAAACTAAAAAAGTTTAAAAGAAAGATTTATACAACACCGTAATTCACATTTAAAAACAGATATATACAAATAAAATTCAGCTACACTCTCAATCAAAAACAAACAATTATTTCCAAATTTAAATAACATCACTTTATTAGAACATATTTCCAAAGGTCTGAAAATGACCTTATGGGAAAATTTGTAAATGTGTAAACCTAAAAAAGTAATAAATTAATACCAGAACAAATACAGATTAATATAAAAAATGATAATATTATCAAAATGACTAATT
Organism: Magicicada septendecula; assembly: GCA_034769895.1. Lineage (NCBI taxonomy): Eukaryota > Metazoa > Arthropoda > Insecta > Hemiptera > Cicadidae > Magicicada > Magicicada septendecula. The sequence continues at coordinate 105,995,130 of CM068372.1, read as the reverse complement.
TAATAAAATAAAAATTATGTATATTATATATTACAATTAATTATATAACATATTTCATATACACATATAAAAACATTAAATTTAGTCTACATATAAAACAGCTGTTTTGAAAAATTGATTTAAAACATTTTTTGAATTTATTAATTTATATCTGATGACAATTTTACTGCTTCTGTATTTTTTGTGTCTACTTTAATTTAGTAGATCAGGATATTATTTTCAATCTTGAAAAGGCCCTTATTTCCATGGTTTTACTGTGCAATTAATTACGGTAGAAAAGATCCTTCAAGCTATTACCGTCTTGTTGGTTTCTTTTGGTATGTGAATTGTATTGTTCAGATGCGTTTCCAGATATGTAAAACTCGTTACCGCTTTCAATGTGTAATACCCGATCTCAAAATTTGAATAATTCTTCTTGCCACTAACGTATTGATGTTTAAATATTTAGTTTTGTTTATATATTTTTAAGCCTGTTTGACATCTCTGTCTTTGAAACATTTCTGCAAGTGCTGTAGAGTTAGCTAATAAATGAACAAAAGAGGCGGAAATCAAAGAGTTGGCAAAACAATGAAACTGTATTATGCTGTGAGTAGCAAATTTATAGTTGTGTGTGTGTGTGTGTGCGCGCGCGCGCGCGCGCGCGTGTGTGTGTGTGTGTGTGTGTGTGTGTGTGTGTGTGTGTGTGTGTGTGTGTGTGTGTGTGTGTGTGTGTGTGTGTGTGTGTGTGTGTGTGTGTGTGTGTGTGTGTGTGTGTGTGTGTGTGTGTGTGTGTGTGTGTGTGTGTGTGTGTGTGTGTGTGTGTGTGTGTGTGTGTGTGTGTGTGTGTGTGTGTGTGTGTGTGTGTGTGTGTGTGTGTGTGTGTGTGTGTGTGTGTGTGTGTGTGTGTGTGTGTGTGTGTGTGTGTGTGTGTGTGTGTAAGGACTGCTGGCAATCAAAACAATACCCATATATCCGATAACGATATCTATGCATAGATACGGCCCAGTACTAGTCTGTAGATGATATTTCCATTAATATCAAGATTCTGCGTTGCTTTGCGCAATGCTAGATTGAAGAGCAAGGCTGATAGGGTGTCCCTCAGTCTAACATCATTTAAGATGCTGCTGTCCTCCCACCAATCATAACCGTTCAGCATGGAGATTTTCGTGAGGTTTACTAGTTTCCCTAAAAAGGGGGAATATAGTTGACCAAATAGTAGATAGAAATATGGTACGGAGGCAGAGTATTAAAGTAATGGCTGTTACATGCGATCACCAAATGTTAAGAAGAAGAAAAGCAGTAAAAAGTAAATGAAACTACAGAATAATTTATAGGCCTAATTGTTAATTATTTTAAATATTTTTTGTTAAAATTCCTTCCTAGGCTCTTTGGTCTTGGCTTCTTAGGCCCATTGTTTTCTACAGAAACAGACGTATCGACAGTGCCATCGACTACCATTGTCAGCGTAAAATCGAGTTACGCTAACGTGAGGTGGTATACGTTAGTACTGTGGTCAGCCCGGGAAGGAATTTTACCAACATTGACTCCGGCCGTGTAAGCCTACGAAGTACATTTTAAATATTTGTACAAAGTAAAACTCTCTTTACAACAATTAATCCATTGTCGCATATAATGTAGCAGCCATGGGGGCGCAGCCAAGAAGGTTGCAACTTCTCCCGCATTGGGTAGATCGCCAAAGTCTATAGACAGACAGTACCAGCTTGGCTACTGACCTGCACACAATATACGCGGTACTCTTGTAACTTGCTGTTTATGCTGTTTATCATCAATCATCTTCCACGATGAACAAATACCGGTCTATAACACCCACGGAAAATCTACGCCGCTGAAGGTATTTTCTTTCCATTCTTTATTTCTCTCTGTTCTTATTCGCCTTCCTTTTAACTCTCATAAAGATCTGACGGTGTTTTTAACTTTTAGTACTCAGTACTTTAGTACTTATTTGTTCTTGCCAGAAGTCTGTAGCCTGGAATTAATATGTAGCTTCCAATTGTTCATTTCTTTCTTCCAATCAGTTCGTCCAATTCACTTAAGATCAACACTTACGTCTTAATTGAATTTGTACTACAAGAGTTTCTATTGTTCCTGTACGTCTGGATATGCATAGTCCTCCCAGCCGTTCCTGAACAGAACAAGTATATATATATAAGTTACCTAGAGACAAGGGGGGCAGCCGATGGTATAATATTTCACTATCTCACTTCCCTATTATCTCCCTCTATGTCACACACATGCGCCGATGTTCACACTATGAAACACTGTACAAGACTGTTGTGCGCATGTCCAAATTAACTGAAAATTTTGTTAGACTCGCAACGAGGTGTTTGCACACTGCGCATCTCTAAGCCAGTGTTCAATTTCTATCGTCAGGTTTCTACATTCAAAGCAGCAAAGTTATTGTATATTTTATTTTATAGCAACTTTGTTTACAACTGATGCCATATAAAGCATGCTGGTTTTCGTTTTTGTGAGTCCAAATAAAGATAATCTGTCAATCGTCTATCCCACATTGATTTTCTACTGGTTTTCCACTTTTATTCCTGGTCGAAGGACACCTTTTATTTTACATCTTTTAAACGTGCCCAAATCATTTTAACCTTCTCATTTTGATTGTTTCCAGTACGTTTGCAGTAACTGCCGTTTATTCGTTATCTCCTACACACCTGTCCGGAATTTGCCTTGTGATTCTAGAAGGCATGCGTAATGTGTTTCAGTAACTTACATTTTATCTAAACGTACTTATATTCTCTCCAAACGTTCGTTTTCCGTTCTATTCGTGCCATTATGTAAATACGTCTGAAAATCCATAATTTGAAGATTTTGAATTATTTGCTGTTTGGCTGCTTCAACGTTTCAGTTGTGTAGGTGGTTATTCAAAATACAAAATATTATCCATAGTTAACTTTCCTGACCTTAAAATAGCATAATCTTTCCTTTTAACACTTTTCTTTAACCTGAGCATAATCTTTCCCAACACTTTTCTTTAACCTGATACTCTGCGGTTATATAGGTAGGTAAGTGACAGGAAAAATACGATAACCGCATCGACACACAAATACAAACTGAGAAAATGTTTATCCTGCCTATTTATAAAGTTATTCTTTTAAAAACACGTTCCGCGTCCTAGCAGTGTTTTAGAACTTTGTAATTCGGATAAAAAGTTTCTACACAAGTTTTTCTTACTTCTGTGCATTATGGTTTTAGCAAGAATGTCTTTCTTACTTTTTGGTTCCGGTGGAGATAGTACTTTCTCGTGTCGACCGCGATTCGTTTGCTTTGTAAGTCACGCCTCGGAATGCGATGCGTTTCACGTCGACTGTCAAAAGGAACAAAACTCGACGGTGTATTCTACAAGCACATTAACTCTGCGGTTAGTGGCAAAGAAAGTGCTAGTATTCAGTGGACGACTTGAGAGTTTCAACGTCCTTCTTCAAGATGAAAGTATTTCAAAACCAAAGTCATTGAAAACAATAAGTTTTTCTGAATTCTTATTTAGACGCTTAATAAAAAATTTTTATCTTAAAAAGTAGAGCTCTTTTTAAACCACACGCGCGCGCACACAAACTAGGAGCAATTGAAACATCTAGTTTTTAGATAAATTATATCTAATCTATCACATCAGACAATGCGACTCATCCATCGACCCGTCTTCCCTTCAACCTGCCAAAATTTCTTGTTCCTATGGGCCTATAAAATAAGATTTTTCCTGTAAGGCATTAATTCTTGACACATAACCCTTCCTTACTTCCCTATATTCTTTGATATTATTGTTTAATTTGTAAATTCCAAGGCTCTTGCTAATTGCCTCGTTTCCAAATATATTGTTTTTTGTTACATCCAGAAATACCTTAGAAACCTCTTCCCCGCTGACTGACTAGAATTTGCTACGAGTTCTGGTATTTACGGCACAGGTTTCGCTTCCACACAGCGCATAGGTAACACAGCCATAACGTTTACCACGAGACGTTTCATACTTTGCCCACAAACAATTATTGCAATTATTGAGCCCACAATCTTTTGATTGTGCCCCAACGTTTGTCCAGCAAAGCCTAACCAAAGCAAAGTTTTAAGTGTCACTTTCTCTCACTATTAATTTTTTTGTAAAGGTGACCTCTCACAGGGGATGTCGCCTTATCGAAGCACTATTAGTGCGGGCGAGGAATTTGTGTGCTCCAGTGAAAGTTGACGACTATGCCGGCTGTAGCGCAGCTACTGGTAGGGTCTCCCAAGTCGGATAGACCTCAGACCAGAAAGCAGACGAAGACGTCCCACATCAAACTATCTCTTGTCTGATGTCCTTACTTACCCTTGCCCATCCTAGTTATCCTTTTCATCTCCTTATGGGCAGACGGGGCTCATCAGCCGTAGAGAAGGCAGCTGGTCAGGGATGTTGAGTCCCAAAATCAATACACCTGTGATTACAGGTTGGGGGTTGTGCAATGGGCTGACAACACGTTTACGAAGAAAGATACTATATCAACCGCAGGGTCGGAGATTCGTCGGAGGACCTAAAAACTAGGTGGAATTATCAGATTGCAACGAGCTATTAGCCTAAAGCTTGGTTTGCAGAAAAAGAAGAAGAAATAAAAGGTGTTTGGCAGTAAATTTCAAATTTGTTAATGAATTATCAAAAACATTAAGTCAGAATAAATCTGCGAATAACAACATCTTCCGCGCGATATTTCTATTTTCTACTTCCCCGCAGTACAGATTGTGTTTGTAAAACCGTCTGGAAAGAAGTATATAATGGGACTGAGAAACTCTCTTGTCGTGTATGTCTTATAAAAGCATGACAACAAAAATGATGTAAGCACGGAAGTGAAAATAGAAACCAAACAAAGAGAAATACGTGAAGGCACAGTTGGATAACGTAAGGAGGCAAGAAACCCGTTTTATTAATACACATTCAAAATGAGAAATGCTGATTAACCTCGGAATATTATTTAATACCAATTCAACCGAACGTCAAGCTATAACATTCCTTTTTATTCTTCCGAAACTCTGGTACATAATTTTCTATTTGGCAAAGTCGCATCATATGTCCGTATTTACGAGTTATATTTATCATAATTGCTCGCTTATTGTGTCATTGTCGTTTTACAGACAACCAAGTATTTTCAGAATTATTTTCTATAAACTTTTTAAGGAACTGCTGACAATGTGCGTCATAGTATGTTATTTTTCTTAAAATCCCAAATCGTTAAACGTATGCCTAACATTTGCATAGTAGTAAGACATTTATAAAAAAATAATATTACAATTTATATTGTTGCAATTGTTAATAACAATACATTGTTCCTTTCCAGGCAATTGATCAAAATTAAAAGAAATTATTTAGTTTAATTTATACCGTCAACGATTGCAGACCTATGCTGTCGCCGTTCGATGTCTTTGCAGATAAATTCATCTCTTGGCTCATTTAATCATTGTGAAATATTCTGAATAAAAGGTAGTTTTACTGGTATTATTGCCACGATTCATATACGGGCAACACACACACACACACCCACACACACACACACACACACACACACGCACACACACACACCACACCACACCGCTTGAGCCGACACATGCCACGTGATGCAGTTTGAGTATTGGGGTCAGTGCAAGCGCGCGCCTTGCATTGACTCCATCACGCATTCTAGCATGCTCACGCGTGTAGCGCTCGGGATGTGCACACTTGCTTTGTTGTTTTAATCGTGGCAATCATAGTAGTAAAATTGTCCAAACGGAGTATTTTCACAATGTGTATTCCCTGATTAACGAAAGAAAGTGACTGGCGGCGCGGCCGCGCGGCGACCGAGTTTGTAGTAAAAACATTCCACGTAATAATCTCGTGGAAACGTAAAATACAGGGCTAGAAATGTCTAATGAACTGTATTTTAATCATCAACTAAAGACGTTTTTTACAAACTTTTCTAATTTTTTAAATCTTTTTTCAATTAATTTACATTGAGAGTTAAATAAAGAATACACTTATTTGAATTAAAAATTTAGGGTTTATCATTTTTATTACGTAAGAACTCAAAGGTTAAGCATCGGAAAAACATGTGTTGTAAACAAATAGTAGTCCACCTTCTTTAGTATAATGTACCAAAAATTGAGATTCCTACGATTAAAATTAACGACGTTATTAATTTTTTTCTAATGTCCTGTTAACTCAGTTGTTAAAAGTTGTATATGAATGAGATTTGCGTGACGGTCTCTTTAGATAACTAAGTGTAGAAGACATTTACAACTTACACCTTCTACGTGATAGGAATACTACAGTGGATTAATATATAAAGTGAATTTCACAGAGAGCAGTGCGCAGCGCTCTGCGGCGGAAGTACAGTTAGAACCTAGTGGACCCATTTTATTCGCGCGCGCTACCGTCAACCCCAGCGTCTCGGCCTCTTCTTTATGTCCACAAATAGCACACGCTTCCAGGAAAACTGAACCGTTATACGCACACTAAGGGTAAGGGAAACTTCCAGCTTTCAGTTTAGTTGATGTGGTGGTTGAGTGATGTTCAGTTGTTGGTTATCTTGATTTTAAGTGTGAGTTTCTTGTGCTTTCATTATAAATTGACGTGTTTTTAAGTTATTTTGTGTGAATATACTTCGGTGGCTGAGCATGGAGCAACATAACGAGGCTGAACCAAGGAAACATAGGGGAAGACCTAGGACTCGAACTCCAAAGGAAAGACAAACTTCGGCCCGAGGCGTACCTATGAAAGGACAGTCAAGAGAAATTGTGTGCAAAGTGCGGGATATTTTGATAGAGAAAAGGCGAACAAAGGTCCTTTGATTCCGGTTAATAATGCAATACAGCGAACTGCAGATGCTCTGAAAATACATAAAAATACAGTTGTACGAGTTTGCAAGGAAAAAGAATTGAAAGAAATACAAGATGACAGTAATAGCCAACTTTCAACTCCGGGCAAACAGACGAAACGGGAGAAAACTGTGACAAAACTTGACACTTTTCAGGAAGACGCTATACGAAGACATGTATATCAATATTACATAAGGAAAGAATATCCCACTTTGAAAAAACTCTTACCATTTTTGGAAAATGAAGAGCTGTTTAATGGCAGTCTGTCTTCGCTTAGAAACGTGCTAAAAGGTTTAGGATTTACGTGGAGAAAATTTTCGGGAAGAAAAGTGATTACTGAGAGAAGCGATGTCGCTGCCTGGAGGTGTCGTTTTCTTCGCCAAATCAAAGACGAGAATTTCGATAGTATAATTTGGCTCGATGAGACCTGGGTCAATGCTGGGCATTGTTTGAAACAAGGATGGACTAATGAGTCACTTCAGGGGACAATGTCAACACCTATAGGGAAAGGTGAACGATTAATAATATGTCATGCAGGTTCTTCAAAGGGGTTTGTTCCAAATTCCCTTCTACTATTTAAATCGAAAAAAACCGGTGACTACCATGAAGATATGGATCACGACAAATTCTTCGATTGGTGTTCTGAAACTTTGCTAAATAACATAGAAGAGCCTGCAGTAATAGTCATGGAATGCTCCCTACCATTCTAAGCAAATTGATAAAGCTCCCACAAGCAAAGATAAAAAAGCTGACATACTTGCATGGCTGGATAGGAAAAATATTCAATCTACAACCGACTTGAAAAATCAGAACTTTTGGAATTAGTTAAATGGCACAAGGCCCAGAACAAAAGGTATTTTGTTGATGAATTGATAGAGAGCAGAGGTCACAAAGTGATAAGGCTACCACCTTACCATTGCCATCTTAACGCCATTGAGCTTATATGGGCTCAGGTTAAGGGGTATGTTGCCGAAAACAACAAAATGCTTACTTTAAAAGAAGTTGAACGACTGACTAAAGACGGATTTAATCGCATTACTGCTGAGAGGTAGAAGCAAGTAGTGGACCACACCAAAAAAGTTATTATCGATGCATGGAATAACGAAGGACTAATGGAAGAAGCTGTGGAGGAAATGATTATATCCGTGGGAGACAGCAGTAGCTCCGAGGATGATAATTGTTCAGAAGATGATAATAGTGATGACGATCCAATGGAGGGTATCAGAGAACTTTCGTTTGAAGACTACTAACTCACAGCTATAAGTGTTTTAATAGTGTATTTTTATAGAGTGTTTTAATAAGTGTTTTTTATAGAGTGTTTTAATAGTGTGAAATAAAAAAAGTAAAATTTTTTAAAAAAAAACCGCTTTTATTTAAAATTAATAAAATGATCAATGTACTAAAAAGGAGAAAATAATTCATCTTATACCAAATACATTAACAACAAATGAAAATAATATTAATCAAAACTTTTTGTAACATTAAGTAGACTATCACTGATAATAAAAGCGTGGGCGCCTAAGGAATGATATTATACCATGTTTAAATCAATCTTCAATAAAAAAGATCTATAACTGATACTATTTGTTCTACATTTACTATCACTGATAATAAAAGCATGGGCGCCTTCATTTAGACAATGTGATCTTAAACATGTAAATATAATTAATTAATATCAAAATGAATTTTGTATCTCAAAAATATTATAAATACTATTTGTTTATATTCATTGTATTGTGTATTTTTTTATTTAAAAATATAATCTTTGACAATCCTAATTTCAACGTCCCCTGTTAATAATAGTTTGTAATGTGAAGTATAATGTTATAACTTGATTCAATGGAAAGGAATCTTCAAATATCTGCTATTTTGCCTAATTTAGTTATACTATGATTCTCTTTATAGAATGTAAATTTTGGAATTGCGCACGATTGTACTTGTAAGACAAATGTACACACATATGCATACTCTGAAAAATTTAATTCCTCAATAATCAAATAAATGATAGCCTGATCATCATGTCAATTGCAGGGCTACCAACCATAAATTCTTCTGGAAGGTTCATCTGCCAATTGTGTATGACATTGTCTATACATAAATTAATAAAAGGAAGGCGACAATGGACACCCTTGTCGTACACCACAATTGATCAGGCCCACACACTAGAAGTTGGACTCAGTCTTCCTGTCTCAATTAAGATTTTGTTTTACACATACAAATTTTGTATGGCTGTAATGAGGTGTTGTAGGATTCCTTTCTTTGCCATTATTGCCCACAGCCTGCTCCTATTCACAAAACGTATTATTATTATTGTTTATTATAAAAGTAAAGTGTTCATGACCATAAATTCTGCTTCTTATATTCTTATGAAAATATATAGTCACAGAATATGGTTGAATATTAAGTTCCAAACTCACGAGAATCCACACTAAAACAAATAATAATTAGGGTACTCACAAAGCCTGCTTTCGCACTGTTACTTGTGACAGACATTATTTCTTACGACTCCTAAATATAGATTAATGGACAGACTAGTATTCTTGTAATTATGGCGTATGAACGACTCAGATGTTCACGATAATTTCAGAACCACTTTAGGAAGCTCACGATATTTTTTTCTTTTTTTACTACCAGGAATTTACATGTAGAAAATTAAAATGTTTACATAACCCACAAACACATGAAACACAGAAACATGCACACAAACATGAAACATAACTACACAAACAAGCATGCAAACGTCAGATTTTCAATTTAAGAATAAAGTTTTAATTCATAACGTATGCAGATCGGCACAAAAACGTTTAGAAGATACTTTAAAGATACTTTTTTATGTATTTAATCATGAAGTAATTTTCTGGAACAGATTTACCTAGTAAATAGTGTTTTCTTATAATTCTAATATTACAGATATGACTTCAATGTAGAGGTATTAATATCATTATTCCTTCTCTTTGTTTCCGGTTTGAGAATGTTTATTTTGGTATAACCAACTGTATAAAAAGCTATTAGATAAATTGTTGACTTATGTAAATTAACTATATTATACTTGTTGTTTATTATATAATCGAAACCTTATTCGTAGTAAAAAAAACATCCACGTGTCCTATCACCTAAATTGGAAAATAATTACTACTTGCTACAAACTTACGCTCTGTGATGACCTGATATAACTTGTACTTTTTTCTTAATACGGCTTGAAAATGGAACAAAACTTTGATATGTTTAAGGTATCAGTTTAGCAATTACTGACAAAATCTACACATTATCATATCGATTTAAAAAATACTTTTCTTTCTTGTTTACAGACTCGACAAATGTAATTGCCATGGGTTCGTCGTCTTCGACGCAATACCAGAAACAGCAGCAGCCGCCAAAAGAGACTGCAGCTGTGAAAGCAGTTACAGGTACGTTTTACCGCATTAATGTTGTTTTGTAATAGAAAATACTGTACTTGTTTTCCATTGATAAAGAGCAACATACGTTGAGATTCCGTAAATGGATCTCGTGACTCTGCGTTAGCATTACGGGTGTCATTGTACCTTTAGTCTTAGAATAACTTGCAACTAGCTTCGTATAAACTACTACTAATGATTCCCATGTGTACCACCGAAGCAGCTTAGGAGTCAGGCAGGGTAGGGTGCCATATGCGAGCCGTACGGCATACAAGAACGGCAGTGTGGCCAACACTACGCTTCAGCCGCCCATTATTATCCCCAGCATGTTATCCCAGGTATTCATTTTCAACAGGCTGAGTCGACCTGGGGGCTGAAAAACGCACCTTGATTTTATGGTGCGGGCCCGGGAATCGAACCCGGGACCTCTAGATTAGTAGCCAGCTCTTTTTACAATAAATTAAGAACTTGGTAATATTTTCTTGCTGGCTAAAAACCAGTCTTTTAGAATTGACGAAATTCCTATTCCACTAATTGAAGACATGGAAATTTTTTTATGATTGTTATACTTATTAATAGCATTTACTTTCAACAATGAAATAAAAAGTAAGACTTTCAAGAGGGTTTTAAAAAGTCTTCTTCTTCTTCTTCTTCTTCTTCTTCTTCTTCTTCTTCTTCTTCTTCTTCTTCTCCTCCTCCTCCTCCTCCTCCTCCTCCTCCTCCTCCTCCTTCTTCTTCTTCTTCTTTTTCTTTTTCTTACTCTTCTTATTTTTCTTCTTCTTCTTCTTCTTCTCCGCCTCCTCCTCCTTTCTTTTTCTTCTCCTTCCCCTTTTCCTTCTCCTTCTTCTCCCCCTCCTCATCCGCCTTCTCCTTTGTCTTTTTCTTCTTCTTTTTCTTCTTATTTTTCTCCTTCTTCTTATTCTTATTGTTCCTTTTAGATGATCTAAAGGGTAGGCTTACCGCTGCAACCACGAACACTTCCACCTTTCTGTTGAGTTCGTCACACCTTGCATCTACCAATATCTGTATAGTGTCCGAATGTTTCTACGTCCAAGTAAAACGCCGGCCTAGTATTTTTCCCAGTCCCAAATTTCATTTTTGTAAGTCAGGTACTCAAAACAAGACATCTGACAAAGGTCTTCTAAATTTAAAATGTCTACGATTGTGAATAGGTTTCTCTCAACCTAAGCATCTTGCTTAACAAGTGCTAAAAAAATGGGGGGCAACAATTTTCAGATAATTGTTCGTAACAATGTAAAATTTATTCGCTCCCACTTTAAATCTATCTTTTGCCACTGATATAGGGAATCATGCCGTAGGGGACTTGTTTAATAACTGTAAAAATATACTTAACTTCTACTATAAAAAAATAATAAATGTACGCCTTTGGAGAAAATATCGCTGGAAGACTAATAAAAAAAATTGTTTAATGTAAAATACATTACACTGTGTGCGTGCGTGCGTGCGTGCGTGCGTGCGTGCGTGCGTGCGTGCGTGCGTGCGTGCGTGCGTGCGTGCGTGCGTGCGTGCGTGCGTGCGTGCGTGCGTGCGTGCGTGCGTGCGTGCGTGCGTGTGTGTGTGTGTGTGTGTGTGTGTGTGTGTGTGTGTGTGTGTGTGTGTGTGTGTGTGTGTGTGTGTGTGTGTGTGTGTGTGTGTGTGTGTGTGTGTGTGTGTGTGTGTGTGTGTGTGTGTGTGTGTGTGTGTGTGTGTGTGTGTGTGTGTGTGTGTGTGTGTGTGTGTGTGTGTGTGTGTGTGTGTGTGTGTGTGTGTGTGTGTGTGTGTGTGTGTGTGTGTGTGTGTGTGTGTGTGTGTGTGTGTGAAGGCTTGCATACGATTCAATGGGAAATTCTTGATAACAGGATTATACCCGAAATAAACCGTATATTCATAATTAGGCCTATTGTTACTTGGAGCAAAGTTCCAGTTCGGCGATTCGAAAATAATTATTATAAGAGAACGCTTAGAGGCTTCTGCGGGAAAATAAAAAGTTTGCAAGTTGGAAAATTATGTGGCGCCTGTCGCGCCATCTGGTAGAGAATTTTGTAAAATTTACTTATGCAGCGTAAATTATAACCCCCGCGTTCGCAACCAGCGCTGCTTTAATCAGATTACAGTGATTTTAGGCATAAAAACTTTTAATATTTTTCCGCTCGTCTTTATTAATTATTCGCGTTAAACCTTACCAGCCGCTAAGAAGACGTGAACAATTCATAAAAGTATTTTATGAATTTTGCCCCACTTGAATGAAAAACGTTACTTTAAATTTTTTTTCCGCAACCGCTATAACTTGTGTTTAATAAATGTATCAATATTTATTTTGTGTGAAATAATGCTGTAAATACTAAGAATTATTTATTTATTATTCAAAACCTATTCCCATACAATAATGTAATATAAATTATATTAAAGTTTTATTATGTCAACAGTCATACAATAGACTAAACTACGTTAGCACTGCATTTCACACTTTTACAAACTTCCACTCTCTTTTATCACACGATAATTTCTCGTTTTTCCCTTTATTATCCCTTTCTTTTCTAAAAATTTTAGAAATGACTTAATCTCACAACTGTCTAGTTTTTCATTTTTTGTTATTCGCTTTTTGCAATTAATGGTTTGAAAATTCGTCTCACAAATATTATCGTTTCCATACGCTCTAAGTGGACTCACCAAATCATTTGCCCTTTCTCTATAAAATTCATAGTAGGCTGTAACTATAAGACTTTTCTTATATCAATATTTCTCTTTCTAGCCCTCTATAACCTATTTCTTTGCCACCCACCCCCGAGACTCTTCTCATACACTTCATTTCCGCATCTCGTATCCACTTCTCTCTCACTCAATACCCATGACACAGCCAAATGGCAAAATAGGTGTGTGTATATATATATATATATATATATATATATATATATATAGTCTTAAAAGATCTTCTTCGTTTAATATGAAATTCTTCTCTTATCCTTCTTTGCAACATATGCTTATTTTTTACAGTTTTTATGAGTCCTCTCACATTGAGATTGTTGCTTACTTTTTGCATCTCTTAAAGCTCTGGAACGTTTTCCCTTGAACAATATAGTTTCCTCAATTTCCATTTTTTATATCTTCTCTTCTCTCGCTAATTACTGACGCTTTGGTTTTACTCTTATTAATTTTTATATAATTAGTAAAATAGTTTACCTTTTTCTTGTCCGTCTGGTGGCCTTTTCTCTATATTTAATTCTTTTCTATTTAATTTTTATACTTTTCACTTCCACAACCGAGTTCCGTGAACCCAACAATTCTCTTCGCTTCCAGCTGCCAGCACTACATTATCTGCAAAGACCTCTTTTAAGATATTAACTCCGATTTAAATTCCAGTGATTTTTAATTTATTACTTCCACCTGAGCATCTTCTAAGGTTCTCACTTATGAATATTTATGATCTTATAACGAAGAGTTTATGCTTCAAACACCTCCTAGTCCTTTTTCGTTGGAAACCTCTCTGACCCTCTGCATTTAACGTCTCTATATTAACATGTGATGTTTGTTTGTCCTGTTTAAATGCGTGTTTAATGTGACTTTACGTACAAGAAAGCCCATTTTAACTTTGACGATTTATGTACAAAATACCTCTGTTTTTTAACTGTTTAATTTTAATAATTTGACGACACGTTGAGCGGATTGTACTGAGAATAGAACATATAAATTGATTAAACTCCTCTCTGTTGGGCGTGATCTACTAATGTTGTTAATCGCAGACGTTTTGGCTTCCGCTCTGAGGTCATCTTCAGCGTATAAAAACGAGCCACCAACTGACACGGTGTTCGACAGTTAACCACAGTACTGTGGCAAAATAACTACTGTGGCATTTTGTTGCCACAGCACTGTGGTTAACTGTCGAACACCGTGTCAGTTGGTGGCTCGTTTTTATACGCTGAAGATGACTTCTAGAGGAGAGGCTGAAACTTATGTAATTAACAACATTAGTGGAGCACGGCCAATAGACAGGAGTTTAATCAGTTTATTCCCAAAGCTGTCGACCCCGGCCGTGGAAATCTTCGATACAGGATAGAACATGTGTTCTAAAACGCGAATTAGGAAATATGAGCGTCAGCGAAATTGCATAACAAGATACAGATTAAACAACTAATTAAATTAAGAAAAATGTTCAATTTTTAATACGTTATACTACACACAACATATTTATACTAAACAAGTTTATATTTGTATAGACTCTCCTAAACACTCTTGAAAACAGGTTAAGTTTTGGTTTTTCCAAGATGGCTGCCAACTTCGTTTGTCTATTACAAACACTGTATTTTTAAAATGTTAACAATATTTATTTAAAATTTTTGTGTATCCTGAACCAATCTTCAGTAAGTTACTTTTTAATTTTTGGATTAAATACTAGAGAGAGGGAGAGAAGGAGAGAGAGATTAAAAAAGAACATTAAAATTGTTTTGTATTGCAAGTGAAATTAATCACCAATATTAAATGAAGTTAATTTACGGTTTAGCTCCAAACCTCAGCATTCTTCCGTTGGTAACACTGTGCTGTTATCAACACGATCTATGAACTAGATCATTTTTACTGTTTAAATTAAATGAGATAGAGAAGGGGGAGAAACAGATTCTGATTAAAAATAATATTGAAATCGTATAGGAAGGACATCGATATCGAGAGAAAATTAAATAAATTTAGTTATGGAACAAGAAGACGACTATTGAATAATAAAACGCGGAGGGAGACACAGCTCAAGTTCTATAAGGTCGTGGCTGTGCCGACTTTAATGTATGGACGTGAAGCATGGACTTTCCTGCTAAAAGTAATTTAAAAAATCGGTATGGAGAACCATACATGACTTCCATGTTCTAAGATTTATATTTAAAATAATTTACGAAATGAAATGTTTCCATAGAAACTACTTCTATCCACTTATTGCTTCAGCCTTAACCACAGTACTGTGGTCACTAACGTATACCACCTCACGTTTTCGCACTCGATTTTCACTGATGATGGCAGTCGATGGCACTGCCGAAAAGTCTGGTTTTTTAGAAAACATTGGACTAAAGCTAAACAGCCCGGGAAGGAATTTTAACAAAGAACTACTTCTTTGTTGCCGATAACGTAGTACACATATACAAAATTGTCCCCTCTCCCTTCAACTATAATTTTCATTTATAGAAAATTACCCCCACCCCGTTCACCTAACCTCTTCATTTATAGATATTTCATCTACGTTTCTACAATGGATTATTATGAGCTTCTTATCAAGATACTTTATTTATCAAAATTAAGTACTTTACTCTTGTTAAAACATAAAACGTTGGATGTAAACTATCCCTATCTCTTAACCGATCTTCACCAAAATCAATAGACCTTCAGTCCTCTACAATGCAGGGATGCATGCAAAAAAAAATATTTGATTCTGTTTGAATGTGCGTCAGTTATCGTTCGTCATAAAAAAAATTACCCTTGTTAAAACATAAAATGTTGCTGGTAAACTACCCCTTTCCCTTAACCGATCTTCACCAAACTCAGTAGGCCTTGAGTTCTCTACAATTCAGGAAAGTATGCAAAATATTATTTGATTCTCTTTGAATTTACGGCAGTTATCTTTCGTCAAAAAAAAATTACCCTTCTTAAAACATAAAATATTGCTGGTAAACTACCCCTTTCCCTTAACCGATCTTCAACAAAATCAACAAACCTTGAGTTCTCTTTAATTCAAAAAGGTATGCAAAAATGTAGTTAATTCTGTTTGAATTTACGGCAGTTATCGTTCGTCATATAAAAAATTACCCTTGTTAAAACATAAAATGTTGCTGGTAAACTACCCCTTTCCCTTAACCGATCTTCAACAAAATCAACAAACCTTGAGCTCTCTTTAATTCAAAAAGGTATGCAAAACATTATTTGATTCTGTTTGAATTTGCGGCTGTTATCGTTTGCCATAGAAAATACCCTAGTTAAAATATAAAACGTTGCAGGTAAACTACCCCATTCCCTTAACCGATCTTCAACAAAATCAACAGACCATGAGTTCTGTATAATTCAGAAAGGTATGCAAAAGAGTAGTTGATTCTGTCTTAATTTACGGCAGTTATCGTTCGTCATAGAAAAAATTACCCTTGTAAAACATAAAATGTTGCAGGTAAACTACCTTATTCCGTTAACCGATCTTCACCAAAACCAACAGATCTTGAGAACTCTACAATTCTGAGCTGTATGCAAAACATTATTTGATTCTGTTTTAATTTGCGGCTGTTATCGTTTACCATAGAAAAAAATTACCCTTGATAAAAAACCGTTGCAGGTAAACTACCCCTTTCCCTTAACCGATCTTCACCAAAAACAATAGGTCTTGAGTACTCTACAAATCAGGGCTATATGCAAAAAATTATTTGATTCTGTTTGAATTTGCGGCTGTTATCGTTTGCCATAGAAATAAAATCTACAGACACACAGATAGACACACAGACAGACACACACACAAACACTTTTCGAAAAATTACTTATTTTCATGTTTTGAGTGTAGTACAATCAGAATCTGCAATAATCTCGAACACGATTTTTTTTGCCATTACCATACTTCCATTTCCTTAAGGAACATGGAAGTAAAAAAACAGAAATAAAATTTTTAAGACCAGTTAACGGATGTAGTTTGAGAGATCGTTTACGAGACCAAGACATAAGAAAAGAACTAAAGTTACAGTCAGTTCTGGAGAGAAGAAGGGAATACAGGCAGAATTGAAAGTCCCATGTGGAACGCACGGTAGACGCGTATTCCTAAAAAAGCGTTTGATTATAGCCCAGTGGAGACGAGATATCGTAAAAGACCCTGGAAAAAATAAGTCAGAGACTCTGTGAAGTCGGAACGGGCTATAGCCCAAACCATGTAGTAAAGAAGAAGAAGAAGAAGAAGAAGAAGAAGAAGAAGAAGAAGAAGAAGGAGGAGGAGGAGGAGGAGGAGGAGGAGGAGGAGGAGGAGGAGGAGGAGGAGGAGGAGGAGGAGGAGGAGGAGGAGGAGGAGGAGGAGAAGAAGAAGAAGAAGAAGAAGAAGAAGAAGAAGAAGAAGAAGAAGAAGAAGAAGAAGAAGAAGAAGAAGAAGAAGAAGAAGAAGAAGAAGAAGAAGAAGAAGAAGAAGAAGATTAAAATCATTTTGTATTGCAAAAGTATCAATCACCAGTAATAAAGCATGAAGTTAGGCTGATCACTGTTTTCCCCCAAACCTCAGCATTCTTAGCCTTGAAAACATCGTGCTGTTGTCAACACGATACATGAACTAGATCAAGTCCTTTGTTTTGTATAAACACTTTGAAGTTGTATTGTAACGAGCGAGTGAGATATCCGGCAAATTCTTGCTTTATAAGAGAAGCTGGCTGTCAGTTTACCTGGGCTAGTTCCGGAGAATCCCGGTTTGCTCACACCACAGAGTTAATTAACTAAAGCTGCACACGTTGCAGATGTAATGGTGTCGCAAACACAAATTATCTGTGCAGCGCCAGCAAGCAGAGCATTCTTCGTCTAGCTGCTGACATCGACACATCGAGGAGCTCTCTTCACTCTGAGATTGACGTGGACTGCGGACTTCTAACGAAGAACGTTGCTGGCGGTTGGTACTCCCGCCCTAGCTTGCGCCGGCAGAAAGGTCTTCACGGCTGAAGGTGTTGAAAACTACAGGATCACCTGCAGTGCCGGTCCAGTAACGCCAAGAGTGAAGCCAAGCTAGCTGCGGCCACGTATTAGTGGGTCGTGCGACCGCCTTCAGCGTCCCTTGTTAGGGCCGCGTTGCAGCAGACTCGACTAGTCCGGGTGAATCGGTTGCTTTGACTTGTGTACGCGGTAGTGTTCGTGTGCGCGGGTGCGAGTCTCTTGACGGCGGGAGCCGTTCGCGGTCTGGTGTCGGTTGGTGTTTACCGAGTGTAGTGTGCCAACCCGAAGCCAAAGGCGGCAAAGTGCAGTGGACCAGTGAAAGTGCTGTGTGGTGTTTGTGGCTTTCGCGAAGCTCCGGACCAGTGGACCTGTTTTGGGATTACTTCGAGGGATCACTCAAGGTAAGGCCTATTTACTGTTTTTCCCGCGGTTTTTGGTGGCATCGCCCGCTTAGCTTGGCGTAGGCTAAGTTAGGTCCCTGCCGGTAGCGGTCGGTCGCTTCGCCTTGTCGTGGTGCGGGCTCCAATACCGGCGCTAAGCGGGCTAACTATCCCCGTAGGAGGGCTTCGGCCCGAATACCTCTGCCAAAACGCGATGGGCGACCGTCGCGTTTCGGCCGGGCAGCGGAATGGTCCTGCTAACGGACACTCCAATGCTTCAACAGTAGGCCCCGACCCTGTCCCTGACTCGGTCGGATCGTGCAGTGGTCCTTCTCAGGGCCACCAATCGGTCTCGGCCGTGTCCAACGTTGTCTCTGGGGGTACTCCTGCCCCGACGTGTACTGCGTCCCAGCCCACGCCTGGGTCGTCATTTACCTTCGTTACATCTAAGAAAAAGCGGAAAGCGGAGGAAACTCCGCTCCTCGATGAACCGGAGCTAGATCTGGATGCTCCTTCCCGCAGAAGCCGCCCTCCGCCCTTGTTCGTCAACGGCGTCAAGAACGTCGTTGACCTCTCCAGACGCCTCCGGCTCGGCGTTCGTCTCTCGGCAGACGTACAGATGTCTCTTCGTGGAAGGGACAGTCTGCGCGTTAACTGTGCGACGGACGAGGAGTACCGTGCCGTCTACTTGTTTTTACAAGCTAATGGCCAATTTCACACTTTTTCCAATGAGAAGGCGGCTCACGTCCGGCTGATTATTCGCGGCCTGGACGTGGACACCGATCCAGACGAGGTGGCGGACGAGCTCCGCCAACTCGGTTTCCCAATTAAGGAGAGCATTAGGCTCTATACCTCATACGGACCTAGGCGTAAGTTACCCATGCTCCGGGTGATCATCCTGAAGGGGGAACAGGCAGACAGACTGCTGGACCTGACCAGTCTTTGCGGGCTGAGAATAAAAGTAGAGAGGAGCCGCGAAGCTGGCCATGTCCCGCAGTGCCATCGTTGCCAACGGTTCGGGCACGGCTCGGACAGCTGCCACAACGCAGAGGCCTGCGTCAGATGCGGGTTGCTGCCGGCTGCGGGGCGCCGCTTTTGCATTAATTGCGGCGAACCTCACTCGGCAAATTACCGAGGATGCTGGGTTTTCCAGCAGCATCTGAGGCAGGCCGCGGACAGGAACAACCCTCCTGCCCGCCAGCAGCTTCCAGTCGTCCCGGATCGTGCTGCCTTTCCCCGTCTCCCGGAGAAGGTCAGCTCATCTGTACCACAACCTCCCGTCCGACCTCGCCCACGTGCTCAGCCACGTGCATCGTCCCTAACTGCTCGGGAAGAGCATGCTACGCCAGCATCGTCCCAAGATCAGCCCGTTCCTATGGACGAGGAACCTGCCCCGGAAGTAGTAGAGCCAGTCCCGGAGAGGTCAGAATCTCCCCCACCCGCGGCTCGCTACAAGCCCAAGAATAGGAAGAAGAAGAAGCAGAAGAAACAGAAAAACGCTGCTCCCGCTCCCCCTGCCCAGAAACCGCAAACCAGACCAACGCAGCGCTCCGGCGCTGGGGTTGCTCGGCAGTCCAAAGTAGAGCCCCGTCCTGCAGCTGAAAGGACCGAGCGCCCACCCAAGAACACATCTCGGGTGAATTCAGCCCGTAGCTATGCGCCCGCCGCCCGCAGCGACCCTGCCCCATCTGCTTCGTCGTCGTCCACATCACCCTCAGCTCTAGCCGAGGTAATGTCTTTCCTCGAGGAATATGACCTCGTAGAAGTGGCCCGTCTGTATCGATCCATCCGGGAGCGTCTTCGCACGGCGACCCCGACTGAAAAGTTCCTCCTCCTCGCGGAAGCTGCAGCCGCCATAGGTCTTCTGTAATGCTCCACGCTAACAGAATTACCTCCATCAAGCGCGACCTTTCCATTATAGCGTGGAACGCCAACAGCCTTCTGCCCAAACTCGAGGAACTTAGAGAGTTCCTAGCCCGTCGCAAGCCCGACGTGCTTCTCCTCTCTGAGACCTGGCTTAGGGCCCATAACAACGTGAGATTGCCCAACTATGCGTTTTACAGGGACGATAGACCTGGGCGGACCGCGGGGGGTGGCACGGCCATAGCGGTGAAACGTTGCATTGTACATCACCGCGTGGTCTTGCCTCCTCGCCAAAATATCGAGGCCACAGCCGTTGAACTCTCCGGAGTTCTCGGAGGTGTCCTCCTGGTTTCGGCTTACAAACCGCCGACCAAACCAGTTCTAGACGCCGACCTGTCCGCAATTTTCAGTGCGCATAGGAAGGTAATTCTTGCAGGTGACCTGAACTGCAAACACCCCGACTGGGGTAGTCGACTGACTACGCCATCCGGGAGGGCGCTTAGCAGGTACCTTCACGACCACCACCTACGAGCCTACGGACCCGGACTACCGACGCACTATCCCCTCCGACCTGGAGCCCGACCTGACATACTAGACATTGCAGTTGTCAAGGGAGTTGTCAACCAGATTGAGGTATCCGTGTTAACGGAACTGTCCTCTGACCATTGTCCCATCGAGGTGCACGTACCTACCCGTCACACGATTGGGAGAGCAGCGCGACGAGTGGTCGAGTGGGACCGCTTCGGGCCTGCTTTTGTCGCAGGCTTCCCGAGGAGGTTCCGCTTGATACCACTCAGCACATCGACAAGGCGGTCGCCTTGTTCGATGATGCCGTGGTCTCTTCCGTCGGCGTGTGCTCACGGATGAAGCCTAATCTCACGCCCGATTATCACCGGATCCCAGAAGAAGTCCGTCTTCTCGCTTTAGAGAAGAACAGACTTCGGAGACGGTGGCAGCGGACGCGAGATCCGGACGACAAGGCCAGCTTCAATCGGGCGGCCGGCAAGTTACGTCGTGACTTGCAGGCCTTCCGACGAAGCTGCTGGGAATTTACGGTCACCAAAATGGCAGACGATTCACCGGAGGGCGACTCCTCCGTGTACAGGATACCTACCGCGATGACCGGGAAGAGGAGCCGTCCTCCACTCCCGGCCATCAACGGACCTGGTGGACATCCCCTTGCCAAGCCGGACGAGAAATCAGAGTTCCTGGCCGGGTACCTGGAGCTTCAATTTGCTCCTAACCCGTCCGGGAACCCAGACTCCGACGAGGAGATAGAAGCCGAAGTTGAGGCTTCTCTCGGCAGCCCGATCACATCCGAACCTGAACCCACTTCGGTGGAAGAGGTAACGGACAGGCTTTTAGCGCTTCGGCCACGGAGCCCTGGACCGGACGGTGTTACTAACACCGCCCTACAGAGACTTCCGGACCGGGGAGTTCGCTTCCTGGTCGATTTGTTCAATGTGCCTGCTTCCGATTCGCCTACTTTCCTAAGAAATGGCGTTCGGCTACGGTCACGATGATCCCGAAGGCGGGAAAAGACCACAAGTTCGACGAGAACCTCCGGCCTATCAGCCTGCTGTCGTCCACTTTGAAAGTCTTCGAACGACTAGTCAAGCGGCGGCTTATGGATCACCTTCAACGGTTCGATATTCTGGTCCCCGAGCAATTCGGTTTTCGTGCTGGGCACTCCTCGACGCATCAAGTGATGCGTTTCGTGGAGACCGTGGCCGAGGCCGGTTGCTCGCGAGAGCAGACCGTCGCCGTTTTCCTTGATGTCGAGAAGGCTTTCGATCGTGTTTGGCATCCAGGCCTACTTTACAAACTCACGGAGATTCTGCTTCCGGATTTCTGCCTTCATCTGATTGCTAGCTTTCTTCGGAACAGAACCTTTCGCATGAGAGTTGATAACACCCTTTCTTCGGAAAGGGCTATTACTGCTAGTGTACCTCAGGGAAGCGTCTTGGGCCCCCTGCTTTTCTCAGTGTACGTCAACGACGTGCCCAAGTTGCCTGGCACCAGGTTGGCCATGTTCGCCGACGACACGGCAGTGTATGCTGTCGATCGTCGCGCTGAGACGGCCGTTATCTGGCTCCAGGAACAATTGGACGAATACGTTGAGTGGGCAGAGAAATGGAGAGTTGCCATCAACGCAGCCAAGAGCACATCAGTAGTCTTCTCCAGACGCTTTAGGCTCCCTTACAGACTCTACGTAGGCGATACACTTCTGCCCTGGTCTCGAGAGGTCAAGTACCTCGGGGTTCACCTCGACCGACGTCTCACCTGGCGGACACACTCTGCGCAAGTAGCCCGAAAGACCGCCCATCGTCTCTATCAACTCCGACCCATATTATGTAGCAACGCCATGACCCGCCGCCTAGGAAAGCTTATCGTCTCCACTTATGTGGCGCCGATGGTTACCTACGCAATGCCCGTTTGGGGCTACTTGGCCAAGACCCATAAGCGAAAGCTTCAGTCTCTCCTCGACCGAGGATTGCGTTGGGCATGCAAAGCCCATTATCTGACATCCAACAAAACTATCCGTGAATCCCTGCTTGTCCGTTCCCTGGACGCCACTATACGGACACGGTCCCGAAAATTCTATCGTCTCTCCGCCCGATTCCAGGGCAACCATCTCATTAGCGCCCTCGGTCGCTACCAATCTCTGCCAGGAGAATCTTGGACCCGGCCTCGGCGAACACTCACCCTCAATTAAGTAATTATTGATAACCCACGGCCGGTAGTAGGCCATACCCTAAATCCAGATAATCAGTAGTCCCTACGGCAGGAGCTCTTTCTGAAGCTCGGAACGTAGTACACGAGCGGGCGACGGGCAAGCCCTTCGTCCCGCACAGCCATTGAACTTGTGTGCAATGATAACACACAGACGCTGTAATCGAATTACTCGCTACATTAGTACGTACAACTGAACCACGATATGCAGCTACACACACGTTAATTACTTGTCTTATGTCGTCAGTATGACGAATGAACTTAACATTTATGAACTTACAATGACAGTATGACGGTAAGTCTGACAGTACAAACTTATTAGTGCCCTAATCTTTCCCGAACTCCCCCTTCTCAGTCACCTCTCTCTCACTCACTCTCTCTCTCTCTCTCTCTCTCTCTCTCTCTCTCTCTCTCTCTCTCTTTCTCTTTCTCCCTCTCTTTTCCTTTTTAAAAACTATCATCATCATCATCATCATCATCATCACCATCATCATCATCTTCTTCTTCTTCTTCTTCTTCTTCTTCTTCTTCTTCTTCTTCTTCTTCTTCTTCTTCTTCTTCTTTTTAACGGTTTTAGGCTTTAGCGGCCTGTTCCTATTCCATAGTCCACCTTTTTCTTAGCTCTACCAACTTTCCTTCTGCCTCTAGGGTTGTAATCTTTCGCCATCTTCGGTATTCTACGTCCTTCCATTCCATTTATGCGTTGAATCAATTTTCTTTTGCATTCTTTAATCCTTTCATTAACTGTAAAAATATCTAAATCACTTCATTTCTTTCTTATCTCACTATGATCTCGTCTATTACACCTTTTAACTGATCTCAGAAATTTCATTTCTGCTGTCTGTATCTACTGTTCATTTTTTTTTCTTTATGACTCAAGTTTCTGAACCATACAGTAGTGTAGGTATTACCATTTATTGCCATTGTTTTATGAAATTTTATTTGGGTTTCTTTTCTACATTTCTTTTTCCACACATTCTTGTAAAATTCGTCACTTTGCTTGCTATATTTCTATCTTGATCAAGTAATGTTAAATCAAGTAATCTGGATCAAGTCCAAGATATTTAGAATGGCTTAATTGTTGTATGCATGTGTTGTCTATCCATAATTTGGTCCAAACCGGTTCATCTCCTATAAAGGCCATTACTTTTGTCTTTGATTCAGATAAGTTACAGTTACATTCTTTTCCTACTTTATGTAAGATGTATATTGCTCGCTAGAGATCGTCTTCTAAAGTGACGAATGTAGCTTGGTTATCCGCGAAGAGAATGGGTATCAAGCTTTTATTTCGGTGGATTTTAATACCGTCAGGGGATTTTTGTTTCCATTTTTGAGGATATCATCTAGATAAAGGTTAAAAAGTAGTGGTGACAGACAACAAACTTGTCTTACGCCTTGGTTTGTTTCAATCGAGATAGATTCTTCTCCGTCGTCTATGTTTATCGCGGAGTGTTTATATAAACTCTTTATGGCCTGAACTAAGTGCTGTTAGTTGGTTGCCCTATACGGTGGTCTCAATCAACAACTCACAATTCCAACAGTAGCCTCGGAAACCAGGACAGATATAATGATAAAAAGTATCAACGACTCTATTTTCTGTTTCATTTTTCTTCTACGTTTATTTCTTTTCTTCTTTTCCACTACTGTCTTACTCGTATTTTATCCGCATTCGTCTCTTCATCTTCAGTCCTAACCGAAGAGGTATGCAAACACATGAGAGTAACATGTTCCACTACAGGATCCCCGAAATCAAGGCATTACAATGATTCGGATATGCAACAGAGTCTATCAATCAAGATGGTCCAAGAGAATATTATAGTGGGACAACCACAAGTAAAGAAAAACAGAAGCACCAGCTTTGACCACAGAGTTAACGAATGATGTCTGGAATAATAGAAGACTATGGGAAGAATAGACGGGAAACTCATAATGGGGAGAAAGAAGGAGAAGGAAAAGGAGGAGGGGAAGAAGATGATGATAATCATCATCGTCATGATCCTGATCATGATGATTGTTACTTTTTGTTTAATTTTGTTTAATTTATTAATTTCTTTAAACGAATAATTGAAAACTCAATACAACACGTAAATATAATGGGTGACTCGATAATACCAAAAAAGATAATCCATTATAAGCTTCTTGGAGAACGAGATAGAAGCAGACCAGGGAAACGGTAGCTGTGGAGACGGAACAGCCTGCAAACATAATTCTTGAAGTGAAGAAGAAGAAGATTATTATTATATTTATGAAGAAGAAGAAGAAGAAAAAGAAGAAGAAGCCTTTTGGAAGTTCATCCGATAATCTTAAATTTTTCTCTAACTGATCTTGTCAGTTTGCTTTCTATAAAATATATGAAATATCTCCAGTCTCTCTGTTGTGATTTTTCATTAGACCGGCTTGCAGTATTTATGATTTTTATAATTTGTTGTTTCTCAGTTTGCCTGCCTGTTATTTTATTTTCCCGATAAACCGTTGGGTCAGTTGTCCTCACAAACACAGATACTTATGGACTTTTATTTGAACTAACATTTTAATTAGACACATTAACGTTTTACCAAATTATCTGATTATTTTTCAAAATTTCCGAGTGGTTTAAAAATAAACGTAACCTGATTGAGGTGCTTTTAACACAATTTTTGGCAGAGAGTGTGTATACGTTTTGTAGAAATATACAACGATCTCTGGGAGGTGTTCGTTTACAACAGTGAGCTGAGCAGTAATCCCACGGCCTCGATCTATTTTCAACTACACGTAGCATCTAAATAGTACTGAAAGTTTATAGCCACAAAAATAACCCCCCACGACCTTAAATTGGATTATGAGTAACTAACGTCGACGAAGAAGGGAAGTGAATAAATAAATATTTTTATAAACGAGAACATATGGTGTTTGGAAAACCAAAAGTGGAGTAAACATGATAATTGCACGTGACCGGTTTCTCAAAGTATTCTCTACTTTTGTATTCATCTTTACAGTCTGATTCTGTGAAACTTTACTAACAGTGTGCAAATCGAATCATTTTCCCCGATAGTAATTTCCTAAGGTAAACAATTCATTTTAAATATCTCACTCCCAAAAGCGTTTCTTCGAATACATTTGTACGCCAAGTTTCAAATTAATAATTACAAGATGAAAAATCTAAATAAATTACGTCTACACACACACACACACACACAACATATTTTTACTACATGTAGACAAATCGGTACTAATTTTGTAAACAGGACAATCTGAAACAAGTAAAAAACCGATTTTATTCAAACCAAGAAGATTTTAAACTCATATAGGTAGACGGAAGGTTGTTAATAAACACAGCATAAGACATTTATGTAGAACGACCACTTCCAATGAATGGACCAAAAATATTTCAAGATAAACATCTAAAGACGAAGTACGGAAATGACGAAGAGAAGCCGAATGCCATGTGTGATTGAAACAGTATTAGACAATACAATTATCCAGAAAATATTGGTCTTTAAATACTATGTCACCATCTGATGTGACGATTTAATTGATAATAAAATCTTTAATTAATAAAAAATTAATTTACTAGCAATTAAGTATTTTTAAATCGCACTATTAAACCTAAAGCCCCTGTACTAACTCAGAATAAGTACAAAATGTAAATGGAAAATCCAACTAAACAATTAATTAAAAAACCGAATTGTAAAAGGCTATTAATATATAGCCTTCATGCGTTGTGTATGGTATCATGCGTTGACCTGTTTAATTCCGGACTCAACGTGTTTAGCGAGTCGTCTGTAACTTAGGAAAGTATAAAAATCATAATCTTTGTAATTAGTAATTTGAAGCCACGAGTAGTAGTTAAAATAATTCACTTAAATTATACATGTATAATTAATGTATTGTTTCTTGTAATAATAATGTCACTTTAAATAAAATTAGGAACTATATTATCGCGGAGTACTCGCCCCGCTCCGTTGTAATGTGCCAGTCGAATCGAGAAAAGAGTGACAATGTCAGACCGTACACACCTACGAGCGAGAGCTCTTCAAAAATGCATTGATTAATTTTAAGCTTAACTGTTAGCTACCACTACTAAACGTGGCGAGCAATTTTTAATATATAAAATGTAGAAAGTTGTGTTAAGAAATGTAATAAGTTAAACAAAGGAAAAAACTAACAACTAGTAAGCAAGATGACGTCTCCCCTCAAGAGGTAAATTCCAGTACAACTTTACATATGAAGATGTGACCTGCATAAACTTCACATGTGGACGTATACGAGCCATACGACGCTGACTAGGACCTACGTGGATCTACACCAACTTTAACCAGAATAACTTCAATCTCCTCAGTGAACCAGCTATCTAGTACTCGCCGAAGACACGACTCAGATGACGACGCCGACTTCCAGAATTCCCAAGAGTGACACCCCAGGACGAGGTCACCACGACTTATTGTAAAGGTGACTCGATAGCTTGCCTATCGAGAGTTAATTATATTTGAGACAAAACTTACAGATGAAAGAGACTTTTCAAAGACTATAATTTTCTTTAAACTATAAATGAGACTAACTAAGAGTATACTGTAATATTGAATATCATACGTTGTAACGTTAATATGTAAATGTAAATTATAATCTATTCAAATGGTAAAAGAAGTCTTGCAAGCACTTAGATGAACATAGTAATACTCAGACATCTTTGCAATATATTTAAAGTAAACTCGGATCCGAGGTAAAAAGTACATGATCATTATGATCCCTAGTTTTCCAGAAAACCCTTTGAATATTTTAATCTAATTAATTATGTTATCGGATCTTTTCATATCATTTGTTAATAAAGAGAAGTCGTCTTATTACACATGGAAATGAGTGCATATATCAGTGAAATACCTTTCCTTGTTTCCTAATAATTAGCTTAATTAATTCTGTTAATTGTGTTGAGTTTAATTTCAGTTCGTTACAACGTAGGCAGCCCATATAATTGGCTGTTGTCAATTAGGATGGGTTCCCTGGATTTGTAACGTGGTAAAAAACGTTACACTGAGCTCCCATAGAAACCAGATAACTAGAAGGAAATGACCAAAACTGTGGCAAAAATAGCCTAAAAATTGAAATTCAACTATTTTTAAGCGCATATTCACAATAAAATAATATTTACACAAATAATATTTTCTAAATGTCAGAATAAAAGATGAGATGTAAGTTGCAATTTATATCCTCTATTGCAAATTGCAAGACCGTTCATTATTCTGTCTGAGGTTTCTCATTAGGAAAGATCACAAAAGTAAATGACAGGAAAACATTTGAAATGAAATTCAAATTATTTTCATGTTTAAAATTTTTAATGCGTAAAGTGTAAAATGACGTAAAGTAACGTGTTTGTCTGCAAACAAAAATTGATTAGTTTTGTTGCTCTTCTCTATTATATATTCTACTTAATATTTCTCTAACATTATCGCTTTTTACTTTCGTTTTATCTTGTTGGCCGTTTTCTTTTATTAGCTCACATTTGTTCCCTATCCTTCTTAAGTATATTCGTTACTTTCTCTTTACTTTCAGTAATAAGTTTCTACTTCTTTGAATTATAACCTCACATTTTAAAGCTACCGTGCACCCTTCCTTTTGATCCTGTTTATATACGATCTCTTTATTATTTCTATATTACTTACACTAACGCTTGCTACTCCCTCTTCCGTGCATCCTTCCGCCCTACGGCACCCGCACTTTATTAACGAGCCACGCCATTATGGTGCGGTGCGGTGTTCTAGTTGCACAAAGGACTTAACGCGTTATCTTATTCGAGCACTTCAAGTCACTTCGTATGAGCCACTTCAAAGGCAAATTTAGCTGCATTCGTGTTCACCGTGCGGTGTAAACTATGTAAGGTAGGTGATGCAAATATGGCCAATGCAGCTAATATGGCCACATCGTCGTCCTGCAAGTACTTCAAAATTAATCCAAAAGATCGCACTACTATACTCTTCTGTGAGGTACGAGATGGCAATAACAGCGCTCCCAGCAATAGTCTAACTAGCGCGGAAGAGAAGCTTCAGAGTGTAATTTGTACAACAAACGGAAGGCTGTTATAAAATTATTGCAGGTAAGCGTGCTTTTATTTTCTTGTATGTAATTGATAATGACTATTTCTATATATCTATTCTGGAAGCTTATTTAATGCTCTTTCCAGTCATATAATGGTTATGGAGTTTCTATTCCGTTTAAGTAAATGAAAAGTAACTCTTTGAGAAGTGGCGTCAGGCAGATAATATGGCCGTCAGTTGGCCATATTAACAACACCTGGCCATATTACCTGCAGACAGTAACTCATGATTAAACACTTCTAAATAAGTTTATGTATGCGTTTATTGTAAGTTATTTTATTCATAAGTTTAGTAACATAAAAATTTTAAACTGTTCAAATATATAAAAATTTTAAATATAAAAACTGTTATTTAGTAACTTACATAATACTTTTTATATTAACTTATACTTTACATGAAAAAAAAATAATTTTTTTTATTATAAATTCGTAAACATTATGTTTTGATAATAAATTTACTTTTTTCATTATAATTTAAGTTTATTTACTACTATTTTTTTATTAGTAACTTACATTACTAACTTACATAATACTTTTTATATTAACTTATGACATGAAAGAAAATAATTTTTTTATTATAAATTCGTAAAAACTAACTTGTTTTTATAATATATTTACTTTTTTGATTATAAGTTAAGTTTATTTACTAAGTTACTATTTTTTCTTTTTTTCTTTTGTTCCAGACATGAATCCACTAACTCCTGGAAAGAAAAGAGGTGCTTGGAGCCAGGAGAGCATGACTAGGGCTTTGCACGCGGTAAGGGAAGGTGAGCTCACTCCAAATACTGCAGCTCAAAGGTATGGCGTTCCTCGGCAAACTCTTCGTCGTTACATTTTAGAAAAAAAATTACATGAAATCAAAATTAGGACGGAAGGCAGTGCTTAATAGCGATCAAGAAAAGGAACTGTGTAAAAGAATATTTCGACTTGCTGATGTGGGCTATCCACTTACCTAAAAAATTATAAGACTCTGTGTGTTTAGATTTTGTAAAGAAAACAAAATATCCCACAATTTTTCAGTAAACAAACGAATAGCTGGAAGGTACTGGTTGCGAGGGTTTTGGGTAGGAATACAGAGGTAGCTAAAAGAAAAAGCGAAAGAATGAATGCGGCCAGAGCCATGAAACTAAACAAATTTATTGTCAACGATTATTTTACCAAGCTACGTAAAGCAATGAATTTGATGACATTTCCTGAGCGAATGTTTAATATGGACGAGAAAGGGTGTTGCCTCCATTTACACAAGGATCCTGCAGTTTACGCCAAAAAGGGATCTAAGAGAGTACATTTTGTGTCTAAAGAGCATGGGGAAAGCGTTACAATAGTTGGTTGCGGGAATGCAATTGGTACCGTCATCCCTCCAATGATTCTTTTGAAGGGGAAACGCATGAAGCCGGAATGGAAGGACAACTTGCCAGCAGGATCTGACTGTCAAATGACTTCAAATGGTAGCATGACTACCGAAGCATTTTGTGTTTGGTTGGACCACTTTGCAAGATTTAAACCAAATGGTTCATGCCTTTTAATTTTTGATGGTGCAAAATGCCACCTTGACTACACTATTGTAGAAAGAGCAGAAGAGCACAACATTACTCTGTTTTGCCTGCCGGCAAACACAACCCACGAGTTGCAACCTTTTGACAAATCTTGCTATGGACCGTTTGAGACATTCTGGGACCAACAAGTTCTTCTCTTCCTCGATCAGACAAACCATGATGACATAACAAAAGCTAGGTTTGGTAAAATTTTCTCGCCTGTCTGGGACAAAGCCATGAAACCAGAAAATGTCAAAGCAGGATTTAAAGCGACTGGTGTGTATCCTTTCAATCCAAACGCAATACCTGAGCAAGCGTTTATACCAAGTGAAGTTACCAATGTACCAGACCTAAGATTAAGTTTAGTAACAGAAAACAAAACAAATGATACTCTTGTCACGGCTTCATCGTCTTCAGTCGCACGACCATCATCTCCAGTCGCGGGTCCATCGTCGTTAGTCACAAGTACACCGTCCTCATTCCCTCGTCAATCATCTTTAAACAGTAAGAAGCAGAAACGATATCGATGCATTTCATCGTCATCTTCATCAGATTCTAGTATTCATTTAGGTGACCTGAGTGACTACTCTAGTGAAGAAGAAAAAGAACACCAGACGTCATTTCATGAGGTGATGCCAACGCCAATCAAGCAGCGTAAAACTACTCGTGTGACAAAGCCATCGATGAACTCTCGAGCTGTGGTCCTATCTAAGTCACTGTTCACAGATACCACTAGGTCATACCAGAATCCATCTACTCCTGCCACTTCTAAAATTGTGCCAAGTAAGAAACAGTTAAGACAAGTCGAACAGTCATGTGAGAAGTAAGTTGTCGAAAAAAATATTCGAAAGAATAAAACAACTTGTCCAGAAAAGGAAAGCTGGTTTTGCTTCATATGTGGTGTAGATGAAGTCAAGGACATGCGGAGATGCGCGACTTGTGGTGTGTACACACACGAGGAGTGTGTCGGCCTAACAAAAGCCGATAAAGATATATTCATTTGCCCTCAGTGTACTTCTTGAATGAACTTTTTTTCTTAAAATGAAGCTTAATTTGTTAAAAATTTGATTTTATTAATTTTCCTTAAGTTTTTTAAAGCTTAACGTTGTTTTTTCTTTGATGTTTTTAAGCTACTTCTTTATTTTTGACTTTAAAAAATGTTTTTCTTTAAAAAAAATTGTATAGACATTTTATTTTATAATGGTGATACATTTTTTAATAAGACTTTTTATTCAAAAATCATTAATGATAATAAATTTTGTTTAATATGATATTTTATTAAATTATTTTCAGCCCAGTATCCAATACTCAAATTTATAAACTGTTTCTTGACAAATAATATGAATAAAAATGCAAAAAAACACCATTGGCCATATTACCTGCATATGGGCATATTACCTGCACTATGTAAGATTTTTTTACGTTGGGAAAAAAAGCATAAATACAAAAGATAAAGAAATTATAAGTGGTCCATAAACAGCCAAACAAACATAGTTTATGACCATATACTTACTTTGGTTTTCCCGTAAATATAAAAAAATATGTAAGGAATTTAAATAAGGGTGGCCATATTACCTGCACTTACCTACACCGCTCTTTGCATCATGAGCCGACACATTCCTGTATTCACCCCGCCACTGCCGGTACTCGCCGACACATTCCTGTACTCACCCCGCCACTGCCGGTACTCGCCGACACATTCCTGTACTCACCCCGCCACTGCCGGTACTCACCCCGCCACTGCCGGTACTCACCCCGACACTGCCGGTACTCGCCGACACATTCCTGTACTCACCCCGCCACTGCCGGTACTCACCCCGCCTCTGCCGGTACTCGCCGACACATTCCTGTACTCACCCCGCCACTGCCGGTACTCACCCCGCCACTGCCGGTACTCGCCGACACATTCCTGTACTCACCCCGCCACTGCCGGTACTCACCCCGCCACTGCCGGTACTCGCCGACACATTCCTGTACTCACCCCGCCACTGCCGGTACTCGCCGACACATACCTGTACTCACCCCGCCACTGCCGGTACAGAATCCATCCGCTAAAAACTAATGTTCATAAAATCCTGACCGTTGTGTGTGTAGGCATAATATTTAGGTTCACTTACGCATGATACTGATACAAGTACTAAACAGAAACAAGTATAAGAATATACTTGTAATAACGACGCTTATAACATTTACAGTGGAATCTCACTAATTCGTCACCCACTAATTCGTCTCCCTCTGTAATTTGTCACCCACTCAAGCTTTTTTTCTTTTTCTTTATTAACAAGCAAGTAACATATATGCTCTAATTATGGCTGGGGAAAACCAGAAATGTGCTGGTTATGGCCGGAGTTCTAATAATAGCCAGCAGAATGGATTGCAGAAGGTATAGAGAATAGGTATTTCGTACTTTTGTACACGACACAATAAGTGTTGTGTTGATACAGCGTAATACGTTTCCGAAAATTCAGTCGGATTGCTGATGCGTGCCAAAGTATTCCGTGAAACACTCTAAATTCTGCCTGGAATAAGTTACGGCCATCTGAATTAAAACCAGCATCTACAAAACCAGAAGGTCTTGACCCACATTAGAATTGTTAGATATCTGCTAATCCCTACCAGCATTTAACAGTTTGAATGAAGACGACGTCAAAAATTGGTGTGAAACAGACTTACCGGATGTAGGCTACGAAATGTTTAGTGATGATGAAATGTTTACATATGTATGAACAGAACCTACAGAAGCTAATGATGAAGATGACCAGCCAATAAAAACCTCCAATCTGTCATAAGGAGGCCAGTCAATCACTGACTACAGCAATCAAGTGGTAGAAAGAGCAAGATGAAGCAGAACTGCCTAAAATAATTTCACTGCACCAAATACGTAATTTGGCTGTTGAAAAGTATGGTCACCAGAAAAAACAGAAGAAAATTACAGATTTTTTTTACAGTCGTTAAACAATTTTTGTTGCAATTACAGTGCTTAACTTGTTTGAGTTTGAAAATTTCTAGCAATAAATATGTTCCAGCATAACGTTAGTACTGTACATTGCTAGTGTTGTAACAAACCTTTTGTATTGTCTTTAATGAGTTTGTTTCTTACTCCCTCACCAATTTGTCACCCCTTCGGTCCCGCAGGTGACGAATTAGTGAGGTTCTACTGTATTGTTTTTACACCTATACAAAACAACAGAATTATCGAGCACATATCATCATTCAGCACTTTGGCATACAAATAACTTCGCACCAAGATCGTAACTTCGCACGCGTTAAAAATGCGTTCAACTCCGTAAGGATGAGGGACATGCTAGAGGCGTTACCATGACCACGACTTTTGCATGCCTAGGTAGCTGCTACGTATGGTGGGCGATCGTCTCAGGAACAGAGCGCTGCTTTATGGAACGCAGAAAGGGCAGCGGCGGATGGCTGTCACGGCCGGATGGATGTCTGCCAAGAATGGAGATGGCGGAAGAGTCGTATTTGGTGGTTTGGTACGCCGATGATGTGGCGGCGCTCGACGTTGCTCGTACCATCGACCAGGTCCAAATTAAGTTTAACAAGGCGATGCTATCCCACGGGCTATAGTAAAAACCAATGGACGTAGTGATTTTTTACTAAGAAGAGGATTCCACTGTAATTCCGGACGGAGTCGGTGACGAAATGGCGAGTCAAAGCCAGCGGTGACGATCGACACTAAATTCAGCTTTTTTAGCAAATTAGGCAAACGGTGGACAAGGTGGCGAAGGGAGTGATGTCGTTTAGTCGGCTCATGGCCAACATCCAACATCCCGACGGCCCGAGGTTAAGGAGAAAAAGACTTTTTATGGCAACTGTGCAGTCAGTCTTCCTGTGTGAAGATCTACAGAAAGAAACTAGCTCAGATCCAAAGACAAAGTGCTCTTCGAGTAGCATCGACCTACCATATGGTTTCCGAGACGACTGTCAACCTTCAACCTTCTCCCCAAGAAGCAAAGATCATCTTTCAGAGAAAGAACGAGGTACGTGACGAAACTGCAGGGCGTGAAACTAGCCATTTCTGACTAGACCAGGGTATTTTTAATCTGAAGAATGTTGGAAAGGTCGACTCACCAAAATTCCAGGATTCCTGTACTGCCCGGGAGCTGCGGACGATGTCAGCCATCTGTTGCGACAGATGGGAGCAACACAGGAGATTATTGCAAGAGAATATTAGGCAGGAGATCTCCCTGGAACCGTGTAACACGCTTCGTAGAAGAGATTCTTCGGACGAAGAAGGTAGACTTGGACAACATAATGTAGAAGAAGAATAACAATCCAGTTGTGAACCCTAGTGTTGAAGAACAATAGGCCTTGCTCAAAGTAAAGTATTAAACAGTTCCAGGTAAGTGTCCCAGAAGAGGAAATGGAGGTGATTTTTACTGGGTCGGGAATAATACCCAAAAACACAGACCATCCTGTACACCATCCTGAATATTTGTTCAGGAAATTTTCTTGTAAAAAAGATATTACTGTTACTGTTTATTTACTCATTTATTTATTTTGATTCAGTTTGTTTCTCTTAAAATTTATGGCGGCGAATACAACTATTTATAACTAGGACGCTACAACTATTTATCTGTATACTAGGAATTACAGGTAACCCGCGGAACATCTAATCATTTACTTTAGTAACAGTTACCGTAGTTTGCAAAACAACGTGTGCTAAGATAAATATATCTGTAATAATAGTACTAAGTGAATTCTAATTCTCTTTTAACAATTTAATAGCTTTTACTTACGAGTAGTTTGTTTGGTTCATATAAACTTACTATGCACTTCAGGCGTCTGTACGCTACTGACAATAATGTTACAACAATGAGGTGGTTTCCACACCACATCGCGAATTCCGTCTTCTACACCACATTACCACAACTTCTAAGATCCAACATTCTGTCGTTGTTTTAAAGTCAATCCAAAGTTAAACGATGTTTGTGCAAGTTCTGTGTGTGTATGTTTGTTTGTGCCGCGCGACTGTGTAAGGAACACTGTGTGCACAATAGGTTTCAATCTTACACAATTCTTTAACATTCTCTTTGAGCACTGAACATAATTCAGTCGTACGTTATTCTTTAATTAGAATTAATTAAGTGGCCACTTTTTAATACGTCTTCGTCATTCCTAGTTTTCTTTCTGTTACACGTCGTTTTTCCCTTTTATATTATTATTATTCTCTTTTTCTTTTCACTCAATCCAAGCCGTGTACCCTACAGTTGGGGTAAACGACGTTCTGACTGAGGTTGCGGACCTCAGTCATTAATAACGCGACACGTATACGCGAACATGCAAAGCAACGGTCGTGTCATCTATTTGTTACTGCATGTGGTTTTTGCAGACCGATTTCCGTCAGGCGCTGTGTGTCAAGTCTGTACCATGCCTAGAAGATGATAACCTAATGCTTGATGGATGATGAAGATTATTATTATTACTATTATTCCCCCTTTTTTACTTTCTACTTGTTCTTCCTGTTAATCGCCTAATTCTTTCCGTAAATACCTATAAACTTACAATTTAAATTTTCAAAAGTGGTAGCGGTTTAATTGATACACTTCAGACAACTGATAAAATTCTAATGATAATGTGATGTATTTACAACATACACAAACTTATTGTTTACTAATGGTACCTATAATCTCAATTTTTTATTGTATTGTATTTATTGTTCATAGCCTAAAGGTACCATACATACGATTTGCAATAAAATTTGTTATTACTCACATTATTAAAAACGATCGATTTCGGTCACAGACCATCGTCAGTTCATACAGAGCACACTTGCGGTCACAATATATTAAAACAGTCACTATTTACAAAACGAATTCGTAGACATTGATTAATGAACTTGATACGTACGTCGTTGTCCAAAGTTTCCCGAGAACTGATCTTGTTACAGTGTTCATGTTTACATTTCGTTCTATACATTATATCAGCTGATTACTGAATGTTGATTTTCATTTTGCCGCAATATTTCAAATGTGATACGATTTTTGAAGTCTGTCATGATGTTCAATAGATTGTTCAATGCCGAATATACAAACATGTAAAAGAAGAGGGCCACGAAAATTTATTGTACATCATGACAGACTTCAAAAATCGTATCACATTTGAAATATTGCGACAAAATAAAAATCAACATTCAGTAATCAGCTGATATAATGTATAGAACGGAATGTAAACATGAACACTCTGTAACAAGATCAGTTCTCGGGAAACTTTGGACAACGACGTACGTATCAAGTTCATTAATCAATATCTACGAATTCGTTTTGTAAATAGTGACTGTTTTAATATATTGTGACCGCAAGTGTGCTCTGTATGACCTGACGATGGTCTGTGACCGAAATCGATCGTTTTTAATAATGTGAGTAATAACAAATTTTATTGCAAATCGTATGTATGGTACCTTTAGGCTATGAACAATAAATACAATACAATAGAAAATTGATAAAATTCAATATTAAGTTAAACTAACAGTTCAAAGATTTTCTTAAATCGTTCAACAAATGTTCTAACTTTCGTCCTTGTCAACTGCTAACTTAATCCTTTCGGTTCCATATAATAGACGGTGAAATGATTATTATTAGTTGTTGTCACAGTGCTTGTTCTATAATAGTACAACAATGAAAAGGATCACACAATTCGAGTGTTACTGTTTTAGAAAAGTTTTGGCAAATTTGTGAGTATCAATTTCTGTTGTTTAAATTTTTATTTTGCCGTTTTAAGGCCACGATCTATGAGATGTCGAAACAGTACTCATTTTACAGATTAACTCGATCGAAAGGTTAAAATACCTAATAAAGGGTAAAATGCAATTCTGATGGAGAAATAAAGCGGAAGACACGAAAGCACTAAATTTGACAGAATAGTCGCCAACCAATATATCAATCAAAAACCGAAGGCAAAAATAAGGAAACTTGCAAAACCCCTAGAAATAAACTTCCGGGCCTCTTAGTATTGTTAAGGTCTCACCGATAGTCATGTGGTAACGTAGGAAACAAGATTACAAACACCAATTAAGTCACTAATCACCTGCTTTAATTTATCACAAATAACAGTTTGTAATCAACAAGTTATTCAACAAGATTATACTCGTACAATAATTCAAATTAAATTTGTCCACACGGAATAAAAATGTCGACTAATAGAGTCCCGCACAGTAATCACATTTCACTAATACCACTTGAGACACACTGAGTAATCGCTCGAAGTAAACTGAACTTATCGTAGCTGGATGCTTATATTTATGCCCCGCTAAGATGCCAAAATAATCTCTCATTGTCACTTTTTGGATGACATGTTAAACAATTGGCTCTTATAGGCGCTTTCTCCGCTAGAAACAGTATCATGTTTGGCCTTGAACACAGTGCGCGGAACGGTGCGATCTGGAATAGCCTCGATTGTTGACGCATGTTAAGTGTCACTTAATTGTCTTACTTCTCAAATTAGCAATATGTACGCACACAAACATTACAGCTGGGTTCTGCTGGGATAGCCGAGAAACACGTACACACTTCATTGTTCGAGGAAGTTCCGTTGCGTAACAATATCATCCTACATTATGTTTAATTAAAATAACATTAGGTTTTTTATATACCTAATGTGTTTGTATGAAAAATCTATTAGTTTGTTTGATTATCCTACCTCCCCTGGATCCCTGGTATTAGTATCAGTACACATGTGCTGTGCGGCGGTGGCGGCGGCTACAAGCCACTATTCTATATTTTTGACCACAGAGAGGGATGATACTCAATATTAAATCAAAACAATAGAAGCCTGCCCACGTACAAACTAAATTACCGTTGGCTTTATCACGACCCCTTACTGAAAACATTAACATTAATTCGTCCCTTTAAAACTCGTTAAAACAGTGGACGACGGCGGCCAGAAATAAATTCAATTCCCATTAGCGGGGTTAGTCAGGTCGATACCATTACCGACATCAATCACTAAATTACGCCTGAAAGTTATCTCCCTTAACCTTTGTTTACGTTCATTACGAATCAGAATGTATTTACTATAAGTGGTAAGTTATACAATTATATAACGTGATTGCAATATGCTTTGGTAATTTTGTTTGTACAATTACAGTACACCTTGCATTATTGACTCTCGTTTTACTATCCATGTGCGTGAGTGTTTTGTGCACCAGAATCTTCTGTCGTTCCAATCACCACATTTTGTGCGTACGAGGTTTGATCAAAACGTTCGTGCAATTTTGTAATTTCAACCCCTACAAGTGTTCGATTAAAAAACTGTTTTTATGTGATGGTACACATGTCAGTGACAATCGTCTAATATTTTAGCCCTATTTGATGCATAGCTTAGATTTCACAGCTAACTGAGTAAGTCGTCATTAGGTGTATTAGGCGATACTTTGTCATTCTACAATGTAATATTGAAGAACTTGGATTACATTTTGTGTAACCTGTGGGATAAACTGCTCTGTCCTGGTAAACGTGTTCAGAAGGCATCTGGCGAGACTGCTGTGCGTGAACGAGCGGTTTACAAGCTTCAAATACTGCCGTAAATGAGTTTAAGATGGTGGTTGTCAGATGAATATTATGTTTTTGTGTTCCACGAAATTTCATCGCTAGGCGCACTAGTAAATAAAGGATACTATTCTGACATTTTCTCGCTTTCTTTGGTCTACTTATTCTAACTAAATACGTTTAAATAATTCTATTTGCATTAAGCCCTAAATTTTTATTTAGTCAATGACAAGCACCTGAATATAGGCCCAAACATATTTGATTAGGGTATATTTCTATAGGCGTATTACATAAATATTGCCTTTTATATCTATTTATATTTTATAATTTTGTAATAACTGTTCAAAAAGTAGTTTAACGTAGGTACATTTTCTAAATAATTAATTTTAGTATATAAAACTGAGCTGGCCACTCACTTCAAACGGAAGACATGCGAACTAACAGAATATTATTGTATCGTGTCGACAAAAAAAAACCTGAAGAAAAATATTGGACGTCCATTGAACAGACGATCCATTAGAAAGATGAAGAAATATAGGGAAGTTATTAACACAGTGAAGATAAGAAAGCTTCACTGTATCTGGGACATCTCATGAGAAATGAACAGAGATTTTACTTATTGCAGTCCATACTTGGAAAAGTACTTGGAAAGAGAGGAGTTGGGCGACCGAGAACATCATGGCTGAGAAATTCAAGGACCTGGTTTGCCATGAATACAACTGAATTATTCCGTGCAGCAGTGCAGAAAGTTTAAATAGTCTGTATGATATCCAACATCCGAAACGGATAGGAACTATCAGAAGATTGAAGAGACGCACAGTGGGGCCAAAAAGCTAAAGGCTGGCCAAAAGTTGAAAAATAAAGTTACTATTTAGCTCGTTTGAATTAAAAGGATGGTTAGAGTAACAGTTCAAGATTCAGCGTGTACAGTTGAATGGTCGAAAAATCTCTCACCAACCCTGTAAAAAACAATTGTAAAGAGACCTTCTCGCGAGGAGCACGTTCAGCAAGCAGTAGCGAGTCGACACTGCGTCTCTGTCAAAAGTCCTAAAAACTCGAAAAATCGTAAGATTTTATTTCTGCAAAATGGAATCATTAGCTAAAAGTAAGTAGACATCACATACGTTTCATGAAAGTTAACTAAAAACAAGCAAAGTGGTACTTGCAAATGTTTGGCGCGTAAAAAGAATTACATTACTTATACATAAAACTTGTTTTTAATAATAAAAAGCAATACAATCAAGCAGAGGTGGATGGATAAACGAATATTAGTGTGAAGCTTATACTATTTACTAACAAACAAAACTAATGACTATTAGCTTAAAGTAGCACAATACATATGTATCATTAATTTGTTTAACGCTATATTAGTCGCGTGGCACCAACAACAGGAGAAGGCTCCCGTGAAACTCATTTTCACTTGCTATGTCTTTTGAAATATAAAGGTTATTGCAGTAAAATATTTATATTATATTTCAACAACACCCACAGAACTTAAAAAATTAAATTTATATTCTGTAATCTTCACGAAAAACTAAACTGTCCTGAAGCATATCTTTTACCGTATGTAAGTGCAAAAGAGATAGAACGTCTCGACGGGCTTAAAACGTGGAGATTTGCTTACGTAGGAAGAACCTGCCTCTAGTTTTAGGCACTCGCAAATCGTAGCAGGTGCATGGGAATTTTCATGAGACAAGTGTAGTCGAAAGTGCGCAATGCGTTGTGACGCTCTATAGCACGCGTCTAGCGGACGCTTATTAGACAAGACGCAAAATGTATTTTGCAAAACCGCCTTTAATTTGCTAATGAAACGCTTTCTTCGGAAAACCCCCCAAACGTACAAAATGTGTAAGAGTAAAAAAGTTAACAATTTCTTATTAATAATTTTTTTCAAATAAATGATTTTTTTGAATTAGTTGATGAACGAACGAAAATTGTGATTAAGGATTTTGCGAAAATCAGTAAGATATTTTGGTAAAAAAACTCGAGTTTTATTTTTTCGTCGCAAAATATTGTAAGGAATATCTGATTTCATTTGATACTGAAAAAAATTTTTTAACCTCAACTTATTTGCATAGATTAGACCTAGTAAAATTTAAAACGATAAAAATGCCATTTTTTCAACACTTATATTCCTTGGACGTAATGCAATATATATTTGTCAAGTAGATTTTAAATACTTTTTAAAATAAATATTTAATCAGAACTAATGCTGAATAAATAATTTAATTATAGTATTTGAAATAAATATTTTAATAGTTAGCAGCATTTTTATGTGGTTAATTAACTTAGAATATTTTGGGATATCATTTTTTCTAAAATACACCATCGTATTCTTTCATACAATAATAGTTTTTCTTGTTCTTCATTACTACATTTACTTTCGAATAGGCTATTTATCTAACTCGCGTAAGTCTATGTTCAGTTACAATATTAATTATTAAACAATAATTATATATTCTCTCTTATAAATTATTTTACTTTTTGATTATAAATATTTAATTATTAATTTTAAATATATTAGCATTATTAATCAATATCTGTATATATTCTGTGCCTCAAAGGGTAAATTTTTAAAATAACAATTTTAATTAATCACCTTACAAATATTTGACCAACATTTCTTTTTTGTTTGTGCTCTTCTAAAACAATTTTAATTCATATCATTTTTTCATTTGCGAATTTAAGTTGTAATCAGCGATAATCAGGAACGACAAAATTTGATTTTATTTATATTAATTTTTTTTTAACTTTTCCGGTCGCCAGAATAGCAGAATACATAATTTGGAAGACGTACTTTCGGGTATGTTAGTACATTCAGACACATTAATTTCGAGTCTACTAAATACTCCTAAAAAAAATGAAAAAATGAAATGCCTATCAACCGAAGCAGTGGCCTTGCTACTTCCTCCCGAAATATCAGGTATTATTGATGTTGGTTCGTCATCTGTATTATCAACGGACAACGATTCCGATGATTCTACTGACGATGAAGAGTAGCAAAAAATTATAAATATTTTAAAAATGACATTTTAATTTGTAATTTTTAATCATTCAAAATAAATATATTTTACATTGCTTTGAATTTTTTGAATATTTAGTATTTATTGACCCCAAAAACCATAACAATTCATTTTTTCAATTTCGTTCGCCATGTTGGAACCACGATTTTGTTTTTTGTAATTTGGACTTCAGTCGTAATCACCGATATTAAATACCTATAAGAAATCCTTTTTGGAGGAGAAATATGTTATTGTTACGACGGTCTACTTGATCGTCGTAGGTACAGTGGAAAACAAAATACAAGACACCAATAAAGTCATTAATCACCAACTTTAATTTTCACAGTTAAACAATTCGTAATTAACAATACAGACTCTTACAACAAATCAAATAAAAATTGTGCACACGCAATAAAATGTCAACTAATATAAACACAATTGTATTACAATTATACCGCCCGATTATAAAACTAATAACCACTTGAACGCGCACAGTAATATGGCCCGATAATAACTGAAAACTAAGCAGCAGGTATGGGCTGTTTATAGTCTAAGTCTACTGTGTTCCATAACATGCGTCCTTAACAAGCCATCAAAAATTCTAGAGGACACTTCAGCGCGACCTTCGCCGAAACACCCACCGTTGGGCTAATTGAGATGCTTCCAGAACGACACCATCGAACGTACGCGACATGCCGCATTACGTAATACTGCCACACATGTCAGGTGTCACGTATGCATTACAGCTGCCGGATCGTTCTCCAATGTACCAGAACGTTCCGTAATGGCGTAATACTTTTTCTGCATTACCGTAACACAGCCCCCTCCTTAAGCCTGTTCGTCCCGAACTGGCAAACCGTCTCTGAAGTAATATTTGGCCAGGCGATCTAGGTGGACGACCTTGAACTTCCGTTGTCCTTCCTGTTGAATCCGATAGACAACATCGTTGATTCTTTTTTTCACAGTGTAGGGTCCTTCCCAGTTACTCTGAAGTTTAGGTGAGCTACCACGACGGCGCTTTGGGTTGAACAACCAGACCTGATCTCCTTCTTGAAAACCCACACTTTTACTGCGAATGTCATACCGAGTTTTCATTTTATCACCGGCTATCTTCAGCCGCTCTCTTATCAAGCGATTCATTTCTCGCAGTTGGTTTTCTAATTGCGAGAAATAGTTCTGTGGCTCTTGGGACTAAGTCTCAGGTGATCCGAACATCAAGTCCCCAGGAAGACGAATCTCCCGCCCAAACACCAATTTTGCAGGAGTCATGCCGGTTGTGTCGTGTACTGGTGATCTGTACGCCATAAGAAATTGTGGTATACGTTGGTCCCAGTCTGTTTGGTTCTCGTCAACAACCTTCGAAAGATGCTGCTCAAGTGTCCTATTGAATCTCTCAACCATCCCGTCCGACTGAGGATGCAGAGGCGTTGTCCTGGTCTTTCGAATTCCGAGTAGGCGGCATAATTCTTTAAACACTACTGATTCGAAATTTCTCCCTTGATCCGTATGGATTTCCATAGGGGCTCCATAACGGCAACAGAGGTTGTGAACTAACTCCTTTGCCACAGTGGTAACCTCCTGATTTGGAATTGCGTAGGCTTTCACCCACTTAGTAAAGTAGTCACCTACAACCATGATGTACCGGTTTCCATCGTCAGTAACTGGGAATGTCTATGGCAATTCTCTCGAAAGGCAGTCCAACGTTATACTGTCTCATTTTTCCCTGCATCTGGTTTGTGGGCCCTTACTTGCAGCACACATTTCACACGCCCGAACCCATTCCTCTACGTCGTGGCAAAGATAAAGCCAATAGAATCGCTTCCGTATTTTGTCAAGGGTTTTGTTAACGCCAAGATGGCCTCCAGATGTTCCATCATGCATCTCCTTCAAAACAGGCTGCACTTTACTTCGGGGAACTATCAACTGCATGACCACGTCTCGTCCATCTGCACTTTCCCAAGCCTTTTAGCAATCCGTTTTCTAAGGCAAGAGATTCCCA
The DNA here is from genome assembly GCA_034769895.1 of Magicicada septendecula. Lineage (NCBI taxonomy): Eukaryota > Metazoa > Arthropoda > Insecta > Hemiptera > Cicadidae > Magicicada > Magicicada septendecula. The sequence continues at coordinate 105,951,198 of CM068372.1, read as the reverse complement.
TTGTGCCCAGTAGCCCTTCAGCACTTCGGAACCATGTCAGATATCTTGCCAATCCGGGCGGCGAACTTCCTCTTTTGCTGTCAAGATCGGTAAAATGTCTTCATCAGTCATCTGTTCTTGTCGACAGTCTTGTGTTGCCCAGCCGTCTACCAGGAAATCTACAGTTATGGCTTGAACATGTTAGCTTGAGTTTAGTTCTTCCTTTCTATGGCAATGTCGGCAGTCTTCCGGGCACAGTCTTCGTGATAAGCCATCTGCATTACCGTGCAGGCGCCCCCGCCGATGTTGTACCTTGAAGTTGTACTCTTGCAGACGTTCTTGCCAACTGTCCTTCCGGATTTTTAAATCTCAAGAGCCATGCAAGCGCGGCATGGTCGGTACGTAGTGTAAACTCTCACCCATAGATGTATTTATGGAAGTGCTCCAAAGCTCTGACAATTGCCAACAACTCTCTCCTTGTAACACAATAATTTCTCTCTGACTTAGAAAGCGTCTTGCTGTAATACGCTATTACTCGTTCTTCACCGTTCTGCACTTGAGACAAAACTGCTCCTAGACCCGATATATTGCTTGCTTGCTATATTGCTGTATTGCTTGCGTCCGTGTTTACGATGTACTTCCCTTCGGAAGCTGGAAAAGCTAGAATTAGCTGCGAACATAATGCAATCTTTAAAGTCCTAAATGCTTGGTCACACTTTCTCGACTACTGGAAGTTTCGTTTATTTTCCGTTAGCTCATGTAGTGGTTTAGCAATAGTAGTGAAGCCTTTCACAAAACGTCTGTAATATGAGCATAACCCCAGGAAACTCCGAACTTCGTGTTTACTCTTCGGCACTGGCCAGTCTCTTACGGTGTCTACTTTATTTGGTTCCATGCTAACACCCGCTGCCGAAACCAGATGGCCCAGATACTGTACTTCCTTCGGGAATAGAGAACACTTATTCGGGCTCAGCTTCAGTTGGTCACCGTGGATTCTAGTTAGAACCTCCTTAAGGTTTTCCAAATGGTCTTTAAAAGTCTTCCCTATGACTATGATATCGTCTAAATAAACAAGGCAAATTTTCCACGTCAGGCCTCGGAGTACCAGGTCCATCAATCTTTCAAATGTTGGCGGTGCATTACAGAGTCTAAATGGCATGGCGTTAAATTGGAATAAGCCACTTGGGGTCGAGAAAGCGGTCTTTTCCTTGTCTTCTTGATGAAGACCCACTTGCCAATATCCACTCTTTAGGTCCAATGTGGAAAACCACTGTGCTCCGGACAGCGTGTCGAGTGTATCGTAAACGCGAGGTAAGGCATAGCAGTCTTTCTTTGTAACGTCATTCAGCCTCCGGTAGTCTTCGCAGAAACGCAATCCACCATCCTTCTTTGCTACCAGCACTACCGGAGAAGACCAAGCAATTGACGAAGGCTCGATTATTCCCTCTGTCAACATGTCCTGTACTAACCGAGACATTTCCTCTTGCTTAGATAATGGAGGCCTTCCAGGAGGTTGGCGTATCGGTGTTGTGTCCCCGGTATTTATGCGATGTTGTACAAGAGAGGTTGCTCCCAATTTACTTAATTTCTGCCAATTAGTATGCCCGGTGTGCTGACTACCTGGGGTTCGAATATAGAGCACTGGTTGTCCCTAGTATCTACCTCGGTTCTAACCATGATAATCTTTTCGGAGTTTGGCGGAACAGTTACGGCCACTTGGTTTATCATGTCCATAGATTTTTCTGATGTAGTCATTGTGGAGAGCATTACCTCCTCTCCTCCGATTTTCAAGACATTGTTTTTGAAGTCGACTGTAAATCCGTATGCGTTCATAACGTCCACACCAAGAATTGCTTCATCCACAATGTCTGCAACAACTACTTGATGATTAAACTCAAGTCGACCGAGGCGTAGGTGTATCTCCACTTTTCCAAGCACTTTTACAGGCCGTCCAGTAGCTGTTCGCAAGCTGCAAGAGCACCAGATTGGCTTTTGATCTTTCACCACGTCGGGCCGCACAATGGAAACTGTTGCGCCTGTGTCAACTGTACCAAAGTTGGCCTTTCTTGAACGAATCCGGTAACCACCAAGCTCCCGCTGTTTTTCTGAAGTGTAGAAATTGCATATTGTCTAGGGGCTTTGTTCCTCCAGTTACTCAGCACACGCCCCGTTGTACCGACTATTGCTCGTTTCCCTGCTGCTGAATTCTAACCCGACAATCTCGTTGTAGATCTCCAGGTTTTCCACATCTATAACACTTCGGTCTTCCATCCTTTCTTTTTTTATTCTGTAGCGCCGACCGTCAAGTCTCTGTTCCTTGTTCTTCTTCCTCATCGTCTGTGCCGTCGCGATCTTTTAGCGCGCACTTTATGACTTCTCCAACCAGACGCTGATTTGGAGCCCTCAAATTGCAAAGCATGTACCAGGGCGTCCGCACTGTTCTGGTGTCTTGCCATTCGTAACACTTGCTGTAGTTCGTTATCTTGGACACCGGCAGTAAATGTCTGCATCGCAAAACTCGTTCGAAAATCTTCTGGCGCTTCAGGATAGGGCAGTGTAATTAGTCTGTCGATACTTGCTTCAAACTCTTGAAGGCTCTTCCCGGAATCTTGTCGCCTTGCTCTCAACTGTGTGCAGTACACATCTCGCAAATGTTTATCACCATACCGTAATTCCAGAGCTTTTATCAATTCGGCATAGGTGTTTTGGCTGTCAGGTGGTACTTTCTATAGTAGTTCTGCCGCGGATCCTGTTAATGAGAGAACGAGTGAAACTGCCTTGTCTTTCTCCGTCCAATTATTTGCCCATGCAGCAGCTTCAAATTGGCGGAGATACGTTGCCCAGTGACTGCTTCTGTCAAAGGTTGAACTTTGACATGAACTGTCCCTACTGCAGGCAAAGTGACTTTCTCTATTAACTTATTTTCTGCGTCTTTTTCTGTCTTTATCATTGGTGCAGTCTGTTCACAAAGTTGTTTTTGTTGTATCTTCAGGCACTGCTCAACTTCACTTTTAATTTGTTCTCTTATGTTTACCATTGAATTTTCTACTGCAAATCTTTTATTTGACACAGATTTTTTTTCTATGACAGATATTTTTGTAGACATCGATTTTTCTATGACAGATAATTTTGTAGACATCGATTCTTCAACAATCGAGACAGATTTTTCTACTTCAGCTATTTTTAATGTCATTGATTCTTGTACCTCCGATATTTTAGTAACTAGTTTATTAAGCTCACCTCGTAGGAGAATCAACTCTGCAGCGGTTTGTTCTTGTGTCTGCTTTTGCTCCTGTATTAACTCCTTGATGTCTTCTGTTTCACGCTTCCGTTCTTCTTTTTGTCTTTCTTCTGTTTCTAGCATTAGTGCTTTCTGACATTCCTCAGCCTCTTCTCTTTCCTGGCTGCGTCTTTCATCCTGTCGTTTTTCTGCTTCTTCTGCCTCCTATCTACGTCTTTCCTCTGCTTCCAGCAAGAGGGATTTCTGTCTCTCTTCTGCTTTCTCTGCATCCTATCGTCGTCGTTCCTCTGTCTGCAACAACAGCGCCTGGAAATTTTCCATCGTCTGACTGGCATCCATTGTTTTCCGATTAATTACGAATTACACTCGTCTTGTACAAAGTGTCCACTGTTTCCACTGTTAACCGTTCTATCCCACTTCTGACACCACTGTTACGACGGTCTACTTGATCGTCGTAGGTACAGTGGAAAACAAAATACAAGACACCAATAAAGTCATTAATCACCAACTTTAATTTTCACAGTTAAACAATTCGTAATTAACAATACAGACTCTTACAACAAATCAAATAAAAATTGTGCACACGCAATAAAATGTCAACTAATATAAACACAATTGTATTACAATTATACCGCCCGATTATAAAACTAATAACCACTTGAACGCGCACAGTAATATGGCCCGATAATAACTGAAAACTAAGCAGCAGGTATGGGCTGTTTATAGTCTAAGTCTACTGTGTTCCATAACATGCTTCCTTAACAAGCCATCAAAAATTCTAGAGGACACTTCAGCGCGACCTTCGCAGAAACACCCACCGTTGGGCTAATTGAGATGCTTCCAGAACGACACCATCGAACGTACGAGACGTCCCGCATTACGTAATACTGCCTCACATGTCAAGTGTCACGTATGCATTACAGCTGCGGGATCATTCTCCAATGTACCAGAAAGTTCCGTAATGGCATAACACTTTTTCTGCATTACGTAACAATATTTTAATCTTTTTGTCCGCCATATTGGATCCGCTATTTTGTTTTTTGAAATTTTGATTTCAGATTCGGAATCACGACCCTACAAACCTATAAGTACCAAATTCTAGATCGATTTATAAATTCCTTCATATTTTGGCCAGCTTTTTGCCATTCGGCCCCACTGTGAGACAGTCCGATGACTTAGGAAAATCACCAAGTGAGAACAGGTAGGACATTCATAAAAGCTGAAAGGTGAAGAGGACTGCATCTAATTCTGAAGAAAGGATTTTACAATAGAAAAATAAGGATTAGCATAGCAAGTATAAGGGACAGTTTTAGACAGTTTGTGCAAGAAAATGCAGGAATTGACAAAATCTGACCTGTCGAAAAACGTACACCTGCCGCCGCGTAAGATACAGCATGTGTGTGTTTGTGTGTGTGAGCCAGCTGTGACCTGTTTTGAATGACGCGATGGGGTGATGCGCTACGAATTGTTTGTTTCAATTATTTAGGTCTTAACAGGATTATAATAAACTAATTACGTGTGTTAAACCTGTACCCAAAGACTTACGCCAATTATAAAGACACCATTACATTAAGGGATTTTTAACGAGTATGGTGATGTAAAATTTATTTCCAGAGGTGCAATATTAATGATGCTATTTAATTAATATTAATTACTAGTGTAATTAAAGAGTAATTAATATGTGTGGTATATGTGAGTGACCAGAGAAAAATTACGCAAACAATGAGATCGCCGTGTGACGAGTATTTCATTAAGTTCGCGATAATTAACCAAAAAGTGAGTGTAATAAAAATGACGCTCTAGAGCGAACTGACCATCTCTAACCTGTCGAAAGCAGGACTGTTCCTGTCAAATCGCCACCAGTATAAATACCACTGGCAATTTTGGGCGATCACACACTCGGACTCAACAAATCTACAGGACGTTACGCTGCCCGTTTGCCGATCGACTTCTGGACACACACGCACACTACCACACTCACACCAAGACGTAAGAAGGAATTCTGAAGCATCACCAACAACATCGCAGTTAGAGACAACGACCACATCACCATCATCAACATCATCATCATCATCATACTCTCAGCAGTCCAGACACACACACACGCGCGCGCGCGCAACGGTAACGGCAGATATACGCAGGTGATACAAAAACAATTATATTTTATTGTAAAGGGAGCTCTCGGAAAAGAACTTAAATATGAATATAATAATTAGAGTTTTAAGATTAAATAATACTTAGATAAGAGAGTAAGTTAACAAGCAAATCTAGTAAAGAAATAATAATCTTTTGTCATATTTTTTGGGTGTGTCAGTATAAGTCAAATAATAGATGGGAAGTAAATGGTAGATTATATTATTTTGTTTATAGAAACAAGAAATTCATTCATGACATATTAATATTATTTTGTTTGTAACTGAGTTGCTATCAGTATTTAAAAGTTGAGTTAATTTTGACACACATAAATAAAAAGAAGTTAAACAACTTGTTTAACATGTTTTTTTAGTCAATAAGATTATATGAGTGTTTATTTTTTTGTGGTATGTTATGAATAGCATTGCAGGTTACAGTATACGTGTAAAACTTATAAAGGTAAATATTTATGTGTCTAATGTTTGAAATTTTAATTTTGAAATATTTTTTTCTGTTAATTAATAAATCTTAGAATGATTATTTGAAACGATTTTAAATGATTTACTTCATGTCAACAACATCTCACGCCTCTTTAACGTAACGAGAAACAAAATCCTGCCACCTGGCTAGTGTACTACATATTTAGTTGCGTTGAGTACATGGTAATATATTTGTATAATCGTTGTAACGTTGCAATATATATATATATATATATATATATATATATATATATATATATATATATATATATAGCAACAGATCAAACTTTATTATTCTAATAAGGATATTGTGAGTGTGTAAAAATGATATACAAGTCTATTCTGGAGGAGATGAAAAATTATTTATTATACATAAATATTGTTTTTAAAGATGTATAATGTATTTTAAATTGTCATGTATTGATAATATATTTAATTGTTTGTATTGTTCGATAATATAAATCGATTTTACTTGTTTGCTCCAACGTCCTCCTCTCGTCTCGTCGGTCCCGTCCTGGCGTCCTCTTCTTCAGTGTCACTCCTTCCTGGTGTCCTCTTCGTCCTGGCGTCCTCTTCGTCTCGTCGTCCTCTTCTACAGCTTCACTCCTTCCTGGTGTCCTCTTCGTCCTGGCGTCCTCTCCGTCTCGTCGTCCTCTTCTACAGCAAGCGGCTCCAGCGGCGATATTTCACAGAGTCTCGTTGTTATGTTTGACTGCTAACATTGATTAGTTTCTTGATAAATTGGTCATTCACAATGATTATCAATTTCATTCATTCAGTTTATTATTAATTTATATTTTATAATTTCTTAATCTCAGGATTTATCTGGGTAGTTACTACTGCGGTGTGTTTAATGTACACCTTCCACGATATCTTGTAGTGTCTTTATGTTCCCTAAGCGGATATCTTAACTTACACGAAACAGCACTGTATTATATTTTAAATTTTATCTAATTATTTACCCTCTTGGTTCTTATCGCAAAACTTCGTTAAGAATTTCAAGGTTTATAGTTTATTTTATATAAGATATTCCTCTATTCCTTATTGGTTCTTACCGCAAAACTTCGTTAAGAATTTTAAGGTTTATGGTTTATTTTATATAAGATATTTCTACGTTTGTAAGACAGCAACTCTCTTACCCGGGCACAACTTCCCCTAGCAAAGTCGACAGACAGACTGTGTCCATCCTAACTCTGCAACGTATGAATCTCACTGAATTTGGTGTATTTTGATAGGCCTAACCCAAGTCACATGATTGATGGAACAACCAGATACATAAAGTTCATGAAAAACTTTGTATAATTTAGCATAGTCCTGCATGAAAATTATCTACAATTTTTATTACCCTATCATTGATAAGAGTTACACTTGAGTTTTTCTTTACTTAAAAAAAACATATTTCTAAAATAGTTACGAACCTCAGAGTATACACAAATCGAAGCTATTTACCTAAATAATTCCTTGTCAAAATTTCATGTAAATCGGTTAACTACCACTGCCGCTATAGCGATCGCAGATTATCACACCCGCACAGGCGCACCAATTTATACAAAAAATACATGACACTATAGTACATTTTTTTATGAAGAGTTTGGTGTAACCTACATGCTTATCAATTTTTAAATACAAAACTTATGACTAAAAGACAAAATATTACACAAAGCAAATTTAAACAAGAAAATGCTCGTCATTCATGTACTCTGATATAAACAGCATATCTTATCATCCTGTGCTCTTTTGCAATATATATATATATATATATATATATATATATATATATATATTTGGTAACACAAAGCGTCCCGAAACATGTTCCACATAAACATCTTGAGGTAAAGTTATTATAAATATTAAATATTATATATATGTATATATTGCGACGATACAAATAAATATTTTCGCATAGGATAGTTATTGTGTATAAATTATGCACAAGTCTATATTGGAGGTGTAGAAAAATTATTTATTTATCACACAAGTAAATAATTGTTTATATGATATATTTAAATTGAACAAAATGTCATGTATAGTATTTTATTTTTTATGAAAGAGTTTATATAGTTCAGTTTTGGTAAATTTTACTTGAACGTAGAATTCCTTTACACTAGGCGTGACGTCACTCGCTCCGCCGCTGATACGCTCGTCTCTGCAAATGACCGCCGCTCACCGCTCACACTTAATCTCCGCGCTGGGGTTCGCCGAACAGCTGATAACACTGATATTGATTTACACACAAATTGTCATTTTTCGCATCGTTAGTTTTATCGGTCGCAATTGGTTATTATTAATTATTGATTGTTACTAATTATTGATAATTAGGGTGATAAAGACTGATATTCTTTAAAAAGCAGTGTATATTACTTACACCTTCCGGCTATTCTTGAAGTGTTCCGCGTTAATAAGGATTTACCACGGTAGATAAATCTCCCTAAGCGGAAAATCTTCCACTAACACGTAATAGCACTTAATATATTATAATTGATAGTTCACCCGCTTGGTTGTAATCGACAAACTCGAAAAGAGTCCCAAGACTTGGAGTTACTTTAGATTAAACCAGTTCAAACAAGAAAAACTCTTGACGAAGAACACACGTTCACTATGCAACGGCTTCCGATGAACTGACTCGAAGTTACACATGACAACCGACGGATCTGACTGAAATTAGGGGCTTCTGATTGGTCGATCAACTGTCTACGTGGTAGATTTGACAAAAGATAAACACGTTGCAGTCAAATCTTTGTATAATTCTGCGACTGCCTGCTCAGATTTTATCTAGAAATTTTATTACCCTTCAATTGATAAGCGTGAAAAGTTGAGTTTTCAATTACTAAAAAACCACATTTAAAAAATAGATGAAAACAACAGAGTATAAAGAAAATGTAGCTATTTTTATAAATAATTCACTGTCCAAGTCTCATGCCGATAGGATAACTAACGCAGAAGATATAACAACGAAGGTTCACCACACGCGAACGCGCACACATATTCACAAACAAAGTACATGACATTATAGCGCAAAAATTTACAAAGAATTTGGTATAACACAAGTCCTTATCCATCACTAAATACAAAACTTATAGCTAATTGACAAAATTTGCATAAATCAATCTAAAACATGCTAATGTCCGTCATCCATGCTCTGATATTCTTATTCATAGATCATCATCCTGTGTTTTGTTGCAATATATATTATATATTATTACTATGCGGTTTTCTGCTATGAATAAGGTTACATACGTGGGGAGCAGTGAACAATCGTGTGCATTAGCAGTTGACAGTACAGCGCAGTGAGATTGTGGTAGTTCAGTGAGGAATGTCCAGGATGAATGTGTGGTTACAGTGTACGAGGGCGGTCACATAATTTCAGGAAGTGGCTTGACCACTGTGACCAACTTTACAAACTGAATAGACGGCGGACATTGCCAGCGGCCATGCAGCAAATGGTGCGGCCAACGTTTTGGTAACAACGTTGAGACGAGCTTCTCCCGCACTTTTAACGCAAAACATTGTTACAAGGTTGTTCGTTATCCTTTTTGCTCAAAAAATCCTTTCCAGTTGCCACAGATGTTTCCAAACTCTTTTCTGAAAAGTCTTGGCCCTATCCAGGGGCGGACTGGCCAGGTCGGCTGGTCGGCGATCGCCGAGGACCCCGGATCCCGAGGAGGCTCAGGGAGCTCCCGAGCCATGAAAATTTTATTTCGAGAAAAAACAAGAAATATATATTTTTTACCGGTATTAAAACCCTTTTCTCGTCTAAATATTGTTGGAAATAAATCTTCAGGATGTATTTTGGTCAGATTGGAAGTGATCACTTCTCAGCCTTGTTTATATACAGCCTATTTAGTATTTACTAATGGAGGAAAACGAAGGAGGTTACCGTAGAGTTACTGTCAAGTACTTTATATTATTTGTTCTTTGAGATAAATTACATTTTAGGTTTAATTTTTTTTACGATTTCATATTACTTCTAAATCTGTATTGTAAATTTCATTGAATAAATAGCGTAATTATTTCCAGTAGTCGGTACTTTTTTGGTAACTTGCCCTATATATACCACTGACATAGGTAATTATGGTTTTAAAGCTGGTTATATTAAAGTCTAAGTAATCAAACAATCTATCCTGTATGTTTTGTATTAAAACGTTCACTTACGTAAATACTGTGCATACCATGTATTTATAAAGAGCAAATAAATAATTTTAAAAAAGTATACGCACACAAATACGAGCATGTGCGTTTGTGTATGTAGCTGCAGGGGGGCTCTTGACTGCTTCCAGCCGAGGCCTCTCAGGGATGCCAGTCCGCCCCTGGCCCTACCTCAAACATAAGTTCTTAAACTTAATAACAATTTGGTTTTAACACGACCGCATTCTCGTCCTAGGTAATCGTCGTTGCTCGTAAGAAATTAGGTCTCTTCGTGTTTATAAACAAATTGTAAATAATATTTTATAAGTAAAATTATGTATTTATATTACCTTATTTGTTTTTCTTTCTTTGTAATATTTATATTTCACAGAGTACTATTTATCAGGATAATATCCTTCCTTTCCAGACGGTTTACATAGGCTATTTAAATACATTATTCAGTGTTACCTCTTGTGAACCTTGCACCGCCAAATACTTACAATCTCTGCTCTGTTTTATCTTTTCTTTTCTTTTTTTCCAGTACAAGTGTCCTTAAGGCAAGGCTGCTGTATGTCACCAAATTTATTTAACATATATCTTGATGACTTGATTAGGAAGTGCTTTGACAAAACAAGAGGTGTGAATGTCGGTGGAAGAAGAATTGAATGTATAAGGTTTTCTGATGACATGGCTGTTTTAGCAGAAAAGAAAGAGACAATGAATTAAATGATAAGAGATTTAAATTTAGTATGCGAGGAATATGGAATGAGGATTATTTGGGCGTACCCCCAGTGCATTCCACTTGATCATTCCACTTCTACGCCCCGTTAGATATTATCATGGTTTCTGTCAGGACATAACTCTCCCAACAATTTTCCTTTATTCTTCTTTGTACTTCATCTTTTAAAACGAGTTCGTTCTCTCTGTCTCTCTCTCTTTTTTTCTCTCTCTCTCTTTATTTCTTTCCTCATATCTCTCTCTTTCTATATCTATATCTCACTCTGTCCACTTCTCTCTCTCTGTCTTCTCTTCCGTAGTATCTTATATATTTTGTTCCACTATTATTTGTCCATTACCCAATTTAATATTTACTCTGTTATGGTTTTTACTCTCTTCCACACGTACTTTGTTAACTAGCCACGCCATTATGAAAGGGCGCGGTGTTCTGGTTGCACAAAGGGCTTAATGCGTTATCTTTCTCAAGTATTTCAAGTCATTTCATACGATCCACTTCAAAGGCAAATTAATTTCGCTGCATCCGAGTTCACAGTGTTGTGTAAACTCCTTACACAGTACACACTCTTTGCTTTGGTCTCGTCTGCACATTCCTTCCTTACCCTTGTACTCCACTAAACAATCAAATCCACCCCTCCATTATCATTATAGAGCCTCTTCATTCATTCAAGTGGTGTTTATAGAATCCTAACCGTTTCTAGTTTATACACAACGCTTCTTTACTCTTAGGATGTGTTTATCTAACACTAACACAGTTCCAGTAATTTTTATCAGCAATGGTGATACTGTTCAAATTCAGAAATTAACTTGTACCGTTCTCTACGTCCAGATCCTTTCGCTTTCTCTCCTTACTTTCTTCACCCTTTCCATTCACTGTTACTTTTTCATCCATTCCTCTCTCTAGATGTGATCAACTAAATTTTGTTTCTTCTTTCTAATACCTCCTAATAATTTTCTTTTGTCATTAGTTCTCTTAATTTCTTCTCATTTCCTATCATCACCATTATTCACCAGGTTTCGATACTATCCAAAATGTTTGTTTCTTTGTTCTTGACACACCGTATCTCTAATGCATACGTTATAACGCTGTCTATAAAACACTGAGATAGTCTTTCTTAATGTTAATAACCCTGTTAGTCAGGAGATTTCTTAGTCTGCCGTATTTTGTTTACCAAACGCAATTCTGCTTTTTATATCTTAAGCGATTCCACTACTTAAATTCGGGAAGATTTGCACGAATATTTCTATATTCGGAACTTACATATCCATACATAAGTGTGTGTGTCTGTGTGAGTGGTGTAACAATACGTGTATTAGAGAAAGAAAGACAATTTCTAATGATTTTGTGGTTTGGCACACAATGCGTCTATTTATAGTCACTATTTAAAATTTATTGGGCAGTATTGTGAGAAGCTATACTCCAATAAACGCCATCTTTATACGATTCACTGCAAGAAAATAATCATTGTCTTGGCCTCTTTAAGATTAACTCTGTACGTGTTACTCATAGAAAGACCCACTTCAATTCTAAGTTAATCAGGTTTTTCCAGACAACTCAGTCACTCTATCGTATAAGTGGGTTTATGGTATTCTCGGAAATATTAAATAATCATATCTGACGCATTGTTTTATCCATGTGCCGGCATAAAGAGTCAGTCATTAATGCAGATGACGCACATACCACCCACTGAAGTACATCAAATCTGATGTCTGCCTAGTGCTAAGAAATGGATCATCCAAACGGATCTCGTTTGTTTCTTCTTTGATCTCGTGACGATTCTTACAATTCTTAGTTATTAAAAAAAATTAATTTTAAAATAATAATAATTATTATTTAATAAATATTTTTAAATAAAGAATAATAAAAATTAGTTATTTTAAATTGTTTTTAAAATGATAATAAATAATGAATAATTATTTAAAAATAATCTATAATTTCTTCTTTGCACATAAAAATTACTTGTAAAGAATAAGAAACTTCCTCTTTCTTTATTTAAACCATGTATTATCGGGCTTTCGGGCCGATCCAGCTTTAATTACTCCCATCGCTCATTTGGTCTTCAATTTCTGATTATTTGAGGCGGAATGAGTAATATAAAGAAAGTTTATGCATAACAAAATTACAGACGGTTGAAGTAGCCTACATATGTTCTTTAAAAACCGAATTTTTACAAGAATATTAAACTTCGTAAAACTTTGCATAACCATACAATTTTTTTTTAATTCTTTACACTTGTTCTATTCCAAACTGTAATCGTTCTTAAATTTTGTGGGACGAAGCATAACAATTGTCTATCTGTTATTCTGTTGTTACAGAAACTACGTTACATTACAACATTGAGGCGGTGGTTTTCAGTCTTATGTAAATTCCATCTTACATACAACGCTACAACTCAACTTGTGTAATCTAACATTCTGTTCGTGTTTCAAAGTCAGCCCAAAGTTAAATGATATTTACTCAAGTGGGGTGTGGTGGTGTGTGTGTGTGGAGGGGGGCGCACGTTCGTGGACATTAGGTTAAATCTGGCACAGTTCTTTAACTTTACCTCCAGAAGTTAAACATGATTTAGACAAGGCATTATTTTTTAATTAAAGTTAAATAAGTGATGAGTTTTTAAACAAACCATTCACTTTTTATTATTTTCTCTGCTGTTCTCGTTGTTTTGGGGTCTTAATTGTTATTGCTTTTCTTCTTCTTCTTCTTCTTCTTCTTCTTCTTCTTCTTCTTCTTCTTCTTCTTCTCCTTTTATTTCTCATTTTTATTCTTATTCTTATTCTTATTCTTCTCTTCGTCTTCCTTTTCCTTGCTTATTCTCTTTCTTTAGTATAACTTTTTTTATTCAGTAACAACAGTTTTTTTCGCCTGAGAGCCACATTTTATTGATATCATTGATAATATCAAACGTTTCACGCATTTTATGATATAGCATACTCATTGATAAAGCTGAGATTTTTCTTCTTCTTCTTCTTCTTCTTCTTCTTCTTCTTCTTCTTCTTCTTCTTCTTCTTCTAATTCTAATTCTTCTTATCAAAATGGCACAACAGGACTGTGATTATTTCTCTGGGCATTTTGTAAAAAAAAAAAATATTATATCGATTAAACAGTTAAATGGCTTTAACGAATTTGCAAAATAAATGTTTTTATTTACGTGGCTTTCCACGAAATTACGGAGCAAACTAACAATACTGACGGAACAAGAACAAGGGCGTCGCAGGCGTGTTTACTAACACAGTTTACACTAGCAAGTAGGTCAGGAACAAGAAGCATAACTGGGATAAAAATACACCTTACAGTAACATTATCTCTCTCACTATCCACTATCTCTTCCTCCCTCCCTCTCTCTCTCACGAACACAGCCACACACACACACACACACACACACACACAATTCCTCCCCCTCTCCAATATTCTCTTTCTCTTTACATTCAATGTTTATAGGTCAAATTGTTTACTTCTTCACCCGCTTTGTTTACATAAAAAACTATTCGAGGTGTACAGTCTCCACTGTTGGGTTAAGACACTGTGCTAGTATTGAGACGTTCGTTGTTCCAGTGAACCGATTTTCCACTCTGTCATCATTGTGCAGACCAGTTGATTCATTAAAAGTAGTTTATATTACTTTAGTATAATAAACTAAACCAACGGTCCCCAAACGTTTTACTTCGCACACTTCCCAAATTATACACAAATTTTGCAGTTGTCTAAAAATAATTATCATCATCATCTTCACGGATTAAACCGAGGATGGTTTATTCCAGTCTCAAATAGGCAAAGATTAGAGCTGGTCACTCCAGCGCTTCCTCGGACGTCCCACACCTCTCCGTCCCCTCGGCTTATAGTTCCAGAGTTGTTTGGGAATGCGGCAGTCATCCATTCGGCGAAGATGTTTCCACCAATTCAGTCGATACTAAGCGATCCTGTCGAGTATACTCATAATATTCAGTTCCTGCCGTATATCTGTGCTTCCTATATGATCATGGAGAGTATACCCTGCCACATGCCTGAGAAATCTCATTTCAGCCGCTTGGATGCAACTGGGCTGGCCTTTCGTTAAAATCCAATTCTTAGGCCCATAAAGACGTATGGTAAGAGCTATCACCTTGTAGAATTTTAGGCGTGTTCCTTTACTTGCTGACTTAAGGGTCCGCCTAATGGTCCCTTTAGGTTGAACTTAATAGGTTAGGTTGAACTTATGCAACTTATTCACAACGTCGTTACATGTATTATAAGATACACGGTAGCCCAGGTATTCGAAATTGCTAACTTGTTCAGGACAGTACCACCTATAAAAATGTTTGCTCTTACGGGATCAGTTCCACGAAAAGCCATCACCCTGGTCTTATGTGCGGATATCTGCAATCCAGAGTCTTTGCAGATTCGATTTAACAAATGTAAAATTGTTTTAAAAATAATCAAACTCTTATATTTTAATCATAATATATGAGGGTCGTCCGGAAAGTAATACCCGTTTTATAATAAGAGAAACTACCAACAAGGAACTTTGAAAGAAACTTTTTGTTTAACATAAAATAACCTTAATCTACGTAGTCTTCTTCTTTCTTTAAGCAGTTAGGCCTATAGTACCGATCGACGAGTTTGTTTATTCCCGCGTCATATTCCTCAACCGCCAGTTCTGTAAAAAAAGTTGTCACTGTTTTCTGTAATTCTTCATCACTCTCAAAACGCTTTCCTCTCAGAAATTCTTTAAGCTTGGAAAACGGATGATAGTTACTGGGGAGGGGCAAGGTCGGGGCTGTAGGCGGGATGTTCAAAAACTTCCCATTGAAATTTTCCCAGCAACTATTTTGTGGCGGCTACAACATGAGGCCGTGCATTACCATTATAATATTACTCGTGTACCCGTAGTATCTTAATGGTATAATAATTTGCCCGTGTTATTCCTTGTATATGTTAATTTGTAATAAATAGTTGTAAATAGTGTATCAGTTGATCGTGGAATATTTATGTTGTGTGTTTACGAATGTGATTTAAATATATAAGTAAAAGAATTGAATTATTCTGCCTTGGTTTCTGAATCAGAATTATAATTATTCCAGTTCAGTAGTTAGAACTCCAAAAATCAATTCAAAAATAGCGGTCGAGTCATCCCAAACAAATTTCATGTCACCTTCGATATTAGGCTTTAACCTATTATTTGAGGTTAATCTTGGTTTTTGCAGTTTGCGTACTTCCAATGACTCCCCGAATTCTTCTTATCCTTGTTAATTATAAAATAAATGCTGATAATATATTACGTTCCTGAAATAATAACGCATGGATATGATTTAATAACATAATGGTTTAATCTCTGTAATATAAGTTCGAATTATTGGAAAATTCCATTCGATACATACGGTTGTCACAATCGATATTTATCTCAGGATTTACTAATTAAATAATGTTAATATATTTCGTGGGAATTCCTGTGGCTGCTACGAAAAGTTCCTTTACATGATAATTAATAATATAGAGTACCTTTACAAACAATCTATTACTTATAATCTAAAAAGTTACAAAATTTATATATTAAGTAACATACAAAGTTTGACGAGATTCAATGCTTCGTAAAAAGCATGTAGGTTAGAGTGACGTAAACATCATGGCTACCATTGTCCGTCTCAGTTAATAATGAAGTTTATTAATGTGTACAATAAATGTTTTCCTTGTAATCACTGTTCGTTTAGATATTGAATTTGTTTTCACTTTAAAATGTTTACTAGTGATTAGTGTTAGTGTAAATTAGTATATTGTCTAGTGGTTGTTCCTTGTTGGATAAAAATATTGTCAAATTATACTTTACACATCTAGACGATATTGCCGAGAGTTTTCTGGTTTGTTCTGGATAATTTCTTGATTGTGTGTATTACTGGTTCATGAAATGATTGTAGTGGAGGGGTTATTTATCTTCGATGGTGGTCATTCAGATCTTCTTTCACAAACGGGTTAACAAATTTTATATTTTTATTTTTATTACATCTCGACACGCACTATTAAACTGTTCTTCATCACAATTAACAATTAAGTGTTATTTTTTCTTTTTTAGTCACCGAACTCATACAAACTACTTAAATTTTGATTGGCCATTTATGTACAGGTTAAATGTTATATGGTCGATTCCCATCAATTACTTTACATTTTTCTAAATTACCTTTAATAGATAATTTTATTATTATACTCTAATGATACATGCACTGTTTACATGATGATTAATTATATAATTATAAACAATTTGATACTAAACATGCCTCAGTTTATAACTGTAAAACCTTATTAATTTGAATTTCTATGATATGTGGTGGAACAATTTGTTATGGTTGATTGTAATTTCTACTTTGACTACCTGAGATAAATATATTTACATAAATTAACTGGTGACATAAAATCTTATAACATACAACAAAACTCTTAATAATAATAATTGTTTTTGACAGTTTTAGTTTATTTATATTGCTAAACTATTGTCTGTATGATAAACTAAAATTCTGTCTAATAATACCAATAACACTTTCCATAAAAAATAATTACACTGTTTAACGGTAGTCTGTGTCGCTATTTCTTATTATCACACTCATCACTGTAAAGGTTTGTGTCCCCTTTTCTATCCTTATTATAGGCTTATATGATTTTAATTAATACAATTTTTATTTTGTGAATAGGTACTCTTTATTAGGTTTAGTTGTGTTTCAGGGTGGTTTATTTATTTAATTTAGATTTGTTTACTGCCCTATTCTACTGGGTTATTTCTGGGTTTCTTGATAATATTAAATAAGTCAAACCAACTAGGTTTTCTTTAATTTGCTATCAATTATTATTTCTTGTTTCCTCTCTGGATCGGATTTCACTATTATTTACTATTCTTTTTGTAACATTTTGTTTCGTTACACCATGAAGAAACAAAATGCCGCTAGAGAATAGGCCCCCCAGCGATTTTAAATGGCCCGTTGCAATATGTGTCAGCATTTATTGTGGCACCACGGGGCAGAAAGTTAACAAGAAGTGGGCCTTTACGGTTCCATAAAACAATGGCCATAATTTTTTGATTTGAGGATGCCTGCATGAATTTTTTTTGGTTTCGATGATGAACAAGAGTGACGCCATTCAATAGACTGACGTTTACTCTTTGGCGTAGCATACGAAAGCCAGGTTTTCTCTCCTGTTACGATGTGTGGCAGGAGTTCATCTCCCTCCTTCGACTAACGATCAAAAAAAGACAATGCGGCGCCTAAACGTTTTTGTGTTCACCACAAGACTACGCGGAACCCCCCTCGCGCAAATTTGTCGATACTTTCAGGCGAATGGTGACAATTTCACGGATAACACTGTGAGAAACGAATGAAAAATGTTCACTAATTTCATTGAGTGTGACACGCCGAACGTGTTTAATGAATTCGTCAACTTGACGCAGCAAATCATGTGTAATGACGGAAGGACGACCTGTTCCTTCTTCGTCAAGACGTTCTCTCTCCCGATTAAAATCGGGACACCATCACTGAACGGATGGTTCGTCCATCACATCACCGTACACTTTTTGAACTGACGTTAAATCTCATACTGTCGGATATTTCTTGCATGAAGAAATCAAATCACACTTCCCACGCAGCGGAATTCTCAACTTTTTTTAACATTAAAACACGCACAGAATCAACGAAACTGTTAGGAACGCAATGAAACTTAACACAGACTAATTAGACAAGACAGTGAGAATGATTGAACAGGAATAGACTTGCACAGAACCACTGCGCGCTCTGTATGTTGAGGAGTTTAATATCTTTAGTATCAAAAGACTCTTAACTACAAAAATTATAACATTAATGATACCAAACAAAGTTTAAAATGGACAATGTAGCTGTTTTTGAACAATCACCTCTGTAAAGTTGGGCTTAATAGCTGATAACCTCAGTACGAAGTCTCTCTCAATTTAAAAAATGATTTATTATCTTTGATTTTAAGTATAGGATGCCGCAGAGTTCATAATGTTATGTTACGACGGTATAACTTATCGTCGTATGGCACAGTGGAAAACAAAATACAAGACACTAATGAAGTCACCAATAACCAGCTTTAATTATAACAATTAATAATTTGTAATCAACTTGTACAATAATATTAGGTAAATTTGTCCACACGCAAAATAATGTCAACTATAAAGAATTCCGCACTGATTATAACACAACAACACTTTGCTACAATACTTCTATAAACACTCGATCCGCGCTAGGGAAAATCGCTCACGTAACGGACTGACAAGCCGACTGCTATGGTTTTTTATACGTAGCGCACGCCTCCTAGAAATTTTCCATCCTCACTTCACGCCACTTAATGCGTATCTCAAGGGTTCTTGAATACACTGGAAACTACTTGTGGGCGGCCTTGACTGAGGCAACACCTACCACACTGGACGGGGTGGAGAATGCTGTCGGCTATTCTAGGTGGTCCTGTCTTAGTAAACCACCTTCTAAAAGCTTTTCTGTTTTAGTTCAGGAAAATACTCCTTTAGCAGCAACTTTAGTGCCACCAAATATAACTTAATAATAATGAGGATAGATAAAGAAAATATTCAGGCAGCGAAGACAAAGTTTATGAGGAGTGCTCTGGCTGTACCATTCTCGATAGAAAGAAGAATCTGAATTTAAGGACGGATCTGGGGCTTGACTCATTGCTGGAAAAGCTAAAGAGCAACAACAGAAGGTGGTGTGAACATTTGAGAAGAAGGGCGGGTGACAGGATTATAGTGGTAGCAATGGAATATAGACCGGTGGGGAAGAAAGATGTAGGACTGCCGAGAGCACAGAGGGTCCCGAAACAGGTTCAAGATGAGCCTAATCCTTGACGTTGATGACGACGACGACGACGACGACGACGACGACGATGATGATGATGATGATGATGATGAATATTGAGGAACTACTACAAAACGTTTTCTACTCCTATATGAACAAAATCTGCAACTCAAATGAACTGTTAAAATATTTCAGAGTCTAGCCTGTAGCCAAATAAAATCCGTCGTTGACTGAGAGGTTCTACTTTGGAGAATAGTTTGACGGGTCTAAGAAAATTACAGATTTGATTTTGATCACTTCCTTAAATCCCCCATTCATTACTTAACAAAATGTGTTACTAAAGCACTTAATATTTTAAAATAATTTTTCTGAGTATCTGACTTAATTTTTACAGAAACCACACGTGCCTGTCCCTTCATTACAATTATAAAATAAAACTTAACCACACTACTATATACACGATTTAAAAAATACATCCACTCTCTGTCTAATCCTTAAATCCGACGCTAATAATGATGGTCGAAATTTAGTGATTTATATCGTTAAACGCTCTGATGAAAAATCAATTTATGCCTCTTTTAATGAGCTTATAACGGGATGAAGTGACGTTAGCGTAGAGGGGTTCGAACAATAATTAAGTCCGCACGTGGGCAGCCCCCTATTGTTTTGATTTAATAAGCAACTCATCCCACTCTGTGGCTTCTACATAGCCCAAGCACATTGACACCGTCTCAGAGATTAAAATAATTAAACTGTTTTGATACTGTCAACGTTGTACACTTTTTAACAAAATACACTTACAAGTCACACATATGTGTGCATTATATAGGCCTACAGTAATTAATACTGTATTATTATGTACACGTACAATCAAGATTTATTTACACTCGTATAGGTCGCTATGCTGCATGACCATGATCATCCATGTCGGTCTGTTGTTTGGTAAAGTACTGTTACTACGGTCTCACTGATTGTCGTATGGTACAGAGGAAAACAAAATACGGACACCAATGAAGTCATTAGTCACCAGATTTAATTAATCACAAATAACAGTTTGTAATCAACTCGTACAATAATTCTAGTTAATTTTGTCCACACGCAATAATAATCTCAACTATTAGAGTTCCACACTAACACCATAACACTTCGCCACAATACTTCGTACCGCACTTGAATAAATCGCCATTTTAAACTGACTTCTAAGCGGCAGCTGTCGCCTGTATATAGCCAGCAGGGTTCCAGACTAATCTTCTATAATATGCGTCCTTAACAAGCACTCGAAAAATCTAGAGGGTACTTGAGTGCGGCCTTGGTAGAAACACCCACCTGCAGGGCTAGCCGAGAAACGTGTAGAAGGACACTCCATTGTTCGAGAACATTCCTTCGTTACAGTATTCTTATTATGGTCTCACACATCGTCGTGTGTACAGTGAAGAATAACTAACAAAAATGAAGTCACTAATTACAAACTTTAATTAGATACAAACAACAGTTAGAAATCAACAAAGGCATTCGTATACAATAATTCAATTCACTTTGTCCAGCACACAAAGATAAATGTCACCTTATTACAGTTTTGCACTAACTAACACAATGATCACTTCTCGCTAAACCGCCACAATAACTAACACTCAGCATTCTAATATCGCCAGGTCTAAACTAAACTGGGCCGCTTCGAAATCCAGTATTTATACCTCCGGCACTTTGCATTGAAGTGAGATAAAGGGGCCTCGTCGCTAACGTCTCCAACAGGCATCTCACATGACCCCGCCAATAGGTGTGCAAGGCGTCGCTTAGTGATTCAGCAATGCGGAACTGTCTATTTCCGCAGAGTACCGTATTTTGTTGAGCTAGTTACTTATATTTATTCGTAATAATGGGGTTGTGATTAATATTTTAAATGGATTTTTAATACACATATTTAATTTTTTGTATCAAATTTTCAGTTTTTTTTATTTTAATCATATTGTGTAACAATTTTAATTTGTTATGAAATTATGAAATTTGTTTCTGTTTTATATTTGTATATCTGAATGTTTGGAGCTTATTAGACATGTGGATACGGCGCTTGGCTACTAACCTAAAGGTTTCGAGTATGATTCCCTGTCAAAATTAATATCAAGGTGCGTTTTTTCAGCTCCCAAGTCGATTCATCCTGCGGAAATGAGTAACATCTGGGTAACATGATAGATAATAAAGGGTCCATAAACATGATAAACATCATAAATTATTTTGTCCGAGTATTAATAATGATGTTTATAAACATTTTCCTACGCGGAACAATAATAAATAAAGAGTTTATTTTTATTTCCATATTTCCTATTAATTTTTTCAATTTTTTTGTTTTTGTTTTTTACTCTTCTTCTATGATGGTAGCAACTTAAGTTTTACACCTCCATCTAAGAGTATTTTGTTGCAAATAAAACATAAAAAATTCAAATCATGTATATAATAAATACAGAGCTATGGAATGCCAAAACAATATTCTCCACCATAAATCAGTTCAACACTGTTAGGCGGGTACACCTACTCAAACTTTGCCGGGGACAAATGACGTCCATACAATTGAGTCGTATGCAGCCAGCTACAGAACACGTACCGCTAACTTGTGAAACTCCTCACAGTGGCCGCGCACAGCCAGAATTCCAACAGCTGTTTTAATCGCCATTCCGAACGTGTTTAGCAACTTAACATACGTGTGTTAGTTTAGTTAGCTGGTAGCATATATTGCACAGATACAGAGTAATGAACGTATTAAAGACACGTTTTAATGGTCCAGTTTTAACAAACTCGGACTGTGCGCTTTGTTAGTGGACATTATCTCAAATAACGCGCTCTCTCTCTCTCTCTCTCTCTCTCTCTCCTCTCTCTCTCTCTCTCTCTCTCTCTCTCTCTCTCTCTCTCTCCCCTTATCGCTCTCTTCCTTTCTCTTCCTTTCTCTCTCATTCACTTTCTGTATTTCTCTATCTGTCTGTCTATCTCTCTGTCTCTGCTTGTCCCTCACTCTCACTCTCTCTCTCCCTCTCACTCTCTCTCTCTCACTCTCTCTCTCTCTCTCTCTCTCTCTCTCTCTCTCTCTCTCTCTCTCTCTCTCTCTCTCTCTCTCTCTCACACACACACACACACACACACACACTTTCTTTGTCCTCCCTTTCTGTCTACTTTTTTAAATTCGGAACTACGGAATTTTTACACCTTTTGCAGTTGTGTATGAAAAATAAAATTTAAATCTGTACACAAGTTAACTCTTTCCTCATAAAATAATGCCACTTAAATGTAGCTTCCTTTGATTTATTTACAAATAATAATACAATCTCGTTTTATTGAATTCATAAATAAAATAAAAACTAAAGGAGCTCGAACGTTTAACATACGAAGCAATAAATTTCTCTAAAATTGTTACCAAAGACGTTTAATAATTACCAGGCATTAGTAAAGACGTGTGTTTTGCATTTTTTCTTACTTTTTATATTCCTAATTTTTTAAGCGGTAATTCTGACTCCATGATAGCTAGCGAGATAAATTTTTTTTTTTTACAAAATTCTAAGAAAAATTTGTTTTAAGAACTGTAGCGCGCATTCAGTGAAAGAAATATAACAGCTGTAAAACAAATAATTATGTAATACCTGTGATACCTACTAAAACACGAAAATAATAGTATGATAAAATGTTCACTGTTGTTATTTAGGATTCTAATTATTTTCTGATGCTTTATCTCATTTGACTGCTACAGAGAATGGGATCAAAAATTATAAAGGCTCAGAAGGTACAATTTATAGTGCTTTAAAGAACAAAGCTAGGACGGACACCTTCACGTCCTGTTCACGACGGACAATACTGGTTGTCCCGATATTCCTTTATGGCTGTGAGACGTAGACCCTCTAGTAGATGGAGGAAAGGAAGATTCATGCTGCAGAAATAAAGTTCATGAGAAGTGTTCTCGGCTACTGGATCCTAGACAAGAAACGGAACGAAGAAATCAGACAGAAGTTAGGTTTCCAGTCTTTAAGAGAGGATCATAAAGTATATGAGCGGGTGACGTGAACATTTAAACTGCGTATCACCTAAAAGGCTCCTATACTCGGGAGCACAGATAAAGGCGAAAAGTGAAACCGCATTGGGCACAGAGAGACAGAGTATAACACTACGACAGCCAGTAAGCGAAACGATTGACTGGCTCTTATTGGGTGATACATCACGTGATACTATGCTCTTGCCTCTGCGCATATGGCAGCTCTCGCCTTCCTTTGTGCTCCGCACTCTAGTAGCGCCCTTAGCTTACCAGCGGAGTGGAAGGAGAGACCGCAGCAGACCGAGGAGGAGATGGGTCCCCGCCTGTTCCTTGAGATATTGATGAGATGATAAACTGTTTACTTTAAACAAGAAAAATGTAGTTAGTAGTGCTGAATCCTCAAAATATCTATGCTAAGTACATTATAAGTACTTTATAATTGAATTTGTTATTAATCTAATGGTTCTGTTAAACGATTTAATAAAATAAAAACAATTTTATTAATTTGACACCATCATTTAAACAATTTTTAAAATGATTAAACTGTTGCCTATGTATAAATTTTAATAACTTTATATTTATATAAAATAAATATTATAATCACAAATAATACTATTTTTATGATTTCATAAAAATCTATTTAGTTGATAAAAATATACTGCAATATATTGGATCCCATAATGCACACACGCGCGCGCGTATAGGCCTGTGTGTGTGTGCGTGCGTGTGTGTGCGTGCGTGTGCGTGTGCGTGTGCGTGCGTGCGTGCGTGCGTGCGTGCGTGTGTGTGTGTGTGTGTGTGTGTGTGTGTGTGTGTGTGTGTGTGTGTGTGTGTGTGTGTGTGTGTGTGTGTGTGTGTGTGTGTGTGTGTGTGTGTGTGTGTGTGTGTGTGTGTGTGTGTGTGTGTGTGTGTGTGTGTGTGTGTGTGTGTGTGTGTGTGTGTGTGTGTGTGTGTGTGTGTGTGTGTGTGTGTGTGTGTGTGTGTGTGTGTGTGTGTGTGTGTGTGTGTGTGTGTGTGTGTGTGTGTGTGTGTGTGTGTGTGTGTGTGTGTGTGTGTGTGTGTGTGTGTGTGTGTGTGTGTGTGTGTGTGTGTGTGTGTGTGTGTGTGTGTGTGTGTGTGTGTGTGTGTGTGTTATTTGGTTTGTCTGCAAAATCATTGTTCTGTATGAGGGTACCACATGTGATGAGTGATGAACAGTCGTATGCATTAGCAGACGGTAGTGTAGTGAAATTGTGGTAATGTGGTGGGCGAATGTGTGGTTGGCGTGTATTATAGAGTGGGCTTACCTCTACGACCATCTTTACAGCAAAGCGTACAGGGAGGACATTAACAATACAGACGCGGTAAATGTTACTGCTTACGTTTTAGTACCCGCAATAAAACACGCTACAATAAGGGTCAAAGTTTAACGGACATCTTGGGCTCTTGTGTAACGTAAAAGCAGCTTCTACTTTTTTATAAGAATAATGTAAAGAGGAAAAATCCATCCGTTCATTCGACGAAACACTTTTGGAATTACAGTATTTTCGCGTACACCACTCACACTCATGTAACATTAACAAAGATCTAAAAAAGAAAATAAAAAATCGCGTCTTCCACTCATTCTCACGCGAGAAAGTTATATTCGGTATTTTGTCATATCTTGTTAAATTAGCAGACCAAGAACAAAACCAAAATAAAGATAAACACGAAAAACTGATTGAAAACGAACCAAAATAATAAAACTGAAATAATTTTCTAAATAATAGGAGACAATGGCATGTTACTGACAAACAATTTAGTCAAGACCAGCACTTGCCCAACATATCTAATCGACATGGTGGTGGTGGTGCGACTTCTGCCACAGTCTAGCTAATGCATTGAGACTCACGTACGCACACACATTACAGCCGGATTCCACTAGAACATTCGATAAACTTGTAGAACGTTCCGTATTACGTAACAATATTCTACACTCCAGGACGCAAAACCCGTCGATCCCATCGTACCATTTGTATGCAGGCACATTGTCTGTGGTCCACCTGTAAACAGACACAGAAACGGGTTACAGATTTGTTTTTATTACTCCGGTTGTACAATGTTTACACACTTTCCGGAACCAATGATTAGAGAAATGATTGAATTCTTATCTTCTACTGCTGCTTGTCCATCCAAAGATCTTTTCAATCTTTCTTTCCTTCAGTATAGTCTGAATTTCTTCTAACCAGGTGATAGGTGGTGTTCCTCTTTTCATTCTTCCTTGTGGGGTCCATTCCATAACTCTCCTTGGCAATCTTTCCTGTGCCATTCTTTTCGTGTCCATACCATTGTAACTTTTTGTTTGGATAAAAACAACAGTTGAATTTTTCACATTCATTCTGTCCTTAATGAATTCATTCCTATTTTTCTCACGTCTGGACACTCTTGCCGGACGTCTCCAAAAGTCCATCTCTGCTGTCATTAATTTTATTCTTGTGTGTTTATTAGGCGTCCAAACTTATGAGCAGTAACTCATGATGATACTTCTAACAATGGTTTTAAATATTTTGGTTTTAGTTAGGTTACAGATTTTCTCTGTAAAATAGAGAAACAGATTCTCTTACACTTTGGCAAAAACAATAAAATTATTAACTGTAACATTCAATCAATTAAATTGAATTAATTATAAAATCTAAGTGTAAAAATCACACAGGTTAATTTTAACTCACACACTGAAGAAGACTTTTCATACCAAGATTCAACAAACTTGGACTCTGCGCTTTGTTAGTGGGCATTTTCTCCCCCTTCACTCTCTCTCTCTCTCTCTCTCTCCCCTCTCTTCATTTCTCTCTCATCCACTCTCTTTATTTCTCTCTGTCTCTGTCTCTGTCTGTCTGTCTGTCTATCACTCTCTCTCTCTCTCTCTCTCTCTCTCTCTCTCTCTCTCTCTCTCTCTTTCTTTGCCCACTCTTTCTGTCTCAATCCTCCTTCATTACGCGTCTCTATTCTTGTACATCGGGCGCCACTCTTCACAATTTACGAACGCACCACGTTTAAGCACAGTAAGCGGAACGTCTACTCAGACCGTTTAACGTGTTGAAAACCGCTGTGCGACGCCCAACTACTGTACTCAGAAAACCAATTAATTAATCCCAACCACTCAGTCGCTCCCACAGCGCACAGCCGCAATCTCGTTTGGTCGCCTTTTTTGAATACGCTTTTCCCACAACTAGCAGTAAATACTGCTAGTAACATGTCTCCTCCGTTTTAATCCGTCTCATTTCCTCTGCGTTGCAAAGTATCCAGTATTAGACGATAACAATTTGTGGATCCTCCGTTGGGAGATCAGGCCACTTTCGATCTATATTAAACATTTCCAGATCACACACCACTATGAAATTCACTTAACTATTGTGTGTGTTGTGTCTATTAACTATTTTAATTAATTTATTAATTATTAATTAATACACCTTACTTTTTTAAGAATATATTTATATCTTAATTTCCTTTGCTTTGTATGTGTTCCTTAAAAATAATATATCTATGTGTATTTAATTTGTTGACGATGACCATGATGACGACGACAGCGATGATGATGATGGTGATGTTGACCTTGATGATGGTGGTGGTGGTGGTGGTTGACGATGACGATGACGACGACGACGACGATGACGGCAGGCTACACCAGATCACGCACCATTATGAAATTCGCTCAACTAGTGTGTGTGTGTGTGTGTGTGTGTGTGTGCGCGCGCGCGCGTGTGTGTTAACTATTTTAATTAATTTATTTAATATTAATACACCTTATTTTTTAAGAATATACGTATATCTTAATTTCCTTTGCTGTGTATGTGTTTTTAAAAATAATATATCCATGTGTATTTAATTCGTTGACGACGACGATGATGATGATGATGATGACGACGACGACGACGATTGTTTGTATAATGTACTAACCAACAAACGCAGTATGATATACAGGAAAGTTCATCGTCAGTCAAAGGTACAAAAAAAAACAGTTTTTAACAGCAATGTAATATAATCGTTTTCAAAGACAGGCGATGATATTGCCTTCGCTAATCGCGTGATAATAACTTTAAAATCACTGGTCTTCGTCATTGTTTCAGCGAGCTTATATACAGACGAAATAAGGTTAATTTGTGACGTTGTCGACAGTAAAGACAAGCAATATAGAGGCGTAGGCTGGCCTCTATTGTTTTCGTTTAATACTCTGTCTCTGCTTTCTCTCTGCGGTAGCTGTTATTCGCCTCAAGTTTAATAATGCCAGATTCACAACAGGGTTAAAATAATTAAAACTCTTTTGGATAGACTTATGACAATCATACGTCCGTAAACATGACCGTATTTTACATATTATTTTGAACTATACAATTGCTAATGTTTTGTATTTACGAAGCATTTAGTTCCAATTTGTTTTTGCATTTAGCAATTGTCAATAGCCTCTTTGCTACAGATATGAACAACGTTCGAGCCAATTCGATCACAGCCCCTGCTGAGGAAGTGTTTCGTATGATGACAACGTAATTCCTTCGTAACTGAAAACAAAATTTATCTAACCGTTTATCTAATCTCTTCTTCTTCTTCTTCTTCTTCTTCTTCTTCTTCTTCTTCTTCTTCTTCTTCTTCTTCTTCTTCTTTTTTCTGGTACTACGGTCCCTGTAGAACCCTGGCCTGTTCAATGATTCTCCTCCATCTCACCACGTCCCCCAAACATTTCAACCCTTGCGCCTTCACTGCCGCAACTATGTCCGCTTCTTCACACAGGTCTCTTAGCTGACGATTCTTTCTTATCCACCACATCTCTCCGTCCCACACTGGTCCATAAATTCTTCCCAGAATTTTCCTCTCGAAACACCAAGGTTTTTCGCATCTTCCAACTTCACTACCCATGTATATCCTTTATAATAGCTGGGATAAATCTCATTAATGCAAAAACAATAGCGCCATTATATTCATGGAAATTAACCCACCGACTCTAAAGTGACATTTTAGAGTAAAATTTCCAGAACATTCTGTAACTCTTCGATGACACGTTGTTATTTACTGATGACCCAGCTATTCTGTCGAACTCGGAAAGCGGCTTGGAGATGGCTGTACACTCAATCAGTCAAACCTGCAAAGATTTTATATTACAGACCTGAATATTGAAGGCCAAGGTGATGGCTATTCACGGAGCTGATCTCATACGAGTAAAAATTGTTCTAAACGGTACTGTTCTGGAGTAGGTAAGTAATTTTTAATATTTGGGCTGTAATGTGTCTTACATTGCGAACAATGGTAATGATGTATACTATGCCAACTTTTACAGCTGATGTACTTCGGAATGTAAATTTAGTTGATTGTGTGAGTTTGCTAGCCGCGATTTTGATTAACTTGCTAACACACAGGCACATCGTCATAAATTTCAAATTTTGAAGAATGTAAAAGTAAATAACTACGAAAAGAAAAATTCGATGGAATCACTAAAATTCTACCGCTGTCTTATATAGTTGATCAACTGGTTCCCTTCCTGATAAACACATTCAGGCGGAACACCCATATTGGTACAGAGGATGGCGGGTGACTACTAACTAGAGTCGCCAGATTCTGCCAAACCACCGCGGCATTAGAAAGCTTCCAGGCCTGTCCTTCCGAGATATATCGTACGGCTTCTTCCGAAAGCTTTAGGCCTCTGTCCTTTGGTATCCAACCAAAAGTAACCACGACCATTTGCCCAGGTCAGCACCTCTCTATACTCCCTTGCGTATACTTGCCCAGCACGGAGACGAAGGGTCACATGTGGCGCAGTCTGTAGAACTACAATTCACAGGTTACAGAAGTTTCACATGTTCTTGCTTTTTAACTGTGTATAGTTTTATTTACTGTCAATCGTTACTCCGCATATAAATTCAACAGGTTCAGATACTCACGGATGAAAGTCATTGTACACTAGACACATCTATGTCTGATAGTTCCTATCCGTTGCAGATGTTAGATATCATACAGACTATTTTAACTTTCTGCACTGCTGTACGGAATAAGTCAGGTCGCCCAACTCCTCTCTTTACAAGTACTTTTCCCTGTAGTATGGACTGCAATAAGTAAAATCTCTGTTTATTTCTCATGAGATGTCCCAGACACTGAAGCTTTCTTGTCTTCACTGTGTTAACAACTTCCCTTTCTTTCTTCATCTGTCCAAGAACTTCAACATTAGTTATATGTGCTGTCCATGAAATGCTCAGTATTCTACGGTAAAGCCACATTTCCAAAGATTCCAATTTTGTTGTCCAATTAGTTGTGGCTTCAGTCAAATTCCAAAATTCTACACCGTAGAAGACACATAGGAGCACATAATTAATGTTGTTACATTGCATTTACAACACGTAGCCTCTGGAAATGAGTGGGCGTTATCGTCAACCTGTGAAACTTGGTACAGTGACCGCGCGCAGCCGGAATTTCAACAGCTGTTCATTGTTCCGGGCTTGTCTGGAAACTTAACACGTATTGGTGTAGTCAATAGATAACGAATGCTAAACCAACTGCTTTCCACTGTGACAACGGGGTGAGTTGGAATCGCAGACAGAGTAGCTGAACGTGTTGGACTAGGTGTCACTTTTCTTCTATTATAGAAACATAACAACACAGAGGGAAAAAATAGAAATTAATACAAATTAAAATTAATAGAAATTAAAACCAACACACACCGACAGATACCTCACAAACTGTCAAATCACAAACCGCGTCAAAAACGGGCAGTTTTGAATACCTTGGTGGACCGGGCGAAGAGGATCTGTGAACCCCGGTATCTCAACGAGGAGCTGCGGCATCTCGAGCAAGCGCTGCAGGCCAACGGATATTCCGTCGGGGAGGTGAGACGTACAGCCAGGCCGGTGGAGTCGGTGTCTCAGGAGAATGTTGGCTTCACTGCGTTGCCCTATGTCTATAGGGTGACTTATCGTATTGGTAGGTTGCTGAGCCGGGGTGGCGTGAGACCGATCTTCAAGCCGACCAGGATAATTCAGCAGTTCTGAGTCCAGTGAAGAACGTCAGAGGCCCGCTCTCGTTCTGCGGAGTGTATGGAGTTCCTTGCTAATGCGGCCAGTCGTACATCGGAACTACGAAACGCATTGTCCATGCCCGCATTGATGAACACAGCTGCTACTGTCGTTTGAGGCAGCCTGAAAAGTCTGCCAATGCCGAGCATCGCATACTCTTTGAAGAGACGAGGTTTCCGTCGTCGGTGAGTTCGTATTTCCCTCGCCTGCATATGGAGTCTGTCCAGATTCAGAAACATGCATCTGTTACCATGAATCGTCGGGGTGAGTCCCTCTCATTGAGTGCTCTTTGGATGCGAGTTGTGGCGAACTAATAAGAATTTGCCTTTCTTCTGATTGGCTAGTCGTGTCAGACAACAACTTCGTGGAGCACCAAAAGTTTATAAATATGGGTGTTCTACTCATGGCCACTAGCCTTAACCATAGTTCAGTGGTCACTGACTGCGAACCTTGGTCAGTGTGTTGTAGCCTTCTGCACTGAAGATGGGCGTCGAAGACACGGCCGAAACGTTTGCTCAAAACAACTATGGACCACAGTCTTACAGCCAGGCAAGCTTTGTTTTTTATTACAGTTAAAAACAAATAATATATTAGTAAAAACAATTAACTTTTCAACGACCAGGTTCCCTTTGTGGTTGACCTTCCTTGTACAGTCCCATCTCCTTTTCTTTTAACTTTCAAGAGTATTAAGCAATAAGAAAGGAACATAAATAGGGTTGTGCTAACAGAATGATTGATTTTGCATATAATTTGGTAAATATTACGTAAATATTTCTATTCATCCATATACGCGTATATACTACAAATCTATTATTCGTATTTTTCCTATACCCTATACGAACTTATTATATACTATAAAGGCGCGCTAGTGTGTGCATTCGTGCGTGATAAAACCATTAATTTGACAATTTTAATTAAGAAAGTTGTGTTAGTGGTTATAATCACAAGCAGAATTATCACTGTTGCACACCACTATAGAAATTTTTTTTTCCAATCTGACGATGAACTGCGAAGCTTGAAAGCGCTAATCGGAATAATTTTTTTCTAGTGGTGTGGAACAGTGATAATTCTGTTTGTAATTTGACAATATTAAGATCCAAGTCTTCTTTGTACAAAGTCTGACATAAATCCCCTGCAAAAACGCGACTTTAATTCCGGTAAATTTAATAACTGACTGCTGACGATGTTTCAGAATGAAATGAAAAATTAATTTAAATATTAACCAAAATGCTTTAAAAAATTAAAAATAAAATTCGTAGGAAAATAGGGCGACTAAATTTATACTAGTATCAGGATCACTTATTAGTTAACAACTCAACAGTTAATTTCATTAATGTATTCACTACGTGGGCTGACTGCAAAATTAGCTCTGCAGTGAGGACGTATGAGTGTTGAATGATGAATACGTACATTCATTAGCAAACGAGAGTGTAGTGAAATTGTGGTAGTCCAGTGGAGAAATGTGGTGGACGAATATGTGGTCGACGTGTACTGAGAGCGGTCACATAATTCCAGCTAGTGGGTTGACCACTGTGACCGAATTTACAGACTGAATAGAGAGGAACATTGCCAGCCAGCGATGCAATAAATGTTACAGCCTACATTTGGCAGCACCGTTAAAAGAGGCTTTGGCCGCATTATAGTAGGGCATACAAGTTTAAATGACAAAAGTAAATTTTCTTGTACAAAATTCAGTGAATTCTCGATTAGTTATAAGTGACAGACCATGAGGTAATTTTACCCTAGATTTAAATGGTAGGTTGACAGAGGATATTCCTACAAATAAAGGTGTTAGACAATGGTGTCCTATTTCACCGACACTTTTTAATATTTATATCGACGACGTATTACGAATATGGAAGACTCAGGAATACAACTTCAAGGAAATATTTATATGAATTCCCTACTGTACGCAGATGATAAGGTAATAATACAAGAAACGGAAGACCAGTTACAAAAAGCGACATTTACCTTTAATACTATTTTGCGAAATTATGGGCTGAGGATCTCTGCCGCTAAATCAAAAACCATGGCGTTTCTAGGTAAACGTCCCATTATAACAAAAATTGTGGTAGACAATAAAACTTTGGAACAGGTTTGTGATTTTGATTATCTGGGATATAACACCTCATACAACGTTGATACCGATTGGGTTAATAAACTATCAAAGTTTAGATCCATGTGTGGGACAATTCATAGAAATTTACGAAATAAAACTCGGAAGGAATCCCGTATGAAATTTTATAAAACAGTAGCTGTTCCGACATTTCTTTACGCAAGTGAAACATGGACCCTTGGTAAAGGGGAAGAAAAGAAAATTCAGGCTGCCGAAATGAGATTTCTGAGAAGTGTCCAAGAATTCTCCCTTCTGGATAGGAGAAGAAACATAAACATTAGACAAGACTTAAAGATCCAGTCTTTAAATGAGACGATTAAGGAGTGTAAGTGAAGATGGTGTGGACATGTGGCCCGAATCCCAGATACCAGATTGCCAGTGGCAGCTTTCAAGTACAATCCGAATGGAAAGAGGGATGTTGGTAGACCGAGGAGGAGATGGGTTCCGGAACAGGCCAACTAGGGCCTAATCCCTGTAGTGAAGATGATGATGATGATGATGACCGTGAGGAAATTGTAAGTCAAGGAACGTATAAAAGCGTTTGTAAATTATTTCATAAATCGTTTTATAGTCTGCAACGAAATCGTGGTCATCCACCGAACAGTGTTACAAGGATAGCGTGGATCGCAGTCTTAGAACAGTGAAATTAAGTGCCAGAGAAATCGATAATTAAGAATTTTTATCAAGACTCTATAACAGTGATTACGTTTATTACCCTATCTTATACACTTATCCAAGATAAGTGTGCTGTTCTTCCTTAGTAAGAAATCTCATCTATCTGTTCTTGCCCTACTCTACCATTGAAGCCCGTCTATCCTGAGATGTGTTTAAATACTATCCATTAATATCCATTCGTGTATCCATCCACACGTATAAATAACTGAGATCTCCCCAAACACTATCATTCTACCGACCCTTAGGAATTCTTCTCGGTCGCACCCCTCTTGTTATGCCCTTGTACAGTCTTCTTGCTGTCCTGCAATCTTCCATTCTCAGTATCTGACCAACCACCAAAATCTCTGTATCCTAACAAAGGAGGTAAGACTAAGATTAACTACACGCAGTTCTCAGTTTGTCCTCTATCGTCACATTCCCCTTTCACAAATTGGATATATAATTTTCGTCGACTTTCAAATCTTCTCAGCAGATCTGCTGCCAATTTTTAAGGGTCCCGGTTTTACATCCATACGTCAAAACTGGCCTGATTAAGAGCTTATACGTATGCTGTAAACTGAATCGCGTGGCTAGTCAATAGACTGTTATTTACACCGCATTCCTTATAAAAATGCTCTAACATGTCCCTCCTTCCTTCTCTCTCTCTCTCTCTCTCTCTCTCTCTCTCTCTCTCTCTCTCTCTCTCTTTTCTTTGTTTGTCTTTTCTTCCTTTTTCTTTCAATCCCTATTTTTTTTTTTTCAAAATTATAGGCACGCTTTACAAGAGAAATTAATTAACTATTCTGACTGTAAGCCACTTGAAGCTACCACAAGCAGCAGCAGTAGGCACTCACGTCTTAAATACCTAGCGTTGGAGTACAACCAAACCGCCCAAACTAATTGATAGCATATTCTTTATTTTGAGTATTGTTCTTGCTTAGCAGCAACCTCGTTTACTAAGAATACGTTCAGGGTGTATCAGTAAATAGCGGATATATTTTCATACGTTTTCTACGTGTGAAAATAAAGAAAACGCTTATGTAAACACATGACTGGAAACCTGTTTTTAGGTCGCAATCTACAACAATCTAGCTCAAGTTTCTACTGAAAAGAATTATTTGGAATACAAATTTTAGGGGAGTGTACTGATTTGATAATTTTAGTACTTTCATATAAGACGATCTAAAACCTACTGTTTAAAAATTTTTCAACAAAATCATATTTATTTAAAAAGGGTTTTAAACAAAAAGGCTTATATGAATGTTTAACATTGTAAACAATTGTTACATTTGTTTAAAAAGTGAAGAACTAAGTTTTCATATAACTTAAGTAAACAAATTGTATGAAACAAGCGACACCGAAAAATGTAGTTTTATTTGAAACAATATTTTACCCGATTGGAATACCTACTTCTGTCATATTTACAAGATTGTTCAAATTCCATAATATTTTTAACATGTCTTAATTTACTTTACCTTTTAAGCGAATAATTTAATAATTATGTGTATAGGTCTACATTTTCCCGATACCGAACACTGATACTTTGGATAACTTTTTTTTTTACTTTAACCTTTGTTTAGCCTTCTTACGACATTGTGAGATCGTTATGAGCCTCTGACGAAGCTCACAACAAGCGAAAGCTGGTTACAGCAAAGCTCACAATTTTTTGAAATATTATTATCTAAAATATTTGTTCTGCGTGACGGATACATTTTATTACTGATACTCAGACCACATCACGACCAACAAAATCCAAGAATAATTCTATGTTGTTTTCTATTAAATTTTAACTTCTCTAAATTGGGTTAATTTAATTTATTTTGTTTCTTTTTGTCTTTTTTTGTGATTGGATCGGAAAAGATTTTTATTTTTTATTATTTTTATGTAGTCTGTCGTCAGATGTTTTCGTAGTAGCAATAAGCACATCTCCCGGCACAGTAGTGAGCATTAACGATGTTGTTTACTGCGCTGTTGGTCAAAGAAATGCATAAAACTCGAATTGTAGCTTACAACAACAAAGTAAAGATTATACTGAAAGCTGTCGTACGTGTAATGAGATGTTTGACCGCGGTGGGACAGAAGGCACAAAGACATGTACGGGTCGTTAGAAATCATGCACGAGTGACCGTGCAGTCTGCGTTTGAACATTTTGCGCTCTGTCAATCATGTTACGGACGGAGCAACCTTAATATCGCTCTCGAGCAGACATAAAGTCGACTTCAGCTAGCTTACAGTGGGTTGGACCGGGCAATCCTAAAATGATTAGTGACCCGTGCTTTAACTACAACATATTGTACTTAATGTCATCGTTACTATCAACATCTTCTTCTTCTTTTCCTTTCTCTTTTCTTGACACTTTTACTTCTTCAACAACATCAACTTCTTCTTCTTCTTCTTCTTCTTCTTCTTCTTCTTCTTCTTCTTCTTCTTCTTCTTCTTCTTCTTCTTCTTCTTCTCCTCCTTCTTCTTCTTCTCCTTCTCCTCCTTCTCCTCCTCCTCCTCCTCCTCCTCCTTCTTCTTCTTCACTACATGCCTTAGACATTTACCTGTTTTTCCTTCAAGTATTTTTCTTTTCTTTTCTTTTCTTTTCTTTTCTTTTCTTTTCTTTTCTTTTCTTTTCTTTTCTTTTCTTTTCTTTCCATATTCCTTTTTCATCTTCATCTTCATAAGATGATGGAAACTGTGGAAATGGACTTATTAAGAGGAGCATGTAACGTTTATAGAATGCAACATGTTAGAAACTAGATATGAGAAGGAAAACAGGGCGGTATTTACAACAGCAGAAAGAATAGAATCCAGATAGTGGGTATGGTCACGTAATAAGGATGGAGCCGAAGCGATGTCGAAAGAAAGCAATGACTTACACACCACAAAACAGGAAAACAGGAGAAGAAAAGGAAGATTGACAACACAATGGAGAACAGGAATTAGGAAAAGCATGAGAGATCGAGCTATTGAAGACGATGACTGGAAAGATAGGGAGAAATGGCGATCGAAATGCGGGATGCGGCATAGACTGTAGGACCCCCCGCTAACAACAAAAAATCCTTTTTCATTTTCATTTTACAACTTCTTTAGGCACTCTTTCGTTATCCGCTCTCTCCATTTTCGTATATGATCTTTTTTTCTCTAGTGTTGTATGCAATGCCAATGACTTGATTCCTAATTCTGTCAGTTCTCGTGCCATCGTGCACTCCTCTTAGAAATTTCATCTCGAAACTGCATACGTTGTTTTCAGTTTGTGCGATCATAACCCAAGTCTTACTATCAAGCAATAAAACTGGGCAGCTGACGTTTTGTTGTAAACGTTTATTTTAGTACCCCAGTTAGACTACGCTCAGCGCAGTAACGTTAAGAGTTAACTGGTTAACCGATTTTTTCGACATTCGATATTTTCGGAATTTACTGTCTTTAATACTTCTCTTTAATATCCATATCGCCCTTCACATAATTCCTCTTTAATCGTCCTTGTCGTAGTCTTTTATTTGTACTTACGAGATATCACCCTAATCTTTTAACATTGCCCATGCGATTAAAGTGATTTGCTTGCTGTAATTTTTGTTTGTTAATAACCACTTTGGAGCTAACTGGTTCTTCGCTTTTGAAAGACGTAACCTTAGTTTCGTTTGTGGATACTTTCACATTACATTATTTACATATTTGTAAGGTTTCTAGATCCATCGTTGTCCCCTCTTCATTTTCTTGAATAATCAGCTGATCGTCCGCGAATAGTATGAATAGTATTCCTGGGTTTACTGGTAATTTTAATTCGTAACTCCTAATTTAATCACCATAGTATGCGTTAAACAGGTAGGATAAATTGTGTTAGCACCAGTATGTAACCCTCTCGAAAAGCCGACAGGTGCAGTTATGTAAACGCTGTACACATTTCTCGGCAAGCCGATCTGGTGCAGTGTCTCTGTCAAGACCGTGCACTCAAGTAGATTCAAGTCTGTTCGAGTACTATCAACTAAGCAAATTATGCCGGCACGCCGCCAAAAGAATGGAAAATTATTCTGGAACATCTGCGGGACCCATATAAGCAACAGCGACCAGCTCGGAAGTGATTAAACCTGGCGATATTGTAGCGTGCGGATTGAATGATTGTTGCGGATTAGTGGAAAGTGATTATTGTGTTATAATTGGCACGAAATTCTAACAGTTGACATTATTATGGTGTATGGACAATTTAACTTGTATTACCGTATGAGAGTACCTTGTTGATTTCAAATTTTTATTTGTGACTAATTAAAGCTGGTAATTAGTGACTTCATTGGTATCTGTATTTTGTTTCCACTGTACAATACGACGATCCGTGAGACCGTCGTAACAATACTAAAACCCTAACACCCTTACTGGTTTCCACTTGAACGTTTTCTATTCAGTCCTTACTTTTAGAATTAAAATGAAGTGTTCGATGTCCTCTGTTGTATAGTATTTGCTGTCTCTACTCAATTAAAAGTTTTCTACATTGCGAGTATTCTACAGCGACTGCCGTCCCTCGCGTCCTGCACACCGGAGGCTTCTCTTTACCAATCACCGTACTGAACGACTCTTTTCTTTGCTTCACCGAGTATATCCTTCTTCCCGTTTCCGTCGCCTAGCAATCCGGTCTAACAATTGTTTTGTCCAATATTCATCAGAGTTTCCTTCCACGTGACCATACTGTTACGACTGCCTTACGGATCGTCGTATTGTACAGTGGAAACAACATACAGCACCAATGAAGTCACTAATTATCAGCTAGTCACAAATAACAATGTGAAATCAACAAGGTACTCTCATACAATAATTCAACTTAAATTCGTCCACACGCAATAATAATGTTAACTATTAAGAGGTGCGCACTAACTATAACACAGTACAGTAATCGCTTTTTGCAATCACTTGATCCGCACCATACAATCTCCTCGCCAGGTGTAATTAACTAATTAAGCCGGCCGCTGTTGCTTATATATAGCCTGCAGATGTTACAGAATAATTTTCCAATTATTTGCCGGCGTGCCAGCACATTTTGCGTAGTTACAAGTACTACAACAGTCTGGAGTGTTACTTGACTTCACGGCCTTGGCAAAGACGCGCACCTGCTCGGCTAGCCGAGAATCGAGTAGAACGACACTCGACTTTTCGAAAACGTTACGTATACGGTAGAAAGCGCCTTATGTTTTCGAAAAAATACGAAAAATCATATTCTTTATCACCGTGATGACACACATTAGCATTTACTTGAGTCTACCTGCTGCTTAGCGACTATCCTCCCTGTAATTGTACCAATGGTTTGTCGACAATTTTAATCCGTCCACTTTACATACCACAGTTCTTCTCCTCCATCTTGCAGAAGTTCTCTTTAGGTTTGTTGCTCTCAAATCTAACATCATTTAATTAACCTTCTCGTTTAGTCAAATGTCCTGCCGACCCTCATTTTATTTTCTTAATTCTGTTAGAACCGCTTATTGAATGTAATGTACAGTGGAACTAGCGAATAACGAGCACGCTTATAACGAGAAGTCGGATGTAACGAGCAAAAGTTCGAGACTTGTTTGATTTTGTATCTTAATAATGATAATAAAACTCGCTTGTAACGAGTAGGAATTCATTACAGACTTTGTTATAACGAGTATTTTATTGTAGGCTTGTTCGTGGGTTAAGGTCTAACAAAAGTTCGTTACAATACAGTAACGTCATTATTACTGCATTACCAGTTACTGTTATAGCCTACAATGCGTTTTTTCGTTTACAAAAATTCCAAGTAAGGACTCTGTCCAAACAACAACGATTCGTCCGAACTGCCCAAATGTGTGTTTGTGTGTGCGAAATTTGATTTTGAGGATTCCATTTAGAACGAAGAACAAAAAAAAAATAATTTAGAGTGAATTTTCTTGTAATTTAAAACAAAATATTGCACACGTGGCATAGAAAGTCCTGCGTTTTTTACCAGATAGCCGGCTGATTTTTGGTAAGTTTTACTACACAGTTAGTTTTATTATATTTTGCGAATGCACTATACGCTAATATTCAACAACATTGTTAGCGTCTAAAAATGTTTGAAGTCTAAATTTCACTTGAACGCGTAGAATGTAAAACATGTCACAATTTTATTGTGCAAAGCCTCTTTTATAGTAGACATTTTGTTGTATGTTTGATAAACACGGTGTAAAAATTTAGGCTTGGGAGTCGACAACTCGGATGTAGCGAGTGCCCAGTTTTAACGAGCACATTTGTCCGGTCTCTTGAATATCGTTATAAACAAGTTCCACTGTATTTTCAATTACTTCTGGTGATAACGAATATTCTCTATCAAAATACTATGCAGAAATATTGGTTTAAAAATGTATATATATTCGTGAAAAGAAACTCAGAAAAATTTATAACTTACATATATATTCTATTAAGTATTGTAGTATTGTAATGTGTGTGTGTGTGTGTGTGTGTGTGTGTGTGTGTGTGTGTGTGTGTGTGTGTGTGTGTGTGTGTGTGTGTGTGTGTGTGTGTGTGAGCGCGCGCAAACTCGCAAAACAATTATAATAAATTCTACGCTCCCTCTCCATAAATTATCTCTGCGTGGCTATCAGAGAGACTCCCTCTGTAGAGCTTACATAAAGGAGACACGTAAGAACGCGCAAGGGCGCAATCATACAGTCGGTTACTGGTCTTTGTCAACGGGCACCATTAGAGTGGCGCGCCATACAAAAGTCACAAATCCCATTCAGCCTTCGCTTTATATCTGTGAAGTCGTGCTAAAACCCCAAGCACGTATACTCACTCAACGCAAACTCCCTCCCCCCCATCAACACTGCTTCACTCACACCCTCAATTCGCTCCCTTCCTCCCACCTGCTCTCTCACTCTCTCTCTCTCTCTCTCTCTCTCTCTCTCTCTCTCTCTCTCTCTCTCTCTCTCTCTCTCTCTCTATTTCTCTCTCTTGCCCTCTCCTATTCATTGATAATTTTAATGAACAATTCTAAATGCTATAGAATATGTTTAATAATACAGATACAAAAATGTACGCGTACACAGCGAAGACTCGCGGACGTCGATGTTTGTGTGTGTGTGTGTGTGTGTGCGCGCGCGCGCGTGCGTGTGACTACGGGTTAAACAAGGAGTGTCTTGTTTTGTCAGTTCGTTCTTAGTCCGCTGTTATTGTTTTTCCCCTTAAAAGGAATAATGCCGATAGCGCAGCGACTATCTTCTTCAACAACATGCTCTGGCATTGGTGGTGGTGGTGCTTGTGTGACGCTGGTGGTAGTGCAGGCGGTGCTGGTGCTGGTGGTGATGATGGTTTGGAGGCGATAGTGCTGGTAGTGGTAATGCTGGAGTGCTGGTGCTGGTGTTGGTGGTGATGGTGTCGGCGGTGCTGGTGCTAGTGATGGTGATGGTCTTAGTGGCGGTAGTGCTGGTGGTGGTAATATTGGTGGTGCTTGTGCTGGTGTTGGTGGTGCTTGTGCTGGTGTTGGTGGTGATGGTGTCGGCGGTGGTGGTGCTAGTGATGGTGTTGGTGATGGTGTTAGTGGCGGTAGTGCTAGTGGTGGTGATGGTGTTGGTGACGGTAGTGCTGGTGGGGGTGATAGTGTTGGTGGTGGTAGTGCTGGTGGTGGTGATAAATATTGTGCTGATGGTGCTGGTGATGGTGGTGATGGTGGCGATGGTGGTGATGGTGGTGTTAGTGTTGATGGTGTCGGTGGTGATGATGGTCTTGGTGGCAGTAGTGCTGCTGCTGGTGATGATATGGTGCTGGTGGTGCTGATGCTGGTGTTGGATCTGATGTGTCGACGGTGTTAGTGCTGGTGATGATGATGGTGTTGGTGGCGGTAGTGTTGGTGGTGGTGATGAATATGGTGCTGGTGGTGGTGATGATGGTGGTGTTGGTGGTGATGGTGTCGGAGGTGCTGGTGCTGGTGATGATGCTCTTGGTGGCGGTAGTGCTGGCGGTGGTGATTAATATGGTGTTGGTGGTGCTGGTCCTGGTGGTTGTGATCCTGGTGGTGGTGATCCTGGTGGTGCTGATGTAGGTGTTAGTGGTGATGGTGTCGGCGGTGCTGGTGCTGGTGATGGTGATGGTGATGGTGTTGGTCGTGGTGTTGGTCGTGATGTTGTTGATGATGCTGGTGTCATAGATGATGCTGGTGACGACGACGTTGACGAAAACGATATGACGGTCACTCTTTCTCACTGACACACGGACACACACATCAGAGGAGGAACAAGTAAGATAAGAAGAACACCAGCACACTTACTGCCCGGGCGAGCGCGTAACATATCGCTATGAAATAAATGTCTGTACAAAATTTATGTGTTTGTGTCGGCTTTTTAAAACAGTTTGGTGTAATGCAGAGAAGCAAACAGTTAAAACTATGTCAAGTTTGACTTTATTCTTACATTCGTCATGAGAAAAAAGTTGTTTTACAAAAATAATAACATGTCCTTCTGTAAGAAAGGTAACTTACATAGAGATGTAACTTACATACTCAGAAAACTTAGTGTATTAACTTGATAAAATGTTATAGCGATCGTGGCGTCTTCAATTGGACAGAGTTTTAAAATTGGGTTTTTCACGAGAAAATCGAAAACGTTCATTTTTTGTCCTAACCACGATAATATAATGTGAATATACTATAAATATTTTAGACAACACAACTAAATTCGCAAAGAAACTAAATTTTGGTCCGGATTACATTTTAAGTGACTTATTTGTTTACTTGTTTACCCGGCTTCTAACCTAAAGATCGGCGGTTCAATTCCCAGTCACATCATAAATTGAGGTGCGTTTTTCTGGCCTCCAACCCG
Organism: Magicicada septendecula; assembly: GCA_034769895.1. Lineage (NCBI taxonomy): Eukaryota > Metazoa > Arthropoda > Insecta > Hemiptera > Cicadidae > Magicicada > Magicicada septendecula. Next base: position 105,909,147 of record CM068372.1, on the reverse strand, counting down.
AATCGTCCTGTGAAAATTAGTTCCTGGGATTATATTTTGGTGTAATAATTGGCGGCTGAAACGCAGTGCTGGCCACACTACCTTCCTTGTATTGCAAACGGGTCACATTAAGTCAGCCTTCCCTTCCTAACTCATAGACTGCTTAGGCAGTAAGAAAAGAAGCCGTTATATTATGTATTTGTTTAATTTTGGTGACTGTCTAACATCGTGTATCCAAACTTTTCTAACGGTAACTAATGTAGGATATAGGATGGATAGAAGTGTGTTTAATATTATATGTTATGCAGACGACGTTATACCAATAGAGGAAAATGAATATGACTTATAAAGACTTGTGTATAATTTTAACAAAGCATGCCAGAAATATAACATGCAGATAGCGGAAGAGAAAACAGAATCAATTACAATTTCACATGACACACTGAGGTGTAAGCTTGTGATAAATGGCAGAATAACAGAACAAGTAATGCATATAGACTATATAGGAACAAGGCTTACAAGTAACAATAGGGCAGATGGAGAAATAGAACATCAACTGATGAAAGGAAGAAGAATTGCTGGATACATGAATAACCTTATATAGAATAGTAAATACCTCATACAAGAAGCAAAAACTAGGGTTTATAAAACAATGGTAAGTCCAGTATTATCCTATAACCAGGCCAGATACAGTAACAACTAAAAGAAAACGACAAACTTTCTGTAATACAGAAATGATTATATTACAGAAGGTACTAGGAAAGACGAGGTACGGTAGGTCGTCAAACAATAATATAAGAGAAACGTGTAATCATCATCATATCATCTTCAAGGATTAAACCAAGGATGGTTTGTTCCGGTCTCAAATAGGCAAAGATTAGAGCTGGTCACTCCAGCGCTTCCTCGGACGTCCCACACCTCTCCGTCCCCTCGGCTTATAGTTCCATAGTTGTTTGGGGATGCGGCAGTCATCCATTCGGCAAAGATGTTCCCACCAATTCAACCGATACTGGGTGATCCTGTTGAGTATACTCATAATATTAAGTTCCTGGCGTATATCTGTGTTTCTTCTATGATCGTGGAGAATATATCCTGCCACGTGCCTGAGAAGTCTCATTTCAGCCGCTTGGATGCGACTGGCCTCGTCTTTCGTTAAAGTCAATATATAAATTAAAAAGAGAAGGTGATAATGGACATCCTTGTCGTACTCCTCAATTGATCAGGCCGACTCTAGGAGCTGTTCTCGGTCTCCTGCTTCTATTAAGATTTTATTCTCCATATACAGACTCTGTATTGCTCTAATTAGATGTTGTGGGAGCCCTTTCCTTGCCATTACTCCCAATAGTTTGCTCCGATTCACTCTGTCAAAAGCCTTTCGAAGTAGATAAAAGCTACGTATGTGGGCAGCTGTTACTCTCTCTACGCTTTTCAATGAGCTGGGCTATTGTAAATATACAATCTAAACATGATCTGCCCTTCCTGAAACCGTTCTGGGCCTCTGAAAGTATTGTCTCCGTTATCGCATGCAGTCGTGTTCTTAATATAGATGCATATAATTTATATGAAGTATTAAGAAGGCTGACTGCTCTGTAGTTCCTGCAGTCATTACGATCACCTTTTTTGAATATGGGAATTAACTTTGCAATCCGCCAATCGTCAGGAACATAACCAGTGGTCCAGCATTAATGAACTGCAGCAAACGATCATGCAGCAAGGCTGGTGCACACTTTATAAGCTCCACGTTCAGGCCATCAGTACCTGGTGCTTTTTCTATTCTTACAGCGGTGTAGAGAAGCTAACAATTCATCCATTGTTATTGGGTCCACATAATTACTGATATCAGCAAAGGTTGTTTCTTCCAGTTGATCCTGGGTCCATAGTTGCTCATAGTATTCAAGCCATTGTTGTTCTAGGAATTAATAATAATAATAATAATAAGGATTAGTTAATAAGATTCCGAATCGGACTACACGCTACAAGCGAAGCCAAATCGTGCGACAATCCCTGTAGGAAGCTTGCAGGCTCTCGGCGACACTTGTAATATTCCCCTTTCCTCAAAAACGCGCACATGTACATTACGATTTTATAAAACCGCGCGATTTAACAATTACTATTCACAATAACCAGGCAAACGGCAGGCTTATAAAGATTTTTTCCACGCCGGCTTGACAGGATGTACTCTCTCAAAGCCACCTAATTAAGTATGCATGTATTCGTGCGCTGAAAGACTTACAACCACTTTACTGCAGCCAGCTCAGTACGCGTAGTACAAAACGCTAGACTCTTCTCTCCGCGCACTTAATTATCACTCTCTTGGTACTTGTCTCACATTTATCGCCCTCACTGGATTATTTCTAACGCGGTAAATTTCTATTGTGGGACTTCTCTTCAGCCGTTTTATCTAACATTTGAGCTTATTGCTGTTTCTTTCCAAAATGCCATCAAAGGATTTTGTTTATAAGGGGATTGAAAGCAGAATTAGTCTCTTCCAGTCGCTTTGTGGATGTAGCATTAAACATTTAAAAAAGAAAACTAGGAAAGAGAACCAATTTAAATATTATAGATAATTTAACGGCCATACCTCAACTACTGTGTGGTAGTGAGACTTGGATTAGAAAGCCCAAAAAAGATATATTAGAAAGATATATCTAGAGTACAAGGAGCGGAAATGAGGTTCTTGAGGGCTGTAAAGGGTTGTACCAGGAGAGATCTTATCAGAAATGATCATATTAGAATGGAGCTAGGCATAGCTGAAAGCTTAAATGAGAAAGTCTCTCGGTACAAAACGAAATAGATCAATCTTACACGTAGAGAGAATGGATCCAACTAGATTTTCAAGAAGATCATCTCCACTTCCCACCTATTATCCCTGTCTTCCACAGTTTTAACGCCACATTAACGCTGGTTGGCTATTCAGCTTTTCGTTTGACCAACCTGTTCTCTTCATTAATCATGCAAGGCCTTCTCATTGACCGGTGTTATTTTCGAATAAACGAAACAATTTCTCAGTTCTAATTCGACCTTTCGGTAGTTGTCTGTCTGTATATCTTTATGTCTCTGTCTATCTGTTTTCAATATGCCTCACCATAACTTTTAAACGCGTCAAACGATTTTTTTTAACGTGAGACTTCACACTTTTACACCACTCATCCCCGTGTCTTTCGAGACTGGCCTTCCCCCTCCCAAAAAAATAATGCGGTAAAAGACAAAAATTCTAGGGTCAAAATTTTGATAAAATCTAAACAAAAGTCCATGTGAGGTATCAGATTAATGAGAAATTAAACCAAAATCTAAAAATAGTATTTAGGTTGAAAGGTTCAACGTTTCTTGATACCAGAGTCTAAAGCGTTGGTCGAAATTTTGAAAAAATGTAAAAACTTATGCTGGATATGAAACTAAACAGAATTTTAAACCAAACGCGATTCAGTGTTTACTTAATGTAAATGAAATGTTGTTTCATTATTTATGTAATGAAACAAGATAAATTCATATATCTCTTTCTTGTTTTTATCTTACTTCCCGTGAACGTTCTATACACTTCCGCATGCAGCCCAACTCTGCTGTTCTCATTTTGCTTTACACATAAATTGCCACTGACAAAACTTAAGTATGTTCCGTATACGCCTCACAAAGAACGTTAGCCTACGCAGAAATCTTCAGTTTTTTAGGTTACATCTTTTGGAAAATCTTTTGTGTATTTGAATCACCCAAGGGTGTTTTTGTAACTTGTTCATGTTCTAGTTTCTCCTTGCAATATTTTAGGTATATATTATACATGTTCTTCCTAGATTAAATACACTTCCATGAATTACAAATTTAATATTTTACTAGCAAGCTCCCTGAGCTGCATAAATCACACACTATTTTAAACAAAATACATTTGTTACTAGATAATATCAAATTAATAATTTAATTTTTTTTTTAAGCCATGAGTAAAGTTTGTCACATTTATAGTTCTTAGCGCTTTCCGAGAAACGTCAAGAGGAGGTGACTCTATATGTCGTTTCTTGTAATTTATGTTTTTTTATAATTTTATATTTTTTCATGTGTTTTTACACATATATAAATGAAAATAGATTGAAAATAATATGCTAAATATGAACGATAATTATTCTACACACAAAATAAAAATTTTTATCGACTACTGCATTTTTAAAATTAAATTTATAATTGTATGCTTAAATAAGAAATAATTTAGCCATGGCTTTTAAGTTTATATTTGTTTCTAAATAAATTCAAGCGCCTATATTGAATACTTACAACTTTCTGAAGGCGGTCCTAATAGCAAAAGGTGTTGGCAGATATTAATTGGCAAATTTTGTCAAATCATTAAAGGATACTGAGTTTGTATTTTGAATAAAATTTCCCATAATTTGGCATCCCACACAAGCTTTTACAACTTTTCAACATTTTTATTTTTATATGGCCAATGGTGCTTGTAAAATTGGAAAATTTTTAAATAGAACACTTGGATTTGGGTAAAAATTCCCTTCAGCCTGAAACCCAGCACGGATTTTTAATTTTTTTTTTTTAATTTTAATCCAATTTTTGGCCCTGGAGTCTTAAAATTTTTTAGTATCCAAACCTGAACACTATAATATATTTTGATTAAAATTCTCTTTAATTTGGTACCCAACACAGAGTTTTGCGACTTTTTCAAAATTTTGACACCTCATATTTTAGGTCTTCTTTCCTCCTATTTTTGGGGAAAAATACTAAACACGTTACTGATCTGTGAGGTAAAAGTATGAACGCACGCGAAAAGTTCTGCACAAGTTGGTCGATGTTTTCAAAAGATGTCGTGAGACATAACCCAAGCAGATGACAGACAAATGTCAAACGATATATTAATACCGAGAACTAGCTTTCCTCGCTTAACAAGAACGCTTTTAACGTACCAACAATAAATCTTCATGCAAGTTTTAATAACTAAGTTGAACGTCTTACACGACACGACATTGTATTTATAAGTGGTAAGATGTTCGGAGAGAGGTTAAGACGTGCTCCCCTCAGGCCTTAATTCCGCTGCCCCTGTGTAAGTGATAAATACCAAAAGATGTTCTTGATTCAGTTGCTGCAGAAAGTAAAATTTTCGTGTTTGCTAGGTGCTGCACTGCTTGTGTGGTGTCTTAAATTCCGAACTCTTCTGAATATTGTCTTATAACATTTATACTGGCCCAAACTCAGTCCTCGAAACTCAATTTTGGGACTTAATTGTCAAAACTGGATAACAAAAACTCAGTTGTCGAATAAAACACGTTTGGGATGTTTGAACACGCAACTCAAAAACAACTTGACATCACAAGAACCGTAACACTAACATCTATTGTCATCTGTGCTAATTTTAACTGGAGTGTTTTTAACAGTTTTAGTACACCTTTCGCGTTTCTTATGTTTGTAAAGAATTTAATGTTTAAAGTTTTAGTGGATTATACTGCATAATGATTAAGTATATCTAGTAAAAATATTACTAAAAAACATCTATTATTAACTATATGCTCAGATGATAAATAAAGTAATTAACAACACACAGGTACTGCCTCGATGATTACGTAGATGGCAAACTACTTTCTTTCAGCGCAACAGGGCACTTGATAAGGTTTGTTGGACGTAGTGAAATACAAAAAATTACAAACATATAGTTCAGGGTTCGCTACCTGTTCCCCTGTAAAAGGGCAATCATTCTTCTTCTTCTTCTTCTTCTTCTTCTTCTTCTTCTTCTTCTTCTTCTTCTTCTTCTGAATGATTAAGCAATTCTCCATTCCGTGCTGAACAAGTGATTTCTTATGTAGTCTTCCGACACCCTATCTTTTCCTTCGAGTCTGTACTCTATAATATTCCTAGGCAGTCTCCGTGCATTCTATGTATACATTTGATACGATCTGGAACAGTACAATCACTGACAGAATATTTAAGGCCCCTTGGTGTCCACACTTCGGAGAAAACGATCTCCACGTACACGTCTCTTGACATTCGGAAAAAAAACACGTGAATAATGGTACAATATTTTTTTTTTGCCATGACTCGTATCTCTGACCCTTACGTTTTACAGAGCGTTAAAGCTCTGCAGGTTTAATAGACCAGCGGGTATGGTGACTAACTACTTACCTAGAGGTACCGGTTCGATTCCCGGGAGTACCACAAAATCAAAGCGAGTTTTTCAGACCCCCAGGTCGGCGCTCAGCCTGTGGAAATGAGTACCTGAGATAACATCCAGGGGTAATATAGATGGCCGAAGCGTAGTGCTGGCCACACTTACTGCACTAGTGCTGCCGAACTCCTAAAATCGTCGGTAAAAGAGGAGCCATCATTGTTGTTGTTGTTGTTGTTGTTGTTGGTGGTGGTGGTGGTGGTGGTGGTGGTGGTGGTGGTGGTGGTGGTGTTGTTGTTCATGCAACGACGTTGTGAATAAGTTGCATAAGTTCAACCTTATGTGTGGGACCATTAGGCGAACCCTTATGTCAGCAAGTAAAGGAACACGCCTAAAATTCTATAAGGTGGTAAAATTCTACAGTTTTTATGGGTCTGAGAATTGGACTTTAACGAAAGGCCAGGCCAGTCGCATCCAAGCGCCTGAAATACTCTCCACAGATATACGGCAGGAACTGAATATTATGAGTATACTCGACAGGCTCGCCCAGTATCGGCTAAATTGGTGGGAACGTCTCTGCCGAATGGATGACTGCCGCATCCCCAAACAACTCTGGAACTATAAGCCGAGGAGACGGAGAGCTGTGGGACGTCCGAAGAAGCGCTGGAGTGACCAGCTCTAATCTTTGCCTATTTGAGACCGGAACAAACCGTCCTTGGTTTAATCCATGAAGATAATGATGATGACGATGATGATTATTATTATTAGTGTTGTTGTTGTTGTTATTATTATTATTATTACTATTATTATTATTATTATTATTATTATTATTATTATTATTATTATTATTATTATTATTACTATTATTATAAAATGTTTTCTCTTAGGTATTCCTTCGCAAAGTGAAACTAACAGTGCTGCAAACTGATTGACATTTTGTCGACGTTATAATTATATCACTACAAAAGTCATAAGAAATCTCAAAGTTCAAACATCAAAAATAAACACGTGTTTTTCTTCTTCTTCTTCTTCTTCTTCGTCTTTATCTATAGGGTACTTGTATAATGGGGTACTCTTTAAGGAAATTGTTGTTCTAATTAATCACGTATTCAACGTTGACAAAAAATGGATGTGTCGTGGGACACACGCGAGAAGTGAGAACTTCAGTGTCGAGTGGCGAGTGAACTGATTCAGTGTGTAAAATGTTGCTCGTATGTGTTTGGAGAAGAGAGATTTCACTGTAAAGAGTTAAAATTCAAATAAGAGTGAACGGATGATTAAATGAGACAAGGGCATAGTAGTGTTTATATGTATTTTATTATGAGAAGTTTACATTTACAATTAACATGAATAGAATCATATCACGCGTCATATTATTTTCAGTATACGAGATACATACACATACAAACAATATGTAGTAACAAACAATTTGTTTTTCAATGTTACAAAATGATTACACAATATTTAGTCAAGAAGTAGAATATGTGATAAGCGAAATATAATATTTAAGTTTTTTACAAATGCTTTGTTAAAATGTTGACCGTATCGTTTGAATTTTGATGATGATAAGAGGTTTTCTGTATTCTCCCAATGCGTCAAAGGTTATTTTTTGTCTCTATTCCATTACTTCTTATAACATAATTTGGTTTGAAAATACGCTGCAAAAAACTTTACAATTAAACAATTCTGTTTACCTGAACTCAACCTATCGGAAGGATACATGTCTGCGGTTAGTCGCTGTATAAGAAGTGTTTTATTGGGTAACCATTAAAATTTTTAGAAAAGTTATAATTTTATAGTCCAGTTAAATTTAATTTTTTAAGTTAGGAATGTTTTACAACAAACAAAAATACCGTTCCCTGGATCTTGTCATGACAAAATATAGTATGAATTTCTTATATTCGTGCTATCGCACCGTTTTATGCTATTAGTTTAGTTGTATTAACAATTTTTACTTAACATAAATAACGCTGTAACTCTCAAAGGGCGAGTGTAAAGAAGCCAACATGTTTCAATAGAGGTTTTATTATTTTTGTGATAGATTAACATTCACTTTCTCAGAATCGTCAAAACAAGTTATTTATTTTAGCAATTAGTAAATTCAGTTACCTCCCCTAGCCATTTTATCTGTCGTTTTCTAATACAAAATAGTATAGTGTAAGTACTGGACTAACATGTATCAGATTGCTTGTAATTCGCGATAATAGAGCAATTAAAGCCAAGTAAGTCGTTAAAAAGCCTTAAAAAGGAAACGAAGTTAGTGAAAGTGAGGTTAGAGAGCTTTAAACATACGCCCAAACCCCTGTGTAAAACGAAAGTGTTCTATTTAAGCCTTTCAGCTAAACACACTGTTTATTGGTTACACGTGTTCCATTTTCCGCTTGTTTGTGTTAATTGTGGTTGGTGGCTAGCCAGTAACTCGTGCACGGTAAATCTAATTATTGACGTTTTCCCCGTACTGTACTAAATCTAATTATCCGGCTTCTTCCTTCCCTCCGTCGCTAGCAGCGTCGCGAGGACAGAAGACTTTGAACAGCAGCGCATTGTTACTGTACAAGGATAACGTCAAACGAGAAAAATAAAAAATATAACAGTAACGTTGAGCGTGGATAACATAATAATAAAGCGATGAGTAATAGGCTAAAGTGTCACGTCCCAGAACGTTGTCGAAGAACATAAAATACCGATCTAAGTCTTACAACATCAAGATAGGTGAGTCGACCTTAGTTAAAACTTATACAAAGCTGAGACGTTGGCAACATTTCAGTTAGTTGCGAGTTGTTTTGGATGAAATTTGCAATATATGTAAAGTATATCAAGTTTTTATTTTGTTAACCGACTTCAAAAAGGAGGAGGTTCTGTATTCGTACCTATATTTTTTTATGTATGTTCACCGATTATTCGAGAATGGCTGAGCCGATTTTAATAAATACTTTTTATTGGAAAGGGAAAGTTCCTTTGGTTGTCTCATAGTATTTAAAATTGTTATTGGATCATTACTGAGTCGGTATCAGCAGAATACTGTATTTTATATCAAAACGTATTTCGAGATAAATTTATGTGAAAGCCTGTTTCTTCACCCACGTAACATAAGATAGTTCATAATAAATGTTGTGGTACAATGTTTTTTTACGAAATTTCATAATTTCTTTATTGCATAACGTTGAATGTAAAACTTATTTTTCACTTTTTAAAGTTGTTTATAAAATAATTTTAAATGTGTTAAAATACTTTTCTTCTTTTTGGGGTTGGCTTAATTTTTTTTCAATTTATTGTTATTTTACAGCTGTTTATTAAACTTAGCAATTTTGCTGACAGATACTAGTGGCGCTGATTAAGGTTAACCTACAGAAACAGATATGCTATTTGGATTCAATAATAACAAATCTGGAGGAAGGATATCAGCATAGAAGTTGGTATCTTGGCTTGCTGGAATAAAGAGGCTGTTCAGAAGAAATAGTTCTAATACATAATACCAGAAACAAGTTTCGCATTTAAAGTATCTTGGGGTGATATCACGTATGTGTACAATACAGATTTTATCAACAAATCAATAAATGTCAGACCTTATTTGGAACAATTCCAAAAGCATTTAAAAATAAAACCACTCTGGAAACTTTAGTACAATACATATTTCTTTGGTTCTCCCAGTAATTCTACTTAGAAGTGAAATGTGGACACCAAAAAACCCCAGGGAACTAGGACCTCGAGATCAAGTGCTTCAGAAAAATTAAAAGCTGTACAAAAATACGTAATCAGAAATGAGAATCTAAGCGTCTACCTAAATGTGAACCCACAGCTACAAGAGAAAGTATAGAAGTATAAGTCAAACTACGAATATCTCTAGAACGTTAAGCTAAAAGATACCAAAGCCAAAGTGTGACGCCCGTTAAAATGGAACAACTACAAACACCTGAACACAGGAAGGATATATATATATAAAGAATATTTATTATTTTTTATTTATTTGTTTAATTATTTATTTATTTTCTATCTATTTATTTATTTAATAATATGGAAGCGAGTTCTCAGTTTTAACTCGACCATTTGACATTTGTCTGTTTGTCTGTCCATCTTTCTACATTTTGGGTGCGTCTACATTTTGGGAGTAAAAACACAATAGCGGCAGATGTACCCCGAACAATACTCGATACCTGTATCAGGTAGAAGCAACCAAGTTTTTGTTTTTAATCTCTGTCGCTTTTTGGCGGTCTGAGGAAGATTCTCGGGGGGGGGGGGGATCGAAACGTTGCCGACGTAATGGCGTTTAATGGCAACGGTCCACGGCCTAACAGATCGGTTTTAGACTTAATTTTGAGCGTATTGACACCGGCCGTGCAAGTTTCAGAGAAAAGTCTAATATGAAAATTTATTCAATAATGAAGGTACTCCGTTCAAAGTAGTGAACGAGTTCTGCAGCTCAGGGAGCATACTAGTTTGTTTATTTTTCCATTTTTTTTTCTTTCCACCTACTCGTGCCGCCAAGAGTCGAGGTTCATCAGTCACTTCCTCGGCCACATGGCTTCTTCTATGATTGCTTCTTATACGCACGCATTAACATTGGGAACCTGATAGTATATTTGAATTGCTTTCTGTAGGCATCGGTTTATTTCGTCATCAGCTTTTCAGTCTGAGATTACTATTGTTCGCAGATAGTCGAATCTCTTGACCAGCTACAAACATCTTCCCTCGCGGTTAATATTCAAGAGTTCGCTTAGTTTGGTTGATTATGACCATCATTTTGCTGTTGTTCTTGCTCACTCAGTTACTGCATTTCGTAATTCTTCCATTTGGAGTTAGGAGAATACTATGTTATACACACGGGCTTGGACTTGTCTCATTCTAAAGTTTTCAATCATGCATCTTGGCGCTGTTCTCTTACAATTCTTGAGGATATTAATTAATTATTTTCTACTTCTGTTGTGTAGGTTAAAGGTAGGTATGTATGTGTGTATGTATGTATTCATGTCCTCTCATATTATTCTTGTTAATCGCATAATAATAAATAACACATTAAATTTTTAAAAACAAGAATATATTTTTATTGTTTTTACAATGTTTCGACAGTTTTAAATCACTTTCATTTTGTCTATGTGTGTGTGTGTATATATATTGTAATGTGACAGAAGGAGGAAGGACCAAAAAAGCGAATAAGCCCAATATAAAGTTACCCTTAATAAAATAATTCACCTATTTATAAAATAAAATAAAATAGACAATGACCACAATGTATAATAAAGAAGTACCAGGCAAAGTATAATTATAATTAATGTATGTAACTAATGAACAAAGTACTATCTGTCAATGTACCTAAGTGAAAGGACTATCAGTTGTGCTAAGACACAGAATGGATAATAACTTATTCACAGGGATAAGAATCCTATTATTAATGTGTAATCATAGTAAAGGACAGTTTATAATAGACTGACACTAGAAAAAATATTAGTATTAAGTATTAGACTGGAAGTCTAATTTTGTTGTTTAATGTTAATTAGATTTTTAGCCATAAGGGCATAGTATTGTTTTAATATGCTTGTTTCATGTTTATGTTTTTATTTTTTATTTCATGGAATAATTATAATTAATCAAAATGTATTAAGCCAACAAGCTACATAACATTTATAAATTTCAACATTTGCCAATATCAACATAATATTATTGGCAAACTATCAAATTATCAAATTACTGTAAATCAGTAAGAAATAGTAACATTACTAAGATAGGCACCATTTTTATAGTGGTAACAACATTTTAAATAGAGTAATGAATTGTAATATAATTTTGTAAATGTCAAACTGCTTGAAGACCTATAAAACAGAATTTTGTAAAGATGAAAAAATATCTATTAGGACACTCACACATATCAAGTGAGATATCAAAATGCTTGACTTTCTATCAGGAATATCACTTTGTAAATCAATTTAAGTCCAGTTAAGTAATAAATAGGGAGTAATTTGGAGTATAAAATGTAAAAACTATGTATTTTAAATAATCAGGGTCACATGACCCCTGAACCCAACGGTATTGACCAATAGGAATTTTGTTAATTTTGGTCAAGCCAGTTGAAAGAAAAAGAAAAACTCAACATTCTATTGTTAGACGCGAAAGTATTTAGAACACCTCTGTGCAGCTATGAGCCACAAAGTATAACGAAGAATCAAATCTAAGTGGAAGAAAAAAGTAAAAATGTTATAAGACATATAATCAAAATCAGAAGGAAGATATAAATCTAATATAAAATAATAATATATAAAAGAAGAACAAGTAAAAAAATAATATATTAAAAAAGAAAACAAAAAGTGAATAAATATCTCTACAAGTTGGTGAGACTTAACATTTTTATAATACCACTTTTACAACTTCACGACAACAAGATTAACTCAACTAACACTTTTTTCAACAGAACACTAGTGCAAAGAAAAAGAAAACTAATTTAAACACAGTGAACATTTTGTGTAATTTATTTTATTTGAAAAAAACTGGTGGTGAATACATTTCACACAGAATTAATTGGACAACAAGCCGCGATCTTGAATGTTACTTTGAATGCTGGGAAGAACCATAATACGACCTACATTGCATTGACAATTTAACTTGAAATATTATTTTGTCACACTTTATTAAAATTAATTTTGTTTGTATTAGTCAATAAGAATTATATAATTGTACATCTTCTTGTGGACATTTTCGAACTTTTTAATAGCAGTCTAAAGAACCCGAAAGATTAAGATAATAACCAAAGGTAAGAAAGAAATCGAATTGAGAAGAAGAGTCGATACGGGTAATTAACAACTTCGACCTTAGAGTCATTAAACTGAATTCATGAAAATAAATGTTAATAATTATTCCCAATTAATGGTAAATGTGTTTTATTTATAGAGTAAAACATAATTATAGGGTCAGTGTCTGAAAAAGAAGAGTAAAACATTTTCGGCGATTCGAACTTCATCATAAATAAAAGATCACGAAGATAACCCCCAATAGGCAACTCGATACTACAATCGAATGCAAACATTGACAAGCCTAGTCCCGCCATACAAACGAAATAATTATTAATTTTTTTTACTAAACCATTAGACGAATAATAATTATTTTTTGCTTTAATAAAATCAAATAAAGATGGAGGAATTCAGGCTTACAATCGCATTATTACGCTACGGTAATTAAAATCGTTGATCGAAGTGAACCCTATAACTCGCTAACTCATCGAGGTTAATAATTTTAATTTATATAAAATAAATAATTTAAATAAACAAAATACAAACAACTAATAAATATTATAGGAAAACGAAAACATAAAGTTACAGATTGGCGCTTCCAACGCGGTGCCTAAAAGTATTTCAACTTATTAAAAGTAACATAAATAAAATAATAAATAAATATTATTATACAACGAGAAACACGAGTCCTTATTTATAAAGTTACACTATATATATAGTATTAAATTTTTTTCTATTTTTTGTACATGTATGTACCTGACGTACGTTTCAAAGACATATTGTATCTTCAGGGGTTAAAATATAAATTAATAAATAATAGATTTTATTTCTATTAAAATTTTTCGATTGTTGCAGTGTTCGTTTACGTAATCAACGTTTTAGACAATTATACTGAAAATATTTAATTTTTAAATTTTATTTATTTAAATAAGTTTGAAATTTTAAATACTACATTTCTTTTCTTTTATTTGAATTTCTTCTTTGATTATAGAATTATTATAATGTCTTTGTGTATATTATGATTTTCCCAAATATTCACGTGTGACATTTTGGTATTCTTTTTATTAACTAACATTTTTAATGTTGGAAATTAATGTTTATTATCAATACAGTGTGTGGCTAAAATTAATTGTAGATTTCGGCTTTAAGAAAGCAATGAGGCGTTGATGTAATCTGTGAGTAGCTGTTCCTTCGTCTGCCCTACGTAAAATTTATTGCAATCTGGACGTTCTATATTGTTCCTTCAATTTTTATTGTAAAAGTAGAATTTAGTTATTTGTTTCGTCTTATTAAAAACTATGCTATCCGTGTTATATGATTTTTTTTTAAATTTGTGTCTTTTAATAAGTTACTTAGTTTTTGGGTTATATTTCACAAATCCACCGCCGAATATGTAGGCCTATACTTAAAAACCGTTGCAAACACTGCAGGAAAATTTCGAAAACAAGCGTTACTTTAAAAGAAAAAGTACTTTACATGTACGTTACTTTATATATATATAATATTTAAAATTTATATTTACTTTACCTCAATATGTTATTTTTCCCTTATTTGGGACATGTTTCGGGGGACCCTTAGTGTTCCCATCGTCAGCCTTCCTAATTTTGAATCTTGTGGAGTACCTATGTGCTGGTCGGCTAGTGTCATGTAATAACAACATGACATAACCAACACGACACTAATAAAACACATAGCACACAAAGGCACCATAATGAACTTATCGGAAAATTTACAAATATACATACACAAAACACGAAACAAACTAATATCTGAACAAATACAAATCAATACAAAACATGATACAATTTTCAAAGCACTCAACATCGAAAATACACAAAATAATAATATACACACCACAATCACACACAATAATAACAATTTTAAAAAAAACAAAAACCAATGGGAAGCCATAACAACAGTCAACCAGCACACAGGTACTCCACAAGATTCAAAATTAAGAAGGCTGATGTTGGGAACACTAAGGGTCCCGAAACATGTTCCAATGTTCCAAATAAAGAAAAATAACAGCTTGAGGTAAAGTAAATATAAATTTTTATTATATACATCAAGGAATAGACTGTAGCAAAAAGTGTTTATATATATATAAATATATATATATATATATATTAGTTAGGTCTATATGTAGTACACAAATATGATAGCAAGAGAGTGAATACATAGTTTTCTGCCAGTTTTAAACTATTGCAACAGACCTCACGCTTTATGTAAGCGTTATTCAAAACAACTTTCTTCTTTGTCTGTTTATCAAACACAACAAAACAGAATTCTAAACAAGCAACTGTGTTATGCCAACTATGTTCCTTAACATGAATCGTTCTCTATGTTTAAAACCTTTAAACTTCTTTAAGACGTCTTTAAGCTTTCGAAACTTACAAGGCATTCTCATCTTTTCGAGTTTCGCGCTACGGACAGCGCACCATAAAATTCTATAGGCGGCAAAAAATCTCACAAAATATATTCATCCGAGTAAAATATTTCACAGATTTTTAATACAAAGATAAAAACAATTTTGTTATCCCTGATTAAACCAAACGGGATTAAGCTTTTAAGCAAACATACTTTTACGAAAAACTGTAATAAATTATAATTAAATCGAGTACTCGGTACGAGGGGTGGGTGGGCCCGCGGACCCGCGTGTACAATCGATTCTATAATCGAAGCGGGGAACGCATGCGCGGATCGGGAGCACGGAGCACAGCATCCGACGTGCAGTCCCGGACTAGACGCTGCTCGGACGCGCTCGCGGGCTCCAAACATGACTCTGACACAGTAATCCGACAATGTACACATACTGCGTGGTGATACTGCTAGCACTGGTAGTCTCGGCGCTGGTGAATGCTGATGCAGTCGCTAAGGAACAATATACTCCTATATATTTTTGAGATTTACTTCAGCGACTCCTAGTGTGCAAACCACGTTTTGTGTTCTTGTAAACATAATGTGTGCGCGTCCCGTCCGTGTTGTGTGTGTGGTGTGTGTGTGTGTGTGTGTTGTGTGTGCGCGCGCGCCGCGTTGTCACATACACAGGGACATGCATCGGGTTGTGATCTTGTAATGTATACAGGCGGATATGTTACCACATATGAGTAACACTAGAAGTATTTTTTTTCACTCTTTCTTCTTTCTCGCTTTCTGTCTCCTTCTCTCTCTCACTATCTATCATATCTATCTATCTCTCACTTGCTCAATCATCTCACTCTAATAATAATAATAATAATAATAATAGTTTGCCTATAACAAACATTTTGATTAACTGATAATAAATATATCCGTTTTTTTGTTTTGTGCACACACACATACACACATTTACATACGTAGGTGGTTTTGTGATTATATACTCGTTCAACACTAACGCTCTCACTGGGTTGTGAAGTATCTTTAAATCAAATAAAAAAATGCGTGCGGGCGTGTGTGTGTGTGTGTGGTGTGTGTGTGTGTGTGTGTGTGTGTGTGGTGTGTGTGTGTGTGTGTGTGTGTGTGTGTGTGTGTTCTTACCAAAATACAGGCTCCTCCTTTGATTCTGTCTTTCTCTCTCCCCCTCTCACTCACACACACACACACACACACACACACCTTTTCTTCTTTCTTTCCATTTATACAAATACAGTATATACATTATACGGGTATGTGTCCCTGTGTCTGTGTTTGGGGGGTGAGGTATTTTTTGACGTTTATTATTTTATGCACGTGCACGCACGCATACACTCTTGCAAGGTGTATGATTAGGATCACCTTAATGGTGCTCATTCACATTGGCTTTCAAAGTCAGTGGCCTCTCTCTTTTAGAGACAACAAGAGAGAGAGAGTATTAATGTTTGTGTTTTGGTTTGAAAACAATTCTTTGTTTTATTTATATGGCTTTTTTACTCTCTTCAATCTCTCTCCCTTTACCTCTTTGCACTTTATCTCCCTTATTATCGCGCCTTCAGAAGCTAGCTACGCTACGCTGAGCAGTGACTTGCTTCATCACGCTATGTTGCCAGATAGCTGACCGTAATTTTTTCAATTTCGAAACTTAACTATCTTACATTACGCATGCGCACACAAACCCATCTTGAGTCGATCATAAGCCACGCACTGGGTGCCTGATTGTTGAACTGAAGATTTTTGTGTGTTTTATTGACTGATTGTTTAATCAACTGTGTCTTCAAGTTGGTTACGTCTTTGTTAGTTAGGTTTAATTCGTGGACCAAGATCCGTCTATCAGTTTATTCGTTTTCTTCCCCTTTAAAAAACATATGCTAACCTTTCAGGAGTCCCATAGTCCCATAAGTAAAATTCACTTGAGCAGGCCATTGGCGTAGCCAGGGTTGTTGTTTGGGGGGGGGGGGGGGTACAACTCAAATCGTAAATTGGTAGGAATGCAAGTACTCGCTCGCTAGCTGCCGCGATATACGACGTATGACCGAAAAGTATACGATTATTTTGAATACTATAGGAACCTGTTGTGTAACCGCATTGTAACTTAGTAGCCAATCAGAAGGGATCTTTTGACGCATGCGTGAACATCCATTAACGTATTGGACTAATCCGTTAGCTGTGAGACTCTGTTGTGTAAACACGTGAAGTGCGTGACCGACGTGTTCACAATGTGTGAACGACAACGAATTTGTAATAAATTTATAATTTTCTGTTAACTTAAACGTTCATCCGCGGAAACTTTCAAAAAGATCAAGAAGGATTTAAGAGAGAATTCATTGAGTGATACGTAGAGAAAATTATAATTAAAACGCTTTAAATATGGCCGGAAATCTGTTGGAAGTAATTCACGTTCTGGAAGGCCTTTAACAAGCGAAACACTTGAAAATGTTGAAGAACGCGTGGGAACTGCAATGAACTAAAATAGACGGCTGATTTTACTAAAATAGACGGCTCGAAAATCTTTACTGAAGATCTTTGAATAAAATATGTGCAGCAAAATTCGTGTCACGGCTGCTACCCCAACAGCAAAGATAAATCCGGGCTAATATAAACCACACTTACTTAAAAAAGTCATAACTGCAGATGAGTACATAGTTTATTACTATGCCCTCAAACAAAAGCTCAGTCTTCCCAGTGTGGAAGAAAATTATGAATACAATAGTCACAGACAACAAATATTTACATAACAGAGTACCACAGCTAACTAAATAGTCCAATACGTTAATGAATGTTCACGCACGCGTCAAAAGATCCCGTCTGATTGGCTACGGAGTGAGAATGCAGATGCACAATTTTTCCCGTAGTATTAAAAGTGGTCGGATACTTTTCGGTCAGACCTAGTAACATAAACGATAGCATAAGTGGGAAACGCCTTACTACAACATCACTAACCCCGTTTACCGTCCATTACCTCCCACCATTGAAATACTCTGGTCTGTATTTTGCCACTGGAGCAGACCAGAAACAAACCTGAAAACGGGAACCGAACCTCAGCTTAACTTAGTAGTGAGTGTGAAACTGACAAAACCCAGCGCAGTATAGTAAATCTTATTTCGTCTTAGCTTTCAGTAGGAACCAGCCTTTACTCATTCGATGCCTTCTAGAACCCTTTCCGATTCGCTGTTGTTATTAACATGTAATGTTACACGTAAAATTAATACGAATTCCCGAAGAGTTATTTAGATTTTGTGTACTAATTTTTGCTATTCAGTATTTAAATTAAGCGATACTCTTCATGCATACTAACATAATTTGAATTACACAAACACACATACACAATAGATTTTACATACATTAGGGAAAACCTACATAGACCTATATCCAAACAAGCCAAACAAATAATACCTGACAAATTCAAGTCAGAACAGCATTCAACGTTCAGTAATTTTTAAAATAAATATTTGTAACACTACTTAATACTTTACCAGACAACGCGTCAGCATGGCTGACGGTGAGCATACTGGATAATATAATCTTCTTCTTTTTCTTCTTTTTTGCCCTTCCATGCTGTTTGATTTCATCATCTTGTTCTTGGTCTACCATTACTTCTTTTTCCTCCTGACCAGTAGTTCAGAGACAGCTTCGGAATTTTTTCGGGGGCCATTCTTTCCACACAACTTTTCCACTTTTCTTCTTCTTATTATTATCATTATATCCTTTAACTCTTTACGTGAAGCATACAGCAGCGACAAAGACTCTGTGTCTACAGCGCCGCCATGCCATTCTGTGTTTACCAGGTCTCTTCTTCGTTTACGGAATCCAGTCAGTGCCTCCTTTGCTATGTGGTCATTCGGCCGCTTAAGCGTGTGTCCCAACCACCGATATCTTCTCTTTCTTACTTGAAATTCAATGGACTTTAGTGAGCCCAGAGATGTAACGCTGGAGAAGACGTTTGGCCACCATATTCCTTGGATGGTCTTTAAGCATCGACTAATGAATGCGTGTAGCTTGTAGTTTAGCTGCTACTAGTCACTTTTCAAGTCTCATACCTGTAAAGCAGAACAGACATCACACTACTTTCAAATATCGGGAACTTGGTCTTCATCTTCAATTCTTTCGACCTCCAGATCGGACGAAGAATCGCAAAGATTCCTTTGACTTTGTTGATACGGTTGTTGATGTCCTCTGTTGTATTGTCCGTCTGGGATAATGAAGCTGTCAAGGTGACATTTGCAATTGTAGGAAATGGGTACTTCTGCTTGTAACTCTTCGTAATTCTGACCACTGTTGCACACCCAACAGTACAATCCTCTCGTTTTTGACTCTATCTACCCTTGTTCATCCCTTAACAAAGGTCAGCAATTTCATTTCCCGTGTTCTATCCGCTACTGCATAATGATCAAAACACAATGTTCCTAGAGAAAAAACGCATCTTGATAATACTTTTATTTGATTACTAGGCCCATATGTGCATGAGTATAAATTCAATATATTTTCATTTTTCATTCAATATAAAAAAGTTACACCGATTCTGAAAACATAGTTATTAACTTACTAATAGGATAAAGTTTGACACGTAACTTTGTTCTAGCTGTCTGCACTGCAATACGAGCTGTTTCGCCTGTCACATTCCTACATAAACAATACTAGAACTCTCATTGCAATCACGTGTCCGTTCCCATGAGTGTACACATACATGTGAATATACGTACGCTGTAACTCACTCTAAAACATACGATCTCCCTAATAAAATACTTTCCTCTCTTTCTCGTTCATTCTCTTTGTCTCCTCCTCTTTCTCTGTTTCCTGCATGTCTATCTATCTTTATCTCTGTATTTTTCTGTTTGTCTGTCTTTCTGTCTCCTCTCTCTCTCTCTCTCTCTCTCTCTCTCTCTCTCTCTCTCTCTCTCTCTCTCTCTCTCTCTCTCTCTCTCTCTCTCTCTCTTTCTCTTTCTCTCTCGCTTGCTCGTCCTCTAGTAATAAGAGACAACATATAGGCCAACACATGAATGTGTTTGCACATTACGCTAAGCACGTATAATGGAAGATATTCTGTATTTGATTTACGCTTATGATAATCTTATGAACCTTACTTACTTACTATAGGTATTAACAATTTGATTTTAATTGTTAACAAAAGCACACTCGCGCGCGTTCACACACACACACTAGCCTTTTTATAGAAGACTGAAAGTAAGACAGTCCTCGCCTTAATTTAGACTTTTCCTTTCAAATCGACAAATAACTACTGCGTCATTGCTCTTCCCACTAGCCTTCAGTACGGGCTGTTCTCTGTCTAGATAGACAGAACGTTTTATCGTTCTACGCTTTCTAAATAACTTTTCTGGTCTTCAGGACGTGTTCCTTGTTTAGAGGGTATAGGGATGGTATCTAATGCACCTTAAGAAGGGAATTTAGAGAGATGTGTCTGGTCAAAGAGTTCCTTGTAGAAGTGTTTTTGTCTACAATGTTTGTAAGAATGTTTTACTAAAAAAACTACTCATACGTGTACTAACTACTTCTTTTCTTCTATACTCTACGTGTACGTAATGAAGAAAACAAAAAAACCAGTTCATCAACTGGACAAAACCTGATAATAAAATTTCAATGTCTCGGCTATAACCTACGTACACACACACACAATTATATATCCTTTGTAGACAATAAGTAAATAAAAGTCAGTGAACCGTACGATAAAAACGACGGGTGCCAGATGTGTAGGATGTCCGCGCGCGATAAGATAAATACTGCATGTGGACAGTATCTCAGAAGTTCCCCTGAGAAAACTCTGTGTGGCTTGTGTTGCATTTGCTTCATCGTCAATGGGAATTGACATCCAAATTACAATTAGCGTATACGCGCGCTCCTTTAAATCGTATAACTGTAAGCGGGGACCTCGAAACAAATATGCAAAGACAGAGAGAGAGAGAGAGAGAGAGAAACAGACAGAGAGACAGACATATGGGGCAGAAGATATGTTTGTGTTTGTCCTCGGTGAGTAAGAAGGAGATGAAGTAGACGATTAAACAAGTAATTCTGGCTACAAGAAGCAACTGTGACAGTATTAGGTTAATGGAACAGCTGTTTGGATTCGTACGGAAAAATGTGTCGAAACAACGCAGTCCGTGAGAAGACAAAACACTTAGAAAGAAATTAATGGACGAGAGATTGGCAAGGAGTATGTTAAGGGTTGGGGAATGTGAGATTAATGTTCGAATTAACAAAGCGAAAGGGATGAAAGATAAAGGAAGATACTTTAGCGGAATTTGGCGTACTGTAACTTTAAAGTGCAAAGATCTAATGGATGTACAGAGAAAAAATTAAATTGGTTAGAACATAGAACTAAGAAGACTAAACTCGAAACGAATTAAGATCGATAAAAGAGGTGTGCGTGTGGGCGGGGGATACGATTGACAGACAGACAAATACACAGACAAGAGAAAGGGGAACATACGTTAGCAAAGCATGTGAAGGGAACGAAAGACCAATAAAAACAAAATAAGAAAGATTGTGAGGGGAGAAATAGTGTAAATGAAACAGAGACGGGGGGAGGTAGACAGACAGACAGGCAGAGGGAGTACCAGAGGCAAAAGTTGTTCTCAGAAACACGGGTTTATCAAAGAAGAAACGAGGTGAAACAAACTTAACACGTAAACATGTTCACAAAAGAATTAAATTAAAAATGGAAACATAAAACGGCGAGATGTAAACTCGTACTCTGAGTTAAACATGAAGTTTGCGTCTGTGTGTTTGTCTGTTCTTTACAGACAAAGAAATGCTAGAACAAAAATTAAAGCAAGCGAGAATGGGAAGTGCAAGTCTATTCAATTCAACTTAATGACTTTAAACATTCGTTTTCAACTACTGTTATTACGTACTTATATCTCGTTAACCCTTAATTACACATTCTTTTTTTACATTTATGGTTTTATAAATCATATTGTACATAAATGTGTGTGTGTGTGTGTGTGTGTGTGTGTGTGTGTGTGTGTGTGTGTGTGTGTGTGTGTGTGTGTGTGTGTGTGTGTGTGTGGTGTGGGTGTGTGTGTGTGTGTGTGTGTGTGTGTGTGTGTGTGTGTGTGTGTGTGTGTGTGTGTGTGTGTGTGTGTGTGTGTGTGTGTGTGTGTGTGTGTGTGTGTGTGTGTGTGTGTGTGTGTGTGTGTGTGTGTGTGTGTGTGTGTGTGTGTGTGTGTGTGTGTGTGTGTGTGTGTGTGTGTGTGTGTGTGTGTGTGTGTGTGTGTGTGTGTGTGTGTGTGTGTGTGTGTGTGTGTGTGTGTGTGTGTGTGTGTGTGTGTGTGTGTGTGTGTGTGTGTGTGAAGAGAGAGGGAGGGGGAGAGAGAGAGAGAGACGACATACAAACAAATAAACAGGCAAGAGAGAGAGGGGAACATACGTTAGCAACGAATGTGAAAGGGGATGAAGAGAAACGATCAACAACAACAAAATAGGAAAGAATGTGAGAGAAGAAAGAGAATGAGTGAAAGAGAGATTGAGAGAAGGGGACAGATAGATAGACAGACAGACAGACAGAGTGTCAGAGGCAAAATATATATATTTATTTATGCCCTTGTTAATTATTTGTTTACGAATTTATACAAATAGTTTTATGAATACTGCGGTAGCCGTTGATTATATTTTAAATCTAGGCCAGCGGAAGCATTTTATAATTAGAAAAAGTAGATTGAAATTACAAAGTAACGTAAAAAGAAAGAAATTAAGTTTAAGTTCAAAAAGAAACTGTAGGTTACACGGTGGTAGTCAAACGTCGCCAAAAGGATAAAAGGAAGTAATTCTTTGACCAAAGTTTTATTTGAAAAGTTTCGCGCTTGTTCTGTTAAAACGGGATTTTTCCTTGTTTATTTCTTGTAAAGCCGGTTTTTTCTTGTGAACTTGATCCTTGATCGCTGTGTATAAAGAAAAATACTGTACGTTCGCGTAAACTTCGAACGAGGAAAAGCGGTCAGATAAAGAGACCCTACAGTATTTTAACAAATAATATTGTTATCTGCACGACTCAGTGAGTAGGTTGCGACTATCAACTTACATGAAATTTCAGAATAAAGACAGTGGAGTGAAACAATCAACAATCGCATTCTTTATCCAATGAATACACTCGATCGTCGACACGAACTCTTATTTTTATTTTTCTTCTTCATCTTTCTATCCACATTCTCCTCCCACTCCTTCTCCACGTCTTCTTCCTCCTTTTCTTCTTCCCCTTCTTCTTATTCTCATAGCCTTTTTATCTATTTTTACCCGATTCTCTTCATCTCTTCACTTCCTTGGCCATCAAAGAAGTCTCCACCTTGCTGCCTCTGTTGTCTCTCTCTACATTTGCTAGCCTGTCTTCTGTCGGTCATGACAGTGTGTTCGTTCCGTTCACTTCTTCTTCGCGCCACCCAATCTCCGATTCCTTCTGTGTTGCATCCTCATAGTAATTCTTCGCTACCGATGTAGTCTACTCCAGGGGTCTCCAAACTACGGCCCGCGGCAACCCGGCCGATGCTGCGTGCAGTTTTTAAATAGATGGTCAAAATACTTCATATAATATAACATTTTACTAAATAACTAAACAAGAAATAAGTATAAAATCAAAGTACAGGGGTAACTTGTCAGACGAACACTTGAAATCTATTCTAGTGATAGGAGCATCAAAATTTGACCCAAAATGGACAGACATAATGTGGTCAGAAGCAACTCCGCACATCCCATACGCACATAAGAAAGCCAAAAAATAATACATAAGAAATATCTTTTAATGTTATTTTTGCTTACTTTTATTTACATTATTTTGAATAAATAAATTTGTTTTCTTCGGATAACGCTGCTTAATTTTTATTTAAATACCTATTTTATTGACTTGGTTATTTCGTAAACTTCAAAAAAATAAGTTTACAAGATATGTACATATATATATATATATTATAACGGAACCAAATATTAACTATTTGGGGTTATATGTTTACCGCATGCTGAAACCATATTTAAATAAAAATTAACAGTTAAAACTCCATTTGAACGTAGCGCATTGAAAATAATGCTGTGTAAAGCAACGCACACGTGGTCGTTATGTAATCAGTTCGCTGTACAAGGAAGCGACCACACCCAAACTGTTAATTATTAATATCTCGGAAACTAATAAATAAAGGCGAAATATAACATAGCCAAAATGTTTGCCGAGATATTAATAATGACGTGTGCAAATTTGATGCAATATAATTAACAAATGTAAGAGTTAATTAAAATAATTAAATAACTTCTGTTAAAATAGAGATATAGTAAAGAGATTTTAATATGTTAGAAAGATAATAATTTGTGACAGATTGTATATTTTAGATTTCACACAACTTGATTTGCAACCAAGTTATTGCAAAATTAAATAAGTACAGGATATCCTTAGCGACAAATTGGTTCCGCTGGATAATTATGTTACATAATAATTCTATTCTCCGTCTGTGGGAACCAGACTTCATTCTCACGGACTAAGGGAATTCTAAATTTTATGTGGTAGGGAGAGTGTTTCGACCAATGAAATCATTTCATGCAGCCCCGGCTACTGCGATGTTTTCTGGTGGAAAAATCACTCTTCTGTCAGTACTCACGAAGTTAAGACGTAGTCCTTCGATCGTCTAGTAGCCAAAGTGGTGAAGATCAACAAGAAGACTCTACGTGGTCAACACACACGCAATTACGAACACAACAAGTACAGATCATCTGTATAGCTCGTAATTGGTGCGTAAAGGCGAGATACTCTTCAAGACATCAACCAAGCTTATTGTGTACTACCAGTTAGTCATAAGCACGCAAGAGATCCACCCGACTTCAAGACCAGACTTCAAGAATACAGCAGAGAGGCCGTCTAAATCATTGGTTAACAGCTGATGAGCAGAGCGACCGCCCGAACGAAGCACACACACACACACACGCTGACGTGCAACGTGCAAATCGACGGAGAACAGGAAGCAGTTCCAGCAGACAACAGCAGACGTTAAAATATTCACAAACAGCAGGGAAGCAGAGTGTTGCCGAATTTTGAACTCCACGACCGAATCCAGCAGTTCTAAGCAGATTACTTTCTCTAACCAAGGACTCGAATCGACGAGGGACAAATCGGGACGACATCCTCTTCAGTAACAGGAAAGCAAAATCTATTTATTTATTTTTCAGATTAAATTTTCTATTTTTCAATTAAAACATTGTAATTCAAATAATTCAGGTGCCAAACAAAAAGCAAAGACTCTAGTAATTAAAAAGTAAATTCGTTGTGATAATCTGTATAGCAGTTTAAGGCTTTAGTAAGTTATAGTTAAGAAATAGAAATAGTATAAAAGCGCTATACAAATCTTAACTGACAATCTAATCTTAGATCATACTGCAGTAGATCAGAAGTAAAATCACTAGAAATGAAATAACGTGAACTAGACTGTCACGTCTAATTTATTTTAACTAATTATTCAAATTAATTTTAGAGTTTTATATTTTGTTTCATGAACACTTAGATTCAAATTAATTAAATAAATTTAATTAAATTCAAATCAATTAATAAAGTCAAATTTAAATTGCAATTAACTCGCAAAGAACGAGTTCAGTTTTTTTTTAACTATTAGACAATCGAAAAACATCGATTCATTGTATAGACTATAAGAAAATTAATAAGATTATAACCATTCTATTCTTGTGTGTTGTTGGTGTAATAAACAACGTTTTATTACCCCATATAACAGTGTTTTATTGTTGTACGATAAAGCCTACCAGTCTCACAAAACTCTCCCCCTTTAAAGTAACTTATCTTGTGTGTTATTGTAATAATTTGAGATTACTAGCTTGCGAACTTCAAATCCAAAATCCACACGCCCTAGTCGGAAGAATCTGCAAGATCAGACAGCAGGTGGGTACTCACACACAACATTACATTACAATAACGCATAGTAGAGGTAGAGTTATAATATATATATATATATATATATATATATATATATATATATATATATATATATTGTAACATCCAGTTTCGAATCTACGGTTTATTTATTCAGAATTGTACCTTGTTTATTTTGGTTATTATTTGTGTATACTTTGTTAATGTTTTAAAGGATGAGTAGCCTATCTATTCAGGAGGATGTTTGATGAGCGCCAATTTGCAATCACCGGTTGCAAATAAAATTTATTGGTGAAATATCAATAATAAATTTTTGTTAAAATTTGTTTAAATAATATATGGTTTCTTTATTCTGTAATTAACTCTCTTTTAATCTTTTTTTTCAGCACTGAATGTGATAACTTGTGCTCATCAAAACATATTTAAAAAATCTGCCATGACTTTCAAATGATGAGTGTTGCCAACTTAATCTAATTACTGAAGTCAACTCACAGTACCAGATATCTTGTTTAGTATATCATACCAATTTAGTATTCATGAAATAAAGAAACGAATATATCTTTTGCTGTATTTTGTAAACTCAAATCCTTTATTTATTCTTTAACTTGTTTTAAATATCAAATATAATTCTTAACAAAGTTTGGCCAGCTGTATTTTAATATGCTCAGAGTGGCAGCAGTAACTCTTATACCTCAGGGCATAAACATTTCATATTTTATATTTAATGAATAAAATATAAATATAATGTGTTAATTTGGGTCCTTTTGGCTACGATATAACAACAGTTTTTATAGGGAAAGTACCAAAATACATGTGATTAGAAATAGTTACAATGTTCCTTAACAGGATTATATAAATAGTGTAAAACAGTTCAGTGTTTAGGTTATGTTATTAAAATGTTTTTTAGACTTAACTAGCTTTAGATTATAGTAACACTATACATCAATGGTTTTTTATGCTTATGGCAATACTATTAATTAATATTGTTCTCAGTGGAAGTTCAAAAATGGTTTTTATGAAAAGTGTACTCAATGCCTTTGAAACCTATAGTCTAGGCTTAACAGGGAATGGTTCAGATTAATTTTATATCAAAAATACTTCTCTCCCTGTGTCAATTGATTCACTTTCTTCAGAGATATCCTGGTTTAATTCTGTAGAGTCCTGTAGCACTTCCTTCTTCTATTTTAATCTTGATGAAGATAATTATTTAACTGTTTTATTGAGATGCACTGATATAAAATGTCTTGTAATTTACTTTTGTCACTATGAGTTGTTTAATTCAACCTTTCTTCATTCAGATTTCAATAATACTCCCTTCTATTTTATTCACATATTAGTTGCTAAGGCCTATATCAGTTATCTCCTTGGTTTCCAAGTAACATTTTTATGTCACCCTGGTGACATCATAAGAATAATATAAACAAACTTTTACTATTTTATATGTTATTTTCTTTAAAAGGATATACCTCTTTTATAAGAGCTTTAATCTTCACTTTATTGGTTTCTTTGATCTTCTGATGAAACACTGATCATTTTGACACCACTCTTGACTATTTTCTGTTCTATATGTCTTGAGTTATTAATTTACACTTTTTATTCTATTTGTTCCAAACTCATTTATTATTATTTCTTTTTGTACTTTTCACTTTCTTAAATTTATTTGACACATTTAGTAATCCTTTCACATAACCTGACATTGTTTCATTATTATTTTAATAGAAATTCTTATTCATATAACTTAACAGTCTAAGCTCAATATGCCTAGTTTTACAAGAATCTATGACTATTATTTTGGTACTTTCTTGTTAAGAAAAACATTAGTGTTATTAACATTATCATATATAATATTAATTAATGTGACCCAAACTAATTACTAATAACTATTAGTAATATATTATAATCCCCTTAACTGACTGTATTTATAAATTTACAGTCTACACAAACACAACAAAATTCTATAAGTAAGTTCATTAACAGTGTCCTTCTTACTTATCATCATTGACATCATTTTAACTATGATAAACACAACTATCATAGTCTTCATTAACATATATTAAACAATTAAAATAAACCATGTTCAATCAAGTCTTTCTTAAAAATCTTATGTTTCTTGGTACTTTTTACTAATATAATTAAAGTATATTTATGTTACTAGGGCATGGTAAAAATGTCATGTAACAATATATATATATATATATATATATATATATATATGTTGTTGGCCCGTCTGACTCCAAGATTTTTCAATTCTGTCCTCAAGTGAAAACGTTTCGAGACCCCTGGTCTACTCTTCTAACCTTTGCCATTTGACGCAATATTCGCGTTTCAGCTGTTTTCCGAATCTTCTTAATTTTAATGGCGTGTGGTCTCGCTTCACTTTGTTATCGACTTAACTACTAACGAAAATTTTCGCCTCAACGGAAAATGACGCTACCTGTGTACTAAACTTCTCGGTTCACAAATTTTGGCGTAAAATTGGTGTTTTTACATATTTTCTAACCTGAATATTTTTTACCGAGTCCCAGAACTGTATTTGTAGTAACTTCTGAGAAAATGTAGTCTATGTAAGTAAAGTTAACTGAAAGCAAGAAAAAGTTGAGGAAATTTGACTTTTATTTAGACAAAACAAACCAAAACGTGATAGACAAAAGTTATCATCATCATCTTCAAGGACTATCCAAGAATGGTTTGTTCCGGTCTCAAATAGGCAAAGATTAGAGCTGGTCACTCCAGCGCTTCCTCGGACGTCCCACACCTCTCCGTCCGCTCGGCTTATAGTTCCATAGTTTTTTGATGATGCCGCAGTCATCCATTCTTCAAAGATGTTCCCACCAATTCAGCCGCTACTGGGCGATCCTGTCGAGTATACTCATAATATTCAGTTCCTGCCGTATATCTGTGTTTCTTCTATGATCATGGAGAGTATACCCTGCCACGTGGCTGAGAAATCTCATTTCAGCCGCTTGGATGCGACTGGCCTGGCCTTTCGTTAAGGCCAGACAAAAGTTATAATTTTTACTTCCATGTTCCATAAGGAAATGGAAGTATGGTGATGGCAAAAAAAAATCGTGTTCGAAATTACTGCAGATTCTGATTGTACTACCCTCAAAACACGAAAAAAAGTCATTTTTCGAAAAGTGTCTATGTGTGTGTCTGTCTGTGTGTCTATGTGTCTGTCTGTAGATTGTTTTTCTATGGCAAACGATAACAGCCGCAAATTCAAACAGAATCAAATAATTTTTTGCATTAGCCCTGATTTTTAAAGTACTCAAGACCTATTCTTTTTGGTGGAGATCGGGGGAGAGGGGGAGTTTACCTGCAACGTTTTTTTTTTAATCAAAGGTAATTTTTTTTCTATGGCAAACGATAACAGCCGCAAATTCAAACAGAATCAAATAATGTTTTGCATACAGCCCTAAATTGTAGAGTTCTCAAGACCTATTGTTTTTGGTGAAGATCTGTTAAGGGAAAGGGGTAGTTTACCCGCAACGTTTTATGTTTTAACAAGGGTATTTTCTATGGCAAACGATAACAGCCGCAAATTCAAACAGAATCAAATAATTTTTTCCAGGCAACTCTGAATAGTAGAGTTCTCAAGATCTATTGTTTTTGGTGAAGATCGGTTAAGGGAAAGGGGTAGTTTACCTGTAACGTTTTTTATTTTAACAAGGGTATTTTCTATGGCAAACGATAACAGCCGTAAATTCAAACAGAATCAAATAATGTTTTGCATACAGCCCTGAATTGTAAAGTTCTCAAGACCTATTGTTTTTGTTGAAGATCGGTTTAGGGAAAGGGGTAGTTTACCGGCAACGTTTTATGTTTTAACATGGGTAATTTTTTCTATGACGAATGATAACTGCCGTAAACTGAAACATAATCAAATAATATTTTGCACACCTTCCTAAGATGTAGAGATCTCAATGTATGTTGATTTTGGTGAAGATCGGTTAAGGGAAAGGGGTAGTTTACCGGCAACATTTTTTGTTGTAACAAGAGAAATATTTCCATGATGAACGATAACTGCCGTAAATTCAAACAGAATCAAATAATTTTATACATGTGTGCCTGAGTTATAGAAGACTCAAGGCCTATTGATTTTGGTGAAGATCGGTTACGGGGAAAGGGCAGTTTACCTGAAACATTTTTTGTTGTAACAAGAGTAAAGTACTTAATTTTGATAAATAAAGTATCCTGATAAGAAGATCTTAATAATCCACTGTAGAAACGTAGACGAAATATCTATAAATGAAGAGGCTAATTGAACGGGGTAGGGGTAATTTTCCAAAAATGAAAATTATAGTTTAGGTGGAGGGGATAATTTTTAAATGTGTACTACGTTATCGGCAACAAAGTAAAAGTTTGTTGTTAAAATTCCTTCCCGGGCTGTTTGGCCGTAGTCCAATATTTTCTGCAAAACCAGACGTTTCGGCAGTGCCGTCGACTGCCATCGTCAGTGAAAATCGAGTGCGATAACGTGTGGTGGTATACGTTAGTGACCACAGTACTGTGGTTAAGGCTGAAGCAATAAGTGGAAAGATTTCATTTCGTAAATGATTTTAAATATAAATCTTAAAACATGGAAGTCATGTATGGTTCTCCATACCGATATTTAATTTCTTTTTACTTGTTTCCTGTTGACTTCAGTTAATACAAATTTTCTCAGAATCAAACGCTTTGCAAACTTTGTTTCAGATATTTATTTCTTTGTTGGGAATTTAACAATGTAAATTTACGCGAAATATAAAATTTGTATTGTTCGGCATCAGTTTTTTAAGCTTCACAACAATTTTCTCAGAGACTACTGGAGTTACAGTTCTGGGACTAAATCTTAAAAATTTTCAGATCATAAGATATACACAAACATCAATTTTACCCTAAATTTTTTTGTCTCAAGAATTTTAATATAACCTTATTTTTTCATTAGTGGAAAGTACTGGACGAATCGCTAGACGTAACTTTAAAACAAAGCGTTTCCGGACCTATGTTTACACAAACGTTTTCTTAATTTTTACCAGTAGAACATAGTCTGAAATTATTTCCGTTTCTTTGTGAAACGCCCTGTATATCCATGTTTTTGAATCCTGTCGTAGAAAGTTGTTATATGAGTTCGTATCGTGCAGGCACGCTGCGACTGTACTAGCTTTGACCTCTCTCGCTAATCACTTAACGTCGTCTCTTACTGATCATCTTTTCCGATATGTCTTCTTCCTCTCTTACTAATTTTCCGTTACTGGTGAGTTGTATTCCGAAATAATTAAAGCTCAAAACTTGCTCTACGAATACAGTAGAATTATAATTTCTACGCAGAGTTGCTACATAGTCAGTGCATTTGGCTTAGTTGTTGAAATAATACGTCCTCAATCAGCTAAATCAACAATCTAATATGCGCTAGTCAGACTTAAAATATTTTCAGTTTACTAATATTTAAGGGCACTCGTAACCGGCAAATCGCCAAAAAAATCGATTTTTGTTTTTAAAATTCTTCAATATTTTCTGTGTAATTTGATACTAATTTTATGTGAATATACCTAATAATAATTTTTTTTATTTTTAAAACAATTGAGATCGTAGGAAAAGTTCCGTCAAAACTGCTCATAATATTACCATTTTTTCACAAATCTGTACCTCCCTTATAACAAATCATAGTGACATGCGATGCGGTTTTTACCATTGGAAAGGGAATTTCAATAAACCTTCACTACCAATGTCTGTAATGTCTCTCATAAAGTTAATATTTGCTGATCTGAGTCATCCTAATTTGTTTAAAAAATGTCCTCATGGTAGTACACAGAATGTAAACGAGTCACTGAGCCATTTGATTTGGAATAGATTGCCAAAAATTATATTTGTTTGACTGGATACTTTGGTTTAGGATATACATAATGCTGTGTTGAACTTCAATGAAGTTAATATAAGTAAATGACAAGTCTGACAAAAATTTGGGATCAAACTAGGATCAAATATGGTTAAAGTAATGAAAAAAGTTGACTTGCAATGAATCCTTGAGGTAGAGATGGCATGAATTAATGAAAAAGTTTAGACAGTCAACTAGAAATATGAATAGAAAACTTGAGGACCTAACTAAAAACCCACAGTATGGTGCTGGACTGTTTTAGATTAAGTAAAACAATCAAAATCTGTTTTAAAAACTTTAAATGCGTTTTTCTGAAAGTTTATTTTTTATAGATAAATGACCCATTATTTCAGAAACCAATTAAACTATCAAGTTGAATTTTCTTGTGGCTATTGTGGCAACACAAGTATGACTACACTACTAGAACTATATAGTTTCATTGAAAAATAAAAACGTTAAGAAAATATTAATTATGCTTTTTGGATGCAAATTTTTAGAGCAAAACATTAAAAAAATATATAAAATCAGAAAATTGAGAGATCTTTGTAATAGTATTAGCGTTTGTACTGTATAAAATGCTTAACTGCTTGCTAAAATTTCAGACTTATAACTTTTACTGTTTCTGAGATAATGGGTCTCACGTTTGATGAATTTAACATGGTAAGGGTAGCCAGTTACGAGTGCCCTTAGATGGTAGAAAGCCTCGACAAATTGCCTCGATTTCCCTCGATTTTGACCGGATTTATTGCTTCCAATCTTTCTCGGTTAACTCTGAACTATCCTTCTCCAAAGGTCAACCGGTTGTCCTCCGCTTGTGTCTCAACGCGTCTCCTGTGATTCCGGTTTCCTTAAGCCCTATTTCCTTCTTATCGTCTTTTATTAATAGGAATTTTATTTTCAGTCCAGTTATATAACCACTTTCTTACTTGATGTCAGTTATACTTTGTTATATTTTTGGCCAGAAAGTTTTTAAATCATCTTTAGCACCTGTTAATAAGTGCCTGCGTTCCTTTACCAACACTTTCAGATAACGACTACGTTTTACGTACATGTACGTATGAAACAGAATGTACTTCACAGTTACCGCGTACGTGTACTTGTATTTTAGATTTTTCTACCTATCTGTGGAAGCAATTATTATCCTGTAGTTTAAAGTACTAAACATTCTATACGATTCCATTTCTGTGCATTTAATATAGTCTATTTCGAATGCTTTCCTTTTCCTGTTCCACCTATTACGGCTTACCACTCTGCCAAGTAGCCGAAAACTCGTGTCTGTTGTACGCGTACTTTCTTCTTCTTCTTCTTCTTCTTCTTCTTCTGCTTCTTCTTCTTCTTCTTCTTCTTCTTCTCCTTCTCTTTCTCTTTCTCCTTCTCCTCCTACTTGTCCTCCTCCTCCTCCTCCTCCTTCTCCTCCTCATCCTCATCCTCCTCCTCCTCCTCCTCCTCCTCCTCCTCCTCCTCCTTCTTCTTCTTCTTCTTCTTCTTCTTCTTCTCTTCTTCTTCTTCTTCTTCTTCTTTTTCTTCTTCCTTTTCTTCTTCTACTACTACTTCTACTTCTACTTCTACGTCTACCTCTACTTCTTCTTCTTTTGCATCTTTCCTTTCTTGTTCTTCAAGAAAAAGCCTTAGAACTTGCGGTCCGCAGCGAATTTCAAATTGCAATAGTTGATTCAGTTACCTTGTTTTAGGACGGCCGTAGTTCCGATAATCTTTTGGCCGATATCTAGTATCGCAAAATTTTTGACAAACGACTGTCACTCGTCCGCTCTACACGCTTTTTCCATTTCGATTGCTTTTTTTAAGCTGTATATTTTTAGTGTTGCCTCCCATGATCCCGCATAGCAGCTGGTCTATATTTCGGCTTTTGTTTGGAAATACCCGTGTCTGTCATGCGTTTCACGTTATATTTCAAATCTTTCCTATATTTCTTTATTCTATCAACTCTGCAATCTTTATTGGCTGTACCTTAAGGTCTTTCCTTATATATCCTCGTTTTTAAGATTATCCTTCAAACTGCCTCCCCTAACAGCTCTCAAAAATTTCACTTCGAGCGCTGTATTTCAGAATTTTTTTGCAGGAGATTTCACGTTTCTCTAACATACGTTACAGTTGGCCCAGCCATGATCTTATAAAACTTCAACCGTGTACCCCTCAGCGTCTAACTCTTTACGAATCGCCTAATTGTTCCACAGGTATAACTAAATTTATTTAATTTTCTCTCAACATTTTGGTTATTCTTATATCAGATTTCACAGTCAAAGTAATTCAAACATGATACCTGTTCTAAAAAAGTCATTATCAACTACAATTTTGTTCTACAGGCTTCTTTGCTAAAAAAAGCGATTGTTTTTGTTTTAGTTATTGAGATTTAAAAACTGTACTTCTGGCAGATTGTAATGTATAAATAATTTCAACTGAATGTATAAAATACAACTCGTTTATATTCTAACTCGTTTATACAACTCGTTCGATCTGTCTAACTCGTTTTCAGTTTTTCTATAACTATTTGGTCATTTGCACATAGTAATGTGTTGATTTAACCCTTCTCCGAGATTCGTATGCCATGAGAACAAACAGTTATCCATTCTCGCAAAATTTCGTCCAAGAACATATAAAATAAACTTAAAGAAAGGCAACGGCCTTGTCTGACACCTTGACTTATGGCCACTTCTTGTGATAATCTTTTCTTACCTAAATCTACACAAATAGTTGTCCCTTCATATAGGCTCTGAATGACGGGGACAAGATGGAGTCGAAATCCTCTACCAGTGCCGGATTAAAGATTATTGAGGCCCTAGGCCAAGTTTTCTGAGCGCCCCCCCCCCCACCCGGCTGTGACTTTGAAGTAATATATGTACTGCAGAAGTAATTGGAACATTGAAGTCAGTTTCTGATACACATTTAGCTGCAGGGCTATCATTAGAAACTGGCGTAGTTTTAAAAAATTAATATAGTTTTTGAGTTTTTCTTATTGTTTCCAAATGAACTTACTCTTTAATTTTTTTTAGCTTACGTTTGTAGGCTCCACTAGCCGAGTGAATATTTGTGTTCATGTTTATGATGAATACGTTTAGTGTACGGATTCAATTCTATGTTCATAAAGTTTTCACACTAATAATATCAACGAAACAACACGCTGCCCACTACACAAAGCTAAAACCTTTACATTCAAAACAAAATAAAAACATAATCTCAAATCGCAAACCGTTTAGTCACAACGCGGATAACGAATGATAACAAACAAAGGTGGTACCACGGTCGTGTAAATTGGGGGGCAATATATCGGACGTTCAAAATTCACATGCGCAGATTAGTTTTCAAGGATGCCGACGTCTTAAAAATAACCGCCCAATATTTCAATAAGAACTGTCTTCTATTTGTATTATTAACAAAAATTGATCGTTTAATTTCAAAAAATCATACTTAAATAAATCAAAGTGCCTCCTACTTTTATAAAAATACTTCTGTTAAAAAAAAAATATATCTGTAGCTTGCGGCCCCCTGTGAGCCCCGCGACCCTAGGCCGCGGCCTAGGCGTCCTAGTGGTAAATCCGGCTCTGTCCTCTACACATTAAAATATCCTAGAATTTATTTGTACCTAACCTATCAAAGGCTTTTTCATAATCGATAAAAGCCACACAAGTGTCTCTAAATGCATGGCACAGAAAGTAAAAACCTGTCTGAACAATAATTCTTGAGGCAAGGTGTAATACCCGTGGTCTTATAAACTTCATCGTCGTGTCTCTCCTCGTCTTCTTTTAAAAGTTTTGCTTATAGCTGAGCCTGTAATTTATACCATTTATCAAGTCTTGTTTAGCTTCAAGTTTCTCCTTTCTGTTCATATTGTTCATATGCTTCAATATCTCTATCACCTCTCGGTGCTCATACGTATACCTTCACCTCTTCAGACCATATTGTGATCCATAACGTTACGCGTTCAGCAAACTCCGACCAAGGTCGAATAGATTCCTGCCTATGCTCAGTGATTCAAGTGTTTACAGTGCGCTTCGTACTTCCTATGTAGACTTGGCTTCATTACTTTACGTCTGAAAACTACGATGATCGTCAGTAATTACTGCACTGTTCTAATATGCGCTAGTCAGACTTAAAATATTTTCAGTTTACTAATATTTAAGGGCACTCGTAACCGGCAAATCGCCAAAAAAAATCGATTTTTGTTTTAAAAATTCTTCAATATTTTCTGAGTAATTTGATACTAATTTTATGTGAATACACCTAACAATATTTTTTTTTATTTTTAAAACAATTGAGATCGTAGGAAAAGTTCCGTCAAAACTGCTCATAATATTACCTTACACCTCTTTCTTCTGTTTTGGTATTTCCTCGTAAACATTTTTTGTCAAGTCTCTATATAACTCGTTCATATCTCGCTTCATCGATCCGTTTAATTCTCAACAATTCGATTGAGTATTTTTCTTCTTTATTTTAGAAGCTGCTAATATCAATAAGCGTCAAGAGTTGAAGTCTCCGACACAACTACTGCATGAGACTCAACTCTGTGTCTCTGATGTGGAGGATAAAGAATAAGTGAGTTTGTTTGTGTTAGTGCCGTTAGTTTGTCAAGGCCAATGATTCATGAGACTGCATCCACTCACAAAGGCGATCAGACGTTACAGACTTTGTAATTTTATTTCAGTCTAGTTTTCACCGTTGCGGAATTAAGTGCATTCAAGGACGAATTATTGGTTTTGTGTTTACAAGTTAGTACTTTTCAAGTAGTTGTGTTGTAGTTACATTTCAAAATTTTTGAACTATCGTTTAGGATTAGAGTACTTTTAGTTACTTTCAGTTAGTAAGTGAATTATCCTGTTATTTGTTTATTTGTAGCTGCCTATTCACAATGTCTCTTCGAGGGTCATTGAAAGAAAGAAAAAGAAGTTTTGTTGTCACAGTAAAGCTCTCGAAATAATTACTACTAATATAACTGAAAATTTTGATGAAGAAAAACCAACGAAACTCACTGACATACCTACTGAATCAAGCTAGCAACAAGCTGCGTATTACTGTAATAAATAAGAAGGCTTTTTTAGATGAGAGTGAGCGTTGAATGAGTTTTGATAATGTAATGTGAATCGGCTCAGTAATCGCTGATTGTTTAACACAACTGCGCGTCCGCGTGTCTACGCTCTCTGTCTAAGTCACATTTCTCTCAGGGACTACACTTCTCAGTAATAAAACAGGCACCACTGCTTTACTTGTGTAGCTTTTCTTGTCCTCTTTTTTTTAGTCTTCTATTTACTGTGCCACAAGTCTGCAGTGATTCTACTTTCCTCAGTAAGGAATTTCACAGCTAAACACTTTCTATATTAGCATCATCCAGAACAATTTTTTCTAGCTCTGTATTTACCTATAACCTGCGACCCATTACCATTGTTCTCCTCACAAAAATTTTAAAGTCATATTTGCAAGTCTCTTGTCATATAAGTCATTTGTATGTATCTTGCTTGCGCGCTATGATACATATAGTGCTTATTGTAATTCATAATACGCATTATTTATTAAACTATGATTTTCCGCATCATCTTAATTATAAAACTGTGAGCAATCGGAATTCTTTAATCAAAATTACCATCCCGTTCTTGTAGAAGCTCGCCACCCTGACTGGTTTGATGCTCCATCCGTCCCTATCAGGAGGTGCAATACCGTACCTCAACAAAACTCCCATAACCCACATCGGCAATAATCTTACTCACGTAAGCCGGCCGTAGTCTTCTCCTACTCCGTTTCCATCCACCCTCTACTAGTGCGTTAACTAGTTTTGGGCGAACAGAATGTGTCCTCGTTCTCCTGGCAAGCGTCCTCTCTCCAACTCTCTGCAAAATCTCCTCGTTTCTCACCCTGTCTGTCCATCTGATCTTCAACTTCCTTCCGTAGCACCACATTTCAAAGCATTAGTCTAATTGGTTTGCCCAAGGTCCATGATTCACCGCCGTACAGAGCTACACTCTATATACTTAGCTTCAAAAATTGTTTCCTTACATTTAAATCCATGTTTTATATAAGTGTTTCTTCGTAAATAACTCTTTCTTGTTTTGTACAATTCTACTTTTTTCGATTTTTTGTGACTTTATTTATTAAGTAACAGAATTCAATTACCTGTTGCACATTTTCGTTTCCTGTTTTCATATTCAGTTCATTACTCCATTACTCTTGCTACATCTCATCGCGTAAGTTTTCTTAAGCTAAAGTGATTTAATCTTTATCAAGTCTCAGCACATAAGAGTCCACTAATGTGCTACTCATACACTTCAACATTTCTTAAAAATCCTTCTCATTGCCTGTCAACGAAGCAAAATCGTCAGTAAATCTCAACATTGTTACCTTCTCCCCAAGGGAACTTCAACTTCCATTTCAAAATTTACTTACAACTCTTCTTCTTCAAAATTTACTTACTATTGCTTCTTCAATATACAAATTGGAGAGTATGTAAACTTGAATAAGCAATGTGTGGGTGAAAGGCTTATTATATAATATTATATTTTAAGAATTCTTCTTCTTCTTCTTCTTCTTCTTCTTCTTCTTCTTCTTCTTCTTCTTTTCTTCTTCTTCTTCTTCTTCTTCTGTGGGGTCGAACCTTAGCCTCCATAATCATCCGCCTCCAATTTTCCCTGACCTTGGCGATCGATGTCCATCGGTTTATTTTAAGTAAAGTATCAGCATCCGTCGCCACTGTCTCAATCCAGCGTTTCTTGTGTCTTCTAACAGGCTTTCTACCCTCGATTTGACTAAAAAGTCAAATACCTTCCTAGGTATTCGGTGGCATTTTACGAATACTCCATACGGTACGTATAATTTTAAAATTGGATATTTTCTGTGGAATCGAAATGATGGATTTTGGTAAGCGTACTCGCTCGTAAAACTATACCTTCGAGTTAGAGTGAGTCGTATTTTTACGTCGTCCGGCTGAACTCTAAGCTCAGAAGCCCTAATGTGTACCCCCTTATCAAATATATAGTCTAGAGGTAGTGCTAACTACACCACTCACTTCAATACTCCACTAAAATAATACTACCCCACGTATTATGACCTAAAATTCTGTCAAAGGTTACGAAAGAGTAAAGTTAATTTTCATTTATTTGAGATCAAACGTTTCACAGTTTCTATTAACCTCATAACACATACATCACTGTTTTTATTTTTTTTATACACTGTGTTTCTAGAATTAGCTTTACGCTAGCAATCACATACACCGTTGATCAAAAAGAAGTATTGGCTGGAATGGTTCCAACATCTGACCCTCCGATATCTTGAACATCCCCTTTCATCCCCCTTCCGTTTCCTGTACACAGTCACGAGATCGTGACCAGTTTCATATTTTTTTACTGAACCTCAGCTTAGCGGAACTGTCGACGCGTAAGTAAACTTCACGATGAGCAAACAAACATTCCTTGGGTAACCTTTACACACCCCTTTCAAACATTTCAATATACGCACCTAACGATTCGTCTCATCAGCACGCTGCCAGTGCCATAGCGTTAAAGAGTTATGACTGCTTAGTAGTTAATTGTACACTTGACCTAAGCTACTTAGTAAGTTGCCAAGCTGATTGGGAGGATTCGATAAAGTCTGAGGAGTTTTTGGCTACGCGTGAATAATCTGTCAGGGTATCAGTCTCATAAGCTTCGTTTTGTAACTAAGAACAATGTCAAAATGTACCGCAATAATTTGTTAAACGTCTTGAAATAAACTCTCTCCTTCTCGCTTTCTTCCTTTTGATCTATCCCCTTTTCTTTGCTTTTCTGTCCATCTATCTATCTCCTTTTTTTTACCCCTAACTCTGTAGAAACAAACCTACTTCTACCTCGGTGTCTGTCTATCTCTCTCTCCTCCCTTTTCTTTCATCCTTGAAATCAGCAGTAACTTTGAACTTTTTTGTCTATCGAAGTTGTCATCTTCTTCCTTTTCCCGTGCTGCTACCTCCTTCAGCGGAGGTTAGCAACTACACTGACGAATTCTTCTCGGTTTTCGCAGTTCTTATTAGATTTTCAAAATTTAAACCATTCAAGGTTCAAATAGTATACATCCATGGTAGCTTTCTGCTTCCATTCGGGCGTTTGCAGATTTCTGATAATATACTCAGCAAGAGGTAGTGCTTTTACTTCGTAAGACATGTCCAAGGCAAACGCTTTCTTTGTTCTTACAAGGCAGTTCGTTGTAAAATGTTTTTAATCTTTTCAACCTTCCCTGTTTCAAACTTGTTTCTTTTATTTTAGGTCTGTGTCGTGAATTTGAGAGTGGAAAAGGATTTTCAAATTTATTCAATTGAAAACAAATTACAGGAACATGCTTGATTCACTCTCAGATTTACTTGATGACCACCCCCGATATGATTTCAGCTTATGTAAAACTACTAGTTCAGCTTATGAGCCAAATTTTCACACTAGTTCGGTGATTAGGAAATTTAAACGCCTGGTTTAATTTTTCTTTTAAATAAACCTTATTTATATTTAACCTCAGTGTATATATATTTAACATGTCAGTGCATCCTTTGAGATGAGTCGCGGATTTGGAAAGCCTGACAACCGTTGCTATAAGAGCATGCATATACAAAATTCCTCAAGTTGATTCATTCATATAGGCGTCCCTCAAGTCCATGTTTCAGCTGCGTACAGAAAAGTGGACTAAACATAACATTTTGAGAGTCTGACACGGAAACTGCTTTTTAAATTTCTATCATGAACTTATAAGTCGAATACAGTTACTTCGTGCCTGCTCTAAACATAAGTATAGTACTTTCATTTCTATCCTATTTCATTTTCACTGACTTTAAAGTTGCACGATTGTTATCAGCTGCATTACAAATTGTGTCGTAAACACAAGAATAGTCGTCCCGTACACTTATAGTACACATATATTTATTAAGTCCATACAAGTCCCCCAACCATCTAAACTTTTGAAGTTGCTGCAACTTGACTACATCTCATTCTTCTGTTACATTCCTAAGACTTCCTTTCCGCCACTGTATCCCACCATTTTGATTTCAATAATATTCTCCAAACCCACGTATTAAACGTACCATTATATAAACCTTATGCTGACTTTCATAAGCTGCGTTTGACTCAAATAAAAGAAACAAGTTTTCACTCCTTTTTTCTTAAGTACGTAATTTATTCTTTATTTTTTTATCAAATTATTATTAATAGATTTAAATGGTTCATTTTATTTTAAAACATTACTGTTACTTCTCTGATCGTCTGTTTAATGTCTTTTGGACAACCCTAATCACTGGGTTACTACTGGCTGTTTGCCCGGTTCCCCAAGTGTGATTGCTTTGTAAATTGCGCGTATTGCGGGTACATTTGAATAACACATTTTAACCTTGGCCGCCACTTAATGTCGTATGTAACGTGGTGGTGTTTAAATTTCATCCTTCCTATTAACGCTTATTGCTGTAACCACGAATTCGATCCCAATAACAACACACCGTACTGTTTCGCAATACTAATGCTGAGACCTTACTGTTACAGACGTTTAAAAGTAACAGTTTAGTTTGCACGCGCACGCGCATACACATACACCAGGTAAATCAAGTAAAGACCACTGATCGCATAAAATAATAATTACTTACAGACCCCGGAAAAATATTAAATACTCAGTCATCAGAAATTGTGTATTAAGTAATCATCCTACTACAGGATACGAAAACCAGAAATTATACTGAATTTAAAAATTCCGTTTCTAAATGCTGTTCCAGTTGCTCCTACTTAGCAATTGCCTATCTAACGATCTATCATGCAGTGAGTGAAAACGGTAAGAAGAGTGTGGG
The DNA here is from genome assembly GCA_034769895.1 of Magicicada septendecula. NCBI lineage: Eukaryota > Metazoa > Arthropoda > Insecta > Hemiptera > Cicadidae > Magicicada > Magicicada septendecula. The sequence continues at coordinate 105,867,450 of CM068372.1, read as the reverse complement.
TGGAGCAGGAGATTTCAATAATACTAAAAGAAAATTCAAGTCCCATGACATTTCATATCTCTAACAAAAAATGTCTAATTCATATATAACAGTAAACGTCTTCTAGATTACCAGCAGACTATATCAGTCTACTGTATATCGTCATCAACATCTTCTTCTTCTTCTTCTTCTTCTTCTTCTTCTTCTTCTTCTTCTTCTTCTTCTTCTTCTTTTTCTTCTTCCTCTTCTTCTTCTTCCTGTTATTATTCTCGTCCTTCTCCTTCTTCTTCTTCTTCTTCTTCTTCTTCTTCTTCTTCTTCTTCTTCTTTTACTTCCTTTTCTTCTTCTCCTTCTTGTTCATCATCATCGTTATCATAATATTTGTCTTTCTCTTTTTGTTGTTGTTGTTGTTGTTGTTGCTGCTCTCTTCTCCTTTTTCTTCCTCTCCCTCTTCCTCTTCTTCTTCTTCTTCTTCTTCTTCTTCTTCTTCTTCTTCTTCTTCTTCTTCTTCCTTCCCATCAGGGATAACAGGCCTGTCGACTTATTCTGGCTTCAACCATCGCACCGCTTCCAATACTTGTACCTATGAGCCTATAATTAAGACTTACCTTAGAAATCCTGTCTCTCGCTTCCTATTCAAATAGCCTTTCCACTTACACCCATACTCACAAATTGTATACTGAATAAAAAAGAATCCCAACCCCCACTCGAATAATTTTACTTTGCTGTCCATGTTCTTTAGTACAGTCGTTGACAGTCGACAAAACATTAATTTTCTTACTTAGATACGATTCCGTCAGAAATGGGTTTGCTACAACTTTGTAGAATTTTTATCGAGTTAGTTATGTGTTAATTGTTAGTAAGTTAACCGAGTTAGTTAGTAAGCCCGTTTAATTGTTTTTATTTATTTCACAGCACCCTCATAGAATTATAGATAAACTGACGCATAGTAAACTTATTTTTTAAACAGTCCTTTAAAATATTTTTCAATTTAAGAAATTGTATTTAATATAAATAAAAACTATATGCACAGATACATGTAGGTATATACACTTTTCAATTAATTTTTTGTTTCAGGTTTTCTTGATGTGTGTGTGTGTGCGTGAGCGTAAATGCAAATACTAAACACTTGCTGCTGACTGATCACTCTCTCTTCGTTATCCCTGCCTCTATGAAGTTAACATTTACAGAGAAATCGCTCTTAAATCCTACGTGTCCTGAAAAACTAGTTCCCGATAGACGGATTTGGAGAGGAACCCTGCCCAAAATAACGAAGCTACCAAATATTTGTTTTCTTGAAGTCCAAAAATATCACGTTAGATGAGCAACAAATTACACGTAATTTTAGCGTAACGATGAATGCTCTGTTTGTGCTTTAAAAAAAGTCAAAATTAAACAATTCATTAGGTGCTAAAACTCGATCGAAAAAGAGATTCAGATTTAGTCCTGAACATTAATATAATACACAGTATTATCACTGAGGTCAATTCTGCTAGATTTAAAAAGTTCATCACTTACTGGAGACAAAATTAAAATTGGAAGCAGTTAAATACCGCCCGCGCGACATACTAGACCTCAGACAAGATTCCATTATCAAGTAATAGTCGATAAAACTTCATAGATTTGTGTGAATTTTATACTTCATACATTTAAAAACATTTTATTACTGTAAATACAAAGATGATACTAATTAAAACAATGCCCATTTTAATGTTACCTAAATTAACACTGAAATTATCTATGCCTGTTCAACGATAATTATGCCCGTTTAACAATGCCCGTTTATACCTAAATGATCTGTAGTAAACAAAAAAATTGTCACATATTTTTAAGTCATCATCATCATCATCATCATCATCATCATCTTCTCTTCTTCAAGGATTAAACCAAGAATGGTTTCTTTCGGTCTCAAATATGCAAAGATTCAAAGAATAGGCTGGTCACTCCAGCCCTTCCTCGGACATCCCACACCTCTCCGTCCACTCGACTTATAGTTCCATAGTTGTTTGGGGATGCGGCAGTCATCCATTCGGCAAATTCAGTTCCCACCAATTCAGGATACTGGGCGGTCCTGTCGAATATACTCATAATATTCAGTTCCTGCCGTATATCTGTGTTTCTTCTACGATCATGGAGAGTATACCCTGCCACGTGCCTGAGAAATCTCATTTCAACTGCTTGGATGCGACTGGCCTCCTGGCCTCGCCTTTCGTTAAAGTCTAATTCTCAGACCCATAAAGAAGTGTGGGAAGAGCCATCACCTTGTAGAATTTTAGGCGTGTTCCTTTACTTGCTGACTTAAGAGTTCGATTAATGGTCCCGCACATAAGGTTGAACTTATGCAACTTATTCACAACGTCGTTGCTTGCATTATAAGACACACTGTAGTCCGGGTATTCAAAATTACTAACTTGTTCCAGGACAGTACCATCTATAACAATTTTTGCTTGTACGGGATCAGTTCCGCAAAAAGCCATCACCCTGGTTTTAATTGTGAATATCTGCAATCCAGAATCTTTGCTGATTCGATTTAACAAATGTATACCCATCTGCAATCTGTCCTCAAAGTCCGACAGAATAGCCTGATCGTCCGCAACAACAAAATGTCAATTGTAGGGTGACCAATCATATAATATTCTGGAAGACACATCTGCCAGTTTTGTGTGACATTGCCAATATATAAATTAAAAATAGAAGATGATAATGGACACCCTTGTCGTACTCCACAATTGATCAGGCCAACTCTAGGAGCTGTTCTCGGTCTTCCTGCTTCTGTTAAGATTTTATTCTCCATATACAGACTCTGTATTGCTCTAATTATATGTTGTAGGAGCCCTTTCCTTGCCATTACTGCCCATAGTTAGCTCCGATTTACTCTGTCAAACGCCTTCTCGAAGTCGATAAAAGCTATGTATGTGGGCAACATATTCTTAAGTAAAAATAAAACGTCGTAACTTACAATATATCCCAAACTCATAAAGCAAGCATTGGTTAAAACTTTATAATAATCGGATGACACGTTTTTATCTGATAAAAATTTGTTCCAAGAAAGGAGAAAACGAGTACTTTTTTCTAGCAATTATAAAGTTGTGAAACTGACTTTAAACCCTCTAAGCGATGGGTGATTTCTGACGGGTAAATCTTCTATTCGGACTGTTTCCATCGTAACTTTTTTGTCGTTCGACGTTTCGACCCCTGGAATGTGGGATCGTTATCTGAAGCTGTAAGTGGCGGTTGAAAGACCCTGTTCAAAGACCTAACCACTACAATAGCGACAATATGTGACAGTTATTTTGTCAAGACGGTCTTTCAACCGCCACTCATAGGTTCAGATAACGATCCCACATTCCAGGGGTCGAAACGTGAAACGACAAAAAAGTTACGATGGAAGCAGCCCGAACAGAGCATTTAGCCTGGAACTGATTTACTGCACATTTTTTGCTGGTGTCTGAACTCAACGGTCTAAACGTTTCCAGATAGTGACCAGATAGTAAGATACTATTACGACAAAGATTCATAAATCGTGCCAACTTTCTACGGTCTTCTACCTTGTCTACCGGCTGAAACACATTCAATAATTTGTTTAAGAGCGATCTTCAGCTTTCCTACACAGTGCACCGTGTCTCGACTTCAACCACTGTAAGACGCCTGTTATCTGCATAGTGTTGAGTCTGGATAATTAGATATTTAGATAATTTTAGGATGGCTAACGTACATTCAAACAAGACCTGTTTATTTGTAATTCGTTCAGAAGCATAATTTAAGCCTTTACTATGCGAACATCAGGATATCAGGGCATTTACTTTGCTTTGTAATCTGTACTTTGGACAGAAAGTGAGTGTGCAAATCGGAAAGGAGAGTTCAGAAGGAATTAAAATTGGAAGGTGAGTAAGGCAAGGCTGCTGTATATCACCAAATTTATTTAACATATGTCTTGATGACTTGATTAGGAAGTGCTTTGACAAAACAAGAGGTGTGAATGTCGGTGAAAGAAAAATTTAATGTATAAGTTTTGCTGATGACATGGCTGTTTTAACAGAAAAGGAAGAAACAATGAATGAAATAATAAGGGATCTGAATTTAGTATGCAAGGAATATGGAGTGAGGATTAATAAGGAAAAAACTAAGTGTATGGTGATTAGCAGAGGAGGAAAAAGGGCAAACATAAAGGTAGGACAAGGCAAAATACAACAGGTGGAGTTGTTTAAATATCTTGGAAGCTTGATAAGTGAAGATATGTTCTGCACTCGTGAAATTAGAGCAAGAATTGCTATAGCTAAAGAGCCATTTATTAGTAAGGAAAGACTGTTGTGTGGCGAAATTAATAAGAATTTAAGAAAAAGGTTGGCCAAATGTTATATGTGGAGCGTTGCTTTATATGGTGCAAACACATGGACACTGAGGAAGGAGGATGAGAAAAGATTAGAAGCATTTGAGATGTGGGTTTGGCAAGCAATGGAAAGAATGAGGATAAAGTAAGGAATGGTGAAGTTTTAAGAAGAATAGGGGAAGAGAGAAGAATTCTGAAGGTAATAGAAAATAGGAAAAGAAATTGGTTAGGGCATTGTTTAAGAAGAGACTACTTGCTTACAACTGCCATGGAGGGTGTCATAGAAGGAAAAAAAGAAGAGGGCGTAGAAGAATGAAGTTAATAGATAGCATTAAAATCAGAGGGTGTTAAGAAACGAAAAGACTGGCATGCGATAGGACAGCTTGGAGAACTTTTACCATTTAAAGACCTGCCTTAGGACAGAACACCAAATAATAACTTTGCAAGACAGGATCCGATTTGAGTAAAAGTAGGCGGTCCTGCGCACTTTTAATCAAGCTCGAAGAGTCTAAAAAAATGGAAACGATGACAGGAGAATTCTGTACTCTATATGAGAAATTTTACCCAATATTGTTGAGTCTTCTAAAAACAAATTTCTTAATCTAATAAATTAATACTTATACCGTCTTAGTAAATTTTAAATCCTATAAGCACCCTCCTCCACACTGTCGTACATTGTATTATCATATGTTTGTTTGTTCGAACATTAACTTTAGTGTATCCGACTATGTTCGGTTACAATTAGTTCGAATACCTGATTATCTTCATTGCTACGAACTACGAAACACGCAAATACGCTTCGACTGAACGGCGGGCGTATGTGATACTGTAAACTAACCTAACCTGGTATTTATTTTTTAACCTTTAAGATCGATTTCTTGTAACAACAACGCAATATGTCACAAATATTCTAATATTCCAATTACTCAGTTATCCTAATTAATTACCTGATTATCTCAACGTAATAATTAGAGTTATCCAATTCTATTGTCTACCGCAAATTTGGCGGTAACGATAATTGGGGTCTTACTGTATTTTATCGCACACAGAGAACGCTTGCCTTTCCTACTGCACAAGCAAAGGGATGGACTACCATCACAATATTAAGTGTTAACGTTCTGTCATCATCATCGTACGATATTCTGTCATGCAGCAGGTTCCAGATACCACAACCGCGCCGTCTCAATTATTATCTGCCCTCTTGATCCTTTCATACGACATCTCACATTATACGTCATCCTCTCTCGCCTCTCACCTTCTCTCATTCCAAAACCGTTCTTGATCATCTACTTACATTCAGGATAAGTCCAATCCGATTTTCCTTTCTTCTGTATCTAATCCGTATTATTGTTTCATTTTTATGAGCCTTTCGCAATTTTGAGCACTTTCCTTTTGAGCCCCTTTTTAGTGTTTATTTTACCTACAAAGCTCATAGCTTCCATTCGCCTCAAAACCTACATTTTCTAGTAACATTGTCCTAAGGCTTTCACGGCCAGTGTCAGTTGTAAAATTAAAGTTATCCGGGCTGTTTGGCCGTGGTCTATGTTTTATTGCCAAACCAAACGTTTCAACAGCTCCATTGGCTGCCATCATCAGTAGAATTTAAAAGCGATCTAAGGCCTCCTGAACGTGGGTTGTTCGCGTCAGGCCCACAGTACTGTGGTAAAGGGTTAAGGCCTTTACCACAGTACTGTGGGCCTGACGCGAACAACCCACGTTCAGGAGGCCTTGGATTGCTTTTAAATTCAACTGATGATGGCAGCCAGTGGAGCTGTTGAAACGTTTGGTTTGGCAATAAATCATAGACCACGGCCAAACAGCCCGGATAACTTTAATTTTACAACTACATTTTCTAGTGTTTCAGAACTCTCTTTTCGTTTCCTTACGACAGTTTTTTGTCGCTTCCTCCCGACAAATCCGACAGGGAAGCTGTAAATCCGGGAACATTTAACGAATGAAAATTGCGTCTCAACATGAAACACCCTTAATATAGATAATACAGTGTTTTTCTTATCAGACCGGTTGTTTCTTAAAGAGGCGAGACATGGAGATTGACAAAAAAAGAAACAAGAAAAAATAAGAAGGTTTGAAAGAAAGATTGTAAGACGTGTTTATGGCCTGGTTAGAGAATATTACGAATGTAGAATAAGAAATAACCAGCAGATAGATGAGCTATTGAAGCATGAGGACATTGTCGTAAAGCTTAATGAATACAATGTGTAGGTCACCTAGAGCGGATAGATGATCAGCGTATGCCAAAGAAAATCCTGAGGGTGGAAGTCTATAAAAGCAGAAAGAGGGCCGACCTATGATAAGATGGTTAGATGATGTGGTGGGAGATCAAAGAAAAAAGGATGTGAGCGGTTACGCTGAGATTACAATGGATAGGAGACATTGGAGAAGATTGATGTTGGAAGCCAGGGCTCACGTTGCGCTAAAGAAGAAGAAGGCGTGTTTTTCTTTGTCAACAAATCCTACGCCGTTGATCTCCTTAAGTGTTTCGTTCCCCTCTAGCGACAAAGCATTCCAGGTATTAGAGAATACTCCAAACGCTATACCCGCTCATCACTCCTGTATCAAGGTCCAAGGTCGTTGACATTTGTTATACGGAGGTCTCTTATTCCTGTAGTCACTTCGTCGTCATTGCCTCGTTAGTTACTACAGAGTGCGCCACATGACGTTAAGGTTAACAGTTGACCTACAACGTGCCAGAGCATATTTACGAAACGATTTAACTGACTAGGATCAACTTGATGCAGATAAGATCGTTCTTACTTATAATGATGACCTTCGGTATATTTGCTTTTATCTTACATATTTTACAATTATTGATGTAAATAAAAAGTAACATTTTGTTTGAAGATTGACAGTCGATGTCAGTATGAATCTGATTGTCAGACTGACTAATGTTATACGTGTTGTATCGTGACCTAGAGCAACAAACTGACCTTGTTTTTTTTTACGAATCAAGGCAATTAGTTTTCTTTATTTATTGACTAAAGTTTGTAAACATTAGTGTGGTAGCAAAATAAAACTGATTATTAACAACGTAAATTATTATTATTTAGAAGTCTACTACTACTACTACTACTACTACTACTACTACTACTACTACTACTACTACTACTACTACTACTACTATTATTATTATTATTATTATTATTATTATTATTATTATTATTATTATTCTGGCACAGGAACTAAAACTGGTTTACAAGAGGAAGGCCCAAGTAGATACTGTACTAGCTCACAAGGAGGTCAGAGTTCGTACTATGGCTCAGTGCAGGAAAGATGGAGCAGTGACACGAAGGGAAGATGAACCGCTAGGCTCATAAAACAGTTAGCTGAGTGGACTGATCGCAAACATGGCGAGATTAATTATTTCATAACGCAGTTTCTAACTGACCACGGCCTGTTCCGGGCTTACTTATATAGGATGGGGAAAGCAGACAGAGCAGACTGCATTTTCTGTAAATAGGAATTAGACGATGTGAATCATACGTTTTTCACCTGTGATAGATGGAAAGAAGAGAGGCAAACCCTGGAAAATGTAGTGGGACAGATCTCGCCCGAAAACATCATTGGAATAATGCTGGAGAGCGAACACCATTGGTAGCAGGTAGCAGCTTACATAGAGAAGGTACTAAGGCAAAAGAAGGAAGCCGAAGATGATCTTGCTTGGGCCGCTGACAGATTAGCAGAAAACAGATAACGTAGACCTGCTGAAGGTTTAAAACAGATGAATCCACAGGACGAAGTACAACTGGCACCACCTTGAAGTATTGCGAAAGCTGAGTCCCAAGGTGGATCCATGCCGTGGACAACAGGGTTTGTGGTTTTGGTGGGTACGAGTCCCACACACCGTAGGAGTCCGGACCTTCCTGGGGCAAACATTAGTTTTCCAGTTTCCACAGTCTTCATCGTATTATTATTATTATTATTATTATTATTATTATTATTATTATTATTATTATTATTATTATTATTATTTAATTCCCAGCTATAAGACCTTTAAGATTATATATCTGAGAATTCAACATATTTTTTTACATCATCTCAATATATATAGTAAAATACATACGTCTCCCGTGAATTTCCTGTCCGCCATATTTATTAACTGTGTCTAATTTGATTTTTCCCTACTTTTGGTGGTTACTGAACGATAAAAAGATGAGAAGAGATATTAAATTTTAGAAACAAGAGTGTGACACGTGTACAAACTACAATCGATTTAATATGCACAGCCTAACAGTAAATTACGTGGCAGTTATTATGGAAAAGTCGTTATTTAACGTCAAAATTTACATTTTGTTACGAACGTAACTGAAGTGAAATTTTCTCCGACTGACGTTTATAAGTGACAGTAAGTAACGGAAAATGATCTGAATTAAAAGCCTTAGATTAAAGTCATTTATAAAGGTGGCAGCAAGCGAGGGTGGAGACAGAAAAGTAATAAAACGTAGCGGTCGTGTCACTGAAATAAAATGGTGGCAGTAGTCGCATTAATAAGGTCACATTGTAAATTAAAAGGGATCCAGCGACCGGAAATTGAACGCAAAAGGAGAAGAAGAAGCACTTCAAGAGAACGACGCGGCGTGGATCAAAGACGGTGACAGATAATTACTTAGTATTAACTAATGGGAAACAAACGCGGAGAAAGAATCGAAGTGAGACGGAGACGCGGCGAGTTCAAGTAGGGTATTGATCCCATGATATCGTACGGTAGCACGGTGCTCCAAATGTCAACGACAAAGTCTAAAGAAAGGCGGTGGGATCGAATGTCAAGGATATCAGTGACACAGTGAGATGACGTATTGTTCACTCCCGCGTTAATGTCATTCCCAAAGAGAAATATTTTCGGTAAAAACAACGTATACGCAGAAAAGTTTCTTCGTTTTACAAATATTTTGAAGAATAAGAAAAAACAACAACAAAACAACATGACGTTGATTGACACGTTATTCGATTTTACATTAAATATTCTACTACAATCGTATTACTCACAAAACCAAACTCGTATGTGTCAATAAGAATCAAACTTTATTCATCTCTCTTTCTTTTTAATTCTGACAATAAAATACATCGTTAAAAACATATAGAGTTGCCAAGGTCATTCCTACGTACTACTTTGTTGCCGTAATTTATCAATTGATGGTAGAAATGTAGGAGAATAGCAACACAATATGTCGATCATAATATTAATCGACATATGAAAATTTTTTGATATACTTGAACTAATATGGTTTCTAAAATGTCTTATTTAATTATGACAAGTTCGATCATTTTTTCTTCAAAAAGCATAGGATTATGCTAACTGTTATTTACATTTGTAATATTATGTACTAGCTGTTATCCGCGGCTTCCCACGCGAGTATTTGACTTTTAATAAGTATTTTAATATAATTTTTATCGTCTATGTCTATATTGCGTTCAGTCAGCTCGTATAAAAATTTTGTACTCTTATCCAAATTCTCTCCAAAGCTGTTTTCAACATTTGTACTATTTTAACTTGTACTAAATTATTATGTTGGTGCAACAGCCTTTGGAGATTTAAAAGTACCCGTTTATAAAGCCTTTGGAGATATTTATAAAGTACCTGTTAAATCAAAAACGCCAAATTCTTTATTTTAAGTGTTACTGTGTTAGAAGCATTGTATAACACATTAAACGTCATGTTTTCCTTAACCATGGCTTTTATTTATTTCAGTAGTAAACTAAAAACCAAAAACCGTTGTCACTTAACCTCACAACACCTATTTTCGCTTTGCATTAAGTAATAGGACAATTTACAATTAGTACACTTCTTCTTTTCCACGTCGTAATATAGCGATACAATCGCCTATTATATAAAACATCAAAAATGTACTGCAGGACTGGATAAATGTACAGTTACTATGCTGCTAAATAGCTTCTGTTTATTTACTTGTTACTATGGTAATTAATTCTTGTCTCCATGGTGTTGTTGACATCTTTAGTAGTAGTATTTAATATATTCTATTACGTATTCGTTGCATCATCATAAATACGTTAAAACAATTACAAAATATATAGACGTATCTGCATATAAAATTACAAAATATATGGATACAATCGCATATACAAATATTAAAAACTGCAGGAACGGATATAGGTACAGTTCCGATGCCGCTAAATATCATTTCATTATTTACTTGTTACTATGATAATTAATCATGGTCTCCATGGTGTTGTTGACATATTTATACGCGTCAACAAAAAGGCATAATTAAAAGGGCCTAAATCGTGCGAACGGGGCAAAATATCAAATTCCAAGTTAGACAGCGTTTTTCGCCTTGTGTCAAAGGTTACCTGTGCAAATTTTGGTGGCAATCGGTGTAACGGTGTGGATTTGTATTCAGTACACATAAATCCTCAGACTTTGAGTTATATATATAGATTATGTGCATTTATATATCGATCTGTGTACACCCACACACACCACTGATATTTACTGCCATGTCCATGTGTATTATAAGAACAGTTTTGAAACCAAGCAGTGCAACAGTGCAGCGTGAGCTGTGGGGAAAAGTCAAGTAATAGAACTGAAAAAAACAAAGCCATTTGCTCAGCCGACAAACACATTTAAAAGTCGTTTACTGCCACAGCTGTTTATAAGGGAGTGTTTTTATGATTGAGCTGTATTTTGGTCTTGTTTACAACGTCGACCACCATACGAATGGGAATGCAATACAGACGTTACTGCTGTGCCTTATCAATGTTCATGAAATACTGAGTAACATTTTCTTTCGTATATTTCACATTAATTTTTCAGTTTGTTTAATACAATTTTTTTTATTATTGAATTTAACATGTTAAAACTGGTTTGTAAGACCAACCATCAACTTATCTCTAATACCTCTTAATACTAAATACATATCAGCCAAATTAAATTCAATGACATCCGTTAGTTAGTTCTGGTGTTCTTAACTAAACACTCTCACCAGCGCAAAATTCTCTGCTTTTATAACACAAAACACTACACAAGTTCAAATGGCTTTGTTCTCTTCACTCTTCGGAACACGTGTTGATTTCCAGCAGCTGAAGAACTTCTGCATTTTTGTGGAGGTGAAGCCTTTGTTCATGCTTCTTAGCAAACCTTTTAATCTCTTCTTTAATTGGAATACCTAGATCTCTGTGGATATCGGCGTTTCTAACATACCATGGTGCATTCACCATGGTCGGCAAAACTTTGTTTTGGAATGTTTGTATTATCCTGATGTTACTATCTTTCGCGCACCCCAGAGTTGAATTCCATTCAGCCAAGTGGGTTTAATTATCTGATTACAGATCAGAGTTCTACTGTATAAAGACAGGTTGGAATGTTTTCCTATGAGCCATTTATATTGTCGGAATTTTATGTTAAGTTCCTCTTTTTCGTTTTTTACATGCTCTTTCCATCTCAGTTTGGTATCTAATGTCATACCCAGGTATTTGCCTTTGTTTTCATAAGGAGCTACCGTTCCATTTATGACCAATGATGGAAGGTTATTCAATCATTTATAGGTGAAATTAATATGTGCCGATTTGGCTTCGTTAAGTTTAATTTTCCATTTTTTTTGTCCATTCATATATGGTATTACCAGCTTTCTGCAATAATCGGGTTGAAATAACCTCATCTTGCCCTGTTGTAAGCAAAGCTGTATCATCAGTAAAAGTAGCCAATTTTGTTTGTTCTAAGTTTGGTATGTCACTGATAAATAATACGTACAGGACAGGCCCAAAAATACTGCCCTGTGGTACTCCCGCCTTCATGTCTTTTAGGTCTGAATATGCTTCTTCTTGTTTAACACTAAACAAGGTAACGAGGTACGAGGTAAGGATTTCTACACATTGTCTCGGTAACATTTTAGTTAACTTGTAAATTAATCCTTCATGCCACACCTTGTCAAAGGCTTGGGCGACATCAAGGAATAGTCCAGAACAAATTTGTTTTTCTTCTAAGGTTTTCTCAATTACATCTGTTATTCGATGGACTTGGTCTGTTGTCGAATGCTTTTGTCTAAAACCGAATTGATGGTCAGGAATTAGTTTGGCATTCTGTATAATTAGTTTTAAAACTAAAAATTTTAATTATAATTAGTTTTAGGAGAAAGATTAAAAGACAATTTGATTATGAGGAAAAAGACGAATTCATTGAAGATCCAGAGTTGCGGTACAAAGTCGATTTTTGTTTTAAAATCATAGATATTACCATTTGTGCTTCAAGTGAAAGATGCTAACAGACTAAGAGTCATAGTAAACTTTTTGACTTCCTGTATGACGTGAGTAAAGTCAAAGACATGTTACCAGAAGTCTTGTCGGATAAGTGTAATAAACTGTGCAATTGCTTAACTCATGGTGAATCAAAAGACATCACTACCATTGATTTACAAGATAAACTTAAAGTGCTTTCAACAACTGTAAAACCTAAAAGTACGCCTGTCGAAACTTTGAAATTTATTCAAGAGTATGGGTTCGCTCCAAATGTTGGTGTCGCTCTAAGAATTTTGCTAACATTACCGTGACAGTGGCAAGCGGAGGAAGGACTTTTTCGAGGCTCAAACTTATTAAAACTCGGATCGAGTATGTCCGAGACTCGCCTTAGTGGTCTGGCGACTAAATCTATAAAACATCAGTTAGCTGAATCACATTATTACAACGAAGTATAAAGGAGTTTCCCAGTGCAAAAGCTAGACGAGTATTTTATAACTAAAGTATATGATACATTACTTTTTTATACTTCAATCATAATGAATTTTAGTTAGTATTTTAATTTTAAGTCATCACATAGGCATACATTTTTATTGTCTCACGATTCCTTGTATTGTCTCTACAATTTTTTATTGTAGCCGTTCGTCGCATCGTAAACGCGAAAAAGTTCTAGTTATTTGATAAACACAAAAATGCAAATATTCCTAATCGTCATTTGAAGACATTGGTAATTTTCTCCTGCTCCAACTCGAAGTAAGGACTGGAAACTGTGGCAATAGGAACCTAGCAAATGATAAGGATTCGAATAAGTTAATTTGTAGTTTTTTTTCATAATTTTTCCCGAATATTAAAATGCAATAAGATTTTTAAAAATGAAAATTTGTGATTCGAAATTGGTGAAGAATTTTTATAAAAGACGTTAAGTAGAGCAAAAATTATTCTAGGTCGGCCGGCGCCCGTCCTGGCTGGCGTCCTCTGTACGGATTGTTCTGTACTAAAGAGTGTGCGGTATGTTTGCAGCGGCCAGTTGCGACGTGCTGGTGACCAGCGACTCGTCAGTGAACGGCACGGTGACGTCGCCCGGATACCCCAGTCCGTACCCGGTCCGCAGTCACTGCAGGTACGACTTCCAGGGTCGCGGCAAACAGCGTGTACAGCTCGTCTTCAACGACTTCCACCTCTACCACCCCAGCGGCGATTTACAAGAGTAAGTTTTATATAAATGTCGTAAGCAGTACACCAATTTAATACACAACTTGCAGCAGTAACTGTCATAGCCTACACTATACAGAGTCGCTTGACACTAGAACATATCTTTAGTTTAGTAGCGACTGTAAATTGATTAGTTTTGTAAGGTTCGAACATTAACTACGATGGTCATTTAAAAATTTCGCGGAACGACAACTGTAGCTTAGCGGTAAAACTAAAATTTTTCGTGTGCTGGAAGATTTGTATTTTATGTGAATTCCTGTTAATTTCCAAATATATCTATAAATTTATTTATTGTTTAGAAGCTGTTTAAAATTGACGTGTCATGCGTGTTTAAAAAAAAAACGGACAAAATCAAACATCGTGGTGTGATTCTTTGTAAAATTGTTTAGCGCAAACGGAAATTCAGAACGAAATTGTAAATGTGTCAGGAGATGCTGCGACTTCAAAACCAACGGTTTGTAAGTAGGCATTTTAGTTTAAAAGTGGTCATACGAGCATTGAAAACGTGGTCGCACTGGACGCCCAAAAAATGCAACAAATCCAGGTGCGGCAACCATCTTGCACAACGCTTTTTCACACCAAGTTCATGAGTTAAAGTAAGATGCACACGTTCATATCAGATGCCTATGATTTCAGCAACGTTCGTCCACTCCTTAATCTGCGGTCTTCCAATATCCTAACAAATTTTTTCAATAATGCCATTTTTGGACGTCCACTGCTGGGGTCGTCGTCAGTGCTTGTACGACCACGTTTAAACTCGAGTGTGACCCACTTACCGTTGTTTCTGAAGGCGCAGCATCTCCTAAGAGACTTATAATTTGATTTGATTTTGATTTTCCATTGGCGCTAAAACGTTTTAAAAGAGAATTCATCACAACGCGATGTTTGATATTGTACATTTTAAAAACACGCGTGACAGAAAAATTTCAAACAGCTGGTACGGAGTGAATATCTGGACATTTTCAGGATATGTATACAGGCAATTAATTAATAGGCGCACATATGAAATGAGTGTTTTGTGTGACTGTGTGTTTGTGTGTGTGTGTGCATTGTAGATAAAGAATAATCATAACTATTACAGATATTTTATATTATTATTACGTAATGTGTTATAGGCCTGAATATAATATTTATACATACTAAAACTCGTTTTAATAAAGTATAATAATTATTTCTATATTGCACGTATACAAGTCCTGACGACGACAAAACATTTTGTAGAAACGTCGACACAAATGTTTTAAAACTGAGTGTAAATTTCGTGTAGTCAATAACGGGAACCTCACAAAACCTTTCTTTCATCACGAAAAGTTATAAAAAAATATATATTTTTGTCAAGCCACTTATGGCCCAATACGTATAACTTTTATTCTCTTTGTTTTCTTGATTTCGTGTGCCTTCTTTATATTTTTTCTTTTTCATCTTGTTTGCTGTTTTTTCTTCTCCATTTCTTCTCCTCCTGCTCCTCCTTCTCCTATTCTTCTTCTTTTTCTTCATCCTCTTCTCCTTCATCTTTCTTCTTCTTCTTCGTCCTTTATTCTTGTCCTTTCCCGTTGCCCTCTGTTTCTTCTTATCTTTTGTAGCTATATTACTATATGTCGTTTTATTCTTCCTTCCTATTCTTTATGTTTCCTGTTTCTTCTTCTTCTTCTTCTTCTTCTTCTTCTTCTTCTTCTTCTTCTTCTTCTTCTTCTTTTTTCGCTTAATTATTTAATACTTTGTCCTTTTTTATTACTTCCCTTATTATCATTATTTTCGATTATTTTAATGTTGTTTCAGTTTTTGTTATTATCATTATCATTACATTATTTTAATTTTGGTAAATTTTGCCGCAGCAGCAGTATATTCTTCTTTTCTTTCACGTTGTACTTGATCTTTGCGTCCGTCTTGTTAATCCTCGGTATAATTGTTGTTATTCTACACTCCTTAGTGTTACAAACATTTTAAAGATAAATTAACAATAATCGTAATATTTTTGTAGGAAGTATTATTATTTATACATTCTTCTGTCTGTAACGCTCAAGAATAAATTTACAGGTTTTGGTTGTGTTAAAAACGATAACTATGTACATAAAAATGAAATAATTCTTTCTTTTTGTATCCAAATCACGTTCAGATTCAATGTTTTGCGCAGGTGCGAAGATGTGGACGTTCTGATGGCCTACGTACTAATAGACGGCCGTATGGAGAAAATCGACAACTTCTGCGGCACAACGTTACCCAGACAGATAATGTCCAACGGTCCTAGACTCATGATGGAATTCAGAGGCGTCTACTCGTCCAGATACGCCAAAGGTTTCAAGGCGACATATTCATTCATCGAAAGTAAGTACCCAACAAGCCATATCTTTCCATATCTTGTAACATTTCTGTCAATAGTTTGCACTGTTCTTATTGATGTACCAAACCTCACAAATGAGCTTTTCGTTATTGTTTTGCATATATGCATCCTGACTTTTCTTCTTATATTTTCTACCTAATTATAGCATTAATGGCACCACTGTTGACTTTTGCATTGATTGTTTCCTCTATTTCTCACGTTTTTCTCGAGGTACGAAAACTCTGTGCGTCCTATAATAATTCTACCTTTGTCCATTACCAGATCTTGACTGTTACCGCTAATGCCCATACACTAATTACCTCATAGCTATTAGCCTATCAAAAACATGTATGAAATTTAAAAGCCAAGTATGGCCAAGTGGTCACAAGTATGGGCCAAATATGGTTATTCAAATGTTCAGAGCCAGGCACACATATAATCACGCTCATAAATATTTTTCATGTCAAAATGTAAAATGTGAATAGATGGTAAGAACAGTGGTACTGTCCGAGCGTCGAAGAAGACGCGAACGAGGAGTAGGAGAACTTCGTAGAAGAACCGAAAGTGACGCGCCAAAGGAATTCAGCGCCACTCCCAAACTCCTAGAAAGACACGTTATGGAAAGTCTACCCTAACTGGGACAACCACAACCACCATGAAACCTTTCCTAAACTCGTGAACGGCGGGGGGAACAGAACCCCCTGCATCGCTGGTTCACGATCCCGTGGTACCATTTTTTAGTACGTCGCTGATTAGCACGACGAAGCCCTGAATGGTTGCGGGCCCGACCAGGATCTCCCTCAGACGTCTACGACTTTTCCTCCACCTTCTGGCAGCGACAGGGAATACCACCCCTCCAGGCCAGTAGTAAGACAGGTTGCCGTGGTCCCCCTTCTCTCTTGCGCCAGCTTAGACCTCCACAGGCGCCATTCCGCCAAACAGGGTAGAACAAACGGGCGAGACCGAAAGGGTTAAGTAAGTAAACTGTGTACTTAATGGACATCACGATCTGATGCGAGAGGTCCGACACAGCTACTGGCCAGGGCCGACACAGCTTCGTTCCCGTTCGCAAGACGCTACTAGGAGTCAGGGTTACACCCTTTACCGTTAGCGCAGCGATACGCACATTTCCCAACCGGAAGGGAAGGGTACCTCTGCGCTCGAAAACAGTGCGTATCTGGGTGGGTTCTTGGACCCAAGGAGGGCAACCGCAATCGGCGGTGATAACCAACCTTGAGATGGTAAGTATATATTATTTTCTGACTATGATGATGTGATTACGATGTATACTAATAATTAGTTCTGTATTGTTTGCAGACTTTGGAATCACGACCGGCCATCAATTAATAGACCTGCCGTGCGCGTTCGAATACAACAGCACGACAGCGATGAGTGGCAGCTTCTCGAGTCCCAACTTCCCGGGACTTTACCCACGCGACACGGAGTGCCATTACTTTTTCTACGGACAAAATCAACAACGAGTTCAACTACATTTCCACTATTTTGACGTTGAAGGAGTGTTTCCGTAAGTATTCAACTGCAGACGAAACGGAAAAGTAAACTAATGTTGTAAACTAATTAGGGGTTGTTCCAATTTCCGTTCGCCAGCAAAAGACAACGGTATAAACGGCAAAGATCAACAACACCACTCTCGTGGCGGGAACTATCATGGACGTGGGCTTGGCTGTCGTCTTAAACAATTCCGGACTCAGGGATGAACAAAATTGCTAACCATTGTAGTATTGTAGTAATTGTGGTAATAGTAGTCTATATTCTCAGGCTTTTAAGAATAATCTCATTTAGATTTCATAATGAAATGGTGTGGTGGAGTGAAAAACAAAATACAAGTCACCAATGAAGTCACTAATAACCAGCTTTAATTATCACAAATAAAACAGTTTATAATCCACTTGTGCAATAATCCGCGTTAAACTTGTTCACACGCAATAATAATGTCAACTATAAAGAATTCCGCACTAACTTTAACATAATAACGCTTTACACAAACACTACTCGATCCGCACTAAGAAAAAATCGCTCAACGAACTGAATTGACAAGCCGGCTGCTATGGCTTTATGTAGGACGTGCAGAGGTCCAGTATAGCTTTCCCTCCCTACTGCACGCCGGCTTAATGCGTATCTCAAGTGTTCTTGAATACAAAAGAACCTACTTGAGAACGGCCTTGACTGGGACAACACCTGCCACACTGGTCGGGGGGAAGAGTGGAGAATGTTCTGGGTTGTTCGATAGGCTTCTCATTACAATATTTTCTTCTCAACCGAGAGGTTGGTAAAACCCAACGTTGTAAGAACAGTATCTTAAGCACGACGTACTTTCTTAATCCTTTTATTTCATCAACATACTTCTGTCTGGGCCTTCTCCGCCTATTACGTTCACCCCTCAACCATTCCCTCAATCACATTGATGGCATAGTAGATGACCAACTATACCGCTTCTTTCTCCAATGGTTTTTAAACAGAATCCTATTCGTGTGTTTGTATATTTCCAATTGTTCTAGAGTGCTGGATATGGGGGAACCCATGGGTAGACCATCATTCTGTGTGTAATATTTATTATTATATGTAAAGTAGTTTTGTTTTGTGATAAAGTTCAGAGTTTCTGTTATTTCGTTGATAAGTTCGTCTGGTGTGTTGTTCAGTTTGAGTTATATCAACGAAATAACAGAAACTCTGAACATTATCACAAAACAGAACTACTTTACATATAACAAATATTACACACAGAATGATGGTCTACCCATGGGCTCCCCCATGTCCAGCATTCTAGCAGAAGTCTTCCTCCAACACTTAGAAAAAACAATATGGTGATAACTTGATGATCTTATCGTCATCTTCTTCTTCTTCTTCTTCTTCTTCTTCTTCTTCTTCTTCTTCTTCTTCTTCTTTTTCTTCTTCTTTTGATTCAGATTCTGATTCTTCTGCCTCATCTTCTTCTTCTTCTTCTTCTCATCATCATCATCATCATCATCATTACTTATACAGTAGAGTCCCGCAAACTCGACCTAATGTGGACTGAGAGGGTACCACCCTCGCAGTTTAGAGCTAGAAAAGATATGTGTAATTTACTAATACTGAACTCTTAACTCTGCTTGATGGCGACTCTTAAAATTATCTCAGGGTATCAAAGAAATGATTACTAACACAGTTAACTTGAAGGACTGCTAATTTTAATGAGCATTTTCATTAACATGTTACAATTTGCATACAATCTTCATGATTAACAATTATTAAATTTATACCTCTCATCAATTATTATTGAAAGTAGGTTCATAGACCAATTGAATTGCCAATAGTAATAGAGTTACAAAAAGATATGAATTAAATCGAGATTAATGTTCAATTTGGTTTACTTGTTAAGTTGAATTCCTTTTGGTTGGTGAGTCCTTCCCTCGGAGTCTGCGATCTTGGAGATTGCGTTGTCGCGATTCGGATGATCCTGTTGATGACACTCGATGACACTAACCACTTGATTACTTTGGTTTCACTCTAATTATCACTGTTACACCTACTCACTGATTCAGCATGTAACTAGTGTATACTAATCAATTTTGACACCTTAGTAACTACGTGGTTAAACTGAGTGCTCGCACTATCAATGATACATCCCGAAAACACTCCCACGATCCGCAACTTCCAAATGCACGCGTTCGATTATCGATACTCTGAAGTTCGGTAATTACCACCAAGTTATTCCGTCTAACAATTACTTTAATCTGGCATACTTCGTTTACCGTACTACCGGGTTTTATACTATTTAAACGCACGACATGAATACTGTACTTCTTACTTATTGCAAGTTTCAGTTATAAAATTTTAATACGTGCTAACGAGTCTGAATAGTTGTAATGTTCGCCGTAGACTAGCCTGACAAAATTCCCAACTACATTTTTTATACCCCCTCAAACATTACCCATACTCACTATTTACAAATCGCGTTCCCATTGGTTTCATATACCGCGATATTCGATTTCCACCAACCCAACTAGCTAATTTCGCCCGCTTAAAAGTGACGCTTTCTCTAATTCGTCAAAGAACAGCGCGTGGCAAACTTTTACCGCGAAAAGCAAACATGACGCCACTTCGAGTTTTCTCTCTCACCTACTCTGTCTAAAACCTAGCGGTACGTATTGTCCGAGCACTCAATTTTCCCTCGACTTCACTTAACTTTATTGCCTTTTTTTTTAACACAATACATTTATGCTTTTACACCCTGTATATGACTTGCTGAATAACTTTCGCACCGACATACTGTCGCCTAGACTAGGGTGTGTGTGCTTTGAAAAACACCGCCACGCTGGTTTACAACAGTACATCAAGTCACATTACTTGCATTCCTTGTTCTAATATACATCTGATAATCATGTTTTCTATATAAAACTAGCGTAAAATTTGGTAGTATTCAATTTTTACGTTATAAGGGTGACGAGTTACTGAAAATGTTGAGTTTTACGGAATAAGGGGTGGGTTATTCACAACTCATAATATTTTACTGCATATTACTCTAATGAAAGTTCTAGCACAATACAGGACACAGATAAGTACAACATACTCTAAAATAATTGTTAAAAGTTAAAAAAAACGTACATACAAAACTGAAAAAATTACTAGTTCTTTGTAGAAAAAAATTTCGTGATGCTACACTAGACTGTCTCTCACACTCATTTCGTCTTCGTGCAGCTTCATCACGTAGGCGACGGAGAAACAAAATGTCCATAGCAGATTCACCCTGCTCCTCCAAGTAACGGAGCATTCCTTCAGCCTTTAGTCCTTCACTGTGAGTCATCTTTCCGTTGTCCTCCATCTCTTCATCTTCTGATTCATCTTCATTTTTATCCTCATCCTCTTTCACTAGTGCAACTATTTCACCATCTCCTAAAAGTTCAAAGTTTTCATCCTGCCCCATCCATTCTCCAACATCACCATCAGTAACTTCTTCGCAGCCTGGAATTTTCTTCAATAAGTCCACTATTTCACAATTTTCTGCCTCTTCTCTGCTTTCTTGAAACTCATTAAAAAAAAAGTGATCGTCGAGTTATATGGAATTCTTGGATTTCGTTGTCCATGACGTGTCCGTTACTTAACTAAATACTACTATTTCATTAACGACTCGGAACACAAAGTTTTTTATGAGTAAAAACATAAAGTTTTACCTTACAACCTGAACCGGTTTTCACTTTTAAAAAGCTTCTTCAGAGGTTGCCGCTGGTAGCGCTGTCCCTCCTGTTGTGGGCGACGGAATCGAATTTCGAAAGATCGATCTTGTGTGTGTGGGGTGAGATATGTTCGAATAATGCGTGCGATTTTAATTGTGTCTGTTCGTTTAGGATGTCGTTTTTATTTGTTTTCGTGTGTTTGTATATTTCCAATTGTTCTAGAGTGTCTAGTTTTCGGCCTTTCGTGTGTACGTGTCGAATGTTCATGTTATTGTCGATGTTTTTGTATGTGTGGTTTGCTTCAATGAGGTGGTTTGCAAAGGTGGATTCTGTAGGGGAGTGGAATGCCTTTGTGTGTTCAATGTATCTTTGTTTGAAGCTACGTCCTGTCTGGCCTATGTAGAATTTGTTGCAATTTGAGCAATTTAGTTTGTAAACACCAGGTAGATCGAATTTGTTTTGTGCTTTGTGTGTGTGTTTTGATAGTGTGTTCTATGTCTAGTCATATGCCTGTGTTCTAGTTTTGTGATGGAGAGGTCTAAGAAGCTTATGGTATTGTTGTGTTCGTATACGGCAGTAAAGGTTATGTTCTTATGTGTTTTGTTTATGTGCGTTAGTAACTGTTCACACTGTCTTTTGTTTCCGCTGTATAGTATTAGAATGTCATCAACGTATCTGTGCCAATATAGTATTTTATGTGAGTGTCTGTCATTGTTTGTGAGGATTTTTGTTTTTTCTAAGTGTTGGAGGAATACTTCTGCTAGAATGCTGGATATGGGGGAGCCCATGGGTAGACTATCATTCTGTGTGTAATATTTATTGTTATATGTAAAGTAGTTTTGTTTTGTGATAATGTTCAGAATTTCTGTCATTTCGTTGATATTGTTTTTTCTAAGTGTTGGAGGAAGACTTCTGCTAGAATGCTGGATATGGGGGAGCCCATGGGTAGACTATCATTCTGTGTGTAATATTTATTGTTATATGTAAAGTAGTTCTGTTTTGTGATAATGTTCAGAGTTTCTGTTATTCCGTTGATATAACTCAAACAGAACAACACACCAGACGAACTTATCAACGAAATAACAGAAACTCTGACATTATCACAAAACAAAACTACTTCACATATAACAATAAATATTACACACAGAATGATGGTCTACCCATGGGCTCCCCCATATCCAGCATTCTAGCAGAAGTCTTCCTCCAACACTTAGAAACAACAAAAATCCTCACAAACAATGACAAACACTCACATAAAATACTATATTGGCACAGATACGTTGATGACATTCTAATACTATACAGCGGAAACAAAAGACAGTGTGAACAGTTACTAACGCACATAAACAAAACACATAAAAACATAACCTTTAGTGCCGTATACGAACACAACAATACCATAAACTTCTTAGACCTCTCCATCACAAAACTAGAACACAGGCACAAATTCAGTATATACAGAAAACCAACTACAACTGACACACTAATACACAACTCCTCCAATCACCCAATACAACACAAACTAGCTGCCTTCAGAACCATGATACATAGACTTAACAACATCCCCCTAGATGAAAAAGACTACAAAGACGAACTAAACATGATAAAATATCTAGCAGAATCTAACGGATAAGACAGAACAATACTCAATAAACTCCTACACAAAACACAAAACAAACAACAGACAAAGACAGAAAACAACAAATTCATAACACTAACATACATCAACAAACAAACTGAAAAAATAGCCCACAAATTCAAAAAAGCAGGATACAGAATCGCTTACAAAACTACTAACAAAACAGAATACACACTATCAAAACACACACACAAAGCACAAAACAAATTCGATCTACCTGGTGTTTACAAACTAAATTGCTCAAATTGCAACAAATTCTACATAGGCCAGACAGGACGTAGCTTCAAACAAAGATACATTGAACACACAAAGGCATTCCACTCCCCTACAGAATCCACCTTTGCAAACCACCTCATTGAAGCAAACCACACATACAAAAACATCGACAATAACATGAACATTCGACACGTACACACGAAAGGCCGAAAACTAGACACTCTAGAACAATTGGAAATATACAAACACACGAAAACAAATAAAAACGACATCCTAAACGAACAGACACAATTCAAATCGCACGCATTATTCGAACATATCTCACCCCACACACACAAAATCGATCTTTCGAAATTCGATTCCGTCGCCCACAACAGGAGGGACAGCGCTACCAGCGGCAACCTCTGAAGAAGCTTTTTAAAAGTGAAAACCGGTTCAGGTTGTAAGGTAAAACTTTATGTTTTTACTCATAAAAAACTTTGTGTTCAGAGTCGTTAATGAAATAGTTGTATTTATATGGAATGTCGAGATATCGGGAGGCGAGTTAGCGGGATTCTACTATATACCGTATTAGTTCACTATGTTCTCTTATGTTTTCTGATATCCAATCTCAGATTCTCTCTGTCATTCTATAAATTATTGAAAAAAGTACCTCCCCCTGTCTCTCTTTCTCTCTCTCTCTCTCTCACACACACACACACACACACACACACACACACACACTCACACACCATATGTCTACTATTTCTCTCTACTTTCATTTAGCTTGCCTCATTTTCTTCTGCTTTTGGTTTGCAGTAAAAGCCCCTTTTTGGATGCCATTCAGTGATGCCACATCAGATCTGTTGCTTATTTCTGATGTTACCTATGTCAATAATTGAATATATAATTCCCATAATTTTTCTTATCTGTCTGTTTCTTATCTTTTGAACCTATATCAGCCCTAAATCCATTTCAATTTTTCCTTCCTCATCTTTCCTCCATCTTTTCGTATAAGACTTTTCCTGTTTTTTACCATGAATGTTCATGTTATGTAGTTCATAATCTTGGTGAATTGCTTCCTGGTCAATCTCACATTTCCATAAAACATAAACCTATTTAACTACAAGTTTCATCTAATCAGTACCCTTCATTCTGCACAGCTCTCTTATATAGCACTTTTACTCCTTACACTCTTGTGCCTAGTATTTTTCCTTTAATAAAAAAATTAATTTCTCCATATAATATCTCCTCAGAATGTAGCAATATAATTAACTTTCTTTTTCTAACAAGCTTTCGAAAATGTATTTCATTTATTCTATAAATATTTATGTAGGTAAATATAATTAAATTGGTTAATGTTAAAATACCATTTAAGATGAGATTTCCACAAAATAATAGTATCAGCTTAATTGGCAATATTAAAGTAACATTTATAAGAGACGTTGTGTAACATACTGAAACGTTTCGCATAACGTTACAATTCGGGAACCTGGTTAATTGGCTCAGGTCAATTAAACAGGCTGCCATAATCTTTACAAAATCATCAATACCTAAAAAGTACACAAATGTTAAATAGGGTCCCGTGAATTGAGGAGTATTGACAAGGGATTTGGTAGATATATTCACTCACCTTTTGGATAACCATAACATCTCTTTATTATATTTTCTTGAATAATACTTTAAATATGATTGTTATTTTGTTTGATTACATTAAACAAATAAATTACTCAAAAGTTGTGCATCAAATGCTCTTACGTCTTTTAACATGTTACTCTCTGGTGATCAAAATAAAATCATATATTTATTAACTACAGTAAATACCTCGGATCCGGGTTTTAACTTAATAATACTCTACAATAAGTCAACATTATGCAAGCTATTGGAATATTAGTTTGATCAAATTTCGAATTACCCTTTACCTTTAACTATCATCAGATTACTATTTCATTATTATAATTACAGACACTACTATGTTAACATTTACATGATTAGAATAAGTCTTTGCAAAAATATACTGCTTTTGTTGCCATTGTTAAAAATATAATGGTTTGGTTTCACCTTGATACAATGTGATCAGCGGCAGGTTCTCTTGTTGTTACTCTTCAGTTGCGTTTCCTAGAAGTTCTACGCTGTCGTTCGGGTGTCTCCATTGATTTTGTAGATTCTTAGTTGCGATCATGACGAAAGGATGCTGTTACCTGAAGCTCGTGAGTTTGTCGTTGTTACTTCACTCCTGATGTACGGTGTTCACTCTTTTACACTTTACATTTTGCTTTTAACTGCACTAATGTTACTCTATAATGTTTGGATAGAACATACTTTACAACTTAAACATTTTGTTTCCTTTTTTAAAGAGATGTGTCGGCTAAGTTAGTTACTTTTAGTTATTTCACTACATTTCAACTACTTGTGGAGTCTGTCACCATGAAAGATTACGTTCAGTTACATCGTCATTAATTTTTTATATTTACACTTTATTTTACGACACATGGTAAAGCTGTTACCTTGTCTCTGATTGTCGCTCGACTGGGGTTGGTTTTGCGGCGGTTAGTAGGGAGTGGGAGCTGTTCGCGCGGAGAGAGAAAAGTAGTTCGTACTTTATTATTATTATTTTCATACTAATTAACTACTATTAATAATACTACATTTTCTTTATTGGGTTAGGTATTTTTTTATTATTATTATTACGTCTTTTTATTTAATTATCATAATTATTAATTTTCGCTTCAATACAGAGTAATTTTCATGTCCGTACTAGATTTTTACAAGTTGATACAGGCATATAAGTACACAGGGAAGGGTTAAATATTAAGGGGTGTTATCGCAATTTTATTATAGAATTCTTTTAGGTTTTAAAACTATTTATTTTGGGTATTATGGCGGGGTTACATTATCATTTACTTTAGGGGTTTACGTTCTGTTTTAATGTGAGATTTTAAATTTAAATTTTTTTTTTTTTTTTTTAAATCGTCACAATACTTGTCCTTTATATTTATATTTCTATATTTTTTACAGTTTTCTCTGTTCTGGACTAGATTCGTTAACCTGGAAATTGATGTTTAAGGTTATCTGCCCAACTCGGGTGTAGTTTCCATTTTCCTTCCCTATTCCACAGACCACCAGTAGATTATTGTTTGTTCTATCTAATGTGATTCTGTCTTGTGTCCTGCAAACCTCCATTTCTCTCTCTTATCGGTTTCTCTCTCTTATCGGTTTCTCTCTCTTCTCTTATCTCAGCATTTACCTTTCCCTTTCCTCTTATACCTTTAAACTTGGTGATGTTTAAGACCCACTTATTCCCACTGTATCTTATGAGCTCATTTGTCATTTTTCAGCTTGTTTGTCTTTTGCCAGTTTTACATGCTTGTTTTTGACAATGTCGTAGACTATGACCCATATATTAATACAAGAAGAATACGCCAATTAAGTGAGGGTGACATTATCTTAATTATAACTATATATTAGGAAATTTAATCATTTATAAACAAATACATAAGTGATATGAGAACTTCGTCTTGGCAGGTTGTAAGGCCATGGTCCATGGTTGTTTTGTGCAAACGTTTCGGCCATGCCTTCAATGGCCATCTTCAGTGCAGAAGGCTGGAACACACTGACCAAGGTCCACAAGGTCAATGACCACCAAAACGTGGTTAAGGCTAGTGGCCGTGAGTAGGACACCCATGTTTATAAACTTTTGGTGTCTGCACGAAGTTGTTGTCTGACACCATTTGAGGCAGCCGGAAAAGTCTGTTATAGCGGAGCACGCACTCACCAATGCTGACCATCGCATACTCTTTGAAGAGATGAAGCTTCTGCACGAGGCAACCTTGGACAGTGTGTTGCAGCCTTCTTCGCTGAAGATGGCCGTCGATGGCATGGCCGAAACGTTTGCACAAAACAACCATGGACCACGGCCTTACAACCTGGCAAGCCGAAGTTCTCATATCATTGAAGCTGGCCGTGAAAGCTTCATACAGAGTTAAATACATAAGTGTAAATAAGTGTGTATAAATTTAAATGTCACAAATAAATATAAACACATTTCTTATAGTATTGAATAAGATATTAAAAGATTATTTATGGGTAGCTGAAACAACAATAGGTATGTAGCAAGGGGATGTAGTGTGAGTGTGCATTGTTAATTAAACAGTTGCTATCTTACTAATAGGTTAAATATGAAAAATACTTAAGGCAAAACTTCAGTTTTATTGTGGGCAAGTTACTAGTAGACTGTCAAATAGACATATACTAAAATACTAAGAAGTAAAAAATGAATAACATGCTATGAGTGTGTAACCAATACCATATTTAAATAACAGATATGAGGTCTGTTCAAAAAGTATCAGATCATTGATCAGGAAAAATACATTCACTTACCTGCAGGTTTTAAACATTTAACCCCTTCGAAGTACTCCTCTTTAGGTCGCACACACTTCTTCCAGCAGTACTGTCACTTTTGGAAGCATGTCTGGAAGTCATCTTTTGGTATGGAGTACAGCTTCCTCATCGTATTTTGTATGATGTCTTCTCTTGACTCAAATCGGGTCCCCTTGAGAGTAGGGAGGCTGTGTTGTGTTTCGCCAAGAAAGTCTGAATTAGATGAAAAGAATGGGCAGGTGCGTTGTCGTGATGGAATTGCCAAGTTTGTGCTGTCCATAGGTCTGGCCTTTTGCACCGCTCAGCATCACAGAGGTGACGCTGAGGTAACCTCTAAATAGTATCTTTGGTAATTGTTTGGCCTTGTGGTGCACTATCCCACATGAATCAAAAAAGACAGTCAGTTTGACTTTGATTTTGCTGGGCACTTGTCTTGTTTTTTCGGCCGCGGGGATGATGAATGTTTACATTGTGAAGACTGAAATTTGGTTTTAGCATCGTACCCATACACCCACATCTCATCACCAGTGATCACAGTGTTGAGGAAGCTTGGCTCAGTTTTTACACAGTCCAACATGTCCTGCGAAATTTCTAAACGGAGTACCTTCTGCTCCATCGTTAACAGTTTTGGCACAAATTTTGCAGACACTCTTCGCATAGCCAGATTTTCGGTCAAAACAGAATGTACTGAACTAGTGCTTATTCCCACCTCTGCTGCAATCTCTCGGACGGTAATTCGACGACCCTCCATGACCAAAGTTTGCACTTGGTCAATTATTTCATTATTACGGCTTGTTGATGGCCTGACAGAATGCAGTTAGTTGTCCACTGGTGTGCAGCCATCTTTGAAGCAATTATACCACTTCTTAATATGTGTAACACTCATAGTATCATCCTCAAAACACTGCTG
Source organism: Magicicada septendecula (assembly GCA_034769895.1). Classification (NCBI taxonomy): domain Eukaryota; kingdom Metazoa; phylum Arthropoda; class Insecta; order Hemiptera; family Cicadidae; genus Magicicada; species Magicicada septendecula. Next base: position 105,839,103 of record CM068372.1, on the reverse strand, counting down.
AATTTTTCAAATAGTATCCGCTTGGGTATCACCAAGTTGTTGGCAAAATTTAATACAGTACCGCTGTTCAAGTTTTTGTGTCATTTTACAATAAATGAAATCCGATGGGTACTCGATACACGTACTTACTGACACGCAGCCAGACAGCGACTGATTCGTTGTAGAGGGACAGCGGCGGCAGTCAGCGCTTGCGCATTAGGATTGACTACATCCCTATACTACTTAAGGTCAATGCCCCTCCTTCATTTGATCGCACATGAAAAAAGGTCCTATTCTTTTTTAACACACCTCATATACATACAAGTCTATTGTTTTGCAGTGTAAAAAATTCTACAAACAGTTTTAACACACATTTTTGTTTACAGTTTACTTCAAAATACCTATATCATAATAATAGTAATAATGTACTGTATTTTATTAAATATACATTAATAATAAAAAATGTCATTAATGTTTTTCAGGTGCGAAGCCATGTCTGCCAGTGATTACATAGAGTTTTCAAACTTCATGATGACTAGGGACAGAAAGTACCCTCGCCACTGTGGCCTGCTCAAACAGTTTGAAATCGAATCCGACAGAAAATTTTTTCGTGTAACGTTCAAATCAAACGATCGCCTAGATGGAACCGGCTTCAATGCCACCTATCATTTTGTAGAAGACATTGATCCTACCTCTTCTCTTAAGCCAGCCCTTCCAAATTCAGTACAATCACAGTGTCCAGGTAAACATTAGTAGAAGTTATGAATACCTAACCTCTTTATATGATGTATGACTTCTTCAATACCATATTAGGTAGTGGCCTATAGATTACCGTATATGAGTTTTCTTATGTTTTGTGCCTTGTACTAACTCAGATAAAGTATAACTTCCGCTTATCAGTAGCGTATCTAGAATTTGGCTTTGGGAGGTTTGAGGGTCGGGTCACTACCTACGAGAAGACAAAGCCTCAGCGCTTGGCCGTGATGTCATCGCGAGTCGACATCATATACAACACAGTAAAATAAAATAACTAGGCCTTTTCATTTCATTGACATGCACAAAAATGCATTGTATTTCCCCTGGCCCATTCAAGAACTCTGGAAACTGTTACCTACAAAACTAGTTTTTGGATTAAGCAAATATTACAGCGTGGGGAGAATGTCCTATTTAATTCAGGGGGCACAGTTTGGAGCGAAATAAATTTAAATATTATACAAAAATATCTGAATATGAAAAGTTTTAACAAAATATTTTAATGCAACCTAATACAGTACAACCATAAGTAAAATTAATTGTAACTCCACCAAAATATCATGTAACATTTCAACACATTATGCATTTACTTTCAGTGTAACAATATAAATGAACAAGCCATAACAATCTAACTTATACCATAATCTAACAAGCTATAATCTAACCTCTACTATCTAACCTAACTACAACTACAACCAAACATACCCTTAACTTCTAACATATCAGTAAAATAAAACAGTGAACTTAAGATAGAACATAACTGCCACAGAAATATTAATACAATAAATTCATGTGAAGTAACAGGAGTTACTTATTTTTATAATATATGAAAAATATATCTGAGAAATATATCAGAATTTCCTTTAAATTGCTAAGATAATTGCTTATTAACTTACAGCACAAATCAATAACAAAGCATCACTTTATTCTGAGTAAGCTGTAATTGTAACTAGTTCCTTGTTTATGATTTTCTTTCATTTTTTTGCAAGAAATAGAAAGTGAACAAATTTCTAAATAGGCACCAGTAGGTGTTCTTTAGGGTAATAATATGCTTACAGTTTCTTTATCTATTCCTAACATTATCATTAACTAAGAGTATAAAAAAGATTATTATTAATTAACAAAATACAAAGTATGAATACATATCTACTAGGCCTACTCACCTTGCTAACAACAGCAGTAAAAATGTGTTGTTTTTGTATGCTGAATCCTCTCAACCAATGAAATGGTGATATTTAATAACTTCACACATAAAACATCAACCAGATTTTAAACATAAAATAGTTAAACGAACGAACAAAGAATTATAAACACGGAATCGCAACCTTGCTAGGTCAGAAAAATAAAGCATTAATGGTGGCAATACGCACATTGTCATTGACCCGTGATGACGTCAGAGAATATTATAGATAGCGCTGTAAGGCTTTGTCTTCTCGTAGGTAGTGGTCGGGTTCACCAAAAGAAAAACAAATTAACACTAACCAACATTACTGCCTTTAAAATGGCTGAAAAATGCATGATAACATCCTGAAATCAGTCCCATTAAAGTAATTGGTAATAACACAATAAAAATACGTGTTACTGAAACATTGTTAAAAAATAATTACTGACTGAATTGATTTTCCTATATTTCATATTTCAAACATATATTCTAATGCTGTGTAATAAACATGTTTATATATTTAAAAAAGAGCTACTATTATATTAGCATACACAGCTGAAAAATAAATAAATAAAACAGCTTACAAATTTAGAGATTAACAAAATTCATCAACTTTTCGACCCTCTAGGAGGAGTCTGGTCCCACTTGCCCCTCCTTTTAAAAATTCTCCTGCTGCTGCTTATATCTTTAGAATTTACAAACTTTTATTATAAGACTAATGTTGACACTGGAATTAAAGAAAAATAATCTAATAAAAAGACATTTTATTTTACAAAACTAGGATTTTTGTATTTCAAACAGTGGCGGCTGGTGCTATGGTTGCAGCGTTGCACAACCACCAAAATAGAATAACTAAACTGTAAAATAATATACAAAAACATTAAGCAGTTAAAAGTGTCATATATTTCAATGGAAAGCGTATTAGATTCTATGCGGTAATGTTCCCATGCAATTCAAATGTGGCGCTCAGGCTGGTGGTTGTAGGCCGCTTGCAACTTGAACAGTATAAGTCAGAGCTTACTACACAAACATATGGGTGGACGTGCGTTACTCTTCACAGTTGTCATATGTTCCCAATGTTAGCTAGGCAGTTGCACAAGCTAGACGCTTCACTAGTAGCTTTGTAGCTCATCCTTAGTTGTGTTATGAAGTCAGCAAGCACAGGCTTCTTGATTTATAAGGTGTCAGGTTTAGTGTTTACATTGCTTCAAGATAAACGTTACCCATTGTTTGAATTTATAAAATTATAGTAATAATTTGGTATAACTGTGATTCTGATAATAAAGTGTCAATTGACTTTTTATTAATTAAACTGTGAGTTAAGTATTATTTTTTCTTTGTTTAGAGCTGCTGTGTGCTTTTGTGTCTGTGTTTTTTGGAGTTACTGATTCTGCTTGCTTTTAAACAACATGTTTTTTTTAAGTTTAAAATGAATAGCGTTAAGATCCAATGGCTAGCATGCCAAATGTCTCCCTTAACAATAAATCAAATTGTAAAATCAGGCGGTCAACAATTTAATCGATCATTTAAAGTAGAATATTATGAAAATACTAACTGGTTATGTGGTTGTGACGAAAGAAATTCCTTATTTTGTTTTCCATGTTTATTGTTTGGAGGGAACCCCTGGACAAAATTCGGAATGAAAGATATTAATCATCTAGCTGAAAAAATAAGAAATCATCAGGCATTAAGTGTACATATAAAGAATGCTTTCCAGTTTTCTCTTTTTGGTTATGTATAGCACAGCAGCTGGACAGTGAATATAGTCGAAATATTATTTTATACAACGAAAGAGTACGCAATAATCAGTATGTCTTAAATATAATAATAAACTGTATTCGCTTCTGTGGAGCTTTTGAATTAGCTTTGTGGGCTCATAGTGAGACTGAATCTTCATCAGATCCTGGTGTATTTTGAGGCTTATTTGGATTCAGTTCTGAGCTTGACACAATAATTAAAAATCATTTAGAGGAAGCAACTGCATTTAAGGGCACCTCAAAAACCATTCAAAGTGATTTTTTAAATATAATGTTAGAAATATGCTACGAAAAAATAACGAGTAAGATACAAGAAGCGGATTATTTGGCTGTGTGACGGTACGGAATTGTGAGCCACCCCAGTTTAATTTCATATTAATTCAAATCATCAGTTTAAGCACTTTCCAAATTGCCAGACTTCACCTGTAAGGAGCCTCCAGTACAGCAATGCAACATACACACAGTCAGTCAAAACAATTGCCAGACGCATTGCACAATCACATAGCAGCAGCCTTGTGACACAGTCTGCTGTGTGTCAGTAGAGAGTGAACAACAGACAGCCAGCATCAGACAGTAAAGTTGTAATGTAAAATTAAACAGTGGCCTCGGGCGCAAGATAGGCCGAAAATAATCTAATCGGCCTATCAAGTAAAGTGTTAACGCGCAGTTTGCCAAAAAAATGTGCTTGCGAACAATGTAAGCTGACCGATTGAAAAGAATAGTGCTGTCATTTGTGAAACAGCCTTAACATTTGTGATTGAGAAAATAATCCAAGTTAAACAGTATAAAATCAGTTTTCGGAGTGTTCTACAAACAAAAAGTGTGTAACACGTGGTGGCGGAAATTGTGGATTGCATTGACCAGATGAGTAGCAAACTTAAGAACATAATCAATTGAATAAAATCAAACACCATTTTTAGTAATTTCCTTTGTTATGTATAAAGTGTTAAATTTCAAACGAGATCTCTAAGGGAAAAAATTTAGTACTGGTTCATAATAGTTTGTTAGAAGCTAGTTGATTAAGAAATGTTTATTTTATTAATTCATAAAATTTCACCTTAAAATAAATTCAGATTTTTATTTAATATAAAGTATGTGTTAGAGTAAGTCATTACGCCATAACCATTTCCTAGTTTTCTGTGCTGAAAACCTCGTCTAACGTTCTTTGGGATTTTTCTGAGTTGTATTATAGTCAGATAGCGGGATTTTTATAAGGGCAAGTGTGTAGAATGGTTTCGATATTAAACCATAAAATATCGTGGCGACCTGGGCAGTTTTAATAAGGTAAGTTTTTCGGGGACCATGACGGTAAGTAGAATTCTGGCAGCGGTGAGTATTATTTTATGATGAGTAATTTTTAATTAAAAAGGTAAGAAAGGAGGACCTTTACAAGTGGCGACCCTGCCAGGATGTTCGTATAAATATTATAGGAACTAGACCTGTTTTAAAGCACAGAAAGTAGGATTTGGTAACGGCGTATTTGTAAAATTAATCGTATATAATTACGTTGTAAAAATTAGGTTATGTTTTGGTAGCGTAAATGTTGGGTTTATAAATAAATTTTGAAGTACGAGTATAAATATGGGTGAAGTAGGTGAAATGACCGACGAGGAGTGGGGTAAGATAACAAATGATAAAGGTAAGATAGTTGAAGTAATAGGGGTAGAAAATAAGGCAGTAAATAGGCCTAGTGATAATGATGATAGTGTGGTGGTGATAAATAAAGGTAGAGAGACAGACCAAGTTAACAAAAAGAAAGTCGATCAGGTGGCAGATAATAAGGTAAGTAGGGATAATATGAGTGAATCTGAATATAAGACGTATATGTTGAACCTTATAAAAACAGAGATGGTTAAGGGTTTTGAAATGATGAACAAACATTTTGATGAACTAAGGGGTGTTATAAACAAGGGTTTTGATAGGATGGATAAACTAGTGGATGAAAGGGAGGAAATAATGAGTAAGGGTTGTAATACAATAAAAAATGCTATCGATAAACCAGACGAGAAGCGGGAGGAGAATAGAGGTCAGTTAAAAGAGAGTACAGAAGTTGAGTTAACACAGGTAAGTGGTGTCTTTGATAATAGCGAAGAAATAACTAACAAGGTAAGTTACAGTTGTAAAAATGAATTAATAAATAATAGTGATAAAATAGTTGAAAACGAGCTATTTAAGAATGATGTGATGAAAACAAATAGTGATGATGAAGTTTGTGGTGAAGTAGAATTTAATAACAAAATGTTAGCGAGTGTTGATGAAATTGAGAGAGAGTGTGATGAAAGGTTAGGGTGGCAAAGGGCAAATTTTCCCCGTGATATAAGTGGAGTAAGGACTCCGCTAGTAATGATTTTTGAGGACAGAGTTTCCTCCGGTAATTATGTGGAAGACAAGGTGTCTTCAAGCAGTCCCCTAATTTTTTGTAAACCTGGAAAAGCCAGGAAGTGGTATAGTAAGTTTGTTGTGCCCTTTGCATGGAGTGAAGTAGGTCAGTGGTGTTGTGATAGGTATTGTGATGAAAGTGATTATGAGAGAGAGAAAGAGTTAGAGTGGTTCAAGATAAATAGAGGTTATGTAGAGCTGATAGAGAAGATGGATATTAAGAGAGTTATGATAAATAATGTAGACATACCTTGTGTAGTAGTAGACAATGATTATATTGATGATAAATGTGTACCTGTAGGAAGAATTAGTGTACTTGTAGTGGAGGAATATGATGAGAAAATAAATTACCTGGGTGTAACAACAAATATTCACGGAGGCTGGATAAAAACAAATAATAGTGACAAGTCTTATGGAATAATAAAAGGGAAAATGAATGACATAGAGGTAATGGTTTATGATAAGAATAATAATAATAAATTGGATGTAAATAAAAATCATTTATGCTATAAATATGTAAGATACCTTTTTGACGATGGAGGCTAGACCATAAAACAATAAAAGACAGTTAAATTTTTGTTTTAAGGATGTTGACTTAGCTGATTTGAACATTGAAATATGATAACTGAATAAATAATGAAGTAGATTTGTAAATAAATATGTAGTGAATTCAATTGTATGTGTTGTAAAGGGTTAAGTGAACAGTGTATGTAGGTAATTAATTGTTTTAATAATAAGATTAATATTTTGCAATTTAAAGAAATAATAACATTAAGTTCAGAAACAGTAATTGGCTCATTTGTATAATGGCAAACAATAATAATGGAATTTATATTTTAATAATGAATTTAATTGAAACAATTTGAAATGTTTAAAATATTCTGATTGATTTAAAAGTTATATAATTGAAATTTTTTGAGTTGAATGGTTTACGAGATTTGGAATTCGATAATAGATGGTTAAATTGTTTGTATGAAATAACATTGTTGTTAAATGTTTCAGAGGTTACACGGAGATATTGGTGTGTGTGTGGTGTGTATTTTGTATTCATGTCAATAAGTGGATTGTAAGTATAAAGTTCATAATACTAATCAGATAGAATAAAATGCTTACAGGTGTGAAAAAAATGTTGATTCAATAATATGAATTGAGATAATAGCATTAAATAGAAATTGTAATTAAAAGAGAAATAATAATTGAAAGGTGAATTAAAAGTATATTTGGTTGAACGGTAAGAAATAGCCATTGATAAATATGTTATCTAAAAAATTTATAAAAAACTGAAAAGTACAGGTGTTAGTATATGATGTAACCAGAATGTTTAGACGATGTGAGTCTTGCAGACTAGTGTTTATATAAACAGGTGTGGTATGTTGAGACTAATGTCTGTAGTCATGCTTGGTGACAATAACAAAAAATGTTGTAGTCTGCTGAATCAGTATCTTGAGTAAAACCCTATTGTGACATAAAAGAATTGAAATCAAATTTTTTTTTACAGACCAAATAATAATGAGGCAATTACTGTAACTTTTGAGATTAATTGAATTAATTAAAGTAAATTAAATACAATTAAATTAATTTAGTAATAAAATTAATAGAAACGATGATTTTTAACAATGAACTTAACTTTATTTTCATTTAAATTCAAATTGGAATTATAAAGTAAATACTAATTGATGTAAATAAGGATTTAACTTATTAAAATATTCATTTAAAATCGAAAACTGAAGGAAATGTTTGAGCTGAAGCGGCGTTTGGAAAATAAGATGTATATACTGCTGTCCAAGTAACTTGTATCAAGGCCAATCTATATTTTATGTTTTAACTGTAGATTCCCCACCTAAGTGCGGTCATGGCCTCACCGGACCATGACCGTGAAAGTAGTTAATTGTGGCAAATCATAAATTTTACTTGATATAACCGGCTTGTGGTTTGTTTTATTTTGTCAATCCGGTGGTCTGTTAGACTTAGTAGGGGGGTTATTTTTTGGGGAATCTACCAAATTTTGGAACAGGGCTATTTTCACCCAGATAGGGGTGGTAGTCCATTAGGGGTGTATAATATAAAAAAGAATAGTAGGTTATATGTATACCGAATTTTATTGTAACGCCGAAGCAAGGATGGGGGTGGAATAAAAAAAAAAATGTCCACCCCTTCCGCATCAGTCCTTGTGAAAGCAACTAGACGCTACAGTCTAGGGGGGGCAATAGTGAGTGTGGATGGGCGGTGACCCAGTTACAGGTCACGAGGGAGATGTGGGTTACGGCGAGGATGAGGCTGAAAAAGGGCCAAGAAGCCTCGTGCAGACCACATTAAAATGTAATGGGTATCAGGGGTTAAGGGATTAAAAGGGGGGTATATATATATATATATATATAAAAAAATTTTATAGTAGCTAAGTATAAATGGAGTTAATGTCCTTTTGTGTAATTAAGGTGTTATTTTGGATGGGCAATATTGTATGGGGAATATTATTCAATTTAACTGGAATTTATGTGTATCATTGTAAACCAATATTGTTTTATTAATATTATTCTTTAGGGTCTATAATATAAAATGAGCCAGTACGTTGTCAATGAACCAGTACGGTTAAGAGGAAACAAATCAGATGTGGGATATGGAGTGATGGAAGGCCGTTTGTTGATTTTTTTATTGAATGTTTTAAAAGTCAGGCGATACTGGGACGGGTATCTGTTCGGTTTTTCGGTGTTGGGATCTCGAACAGAGAAGTCCAGTAAGATCGGATGGGTGCTGTCGCAGTCGCCAGACTAGGGGGGTAAGAACCCATGATTTAGTAGAGAGTTCAGGGGGGTTGCGGCGCCATATCCTCACTGATCCTCTTAGGTTTAGGCAATAAGAGTTTGAACGCCTTGGCCTTCAACCTCTTATTGGGGGGGTATTGTGACGGTACGGAATTGTGAGCCACCCCAGTTTAATTTCATATTAATTCAAATCATCAGTTTAAGCACTTTCCAAATTGCCAGACTTCACCTGTAAGGAGCCTCCAGTACAGCAATGCAACATACACACAGTCAGTCAAAACAATTGCCAGACGCATTGCACAATCACATAGCAGCAGCCTTGTGACACAGTCTGCTGTGTGTCAGTAGAGAGTGAACAACAGACAGCCAGCATCAGACAGTAAAGTTGTAATGTAAAATTAAACAGTGGCCTCGGGCGCAAGATAGGCCGAAAATAATCTAATCGGCCTATCAAGTAAAGTGTTAACGCGCAGTTTGCCAAAAAAATGTGCTTGCGAACAATGTAAGCTGACCGATTGAAAAGAATAGTGCTGTCATTTGTGAAACAGCCTTAACATTTGTGATTGAGAAAATAATCCAAGTTAAACAGTATAAAATCAGTTTTCGGAGTGTTCTACAAACAAAAAGTGTGTAACACGTGGTGGCGGAAATTGTGGATTGCATTGACCAGATGAGTAGCAAACTTAAGAACATAATCAATTGAATAAAATCAAACACCATTTTTAGTAATTTCCTTTGTTATGCATAAAGTGTTAAATTTCAAACGAGATCTCTAAGGGAAAAAATTTAGTACTGGTTCATAATAGTTTGTTAGAAGCTAGTTGATTAAGAAATGTTTATTTTATTAATTCATAAAATTTCACCTTAAAATAAATTCAGATTTTATTTAATATAAAGTATGTGTTAGAGTAAGTCATTACGCCATAACCATTTCCTAGTTTTCTGTGCTGAAAACCTCGTCTAACGTTCTTTGGGATTTTTCTGAGTTGTATTATAGTCAGATAGCGGGATTTTTATAAGGGCAAGTGTGTAGAATGGTTTCGATATTAAACCATAAAATATCGTGGCGACCTGGGCAGTTTTAATAAGGTAAGTTTTTCGGGGACCATGACGGTAAGTAGAATTCTGGCAGCGGTGAGTATTATTTTATGATGAGTAATTTTTAATTAAAAAGGTAAGAAAGGAGGACCTTTACAGCTGTAATTGCTGATGAGACCACTGATGTTGCTAATGTTTTTCAAATGGTCACAGTGTATCGTTGAAAGATAAACAGTTAAACAGGTTGAAAGATTCTGGGGTTTCATTGCTTCTCCTAAACATGATCCTCAGTCGCTTGCATCATGTTGGTTAGATGAACTGTCTCGACACAACTTACTTGGAATTTCCCATAAATTAACTGCTCAAATAATTGGAAAACAGTAACTTTCTATTTTTTTCCATACGACAGCACTATTTATGATACACATATGTAGGCCTAGTAGGTCTGCCTCCTGTTTAATGTGTTATTTTTAACTCCCCCCCCCCCCGACTACTGCACCACCAAAATTTGGAACCACCAGCCACCACTGATTTCAAAACACTACTTAGTGCAGAATAATATAAAAACATACTTTGAAGATTTCTAGCATTAAAGTAAAGGTTTGCCCCTTAAGCCCACAGCCTTTTGTGATATTGGATCATCTTGAGACATGGACACTTCCTGTTCAAACAATTATTGCAGCTTTGTTTTTATCTTTATTCACATTTATTAATTCTGGCTTTATGGGCCTGATAGTGCAGTCCCACAGTTCTAGACAAGAGCCCACAACTCAAGAATGCTGAAAGGTTTTTTTATAATCAATGAAGCTATGAACCTAATACCCAAAAATTTTTCAAGTAATATTTTTTAAAGCATAAGTAAATGGTCACATAAATTTTCATAAGCCAGCCTGCATGTCTTTTCTATACGAATCTGATTATTTTATTTCCATCCCTTACTGATTATTATATGTAACAGCTTATAAATTTGTAATAAAAGGGTGATTAGACATTAGTTTACGAAATTTGTTTGTCCCTTTTCTTATGAATTAATATAGTAGTGGTACATATTCATACTTTCTTCTATCCTCATGGTCATCATCTTCACAACACAGCAAAGGCAAGGTGCTGCCTGTCCCACCTTCAAAGATCCTCCATCTTTCCTGGGGGTATACCCACACACCTGTGTCCTATAGGTTTACATATCCCAGACTTGTTTGGACAGTCTGGAATCTAACATCTTTTCAAAGTGTTCTTTCTACCAGTGTTTACAATCTTTTAGCCTTTCATTCAAGTTAAAAGCTTGTAATTATTCTTCTCTTGTGGCCTCATTCTTTATATGGTCAAGTTTAGAACACCTTTTAACTCCTCTTAAGAATGCCATTTCTAGGGCCCATATTTTACTTTCTTGTTTCTTGGTTGTTGTACATAATTCATACCCATAGGTTAGTATAGGGACCACCATAACTTTGTAAAACTTTAATTTTGTATCTCAATGTACACTGTTCCTAAAAATACAGTTGATTGTCCACAGACCATCTGGAACTTACCCAACCATTACCATTAATATCATATTTCTTATCACAGCCAATATTACTTCCCAAATAGTTAAAACAGCTCACCTGTTCTAGACTTTGATCATTAATCATTATTTCTGTTCTTATTGGTTCTTTGCCTCAAAATGTCATTACCTTTGTTTTCTATATGGAGATTTTCATATTGTATTGTTTACAAATTTGATGAAGCTTAAAACAGATTTTTGTAAAACAGATTCTGTATTTTAAATTATAAGCAAGTCATCAGCAAGCAATAGCATATTCAAACATATCTGGCTTGTGATATCTTAATACCGAAGTGCATTTACTTACCAGATCGTCAATATAAATGTTAAAAAGAGGAGGTGATATACTCCATCCTTGTCTAACACCTTTATTGACAGATATTTGTTGTGATATCGTACAATTATTTTTAACAGCTATCCTTCCACTATACAGGCTTTGTGTAGTTCTAGCCTCATGGTAAACACCCTAATGCTAGACATCTGTTGTAATGGGTCTAAATTTACCTAAATATTATTGTGTAATTTCATAAATTCTATAACATGTAAAGATGAGGCCCCTTTGAGGTGACGCGATAGCCAGTAAATATTTTCATGACCATGTATGGTTATGCAGGAAAAGACGAAAATCTATTTATAGCCAGTGATTAATTCCGCCAGTATGTTGTTGACGAGAAACAGTTAATTATGAGTTAAAAAGGTGATACCAAAATCAGCGGAACGTTACAGTACTGAGGACGAGACGAATAGTGGGGAGCGGAGAGAACCAGCTTAGAGACGAACCAAATGGAAATTTGTAACACTGAACGCAGTTGACCACCATCTTTTGCACAGTGTAGCAGCGAAAAAGTTACGTAACGTAATCGCGGGCGCCCGCATACAACAAAAATGTGAATCTTTCCATATATTTCAAAGTGAAAACAGTATTTGGCTAAATATTCATCAATAACAGTAATTAATTAAAATAAATTGACAGTTCGGCAGTAACACGTAAAAATGTAACAGTGAAAACAGCAAAACAATGCATGCCACGAGGAGACGTCCCATGTGGTGAAATTCTACGCAGCATAATCAAGGGAAGTAGTAGACATTTCAACAATATGTATACCATTTCGACATTTTAAAATACTGGCTTTTTCCTGAATTATAAAGTTGAGCTCAACAAAATCAAAAAATAAGTAAATGTGTATTATGAAAATAGGCCTAACAAGAAGTGTTGAGTTTGCATAATCTTTGATATACGTAGTAGTATTTTGATGTCGTAGTTTATTGATAATCAGTTTTACGCCTTAAGGCGGAATAAGTGTGTTCATGATTCTTTTTATGTTTTTGAGAGAAAATAAATAATGTTATATTTTACTTGATATACGCATTTTGTTATTTGTATTTTCCCACTGTTCTCTGCCAAAGTACACTAAACGATTCCCTAGAGCAAACATTACATATAATCATATTCATTTAATTATTAATAACCGATAAGACTTCAGTTGACGTCTGAAAAGATACAAATTTTAATAGTCAATTAATGAGTATGGCTACACTGTTGACCTCTATAGCTTTCCTTATGAGTTACCACCTTCCATATGTATTTCCCTTGTGAAACTGCAAGCCTCCAATACTTTCAATTCCTTTACAACTGTATCTGGAATTTCATTGAAATTTTCATGTTATCTTCATGATAAAAAACTTACAAGTGTCATCTATCATAATCTATTTGGAATTATCACAGGTCTTCATATGTCCTTAAATCTCTTGATCTCATATTTCTTTTCTTTCCTGTTACTTTTTGCAATTATTTGCACTTTCCCAAGAGAATGCTGTAACACCTTGTATGAATTTGTTGTTATTTTCTGTCTTTGACTGTTGTTTGTTTTGTGTTTTGCACATGAGTTTGTCAACTAGTGTTCTGTCATATCCATTGGCATCAGCTAAATATTTAATTGTATTTTATTTGTCCTAATACGCTTTTTGTGCTATTGTCTTTCTGTATAAAAAAATGATACAGATGTAAATAAAAGTTATCAAAAAGTAAACAAAAATTCAAAAAACTGATTAGTTAGGTACTTACATGATATAGATAGAATGTGTTGAATACATATTCATAAAAATGTTAAGCACATTTGAAAAACATAATAGTTTATAACAATAATCATCTTTTTATATTATTTTCAGAGTTATTATACACTATAGTGTATTAAATTAAGATCATAACATACATTTTACAATTGTTTGTTTAGCAATATGAGAAATATTCAAATAAAGGTTGTATTTGGAAAAGAACATAATAAATTGTTTTCAAAATATTCTTTTAAGTTATGTATGGTTGAATTGGTTAAAATATCAGCAAAATAAATATTAATAGCAGCTGAGAGGAACTCAATAAATGTTAAGGTCATATGCTTAGACTTAATCAGTGATAATGTTTTTAGTTTCCTTTACTATATCCAATATACAAGACTTCCTTATTCATGTCTAACCGTTGTAACTGTTCAAAAAAAGTACAAATAAAAAGAAGAAATTAAGCCCCGATTATTACTATTCTTTTCAACTTACCTATTACTTTCAAAGTCAGAAGATTCCCAAAGTCCCAAGGTCACCACCACATTTTTTGGAGGAAATGTGGAAACCATTTCACTTTTCCGAAGAAAACAATTTTGATAAATTAACAAAAACTCCCTTACAGAAAAAATTCCAGGGCCGTTTAGGCGAACTTATTGACACAGAGAATAGGGTTCGGGTAGACTGCGTAATTAACTAAACTAACACATTATAAAGAGAAATCTGTTTTTATTTTATTAAAACACATTGTACTTTAATTTTTTGATGTAAAAAAGAAAATATTAAAAAAAAAAAATATATCCATAGAAAATCTTTAATTGCAAATCAGTACTTTGTTTTTATCTTTAGCGCTTACTACACCCTTTGTTCTTTCATTCTCTCTCTCACACTATTGAGATCTCATATTTTAATTTTATTTCATAATATACTGTTTTTTAGAATATTGATTTAAAAAGTCAATTTTGTATACTTTCACCAAATTTACTACTCCTTTATGTATACTTAGCTCTTTTGTCGTAGAGTCTCCTGGTTGTTGCACAATGAGTCGTAATTCGCTTTTCTGATGAAAAATGTTCCGAAAGTTCAAATTTATGTTTGTATTTTTTCTTTACATTTAATTATTGCCATTTTCACAACTTTTGTACAAAAAGCTCGGTAGGCCTACCGTAACTGGTCTACCGTGATTGTTCACACGCTCTGTGAATGCGTGTGTACTGTTCGGTTGCTGACTGGAGACTGGGGCGCTTCGTTTCCGTTCCTGTGCCACAATTCCGTACAAATACGCATTTGAAACCAGTTCATTCTGGTTACCTCCCCCGTCCCTCCTTTGGATTGACGTCATTTGTTTTTCACTTGATCATAATGGCGCCCAGCCGTCGACCGCATTTCAGCTCTGCCTTACTTCGTCTTTGTCTACAAAATGCTTTTTGTATGATTCACTGGCTAAAAATAGAATTTGTTACATAACGTACCGTTACACCATGTGTGGTGCACATTTTGCAAATACAGAAGCTGTGGTCTTAATGTTAAAAACCTACTGACAGGGCTTGATTTCAGGGGGAACGCGCCGGAACGCTGTTCCGGAACCTCTGGATCCAAAAATAAATTACCGAAAAAAATATATGAAAAGAAGAAGCTAATTATTACAGAAATTTACTATTGCTTTTTAAACTGTGCCCCTCATCAGCCCCACTACAAAACTAAACATTTGTCAAAATCAAACACCAGCACTAATCTTTATCTTAACTATTATTGTTCAAAAAATGTCCCAATAACCTATGGAGAAAACGAAATAAAAACAACTTGCTTCAAAATTAAAACTACATGAAAGGCAACTGACTGGGAGCTTTCGAGAATATGTGCAATCCAGAATTTTTGCTACCTTGAAATATGCTATTGAATCAATAGCAATATCTTCAAATGAATGTAAGAGGGCTGACTTCTGGCCATCATACAGCATTGGACACAAAGATTCAGGAAAGGTCAAGAAACAAACAATATGACAACACAATGATGAAACTATAGAAACTATTTAAAATGTCCGAACCACCGAAACTGCTATGTTAACATCACATAGAGTTTGATTGAGGCTCCAGGATGGCGCCATTTTCAGTGACATATTTTAGATTGTCGTGTGGCTAACCTGAAGATGAAGCTCTTTAGAAATATCAATAGACTTGATTACCTTTTTGGATAGAAGTTTATACGTATGTTACATATTTTATAAGGCTTTAAAAATGTAGACCTCCTTTGTAATTACCTGGTGTAAACTAATACGCTAATATAAAATATAGGTATATTTGTGCCTGTACATTTGAACTGATGCATTATGATGACACCTTTAATTTTAGAAATCAACCACTGCCTACTGATAGCAGAATACTGTGATTGCAGATGCAGTGAGAGCCGTCGAAGCATTGTTTCTGCTATGGGTGCTGCTGTGGTGTTGACGTTGTTGTTGGCATCTCTGTAGATGCACTGTGACCACTCTACTACTACTCACAATGACTTTTACTTAGCACTACAAACAAAAAACACAATTAATTGTAAATAATATAATAATAATATACATATATATATATATATATATAGTGTTTATAAGAAGAGTAAATCTATATTATCATACAGACATCTGAGATATGTAACTTGTTATATAAATAAAATGATTGTACAAATTTTTATAAAAAAGATATATATGCATGAATATTTGTTTATAAAAAAAAGTATATCCTGTTGTTATCCTCTATCCTCCTCATTAAAAGTGAACTTTTAATTATTTGTGAACAAAAATAACTATGGATTTTGGTGTTGTGGAAAAATTATAGTTAGTCTTTATTTAACCTAAGTATGGATGACATCACAAGTATGTGGAACTTAGAATTACAGGCTGGAATTACTGTCAGAGTAGATGCAGTATTGAACATTTTCTTACATGTAAGTAATAACATAATTTTTTATTAACAAAAAAACACAGGAGATATGCAAGTCAGAATATGCATGTATGCTGTAAAAATGATGAAGAATTCCAATGATACCATCAGTGTTAAGAAAACAAAAAATAAATATAGTTACCTTTAAAAACAAAAAATAATCTAATATCGTATAAATTAATCTTATCATGGATAAGAAGTGCAAGTTAGCCAAACAAGAACAATGTTTCGTATGCACACATTGCTATGTCGCTAAATGCTCTCAATCACTAGCATCACTACTCTTATTGGAAGGGGGGAACAATAATGAGAGCAACATAGTAGAGGGGAATACTGTCTGCCCAGCAGTGCAGTTGCTACCCCCACCTTCCCTTCCTGTCAAGTCTCTGCTTCAGACTTTACTTTTACTTAGTTTAATTATAACTTCCAGTACTTAGGTTGTGATATGAGTTTAAGATGTCTACTAACCTAGAAAACCCTTTAACACTTTCAATGCTGGCCTATTTCCTTCCTTCCTTCCTTCCTTCCTCTGGCACTACAACCCACAATAAGCCTTGGCCTCGCCGACTAGATGCCTCCAAACACCTCTGTCCTCCAACCTCCACCTCCAATCCCTGATATCCATCCTCCTGAGGTCATCTTCTACATCCTGTAGTCACCTTCTTCTAGGTCTTCCTTTCCTTCTTTGCCCATCTACTGTCGCTGTAAGAATTGCTTTGGGCATTCTGTCATCCCCCATGCGTATCACATGTCCCAACCAGCTGATCCTCATAGAATTGATGAACCTCACTATGTCCTCACCATCTATCAATTCCTCCGATTCCCTGTTGTTCTTTATGTGCCATTCTTCATCTTCCTTCACTGGTCCAAAGGTTTTTCTTAGGATCAAAGACTCTTAAATTATGTATGTCACCATTAAGTAGAGTCCAGGTCTCCACAGCGTATGTCACAACTGGTCTTATTAAGGTCTTGTTTAATCGAAGGTTTGGTTCTTTTGCTGACTAAACTGAATTGTATTCACACAGCTGTTAATACCAGAAAATCAGGGATTTTTAAACATTTTAAACAAATCATAATTAAATTAATATTTGGTCAATGGTAATAATCTAAACATCATAATAACAGTCCAAGTTGTCTCTTTAAAACAATACTAAATATGACTTATTCATACAAAATAATTTATTTTTGTCACAATAACCAAACTATTTTTTTATTTTTGAAAAAGTCTATCATATATAATTTTTATAAATTAGAAAAATTTTTGTGAATATAAATCACTTTTGTCAATACATATAAATATAACTAGTTTACATATTATTATAACATAGGCTACTCAGTGGCGAAGCGTCAGGGGACACAAGGTAGACAGTGTCTCCCCAAATAATTTATTCATAAAATAATTAATTTTTATTTATGCATTAAGTTGCACAAGTTACTCACAAAGGTATAAAACTAATGTAAGAAGTTAAGTATCATGCGACATGACGCGAGTGTGAACCATGGAATCTTTCTGTGCGATGCAACTGTATGCGGAGTATCAGGGTAGACGTTACTTGAAATGTCTTTTTAACAAGGCTGGAGGCGAGGAAGGATTTGGTGGACGACAATGGGAAGGGATCTGCGCGCACAACATAAAAATGCGTCCTGTACATCACATCAGAAGACAAGTCTCCCCTGCACTAAATAGCACAGAATTCTCGTCTGACCGCCTGTGTTTGTTTCAATGAGCTTGCGTAGTGAATATTTGTTTTTGTTGAGTTTACAAATTATTTTTAATTCTTATATAGTTGTATAGACTAAGAAGTGTGTAATCATTTACGCACTAATTATTTAGTAATACATATTGTTAAGTGTCGTCATTTAAGTGCTTTAAGCATACTGTTTAATTGGTTTAAAGGAGCAAAATTAATACAGTTAATACCAGTTCTACAGCAGAAGTATTTGATATAAACTCTGACAACTTTGATTTATTAGAATGTTTGTTAAAATACGAAATCAGTACGTTACATTTAGAGCAAAGAGTATTGCTAACATCAAAAATATCTCGGGCGTCTTTAGACTTGTCGCAGAAGGATGGAAAGTTATCAGAAAGTTGGGTATAGTAAATATATATGGCTCTCTTGCTGTAAGCAAAACAAAACTCTGCACTTCTATTACTGTTTGATGTTTAATGGAGAGGAACCATGGAGCAAAGTTGGAGAAGGCGCTATAAAAATGTTGAAGTTTAAGCTAAACATGCTTGTAGCAAAACTCATATGAAAAATTGTGAGATGTTTCACATGCTAGGACGTAACAGAATTGAAACTGTTTGTCCGAAACACCTAGACTTCAAGCAGTACAGCATAATGAAAATGTGGCACGAAATCGAAGGATAATAGGCTGTTTGGTAGATGTTGTTTGTTATTTAGGCTTGGTCATATTGTGACCCAGTCATACTTATACAGATTCAACCTGACCCAGGCCGCTACCTGTCTGCTGTGTCATCTGCATGAGGAGACCTTTTAGCACATATTGGTGTATTGCCAGACGGACATCCCAAGAGTGCCGAGACTGAGGGGATTTGGTATGGACACAATACTGAACGACAACTCATATTGGGTGGTGGCAGAGAGGATCTACAGGAGACATCATGTCATCGGAGAACAATCCGGAAACACGTAATAAGAAGAAGAAGTTTGTTATTTAGGGAGACAAGAGTTAGCTTTTAGTAGGCATAAGGAAAATGAGCAATCTCTCAATTAGGGCAGTTATTTAGAAACGTTAAATTTACTGGTAATGAAAGAGTCTTTCATGAAAGAACATATACAGAATGATTCAAAATTGCACAACAATCTCTCGGGAGCTGATTCTACAGCTAAAAATAAGAAAAAATGAGACATGGCATGTAGATCTCTTTTACAAGAAAATATGAACCATTTGTGTAATGCCTGCAGTAATCCGGATTTGTCACCATTACAAAATGTGAATAAAATTTATGTTTTTCTGGCAATATTTTCTAATTAAGATTCATAAACGACACCAATAACAATAGGATAGCTTTATTTGATATTTAGGCTAAATTATATAACGAAATACATGTGTTTCAGACAGTCACTTAGCTATCATCTGATAGAGGTAGCATTAACTCTATTTATCATAGTTTTACTGGTTCATTAAGAACGTCAATACTCTTAGTAAGAGGTTGCTTTTCGCTGGTATTTTTATGTCTACCCAAATTATTTTGTCACGCTTCACCACTAAACATACTAACAAGAAAATAGAGTAAATTTCACTGTTGTATATTGTTATAATAATATTTGGCTCCTGAGTGATACACTTTGAAACAGTCATGCAAACACAGTACAACTTCTGTTCATATTCAGGGCACCACCATGTTGAATCTTTTTTTCTTAATGTCCACCAGTTTGGGCTTTGAATCTGTCAGGATACATCTGGATCTAACATTCTATATATCTATTAGCCTAACATTCAAAAGAAGTGAATGCTTTCCAGCTATATATAGCCACCAATGGACTTTACACAAGATTGCAAATGACAGCCCAAGCTAGACACAGTACCGGTACAGCTGACTAGAATATGTAGCCTGATGTGGGCAAGGGCTTGGCATGGAAAGTGATGATATAACTTTGCCCTATATTCAGTTAACAACAAGTAAAAAATTAAACTAGTCACATATGTGTACATAGGAGACTGTGATAATATGTAAGATATTGTTTTATTGGTGTATTAGAAATCACTAAAAAATAATGTGTATTTAAACTACAAAATAATTGTTAATTTGTTTGTTGAATTATTCAAAGACTAAGCCTTACATTATTGCTTCAATGCAAGTACACTTCTGACTGAACATTATAAGAAACAGGGTTATATTTGTACATGATCAAGTTGGTAACTATTTTGATTGAAATATGTTTATTATTAGATAATTAAAAGTTACAGAAAAATTACGAAAACTCTGGTTATTCTATATTTATAGTAAAATAGCAGTTGTACTGCATATAATCAAACAATTCTGAACTATTGCATTAGTATTTTACTTAAATTTATAATCATAACACCTAAATGACAAATAAATTAGTCCCACCTTTTAAGTTTATGTATGTGTTCATATACACATATCTATATATGTATATCTATAGGCATCATTTTCTATATAAGTGACTCGATGTTTCTTGCAGTAATTATATAAATTTGTGTTGTTATTCAATTTTTTTCTTCTACAAGTAGTATAATTCGTATATTCTTTTTAACACCTGACGCACGTTTCACTGAAAAATATCAGTATCATCAGATGTTTCTAAGTAAATTAATAACAATCGAAATAATTCTATTAATATAAAATTAACGAATAATAGAATTTGTATCGATTTTAATGTAAAATAACTGATAATCGATTTAGGTCAATTAGTTAACGATTGTTATAATGTTTATTTTCTTCAGCACTGTTTTCTCGATTATATTTGAAATTTGTTGTTTATATTTTATTCATTTTTATTTTTTAGTAAATTTATAATTCTAAATAGATCGTCTTGTTTTGTTTTTATTTGGGTTTGTTCTTTAATTAATAAATTATTGTTATTGTGTTTGTAAATGTAAAGATTTTCCCAAATATTCATTTTTTGACCTTTTTGTATGTTTTTAATTAATTTTATATTTTCAATGTTTGGAAATTGGTGGTTATTATTTAGACAATGTGTGGCTAAATTAGATTTATAAATATTTGGTTTTAAATATACATTGCGGTGTTGAAGGAATCTATCTAGTAGTTTTTTCTTTGTCTGGCCCACGTAGAATATATTGCAATCTGGACATTCTATTTTATATATTCCATTTTTATTGTGAGTATTGGATTTAGTTTTAGGTTTTATTTTATTAAAAATTATATTATCTGTATTATAAGAAATTTTTAAAAATCACTATTACATTAACGACTCGGAACACTAAGTTTTTTATAAGTAAAAGCATAAAGTTTTACCTTACAGCCTGAACTGGTTTTTTCCTTTAAAAGGCTTCTTCATAGGCTGCCGCTGATAGCGCTGTCCATATTGTTGTGGGTGACGGAATCGAATTTTGAAAGATCGATGCTGTGTGTGTGGGGTGAGATATGTTCGAATAATGTGTGCGATTTGAATTGTGTCTGTTCGTTTAGGATGTCGTTTTTATTTGTTTTTGTGTGTTTGTATATTTCCAATTGTTCTAGAGTGTCTAGTTTTCGGCCTTTTGTGTGTAACTAGACTAAACTAGACACTCTAGAACAATTGGAAATATACAAACACACAAAAACAAATAAAAACGACATCCTAAACAAACAGACACAATTCAAATCGCACGCATTATTCGAACATATCTCACCCCACACACACAGCATCGATCTTTCGAAATTCGATTCCGTCACCCACAACAAGACGGACAGCGCTACCAGCGGCAGCCTCTGAAGAAGCCTTTAAAGGAGAAAACCGGTTCAGGCGGTAAGGTAAAACTTTATGCTTTTACTTATAAAAAACCTAGTGTTCCGAGTCGTTAATGTAATAGTGATATTTAGTTAAGTAACAGACACATCATGGACAACGAAATCCAAGATATTTTTAAATTAGTATCTTTAAATATTTTATTTTATTTTTGAGTTATATTTCCGTAATAAGTGAAGGTTGTATATTAATAGGTGAATTTTTAAATGTAGTGTTCTTGGGAATTTTATTAGTGATTTATGTTTAATTTTATTTTGTAATTTATTAATCGTTTTTATTTTGTATCCATTTTTAACTGCTATTTGTTGGATAATATTTCTTTCTTTGCTTCTTTCTGTGTTATTTAATGGGATCCTAAGCATTCGGTAAATCATGGAATTAAATACTGCCATTTTGTGTTGGGGAGGATGATTAGAAGTATTTGGTATTACTAAATCAGTTTGAGAAGGTTTCCTGTATATTGAGTATTCCAAATTTTTTTCATTTTTCTTTATTGTTAAGTCTAAATAATTTAATTTATTATTAGATTCTTCTTCTAACGTGAATTTTATTTTGGAATGTAAATTATTTATGGAGTTGAATATTTTATTTATATTGTATAAGTACGGTTTATGGTCTCATAAATATAGTTATCAGTTTTATTATTATTATTAATTTTTTTTTATTATTAATTTTTTGTTTTTTTTATTATTAATTTTTGTTTTATTGATTTATTCTATCCAATTCAATCTATTATTGAATCCAATATGAATAAATCGGTTCACTTACTCTTTGACGTTGTTTATTAATTTTGTTTAGATTATTTATAATGTTTTTCATTCAATATCTTGAGTTCGTATCTGAATACGTTGCGTTGACTTTTCTGCCATTAGCTGCGGTGAGTCGATCGGTACATTCCTGTATAGACATTAACATAAACACAACATGTATATGATTCTTACTATCAGTTGTAGTATGCTAAGGATATTAGATAATATGGTTGGTGAGAATCATTAAATTTGAATGTTCGCTCTGGCTCCTGGTACCAACCGTCTCTTGTTGCTCACCTAAGCTGTAAATCTATTTTTTCCAATAAAGGTCAACACTTTAGTTTGTTCGTGAAACAATAGTTGTTTGTTTAACTCAAGTAGAATAATTATTGTTACAATGTTATTATTTATCTTCCTTTTTAAAATAATTAAAGTTGAACATGGACTCTTAAAATAATTAAATTCTCAGGGTGGTATGACTGCATTTGGTCAAATCGATTATTTTTGTTTGTAAATAATTTGATTATTATGCTTTATAAAATTAGTAGGTTCTTTGAGTCTGCAAGATACACTTCTACAATAAAATGCACTACTGTGGTAATGAGTAGGCGGAGAATAAAAATATTAATTGTTGGTTTAACATAACATAAAATATGAACAATTGTTCATTGTTTACAATTGAGGTTAGTAGCGGTTCATTGTAACCTGGCTTATTTAAAATTGATTAATTGATGCTTCTTTGAGGCATTACTTATTTAGTATATCATTATAATGTATTAAATTCAGTGTTGAGTTCCTGAATAATCTCCAAGATTGGATATAACCGAAACAGGTAATTCAAATTAATTAATTCGCTATGACTAGGGTACACTCATGTGTGACTTTGAGTTCAAGTACTACAATTAAATACAATAACATCTTAATATTATTAATCGTTAGGGTTCATTTTCCCCTCATTGATCATTCAATGTCTCTTCTTAAACTAATACAATTGATTCAATCAAAGAATTAAAATTGTCATTATTAAAATCTTTCATTTTGATTAGTGTTTATGTTATTTTTTCCAAGTCCCCTTCCTTGTGGAATTTGGATTATTTATTAATTAATTCAAACAAATTAGATCCGCTATTAGCGTTCCTTAATTAATTAATGATTTGTTATATAATATAATGATCATTTACACTGATACTTGCGTAATCTGTTGATTCGAAGAATTAACACTTTTTTAACTTTTTATACTTAATTAATATTTTAATTAATTTTCATAAATGCACATCACACACTGCCTATACACATGAACTCCATTATAGAACACTTAAAAATAGACTACACTGTCTTCTCCGGTTGACCTAACCTCAACTCGAAGTTTCGAGGTTAGCCTGTGTATTAACAGCTGTCGGCTGTCAAACCCACGTTGTGATGGCCGTTCCGCTAACGTGGAGTATCTCTCGTTGTTGATGATGGACTGACTATGGTTACCTGGTCGGGATTCTACACTTCGTATTTTTTAATGAGCTCTGATTGGTTAATTGTCTTTATGTCGTGAACTCTCGGTGAGGTTCATCAAAATAGACGCTTAACATAGCGTCAGTAGCTGGGTTCAAGATTATGATTTAGTGGTCACATACCCAAGCGCAAGGGCTTGTCACTTTCTAATTTTTTCTTATAAGTAAAATATCTTATCTATAATTATACTGACAATATTTTTATCATTCCCATCATTTCTATTTTTTGGTTACAAGTAATTTGCATACCCTCATCATATAGTTCTGATTTGAGGTTGATAAAATCGCACTTGGTATAAATTCATAATACTTCATAAGTTACTTAATACTTTAAATACATTGTTTTTATCCCATGTTTTCATGGTGATAACATATTGTTACAGTATTACTCACTTTTCACTTCTAGTCATGTACTAATAATTATAAAATATCTATTTTCCTAGGTTCAAATCCTAGGCTTATTGTCACATATTTTGTTTATCAATAATATTACAATAATAGTAGTTGATAATAACATTTTATTATGGCCTATGCATAATGCATTGGTCATTATCACTTCTGATAGTGTCCTTTTTCTTTATCATTTGGTTTTATTACCTTAACTATAGTTTGTTAGGTGAGTTTACTATACTCTTGAAAGTTACATTTTTACATGAGTTGCAATTCTTTCAAATTATTCTCATTATTGTTTTAATATCTCTTATCAGTGTTCTGACAACACTGTTAGTATTGTGCAGTAGTTAATTCTGCATTTACAATGATAATTGCTTTGGTTTGAATTTACCAAGATTACTTGCATCTAGCTGTCAATATGGTTTACTTATTATTTTTGTTATTATTAGTATTTAGGTGGCTATAATCCTTGAATTTACTTATTTGAACGTTATTATGCCTCATTCAATGTTATTAGTTGAGTTCCTACTCTTTTATGATAAGTTTACAAGATAATTTTGATGCCTCATGCACCCATTCTATGTCAGGCATATAGTTATATTAAATTACATCAATTCAGCTTTTATATTTCCTTATTACATTATCTGTTGTACAATAAATGTTCCTTATATTATCTATTTATGTCACACTATAACACATTTTAATTCAACATTGCTTTAGCCTTATTTTTCTATAGTTTTATTGAAAACTAGTTGGCCAGATTAGGTTATGTTATAATCAACTTGTCCAACAATGGTTTACTGTTAGTTTTGTATTTCTACATTACATCTGATTTATTTAACTTTATGTAGCACTGGTATATTCATTGTTTATTATTAGTCTTCAATTTGTTTATTTTTACAGTCTTTATTATTGGTAATTAGTGGTTATTTACAATTTCAATTCCACTTTACAATCTGTCATTAGTGTTTTGGACATAGTCCTTTTTTAAAGTTTACACATCATTTAGCTATGAAATTATCATACTGTTATTCATTCTCTTGATCAATTTCTGTGTTCATTAATTAACTCTTATTGAGTACTGTTTGTATTACATTGTCAAGGAAGGTATTTACTTAATAAGTTTAGGTCAGTGTCAATTTTACAGCTTAGGGATTTAAATAATGTTGTTTATTCCACTTATACTTTCTTCTTCTATAACACTACTTTTATTTGCACCTGTTAATTCATTATAATTCATATTATCTCCCTTTTTGTGTTTGACCTGGATATTTTTTTTCTTCTCTGCACTGATTCCTTCCTCACTCTTAGTAAGTTTCTTCATGATGTTGTTGTCACTGGTTTCCTTCTCACTGTTTGATAAGTTTCTTCTTGATGTTATCATTGGTTTCCTTCTCACTGTTTGATCTATTGGGTAATTATGTATGTCGTCTCGTCGTTAGTCTTGCTTTATTTTCTTTAGTTGCACATTTACTGGTAATTCTTTCTTCATTTTATTCCCTTGTTTTGGCTTATGATACTTCCTTTATCCATGATTGTATGTTCGACCTTGTAGGTATTCTTAGTTGTAGTGGCTTTCAACTCATTTGTGGTACGTTGGTGTTGGTTGTGTTATATGTACCATTACAATATTTATACCATTGTTTTGGGAAATGTACAGAGTGTCATCAACGTATCTAAAATAACATCCTAATGGGTCGTTTAATTTTATTATATTTATTGTTTGTTCAACGAGTTTTTGTAGGAAGATTTCTGATATGATAGTGGAGGTTGGGGCTCCCATAGCAAGGCCATCTGTTTGATAGTACAATTTGTTGTTGTATTGAAAATAATTTTGATTTAAAATTATTTTTAAACTATTAGTTAACTGTTTAATGTATGTGTTACTTTCATTACTTGTTTTCAGAATATTTATTATAATATTTATAGTTTCTTCAATGGGAATGTTTGTATAAATGTTTGATATGTCGAATGAATATAATTTTGTATTTCTGTTTACTTCTACATTTTTTAGTTGTTCCGTGAGTTCGATACTATTTTTTATATTGTATTTTGCTGGAAGATCAATTTTATGTTTTAAGATTTGTGTTATTAATTTTGATATTTTATAATTTGGTGCGGTCCTAGTATTAAAGGTCTAATAGGTTTATTGATTTTGTGTATAATTTTATTAAAGAATTTAATTTTGGTGCACAAGAATTATCCATTTTATATTTAAAGGAGTCTTTAGGATTTATGATTTGGTTACTATTTTTTAATATATTTGTTATTTGTGTTTGATATTTATTTGTGGGGTCTTCATTTAATGTTATGCAATTATTATTAACTCTGAATGCTTGCCTCTTGTACAAAACAGATAGTTCAGTTTCCAAACGTTCTTTACTCAAGAAAGGGTAAGCTTCAATAGTTTCAGCAAATTTGGGTGAAGAACTTATATTGTCTTTGGAGAGGGAGAAATTTAACAGTTTAGCTGCTGACAGATGTTTATTAAAAGAAAATCTTTCTTTTATCTGATAACAAATAATATCACACACCTCCTTTGCAGAAACAAGATTATGCGATAACGTTTTCCTTTTCTTCATGAGTGGAGTGTCTTCTTGTTGGTCAGTAACAGAAGGAAGTCTATTTCTTTCATTCATGATTGCCTCAAGAAATTTATTTACTGCATTATAGATACTACTGGAGTTTGCATTATGATGCTGCAGCTGGTTATATAAAATATCCACATGAGACATGATGTGATGAGAAAATTCTAGCCAAAAGTTGAAGTCCTGGTCATTCAGCATACAGAGAATACCTGCAGCCGCTTGGACAGTGGAATGATTTTGGTCAATTTGAAGTTTCTCAAAGCATACTATTAGACTTTCCTTGTTTTCAAAAATGGTGTTCACTAACTGGCTTTTAAAATTCCATCTTGTGTTTGATACTCGAGGTATTCGTTTAGAAATACTGTCTAAAATAGATAATCGTGAGGGTGACTTCAAAAAAATGCAGGTATAACAGCAAGACTACTGAAAACAATACAAGCTTGTGAGTTTTTTGATGCTGCCTTTTCTATAATTAAATTTAATTGAGTGCATAGCAGTGCACAAAATGTGCATATTTGTGTGACTGTTGAATTATTATATGCACACCTCCCTTCTTGCCACTAAAAACAGGGGCTCCGTCATAAGTCTGAGCTATAAGTTTGTCACTTTCGCCATTCAGGACTATATTTACCTGTTCTCAAATGAATTCTGCTAACACTTCAGCATTTTGGGTTTAAAAATCCCCAGAATCTTTCATCCACAATTCCGCTCAGTTCATAACGAAAAACAATAACTTGCTGTGTAAGACCTGACACATCTGATGTATCATCCGACATTACTGATAAAAATTCAGATTGTTTAATTTCACCACATATTTCATCACGACACACCTCAAGGATACAGTCTAGAAGTTCGTTCTGAATTGTCTTAGACATTCTCTTAAACATTGTTGACTTCATAAAATGACTTTTAAGAGACTCATCTAACTTTCCAGCAAATTCTAACAATCCTCGAAATACACCAGGATTCGATGATTGTGAAGTTTCATCGTGACCACGTAACAGAAGCTCAAATTTTCCGCAACACTTGACGCAGTCAATAATTTTCGAGAGAATTTCTTGATTTTGTTTCACTTTTTCATTGTGTTTGTTTGTTTGTTGTTTGTAAGCATCACTTAACTGATGTGCAATGTTTACTTTTCCTAACATAGCTAAATCAATTACAGTCTTCATACGTTTTGCTGAATCTTCATGTTTTTTTTTTTACTTTCTCGCCTAAATGTTTTAAATCATTCACTCCAACCTTTGTCCAAGTTGCATCACCTCCAAATAATAAACAAGGAATGGAAAATAGTGCATTCTTTTCAGGACAGCCACACAACTACTTATGTTTGGAATAAATGGACACATTAAATTTCCTACAATAAGTCTGATTTGTGCTTGATGATGACTGAGAAATTAATAAATCAGGACTCTCACAACCTAAATTCTTAATTTCATTCTTCTCTGCTAACGATAACGATGAAAAATTGATGTTTTGCAAATATAAAACACTATTTTTATTTTTATTCGTATTTGTTTTAAAACTGCAATGGTAGAAATTAGAACAGTCTACAAACACGGAACACGCTGTCAGCAAAAAATTTACATGCACACGTTCGACTTCTCGGCAGCCCGGCAGCCTCGGGCTGGACTTAATGCAGGCCAAACTTGGCTTGTTAACGAAGCATTCTCCCACCATGTGCCTCAAGCGCAGACGCAACACCCACTTGTCTAAGTAGGCCGCAGCCTGCCTGTCACATGCACATATCTATCTACACGACCATCAGTTGTGGCTGAACAAGAATATAAAAATGTATTTCTCATACTGGCGAATCTTTGAAGAATACATAATTTCCTAAACAGAAAGTTATTTAAATACGGTAATTAGTTTTCCTTGAAAATTGTAGGGAGGTCTGCAGCCCTGCAGCCCTTATGGACTAGACGCCACTGCTGATAATTATATGTAGGCTAAAGATTTTTTTCAAAAAAAGCTTACAGGTTTTCTGAAGGCAGTACAAAATTTGAAAGGGATGTTGACATATATTTATTCTGTCAAATTACGAGAGTGAATGATATATAAATGAGACTTTTGAAATTGGCACAAGATAGTTAAACTCTTGTTACTGTTGACAATGGTTAAGTGCACTTGTGCCTAGAAACACACAAATTTGTAGTTGTGTTTAGAAATTAGTACAACACACTTTTTTCTATAGTCATCTGCTTAATTGCTGTCACTGTGAGCGATCAGGTGACACACGTCACCATTGTGCAGCATGTAATTATTACCGGTAAGTTTTCAGAATGCAAAGATGTTAAGTCAGCTGAAATTTTGTGAGAGAGTGATACACTTTTGATGGCTCAAGTATACAAATAGCATAAGTCTTCTGCAAAGGTCCGAATAAAGTTCTAATCTCATTAACACTTGTCACCCTAGAACTAGCATTATGCCACAGAACATTTAGTGAGTTCAAGACCTTATTCACAACAATCGACAAATAACTGTTTATGAAATTAGTGCCGTAACTTCAAGAAGTTATGGAAGTAAGCTGCCAATAATTAAAAAATATAATATTATTTATTTTAGGCTGGTATGGAAGATGATTACCATTAAAAATTGTAATTGTACCCAGCATGATATAAGATTTATTAATGCTGTAATTGACAAGTGCGGTCTGAGCTGCCACTTCAATGGCTGAAATTCATAAACAGAATACTGGAGTTTGAGACCAGATGTGAACGATTGCAAGGATCACAAGAGTATGCACAGTACCTATTCAAACTCACTTAATCATTCATAAACAGTGTCCAAACAATATTCATCTCTGTATAAAGTATAAAGATTTAGGTATGATCAAAGTAGTTAGTGTCCCTAGAATCAACCACAGAAGCAACAACAGGATCCTTTACAAATTACAAAAAAAGTCACATTCTAGCACAACAGCCAGATGTGGGCCCTAGGCCCAGGCTTTTCAGACAATAATTTATGAAATCAGGGGTAAGCCTACTGCTTAATATCAATCTTCTCTACCAGAACTCACTGCATATATTGTTATTGGATTATGTCATAAATGGTTCTGTTTCATGTAAACTAAGAATTGTAAAATTGTATATTCTAAAGAGAAAATAGTAAAATTAAGTTCAAAGGTAACTCCAAAGATCCTGTATTACTGACAATGTCTATAACTTCTCTTGCAAAAAAATCTCAGATAAACTTCAGACAAAAGACAAAATTACCTGGGCATAATAATATAGGCCTGTCAATATACATTAATAAAGAAATTATTAATCTTGACATACCTATTGAAACCAATATAAGTTTATGAGTATCCAACTGTATTTTTTCATGGTAAGTAGTAATGATCTAGAAATCTAGTAATGTTTCCTGCAAACATGGATATGCATAGAAAGGACTTTTATGCACATGTGTGATTTTTTTGTTTACTTGTAGTGCCACCAGTCATGTCAGTAACTGGTAGTGTAGAAAGTCACATGGTGTAACATGTGTTCTTTGCATTCTCATTTTCTTTACAATGTCCAAACACTTGGAGCAGCTTACCGCATCAAGTTCTGTCAGAGATACCCAAGAAGAAACCATCCAAAAGATTCATCAGGCTTCAGATGATAATGCAATGGGGGTCACACAAATTAAACAGTGGCATAGACATTCCAAAGATGGCCACATGGAGAATGTCCAGTATTAGAGGAGATCATCAACAAACCAAAATTTTGCCATTATCAAGGAAGCGCAGCCACTGATGATGGAGTCCAGGAAATTAATTGTTGGACAGTCCAGTAAATTCCTGATGAGGTTATGATCAGCGTTAGTTCTGCAGACAGCATTCTGAATAAGGATTTGGGCATGCACAAATCGTGTCTACGAAATCTGTGCCCAGCTGCTTTCACCAGAACCAGGGCAACTCTGTATTGGGGTCTCAGAGGACATGCAGTAGAGGAACAACAGGGATCCTGAGTTTTTGAAGACTGTGGTCACTGGTCACACAAGAGATGGGTGTATGGGTATGGGCCAGAAACTAAGGTCCCGTCGTCACAATGGAAGCACCCAAGTTCCCAAAGGCCAAAAAAGCATGACAGGTTTAGAGCAAGGTGAAGGTGATGCTGATTACTTTTTTCAACTACCAAGGCATAATGCATCACGAGTATGCACAAGAAGGCCAGACCATCAATAAAGTGTATTACTGAGAAGTCCTCCATCATGTCTGTAATGAAGTTCGATCTAAGAGACTGGAACTGTGGGCTGCAGAAAACTGGTAGCTGCATCATGACAGTGCTCCAGTGAATTCAGCACACCTGATCCAGACTTTTCTGACCAAGCATGTCATTCCACAGGTTTTACAGACTCCCTTCTCTCCTGGCATGGCTCCTTGTGACTTCTGGATTTTCCAAAGGTAAAGGACACGCTTAAAGGATTCCATTTTGAGAGTCGCAAGGAAATAATGCAAAACATGGCAGCACAGCTGTGCACTATCCTAAAAGAAGCCTTTCAGCATTGCTTCCAATGATGGAAGGACTGTTGGACTAAGAATGTGAAATTACTAATGACCTAGTTTGAAGGGGAGTAGATATTGTAATCAATCAGATATAGAACCTCTTTTTTCTTGGGCCAAGGTATTGCTGACAATTTTTTATGGTGGCTAGGAAAATAAGTATAGAAAGAAGTTTTGCATGAAAAAAATGTTTCATGCAAACTGTTTATGTAACATGGCACATCTAGATTGATGACCTCCACAGAGACCATCATCATTGATGATCTCCACAGACCATTACCATCATCATTTTAACTCAAGCACTGTTTCATCCATTGCTTTGGTACAGCACATGACATTTATACTATTGCCAGAGAGAGAGAAACAACATCCAGTGACAAGCTACATGGTTGGGTAGGGTGTTTTTGTGTGTGTTACTGACATTGTGTTGTTACTGACTAATGCCTACCTGCCTTAAACAGACTATCTCACCATACAGAGAGGCCTTCATACAAATTATGATCAATGACTCCATGAGATAATGTACACATTAAGGACTTGCAGATTCTGAACAATCAGAAAAGACAAAACTCAAAATGTCTAAACCAGTTGAACTAGTGCAGTGATTGGTGTTATATAAATATAACAAAAAGGCTTTCAAGAGAGAAAATGTACAACACCAGAGGGTGAACACTTAGTACAAATTTAGCTTAATTACCTTTTATGACCTAGTTGGCTGATAACAGTTAGGTACACTAATTTTTTTTTAATTATGTAGGCATTTGCAATAGTGGGGACTCAGTTAAAATTTTCTGGCTGTAGGTATGAGTGTTGCTAAATGTTCAGCTGTACCTGGTCCATTGATCTTCACAATCTACATTCTATTACTAGACAAAATTAACAAATGATGCAGACAAAATGTGAACTACAGGAGTTCAGAGACAAACGCGCAAGCACATCTCACACTACCGAGAACAGTCTACAGTCATACTCAAAAATTTGTCATTTGAATGTATTCAAAAGACCTAAAATGCAAGTTTCCCTAATAAGAAAATATGATGGATCTTGGACTAGATATGCTAAGCAAAAAGCAGACCTCTTCGCAGCATACCTAGAGGAAACTTTTCAGCCTCTCCCTAGAAAACAGCTGAAGAAAATATTTACCCTATACACAAACGTGATGATCTAGAAATAACTCCTGTGACACTTCTGGAGTTAAAAAATGAAATTAGAAGTAACAAATGCAAAAAAGCACCAGGGTACGATTTTATTACTTGCCAAATAGTAAAAGCTTTACCTGAAAAAGGAATTAGGAAGTTATTGTACTTAATTAACGCATCCTTAAGGTTGAAGTATGTTCCTTTACAGTGGAAAGTAGCTGAAGTTATTATGATATTAAAACCAGATAAGCCACTAAATGATAGGAAGTCATATAGACCAATTTCTTTGCTTCCAGTAATTTCAAAATTGTTTGAGAAACTGCTACTAAAAAGACTTGAGCCTATTATTGAAGATAGAAATCTTACCCTTATCATCAATTCGGCTTTAGACAAAGGCACTCAACGATAGACCAAGTGCACAGGATTATGAGTATAAAAAAATGCACTTGAGAATATAAAAATATGCGCAAGTATCTTTTTGGATGTAGCGCAAACATGTGATAAGGTATGGCATGAAGGTCTGGAGTCGAAATTACAAAGAGACCTACAGAAAAACAATATTACAAAATACTCAAATCATACATAAGTAGTAGGGGGAAAATGAGAGTTCATTGCCGGAAGTGACGTCACACGGCGGGAAATTCAAAAATTGTGGTGGTGGGGGTAACCATGCGGTAGTAGTCTGTCGGCCATGTTGTCGTCGTCGCCGCCTAAAGTGGGGTAATGTGTGCGTTGATTGGCGGAGGCGTGGCTATGTTCGCCGTTCGACGTTCGCCGTTCGCCGTTGACGTCGTCGTTGACGTCGTCATCGTCGCTGGGCGGCGGCCTGGTGGTGGCTTGATGGCCGCCCGTCGTGGTGGGGCGACGGCGGCCATGTTGGAAAAGCTGCGATGTTGTCAAGTGGTGTAAGAGTGTAGTGGTTAAGGTACGGCCGGGTTGCCGATTTGTGCGTGTGTTATAGTGTATGGTTATGTATATGTAAGGGGTTTTTCCGGAAGTTCGGCCAT
This sequence comes from Magicicada septendecula, assembly GCA_034769895.1. Lineage (NCBI taxonomy): Eukaryota > Metazoa > Arthropoda > Insecta > Hemiptera > Cicadidae > Magicicada > Magicicada septendecula. Next base: position 105,805,413 of record CM068372.1, on the reverse strand, counting down.
GTTGGAAAAGCGTCGTCGGTGTTGCCAACTGTTGTCGGCTCGGTGTTATAGTGTACGGGTTGAATATATGTTTCGCCATTGTTGCCAACTCGGTGTTATAGTGTACTGGTTTCGTATATATTTACACTGCCGTGCCGATATCGTCGATGTTGTGTATAAACAGATTGAAAAAAAACATGGTTACTCCCACCACCACAATTTTTGAATTTCCCGTCGTGTGACGTCCAGCAATGAACTCTCATTTTCCCTGTACATAAAAGAAAAAAATATCTACTTTACAATTAATATTTACAAATATATAAACATAAAAATATTATACGATAAAAAAAATCCATGCTTTTCACATGTGGAGTTATTTTTTACAACAGAATGCTGACAGACCACTCGTTATTACTGGTGTGTATGTAATATAATAGGGACAAGCGGTAGTTGGCTCCCACATGCATTTTTTTTTTTGAATGTAGCAGTTGACTCCCACGTGCATTTTGCAGCTGTCTAGACATCTGTTTAGCGAGTCGCTAAATTAATTGCATCCGGCTGTCTGAGCGTAGAATTAATTGCCGCCATCTGTTAGTTGTCGCCGTCTGTCTGAGCGTATAATTAATTGTCGCTGTCTGTCTGAACATATGTTAATGTTGGGTGTGAACGAATTTAAAGGCGTACATAAATTATTGTGTGAACAAGCCAAGCTAAGTATGCGTGGCAGCTGTTACTTTTTTTGTTGATGATGTAATCGGCTCCGTCTGTATGACCATCTGTTTATCGCAGCGTGTGAACGTGGTCGTACATAAAGTTTTTTTTTAATAACAGAACAAACAGGATGTCTGACACCATCTGTTATCACAGCGTGTGGGAATTAGAACGCAGACCGAGCTAAGTGCGTGTTCATGACTTTGTGTGTGGGAGCTTTTTTTGTTGTTACCATCTCTTTCGTGTACATCCTTGAAATACTATATATAAGCCTGTACGAACTGCTCTCCAAGACACATAGTTCGTCGCGAGACTCAACTGGAACTTGTATAAGGTCAGTTTGATTTTTAAATATTCTTTAATTTCTAAAGTATATTATAATCATACACTTGTTGTTTAATAAAATTGATTTTTTTAGAATAGTGTTAATGTTCCAAGGAATTTTGAAATTAAAAAAAACAATAAAAAGGTTAAAGCAATACTGTTTAATTACAAATAATTAAAATACATGTAATCAAAATATATTACAATTTAAAATACATAATATGTAAACGCACACAGTAGTGAAAGTAATCAAAATATATTACAATTTAAAATACATAATATGTAAACGTACACAGTAGTGAAAATTACAGTGCACTATGACATGACAAATATGTACAAAAAATGAAATAAACACACACAGTAGTGACAATTAAAAAAAATACAATTGTATACAATTATATCAAATGAATTATGTGTAAGCACATTATTTTAAATATTATTGGTAAACGTGTGCAATGACAATTATGTACAAATATATTTGTTAATTTTGAAGATGTCTAAAGTGTACAACATGTAAGCCTTGTTTTATTATCTAGGCATAATCAAATGAAATATGTGTAATCACATATATTATTTATAATTAAATGAAATAGAACTAAGAACATGTTAATATATATATATATATATATATGTAATCGTACGTGACAAATGAAGATGTCCATTCGATACTACTGTACAATTTCTACTATGTAAGCTCTATCCTTTTCTCCGCGATAAATTAGTTGCAGCGAGCACGGTAATAAATTTTTTAATTCCTCATCTTCAAAAACACCTGCGTATCTCTTTGGTAGATATACACGATATTTTAGTCTAGGGTCTTTGTAATCTTGAAGAGTGACGAGTATAGTTTTACCGTATTTTGCGTCTATATTTTGCATTTCTTCTATCGGATATTTTACACCGATTATCAATTCCTTTATTTTTTTATACTCGATTGCGCTAATAGTAGCAAACTTTTCAGTGATTGATGCCATTTTAAAATAAAGAACTTATAATAATTTGCGGCACGTCTCTCTCAACGAATGAACGAATAACGCTTGTGCGCAGTGGAATATATAGGGAGGTAGTTGTGGAGGTGGAAACCGGAGAGGGGGGAAACCACTCAACGCACAGTAAGCGTTTATTTTTAACCGTGTGAACAGGTCACGAGTTGATTTCTCACGGCTCGATGGGTAGGTGGGGAAGAGGGGAGTCGGTTATTTTTTTATACGTCTAGACAGCACTTGTGCTTGTTCGAACATGTCGTCGACGTTAATTTATTTTTAACTGTGTGAACAGGATGCAACTTGATTTCTCACGGTTCGATGGGTAGGTGGGGAAGAGGGGTGTCGGTTATTTTTTTTTATACGACTAGACAGCGGTCGCGCTTGTTTGAACACACTAATTTATTTTTAGACAGATGATGTAATCGATAGAAAGGCGACGACTGTTTTTTTTTTATGTAAGCGCTAAACAATAATTTTAGTAATTTATCAGAAACGTATTGACTATTCTAAAATCTGACACAACCCACTCGCGTAAAGCGTGTACTCTACTATTTGTACATATTTCCGGACATAAGCGGTGCGTGAGACAGGCTGTTCCGTGTATTGATTGTAATTGATCGAGTTTGGGACATCCGAAATCTTCTAAATTTATAATATTAAAATGCACGACACGCTTCTGTAGAAATCTTTTTTTTTGCAATCCTTTTACGAACACGAAGTTAAAAGGAAACGTATACTTTTCTAATATCGGTACAAGATGTTCGTACGATGTGTCCCCGTCCGTCCACGTTAGTCCATGATAATGGTCTGTTAACCATCTGTTTGTCCTCACATGCTTGTGATTCGAAACAATCGTCTCTACTGGATGTGTAAATATCCAATGCCTGCTGGCAAATGCAGTGACGTCCATAACGGCTAGTTCCTTAACGTGTTCGTTTCCATCGTTGTCGATAAAACAGTGAAAGTCAACTATGACTGCTAGTTTATCCTCGCACATCCTTTTTTCGTTATATACAACGTGTTTGGTTTTACTAGGAACGTTGCAGATCCGTCCGTCTTACGGAACAGACACGTTGTATATTGTGAAACGCTCGTAAAGAATTTGTTCGGAACGTTTATTTTGTACTTTATATTTTCGTCACGGATCAGTGCAACAAATTTACATGTCAGAACGTTGTATACAAAAATTTCTATAGGGTACAGTACTGTATGCTTTAAGTCACTGCAGCGTATGTACTCGTACGGAGATAGCAGCTCCATGCGTCCGTCTTCAACGCGTGCTGTTCAAACACTGAGGTATGCGATATTAGCGGAGGTTGTATAAAACACTTTTGTCACAGCAGCATATATATATTTTCAAACCTGGTGTTCAATAGACGCGTGAAAACGAACTAGAAATACGCTCTCGTGTAAGCAGTGTATGCGGTTCTACATAAGGGACAATTATGTAGGGTTATGGCGCAATTCACACATGTAATAAAATGTCGACAGGGAATAAGTACAACTTCCACGTTTTGTGTGTAACAGACTTTGCACATCGTATCACGATTCGAGCTTTCTTCTACGTTTTTTATATTCTCCTTGATCGTGTCGGTGCGTTGTTCGTTCTTTGCTGTCACTGCTACAGCTGTTGGTGCTTGCGCCTCGGTAACAATACCCAGTGCCTTGAGGATAAAATTTTTATCTTTCATTAACATTACGTAAGAGCACGCAGGGAAATGTCGTGCGTGTTCCATCCAAGCATATTCTCCACGTTCCCATTTGTTTAATCCGCCTCCACAGCAAAAACAAATCACTCTATCGTTGCATCCGGTGTAAAAGAAACCCGCTTCTGATAATTCTTTAGGTGTTATCGTTAACGATACAGGCCATTCTTTAAAACTCTTTAAACGGTTTTCCAAGTTTCTGTAACGCGGGTACGGAGATGTGATTTTTTGAATTAAGATGACCTGTACTTCTTTATCGTCCGGTGATAAAGACTTGATTGATGTAGTCGTTGCCGCTTCACCGCATTGTTTGAAATAGCGGTTGTTGCTGTTGTGATTGATATCGTCAACATAGATATCGTGTGAAAGCATCTTGTACGTCCACTCGCGACTCGTGCTGATGAAACACTGAACGAAGAATAGGGAGAAGAGGAGAATCGTTTTCCCCCTCCACAAAAATAAAATACACGAAAATTGATTACATTACATTCTATTTACAATAAAATAAAAATACATGAAAATTGATTACATTTTTTTTTTTAATTAAAAATTACATTCTAAAAAAGCAAAGTTCTATTTACAGTAAAAAAAAACATTAATATATAGTAAGCGTTTAATTGTGTCTGCGCACCGTGTTGGATAACGGAGTGTACACATTTATTGAATCATGCAGTATCAAGCAGTAGGCCGCTGTCTGAGCGGGGAAATTGGTCGATGACTCGAATTCCAATCTGACGTCGACTGGTGATGACTTGAGCGATTCGTCCTGTCTGCTACAATCGAAGACGAATAACGGTGCTTTTGCTATGAACTCTGTAGGTGTTAGAAGTACGTTGGGTTGACTTCTGTGGTAGTACGATTTTTGAAATCGTGTATACATGTCGTACAGCAATGCGTAACGTCCGTTATCGATATCCAGGTTCAGGTTATCGTACGGGTAGTATTTGTCGTTCAGAAAGAGTCTCGCGTTTGTCACATTGCAGTGATCGAATTCACCTGCGTGTTTATTCAGATTGTTTTTTCTGGCGGTCTGAAAGGTGAGTATCACGTACCGTGGTTTCTCCAGTTGTGTAGTTGTTTTCACTGTCCAAGTCTGTCTGTCGGTCGTCGGTAAAGCCGGATACTCGTGCAGTTCCCAACTACGAAACGGTAAGAATAGCGGTAGGTCCTTGCGTATGATATCCAACAATCGTATCCGTACTTCGTTGTTCACGTACACGAACGGAATCATCCAAGAGATTTTGGTCAGTTCTATATCGGCGTTAGCGGGCGCATCCGTGGACGAGAACAAAGCGTTAACGTTGCTGGAAGTGCGCAACAGTATAAGTTCCTGTTTCATGTTTAAAATAACATGCGTGAAATCCTCAGCGAATCCCATCAGCATCCTCAACGGTATGCAAAAGTTGAATTCTTCGTGTTGGCCGGTCGGTGTTATCTCGTTAGCTGTAGGAGCAACCCAACCGGCGTTTTGCATCGAAACAATGTCCTGCTTGCCGGCAGATAGCATGGTTTTAATAGTGGACGTGATGCCGACGCTCTTGGTACGATCCACTTCCACACCGGCCAGTTCGTAACGGATTTCTTCGAAGAGAAACGCGATCGCGTTGTTGATCATTTTCACGTTCACACTACCGGTGCTGTCGGTCTTTTTGCTCAATTTGCCTTCAACGTACAGGAAACTTTCCATCGGTAAAGTGAAGACTTCCTGTTGCAGTATAGGTATGCGTATCTCATCGTTATTTCCGTATCGTGACGCTGACGCGTACGGTGCATGAGGATGATATTCGTAATGCGTGATGTTGTCTTCGAAGAATGGTCGACGTTCAACCGATAAGACGATACCGCTGTCCGCCATATTACTTGTTTTTCTTGACTTTGAATCCTAATGAAATCAGGTAGCGTCGGTTAGTTGCTGTTAACCGTGTCAACGACGAACGTCTACTGATACCTTTTCCAAAAGTGTTGACCTCTTTTATCTCGTGGTGCGAGCCGCCGCCGCCACCGCTCTTCATCACGGGGGTATCGGTGAAATAAATTCCCATGATTACTACACACGTTTCAAATGTATACGTGCGGTGATGACTTCGCCTTGAAAATTCACAATATCACCGTCCTGATCGTGTACGGACAGTGTAACGTTACGCAAGTGTAGTACGTTAAGTGGAAAATAAATGACGTTTCTAGGCGTTTCTACTATCTTGAATCCTGGCTCAACCGTTGGATAGAACGAGTGCAGTATATGCTCGTTTCGTCCCGTCTTGTACGAGCCTTGTACAGCGTTACACCTTATCTCCAAAACGTTCACTTTGTTAATGTTTACAGGCACGTCCGACGTGTGTAATATATACGCTTCTAACTTTCGGTTCTTGGAAAAACCCAACATGGTACCGATCGTGTATTCCGTACATCCGAAATCGATATTGTATGAACAATAAATTTCACATTTCAACGTGTTTTTGTTGGGTCGTAGAGAAAATTTTGGGTCTGCTAGTTCTTTCTTCAGGTATGTTTCGATATCACTGATTTCGTACACACCGGTCGGTATATTGACGAGTTCTAACGTTTTACGTGCTCCCTTTAGTACGGGAAAGATGTTGTTTCTTCCGCTTTCCACGTTCGGTATAGAGTTGTACGTGGTAAAGTCCAGCAGTCCCGCGTACCATTCACCGTTCGTCAGTTCAAGCGGTGGAAAAAAGTCACAAACCAGTGCGCTTGGATCCGTTCCTGTGACAGTGACCGTAAGCGAAGACATCTTGTCGTTTACTGATCGTTCGATGTCAAAAACTCTAAACATAAATGTCCGCAGATGACCGTGTTCGATGGCTGTTTCTGTGCGTAATTGTAATGAATGTCGGTCACGTTCGATCCAAAGTACCGTATTAGCTCGACAGGAGGGCGCAGATTGCCGAATCCATCAAAGTACCAGACTCTGTCGCCTCGCTTCTTGTAGCATACCCAGTGCGTGCCCGGTCCGGTAGCGTCGTCCAGATTCACGATTACGCTATCGTTCTCCCACGGTGATGTACTAGGAAGTGTGTCGCGCATGTACACGCCTCTGAAATAAGGTATACGCAATAGTTTCGTGTACTCATAAAGATCTCGATCGGACAACGGACGCACGGGTATTTTGATTAGTTTTTTCGGTACGGTCGAAGGTAGAGTCCTGAAGCCTTTTTACCATCGGTCCGTCTTCGTCGACGCCTGCCCCAGTTGTCGTTGTCCTCCTCCTCCTCTTCCTGATTATCGTGCGTCGAACCGGCTTGCGTCGTCTGGTGCGACGTTTACGCACACCGCCACCGCAGCATAGCCCGCTGCCTAACGCTGATTTCGCCTTCATCGCTGCTGCTACGGCTGCCGCGTACGCTCTTTCACTGATGCCGGAATTCAAAGCTTTCACTCGTTCCCACGCTTTACCGGCTAGCACACGATCCGCTACACGTCGTCGTTCGTTGTCCTTGTACTTGCTGTAAGCGATATCGTGTTCACGACAAGCTTCGTCCAACTCGTTGATTCCTCGATCACCGCGAGCCAATCTCTGCTCTAGTTTCGTTCCGGGTCCACAGAACCTGTAGCCGGGCAGATGTAGTTCCACCGGTAATACGTCCACCGCTCGATTGATCAGTGTAGGTACTGACTTCGCAACGAATGGTACCGCGCTTTTAACTATTTTTCCGATAAGACCACGCCTTCCCTTTTTTTCGGCTACGTAGTTCGTACATGACTACTGTTTCGCTTGCTCTCGATAAAGGGATCTCCAATCGTGCTCGTCCTTAGATTTGTCCAGATCACTAATCAACTCGTTCGTCTCCGCCTTGTTCGTAAGTAGTAAGTCCGCCTCTTCGGCACCAAGTGAAGTACGCGCTGCGTGCTTATGCAATTTATAGATATACGATACCACTTTCTCCCAACGATGTTGGAACACTTTTGCGAGTTTGTACGTTTCGCTCTTCGCGTACCGCTTCGCCTCCTCCAATTGACGTGCGTTCACCGCGTCCGTAGCCCGTGCGCCACCGTCGCCGACGTTTAGAATAGTCTTTCCTTGTGCGTTGAAATAAGCGTCGTTTACCGCGGTGATCGTGTGTCGGTTCAAAAATTCCAAATTCACCGCGTCCTTGTTGTTGATTGGCGGCGCTAACTGTGTTATCCGCACGTTGCCGACCATTAGGTTAGAGTTCGTATCCTTCGGTATGATTTTCGAGTCCACGTATACTTTGGTCGCAGCGTCTCTCGCACGAATCGGTTCCCTCAGAGACTGTATGCGATGATCCCGCGCGTCGACGACAGCTCCGTTCTTCTTGTTCGGTACCAGCTGTGTGAAACGTAAGCACGAGTAGTCTACGTACTGCTTGTTGACAGCGTCCCCGAGATCGACGGGAGCGCCGACGTTGACGAGCTTACGACCTTTCGCGTCTATTCCTTGCGTCGTCGTCGTCGACGACGGATCGTCGGCAAACAGACAGTGGTCACGCACGAAGCGCAGTGGAACGGCATCGTTACCGTCTTGCGGTTCGCCCAAGTTGTGTATTTTTTTTCCCGCTACGTCGAAGTGCCCGTCCTCGGTCATCGAGATACCAATATCCTCCCGTAGACTGCGACGCGTCTCCCTTCGCGCTCTGACAGCGCTCTGGTGTCTGCCGAACTTGTCAACACTCATCTTGTGAATGATGCGTCTCGTCCGTTGTTCACGGCATTTATACGTACTCGCGTAATAAATCGATTAGTTTTGATACGATCGTACTGTCTATGCATTTTATTCCGACAACGGAGAGTCCGTCGCTATGTTTTCCTTTTACGATCGTATTTAGAAATTCATCGTACACGTATACGCGTGCGTCTTTGAAGAAATAAATCTTTCCGTCGATGTATCGGAACGCACTGTCGACGGCTTCTGGTAAGCCGACAAAACGATCTTTAACGTATCCGTGTTTCTTGATCGTGAACGTGCACTCGTCTATTTCGCCGTAATACATATCGTTGTACAACAGAAGAGTTCGACCCGTGTACGTGTGTATCGCAGCGTTTATTTTCGTCATCGTGCGAACATCGAGCGTTGTGATCGAACGCGGATACCCGTTCAGCGGTTGCAGACTGTGTATATCGAACATGTATACGTAGTTGTCTATGAATAGCACCACTTCTTCGGTTCGCGGTCTCTGGTACATCGCTGAAACGTTGGTGAACGTCAACGGTAAGAAAGTCAACCAATCCGTCAACAGAAGCGGCGACGACGGACTCGATCGCTTCGACTCGAGATCCAATGTCCACAAAAAGTTATCGTGCACAATATACAGGTGTCTGTTGATTATTAAAAATTGATTAACGTTCTTTAGCCGACATAAATCCGTCGTCCGAACGGTGTCGTTCGTTGTCGTCGCCGTCGTCGTTGACGTCGTCGTCGTAGCTGGCGACGGCGGCGACGGCGGCGGCGGCGGCGGCTTCCCGTACAAGCGTTGAATGCCTTTTATATCGTCGTCTCTCAGGTCGAACGGAGCGTCCGAGCGTGGTACGTAGAACGGGTACATGATCGAATCCTTCTCGAGGGAATGAGACAGTCCTAACGCGTGTCCGATTTCGTGCGTTAACACCTGAAGAAAACTGGTCTGATCGTCCGGTATTTCGGTTGCGTTCGTATAATTCCACGATTCGTAGTAGTCCATGTGTATTTCGGTAGTGTTATACGGTAAATCGGGCGGGTAGTAAGCGTGAGCGAGTATACCTCCTCGCCCGTCCAAATCGTACCCGCAGATCGTGCACCTGGAAGTCAGACACCTGTGTTTAAAATATTTCATAGCAATGACCATGTCGGCGTTTATGTCGTTGGGTCGATATTCGAATTCCAGGTTCGAATGTTTCTGCCATACAGCGAACGCTTGTCGTGACGCTTCTATAGCGCTGGCGCTACCGTGAAAGAACCGCCACGACAAACGTCTCTTGGCCCACGGTGTTCGTAAGGTGTACGACACGAAATCTTCGTTACCGCATCTCCGCGCACGCATCAGATTCATCGTTTCGTTGTTCAATTCTCCATTTACGGTTAAATTGTAATTCACTTGAAACGTGCGAAGGTAGGCGTCCATATCGATGGTGGTGTTGTCCGTGAGTCGTAAACTATCGTCGGGCACGTAACCGTATCGCACCAAGTAATCTATAGCGAAATCAACATCGTTAGCGTTAACGCTCGATGCGACAACGGCACTTGTGCACACGATAATAAACAGTAGCACGATATCCATGTTGTCACAACCAAACGCGGAATGTCCCCGGCGCATGTACGACAGTATTATTTATACACTTTATCGGCTTTCAGAATCGAACCGCTCTTATTATACGATTATGCCTGCTTCACGTAGTTCTTCCACTATAGAGACGATTTCGTTCGTGTGCCCACTGTTTCCAACACGTTGTGATGCCATTAACAGTCGCAATCTGTCCACCAGTTCGTTCGGATCGTCCCAGTGCACGTAATCGATTTTGTCTTTTTTTCTCGTTAACGTCATATACGATGTATCAATATTATTATGCCCCTGTCCTGTACGTTTCGGTGGAAACAGTTGCGATATTATTCGTTTATACTTTACACCTCTGTTCGCGTTCACCTGTGCGTTCGCTAAGTAATACTGCTTATGCGCGTTGGTGTTACGCAGTATATCTTTGTACGCTTTCAGATCTGATTCCTTGTAAATATTTTCATTAGGATGCTTCATGAACACTAGTTCGTAGAGTCCTGGTGTACCTTTGTATCGTTTACCGTTGATAAGAATCGAATCGTCCGTATCGATTTCGAACTGTGAATCACCGATCATCCATTTTCCGTTTTCGTGTCTTACACCGTACGTATAGTCCATCAGACGATCGCGTTCGGACGAAACGATCATACGCATGTACTTGTTCGCTAATGATTCACTGTCGTATTTGTCCTGAAAATATCTACGCGCTTCACGTCTTCCTTCCGGTGTGTCTAGCATTTTTTTAATGTTGAGACTGGGATCGCCCTCATCATCATCATCATCATCGTCCAATGTTTCGGCTATCACAGGCGTTTTCAGGAAACGCGGTGGCTTCGTTCGGGAACGAGATGGTGTTCCCGCATCGATTTTACTAATTGCACCTGTCGGATCCTCTTCCTTCTCCTCTTCCTCATCCTCTTCACGTTTCATCTTTTTCACTCTTGAAGGCTTTTCATTTGTTGATTTACGTTTCTTTTCAAGCAACGCTTGCGAAATATTTTGTAACGGTTCTAGAATCGGTTTGTAACTTTTGGATAACGATGCTTCTTCTTCGCGAATCCCATGTTTTAACGCACGGTATTTCTTCCGTATATCATCACTGATCGTGTCGATATCACGTGCTAGTCGTTTCTTCTTGTCGTCCATCTCGATAAACGGCAGAACATCAACTAAAGTCGTTGACAGCAGGTCATGTGTATTTAGCTGAACGTGTGACTTTTTTTTGTTTAATCGTTAGGCGCGACTACTATGAAACGGTCAAAACCGACTCTATACCTGTCAGCTTCGATAGAAGAATCCTTGTCCACAACGAGAAAGCCGTAACGATCTTTCCACGCCTCAGCGCACATATTCTTAAACGTGTCATATTTCATGTCCGTGTTGACGTGATCGTTGTACGCATGTTTCAAGTTGCGATCGTCCTGTTTGAACAACACTATTAGATTGGCATTGTCACGAACCAACTGTTTTGGCACTTGACTGTACGTCTGACAAAGGTAAAACGCGTCCACACCGCTGTGTCGTCCCACAGAGAAATACTTGCGTATGTTGTGTTGCCTTTCGCAAGACACGTCATCGAACACCATAATAGAATTGGGATCGACCTCGTCGGGAGGTGGTACCTCTTCGTTATCGTTGTAGGCGTGATAACCCATTCCTTCGTCGGAAAGTCGTGTCATCAGGGTCTCCAGCATCTGATATTTGGGTTGAAATAGTGATTTAGAAAACACGTATAAGTTAGCGAATCTCAATCCGTTTACATCGAACAACAGGTTGAACATGACGTTTGTCTTTCCGCACGCGGAAGGTCCGCAGATGATCGAACGAACGGTATCGGGCAGAAGACGTCCGTGTTTACGTTTTTTTCTGCCACTCCCACCATCGTCGCACAATTTCGAATAGTCCACGTCCTGTATTTTTAGTCTGTGCGCTTGTTGCAATATTTTCATGTTGTCGTTCTACGCACAGTCTATTTAATAGTCGCACTATATCGTAGCAGTCGGTAGATATGTAACTGCATACACATGTGTCCGGACCCGTTTCACAGTTCGGATCCGACCAAACACATTCTTTGTAGTGATCGAATCCGGTGCCGGTTGGTACGATTTCGCTGAGTCGGAACCTCGTCACGCGATTGGTAACCCGTTGCCAGTACTCGTACACCGTCAAGATCCTGCGCATGCGTTCAACGTCGTTTGCGGTCGTGTTCACGATGTACTCATCGTAACCAGGATGTGACACAATGTCTTTTACACTGTACACAGCGCGCATGTTGTCATCGTAACGCATCGACGCATACTAGTTCTATTTCCTCGAGTCGAATCGTTGTTATACCAAGTTCTTCTTGTGTATCCACGAATCGTGTTTACCATCGAATCCTAACCATCTGACTTTCACACGATCGCCTTTACGTTGTACGATCTTTTCTACCAAGTACACGTCACCAACGTTCGATTTACTGATTTCGTGTTCATAAAAACCACCTTTCAACACTTCTCCTGTATGATCCTTTAGCGAATAAGTGACGGGTACGCTGCCGGTACGCACTGTGTGAACGAGGAATATCTCGTTTGTCCAATTCGGTGTGTATCCTTTAGCGAACGTCATTTTGTGTTTGCTTATACGCACACGATCGCCTACTTTGAACTTCGGTCGTTTATAATCGATGCTCCTCGCTGTGTTCACACGAATCCTGCGTAACACTGTACGTTCGTTGGATTCGTTCACCTGTTGCGGTTTCATTCCAATCGTTCTGTGCACAGTGTTGTTATACGTGCTGACTAGTTCTGGTAACATATCCAACCAACGGTAATGACCTTGTTCGCTGAACGCGCGATACATGTGCGTTTTCAACGTACGGTTGAAGCGTTCCACAATGGAAGCCTTTTTCTCACTGTACGTGGAATAGAGTGTGACACCATATCTGCTCAGCAATTTTTCTACGGTACTGTTGTAGTACTCTTTCCCGTTGTCCGTCTGCAGATATTTCATTTTATTAGCACGCAGAATCGGTTCCAGAGCTCGTGCGACCTCTACACCCGTCTTCGTTTTCAATGGAACGGCGTACGCGTACTTGCTAAACGCGTTAATCATCGTCATAAGGTACTTGAATCCCTTGTTCGCCTTTGCGTGCGGTATCATCTCTACCAAGTCTGCTTGGTACAAGTCGTGAAGTCCCTTCAACTCGACCGCACGTCTCGGAAAATTCCTTCTTACCGGTCTGTGCAACTCCGTCGCGATAGTCTTGCGAACGCTCTGGTGTATATTCTTCACAGCTCGTTTCATTCTCGTGTCGTCGTGCGAACCGTGATTCGCAATACGCTGGAATGTAGTAAACTGTCGGCTCGGTGCTGAAGGTAATTCTCATCGATGCCGTCCTGGCACGTCCACCTTCCATCACGCGACTGTCACACCGCCACCGCTCCACACCCGCTTATATCATCTCGACCGAACGGAAGAACATCGCGTTCTTTTTCCGATTGCGCAAGTACGTTAAAACATGAGCTAAACTGATTTTCATACGCTCATTACGCACGAGGCTCATACCGATGTAGTATCTCGGGAGCGCGTGTTGTTTCGAGTCCAACGCTCTTACAGTCTTAACAGAATTCATGTCTTTGAACATGACGCTACGTATAACGTTGTCGCGGTACTCGTGCATTTCCGCGACTATGACGTTATCGTTCTCAGGTAGCCACTCGCACATGTGTTTAGCTTTGAGTTCAGCGATTGGGCGTTGACTTCTCGATTTCGTATGCAGGTGTATCAGATACGAGTTCAACAACCAAAATTCGTCCGCCATAGAGCCCGTGCAATGCTGCCACTGTTCGTACAAACGCTGGTCTTTCACCGTGTACCCTTGTTCGTGCGAATACCGCAGACCAAAGTATTCGCAATACTTGCGGAGTGTAGGCAATGCCTCCTTCAGAAAGGCTACCGAAAATAACCCCTGCGCCTTGTTGTTCACCAACGCGAACTGTTTCCCTCTCGCTAGTGTCGGTAACGAGGACGGTGGGCAGTGCAGGTCAAAACTTACGTTGTAGCTAGGATCCAGTGCGCACTTTGGCACTATCATCATCACGCTTCTGTATATTTCCATCGGTGTGCGTATCGGAATAGTGCGCTCCGTAAGGACGATGCAACAAGAAGCGTGTGGTATCGAACTTCCGTAGGCGAGCATGTCCGTGTATACAGTAGCGTAGTTCATCTGTCCGTGTGAATCGTGTAAGCCGTGCACACGCTGAACAGCGTTATAGAGTTCAGGAATCGGACGGAAACGTGAAAGAAAATTCCATCCGTGACGTACGGTACACTTGAACATATTCTTTTCGTAAACCACAAGTTCTATCGGTACGTTATTTTGTTCGCACTCTACGATAAATTGAAGCCACCGTGATTTGTTGTGTATACGATCGGATACTATCATCAACAGCACGATCGGCGGCAAATCACTGCGGTGTTTTTTTATGTGACGCCAACAACGTGCGTGATATTTGTCAACGCCGAATTTGTAACGTGTACAGTAGTTGCCACAAAATCGTCTTTTCTTCACAAAATACACGGAACATAAGTTGGACCGTATCGCGCTTCGTGAAGCTTTGGTTATTGTGAAATGTTTCCCATCATCATATCGATAGACGTCCATCGTCTCGATGATCTGCGATGTGAGTGATACGCTATTAATCGTGATCATGATATTTATAGTGTATACGCATATTGTTTGAGTAATTTTTTTTATGTGTCTTCACTCACACTTTTGGAGTGAATACTGTCGTTCGGTAGTAGTAGTAGTAGTAACACCTAGTACTACTAGTACTACCCAAACGGGTATGTTTGTACATGAGTTTATGTTGGCTCTGAAAAGAGCCGTTTTTGCGTGCGTCGACTTCTACAAGTGTTCACGAACGAAATCGCATGCGGGCATTGACGCCTTATGGACTTGGGCGGGATCATCACCCACTGCCCAATCCATAATTCGTATTTTACACTTGCAGCATCTTACAACATCACCATCGTCTTCGTAAATAAACCCAGCTTTGGCTAGGTCAAAAATTTTTACGTTCGCATTCGGAAATTTATGAACGAAAAATTTAATGTTACCACGACGACTGATGTTGTAAAAGCTTTTTAATCGGCTTGCAAAAGAATATGTGGACACATCCATATCTGAAGCAAGAATGTTGGTTTGTCGCGTTGCATTTCACCTCCTCAGCGATAGCTGCGCGCGCATCCGTAGTGGGGATGGCTGTCGTCAATTGGTCGGTATGAAATAAAGCACGGTAGTGGGAGCAGATAGCTGCGCACGCAGTTGGTAGTGGGGGATCGTCGGTGGTAATAGTTCGGTAGTGGGAGCGGATAGCTGCGCGCGCTACTGTCATAGATAGTAAAAGTAGAGCGACGATCACTGCCAGCGTTCACCTTCAAGTCTCGCGCAGTGTAACTTTCACGTGTCGCATATAAAATAGTGCTTATTTTCTAATTTCGTATCAGTATTCAATTGTTCTTCAAGCGAGCAAGTAATTGTTAAAGTTTCGTGTTTTCATTGTTGTTGATAATGCAGTCATTTGCTGTTGAATGTAAATAATCGTTACGCGGCGCGTTGGTATTGCGCGTTTACACGCCTATCACAGATGACGAAGAATGTGTCAACGATGTCCATAACCTTTTTTGATGAAATGCACGATACGTTACGTACGGACATTCTAAACGAACTGACACGTTTGCTTTCTATAAAGTGGCATATAACGGTTAAAGCGAGATTTGTCAAGTACATCGTAAACGCTGACACGGACCAGGACGAAGAAGTGACGACTGAAGCTTATTTTCACGGACGATGTCATACGACACTGATCGCTGACCAAGATGTATTGCCCGATCGTTTAGAAGCTTCATACGAAAAGATCATTGAATCGATTGATAAATTCACACGCGAGGGTAGCGGTTGGGTGTTAGACCGCATAATCTCCTTAGAACTCGTTCTCTCACGATACCAACCGCTAACCGCCTCCAGTTTCATTCGTACACCTCCTGAATTGTCTCGTACTAAATCCATCATCAACGTGAACAATACAGGCGATCAAATGTGTTTCGTATGGTCGGTGCTGGCCGCTCTGTTTCCACAACAATCAGACCACAAAGATCGTGTATCCAAATACAAGCCGCATATCTGCAGTATCAATACTTCTGATATAACTTACCCCACCCGTCTATCCGACATTGTGAAGTTCGAACGAGACAATCCTAACGTTTCTATAAATGTTTTCGGTTACGAAGAATATGAAATTTACCCTTTAAGAATAACTCCTTCCAGCGGCAGACAACATCACGTTAATCTATTACTTCTTACCGCTGACGACCGAAAACATTACTGTTTAATAAAAAATACAAGTCGCTTATTCTCTTCACTAAGCAACCACAACGGGCGTTCTTTCTATTGCAATTACTGTCTGCATAGATTCTGCGAAGAACGACTCCTTACCGAACATATCCCCCACTGTTCACCATATGGTGAACAGAAAATTCGTTTACCCACGACAGCGGAGGAGGAGAATGTGATGTGTTTCAGAAATTATACATACTGCCATAAGGTCCCTTTTGCGATATACGCAGATTTTGAATCATTTATCGTCCCTTGCCATCGCTGCGACGCTCCTCCGCACACATCGTCCACCACAACGGAGTCGTTACATCTTCCTTCAGGTTTCTCCTACCTCATAGTCGACTACGAGCGTAACATTTTCAAACCCCAGGTCGTTTATCGCGGTGAGAACGTGGTAGACGTTTTTCTCAATAGACTGGTCGCTGAAGAGCGAGAACTTTTCAGAATCATCCGATCCATTGTCCCTATGACTATGAGTGACCGTGATTTGTTATCTTTCGCAAATGCCCTCGTATGTCATCTCTGTGAAGAACCACTGAACGAAATCGACAAAGTGCGCAACCATTGTCATCTGACAGGACGATACCTAGGCGCAGCTCACAACATCTGTAACCTTAACTTCAAGACTCCACGACACATACCTGTATTTTTTCACAACTTACGAGGTTACGATGCACATCACCTAGTACAAGGGTTGGGTAAATACGACGATCTCGCTTGTATCGCTACCACTAGCGAACGCTTCGTATCAGTCTCGTTGGGTCGTCTGCGTTTCGTAGACACGCTTCAATTTCTGAACACGTCCTTGGACACACTTGTTGGAAACTTGCACGCGAGCGGTGCGGATTTCGATTTAACGAAGCAATGTTTCGAAGAACACTTCGAGCTACTCTTACGTAAGGGCGTGTACCCTTACGATTACATGACGGGTAGCGAGAAATTCAACGAAACACGTCTGCCCGCACGCGAACACTTTTTCAACAGGTTGAGTGAATCGCCAGTATCTGACGAAGATTACGCTCACGCGCACAACGTGTGGCGTACTTTTGGAATCAGTACACTGGGCGAATATCACGATCTGTATCTTAAAACAGACGTGCTGCTACTGGCCGACGTCTTCGAGGCGTTCCGTGAGATGACCATGCGGTACTACCAGATCGATCCGGCTCATCTTTACTCGCTTCCTGGTGTCGCTTGGCATGCGATGTTAAAGATGACCCGTATGCGACTGGAGCTGTTGACGGATATAGATCAGCATCTCTTTATAGAATCGGCTGTTCGCGGTGGCGTTAGCATGGTACCCAACCGCCACGCCAAGGCCAACAACCCACTAATTGTCGATCAGTACGATGCTTCAAAGCCAACCTCTTTCATATTGTACACGGACTGCAACAACCTTTACGGTGCAGCCATGTCACAACCGCTCCCTTACGCCGACTTCAGATGGTTAGATCGTAACGAGATCAACTCACTGGACGTGCGTACTCTGTGCGATGACGGTGACATGGGCTACATACTCGAGGTCGACTTACACTATCCACCTGAACTTCATGACCTCCATTCCGATTATCCATTGGCACCCGTCCGTTCCTGTGTCCATCCTGACGTACTTTCACCGTACTCTCGACGACTCCACACACGACTGCACTATACAAAAGGGTATAGCGGATCGGAAACGCCTTCGTCGTCCGTTCCCAAGTTGCTGACGACTTTGGACGACAAGCAAAATTACGTTCTCCATTTTCGAAATTTAAAATTGTATCTGAGTCTCGGTTTAGAATTGAAAGCGATACATAGGGTGTTGAGTTTTAAACAGAGAGCGTGGATGAAACCGTTTATCGATTTCAACACGCAAAAGAGAGCAGCAGCCACCAACAGTTTCGAAAAGGATTTTTTCAAACTGATGGTCAACGCCGTCTATGGCAAATCGCTGGAGAACGTGAGGAAACGAATAGACTTCCAACTAGTCTCTAACGAACAACGGCTGCAGAAAATTGTTTCCAATCCTCGGCTAAAGCGTATGATCCGCTACACCGATAACTTGGTCGGACTGGCCTTACGAAATAGGACGATATTCCTTTCCCGTCCGGTGTACGTCGGCTTCACAGTACTCGATGTCAGCAAATTGATAATGTACAATTTTCATTATCGGTACGCTGTCGCCAAGTACGGACAACGATTGACCTTACTAATGACTGACACAGACAGTTTGCTTTACAGCATTCAGACTGACGATTTGTACTCAGATATGAAAGAGGATCTCCACCTTTTTGACACATCGGACTATCCCGTGGATCATCCTTGTCATTGCGACGACAACAAAAAAAGTCGTGGGGAAGTTCAAGGATGAGACCAATGGAAAACCCATCAGGGAATTTGTCGGACTCAGGGCGAAGTGTTACTCGCTCTTGTTGTCCGACCGCACCGACAAAAAGGTGGCGAAAGGTGTGCCAAGGACGGCAATAAAAAAAAGGTTACGACAGCAATTGTACAGCGAGTGTCTTTTTGACAGTCGTACCGTATTCACCTCTGCTGACTGTATACGAAGCAATCATCATAAGCTGTACACGCAACGTATAACAAAACTTTCCCTGTCTCCTTATGATGATAAGAGGTATGTACTGGACGACGGTGTAAGTACACTCGCGTACGGGCATTACATGATAGCCGCAATAACCAACGACGCTGCTGGTCCTAAGGCAAAAAAGAGAAAGTACACGGACCGATAACTAACGGTAAAGATGATGTTCAGCATTACACACACACACACACACACACACACACACACACACACACACACACACACACACACACACACACACACACACACACACACACACACACACACACACACACACACATTAACTTTATGTTCTTTATTTACTTATTTTACAACTTTTGATACGTTTTACAGAATGAATAACAAGAAAATTATGAAAAATAGGACAGCAGAGCAACGTCGAGTACGATGGTAAATATAACATTTTTTTTTCTTTATTTATAATGCACAAAAAGAATATTCCATTCGATTGATGTGTGTTTTTTTTTATAGTTCACAACGGTTACGTCGTGCTTTATCAGGACCCGGCTCGAGTCGGTAAGGCCGTTTTCATTAATAAACTCTTGTCCTAATGCGTTTACCTCCGGTGTTCAATTATATATATATTTTTTTTTATTTCAGTGATACCGACGAGGCACCTGTCACCGCTGATACTAATATGGATTCTCCCGTATCTCCAGAACCCGATTCGAGTCGGTAAGACAATTGTCATTTTAATAAACTTTTGTGTTTTTTTTTTTTACCTCCGGTGTTCAATTTATTTTTTTTTTTCAGCAATGATGATGCTGCTGCTGCCGCTGCTGCTGTAATTCGTCCCCAATCTCCGCAACCTGTCACGAGTCGGTAAGACAATTTTCATTAATAAACTCCTGTGCTCTTACGTTTTACCTCCAGTGTTCATTTCATACATGTTTTTTTTTAAGTGATGCTAACGCTCCAACTGGTGCTGTTGCTGCTGCTGCAGATTGTCGTCGTCCCCTATCTCCAAACAGCCTGCAATGTTTTAAACGCGCATTATTTCGATTACAGGCTAGTGTGTTGCGGTAAGTCAGTTTTCATTAACAACAAAGTCTTATACTATTGCGTTTACCTCATGTGTTCAATTTATACTTTTTTTTCAGCGATGCTCTAGCTGCAGGAGTGGCGGTATTTCACCCTCGACCCGGTACGAGTCGGTACGTTTGTTTTTAATTAACATTCAATTGTTCTCTTGCGTTTAAATCTGATATTAAAATTGTTCCTTTTTTTTGTTTCAGTAATGTCGAGTCCACAGAAGGTGAAGTTATGGAGGAGGACAATCAAAGCGATGCTGATACGCTTGAATTGAATCATAACGGTAATGATGATAGTGACAGTGATGATGACGATGTAGAAGTCCTCGACATAAATATGTAAGTCATCTTCTTATGCGTACATACTGCTTTGTTTTATTTGCGATTATACATAATTTCTATGTTGTCTTTTTTTTTTAGTGACATTCGCCCGATACCAGCACCGCCACCTCCACAACCACAACCGATTACGCCGCCGCAATCACCACCACCGCCACCACCGCAGATGCAACCTCAACCACGCCCACAGCCCATTTATCAGCAACAGCAGCAGCAACTATTGCGCAGAGATCCCCGTTTGTGGACCCCTCCAGAAGACGCGCTACCCGTCTTCTTTGAAGTGCTACACGCAACCGAACCGAGGACGCACGATGACCCAACAACATTGAGACTCCTTCTTAGAAGGAGTCTACCGACATGGTGTTGGCGTCGCGGTGAGCCCTGTCCTGTTCAAGGTATGATTCCTCCACACAATACATGCAGTATATGCATAGAATCATACAATGACGGGCAGAGGCTCCTCGGTTTGGTATGTGGCCATACATACCATTACCGATGCGTCCTCAATTGGTTCCAGGCGGTAGCGATGGAGGGGACACCACCCGCATGCCCACAATGCAGGATGTACGTATTCGGAAAGCCGAATCGTACGTTTTATGGGCGTATGCATATTTAAGGTATATTACAGTGTTAATAAAGGTTTTAGTAATCCATCCTACTTGTAACAACCACATGTCACTAATACTCTTACTTTTTTGTTACAGATGGAAATTAACCACCCGGATGGAGACTTGTAAAAAAAAAAAATACCTGATTGTGAAATGTATAAATTTGTATATATTTTTTTATCGTATAATATTTTTATGTTTATATATTTGTAAATATTAATTGTAAAGTAGATATTTTTTTCTTTTATGTTTATATTTGTATAAATTTGTATATATTTTTTTATCGTATAATATTTTTATGTTTATATATTTGTAAATATTAATTGTAAAGTAGATATTTTTTCTTTTATGTTTATATTTGTATATTTATAATAAACTTGTACATATTTTTTCATTGTATAAGTGTTTATTTTCAACTATCCTTTTCGCATACTACAATTTACTTAACACATAGACACACAGTTGTCAACAATGCTGTTTATATATTTACGTGTTTCTTACAGGGAAACTGAGAGTTCATTGCTGGACGTCACACGACGGGAAATTCAAAAATTGTGGTGGTGGGAGTAACCATGTTTATACATTTACTTAACACATAGACACAACATCGACGATATCGGCACGACAGTGTAAATATATACGAAACCAGTACACTATAACACCGAGTTGGCAACAATGGCGAAACATATATTCAACCCGTACACTATAACACCGAGCCGACAACAGTTGGCAACACCGACGACGCTTTTCCAACATGGCCGAACTTCCGGAAAAACCCCTTACATATACATAACCATACACTATAACACACGCACGAATCGGCAACCCGGCCGTACCTTAACCACTACACTCTTACACCACTTGACAACATCGCAGCTTTTCCAACATGGCCGCCGTCGCCCCACCACGACGGGCGGCCATCAAGCCACCACCAGGCCGCCGCCCAGCGACGATGACGACGTCAACGACGACGTCAACGGCGAACGGCGAACGTCGAACGGCGAACATAGCCACGCCTCCGCCAATCAACGCACACATTACCCCACTTTAGGCGGCGACGACGACAACATGGCCGACAGACTACTACCGCATGGTTACCCCCACCACCACAATTTTTGAATTTCCCGCCGTGTGACGTCACTTCCGGCAATGATCTCTCATTTTCCCCCTACTATAAATGACAGATATTTTCTAGTGAAATATGAAGGAGAATATTCTGAACTGAAGAAAATAACAGTTGGAGTTCCGCAGGGTAGTATTTTGGGACCGGTCTTGTATTTGGTATATACACGGGACCTTCCTACCATAGAAGATGCAACCATTACCACCTTTGCAGATGATACTGCAAGTCTAGAGACTGGAAATAAAATTGAAGAAGCTGTAGTAAAACTTCAAAGAGCCTCTGATGCTGTGAGCAAATGGACCAAAAAATTGCGCATTAAATTAAATGAGATGAAGTCAGTCAATGTAAATTTTACAAGTCTAAAGATTGGTCATCAGATACCAGTTATAATTAATTCATTAAAAATTCCTTATGCTAATACAGTAAAATATTTAGGAATGACATTAGACGCAAAACTTAAATGGAAGGAGCACGTCAAAAAGAAAAAGCAGGAGTTGAATCTAAAGGCAAATGTATTGGCTCTTGGGAAGACAATCCCAACTGTCAATCCATAATAAATCGCTGTTGTATAAGCAAGTAATAAAGCCTATTTGGACCTATGGGATATAGCTCTGGATCTGTGCAAAGAAATCAAACATAAATATAATTCAAACATTTCAAAACAAGGTGCTTCAGTGCACCATGGTATGTAAGAAACGACAACTTACACAGGGATTTAAAAATTGAACTTGTCATTGAGGAAATAAAAAAGTAGGCAGTGAAGCATGGGCAATGCATCTTGCAGCATGTACACCCTGGGAAACGGGCGCGACTGCTGGATACAACTAATGCAGCTAGAAGGATGAGATGAACTAAACCAATTGATCTGATGGATTAATTGTATTAAATAATGCTATAATTTAAAATAGTTAAATGGGGAGATTATAGCCAATGGGTTATATCTCTTGATTAGTGTCTTTAATTATGAAATGTAAATTACTAGATGGGTAGTACTCAGTTGTAATAAAAATAAATAAATTACAAAAAATTTGAATGGATGTTTCCCATCTGTGAATATCACGAGCATCGATTTGTATTACAAGTATAGGCTAATATTTGTGCATGTTTGTGTTACAAAGTATGTCATTTGCAACGATGTAGAATAACAAAGTATAAAGTGTAAGTAGGTATTCTAATACTCTTACTGTAATTTTCAGATGGGTGAATTTTCTTTTCTCGTGTGAGTTTTACTTTGACTGTACAAATATCAACCAGTGTAGGGGAACATACTGTATCCCCCACACAGCTCTCAGTGCCAGTGCTGCTGCACTTCCCCTCACCGGATTAAATGTTAACGTAGCCATGTAGTATATTCACAATACTACATTCTCCTTCATCTTTCTGTTCTATAGACTGTCACTGTCCACAATGTCTTCATTACTTGACTGTAGTAGTTGAATCACAAACACTGAGACCATAACCGCAGCAGCACCACTGAAAATGATTACCAGTACCTTAAACATCGGTGGACTGACGACTATGTTCTTGTCCAAGAGTGTCAGAGGACTATGCTCTCCCTTCAGCTCTAAAAATAATGAAATAGCATTTTTTTTTGCTATTAAATTATAAAAATTGAAATTTTCAAAAGAGTACTATCCCTTAATTTAATCCTTATCTTGGATGAACAATTTTACTATAACTTTTGTAATATTTCTAAATGTAAGAGAAATAAAGACACAAACACAAAATATGCATCCACCAGACCATTGAAAATGTCCCTAACAGCTCGGCCTTAACAGACGTTGCCTCTGTGCGAGTTTGTCGTATCAGTATACGTTCTACATAAGGGTTACAAGTACGGAATCTTAGCAACGAGTTGCCCGTTTGCTAAAATCCATTGGGTATTAGAACTAAAATAATTAAATTATTAATTAAATAGTGCTTTATCGTGTTAGTGAAGATTTCCTCAAAGGGTCAAGTGTATTTACAGTAATACATCTGTGTGAACGCGAGGACACATCAAGACTCGGGAAGGTGTACGTACAATACACCGAAACTACATTAATTTAAATTACACCCATTATCAACCCCTGGGAAAGAGATAAACCCTATCGGTGTTTCGCCGTGAGCGCGTGTGTTCAGAGTTCCACGTGTTGTCAGATCAGCAGATTCAACAGGCAGCAAGAGGTGGAAGTGAAACGGTCCAGGGGTTTCGTCTGTGGAATTCAACGCTCAAGTAAAATAGACTATTAAGATCAAAGAAACATTCAAATCACTTACAGACATTATTAAATTTAGAATAAATAATTTTGTTCATTCATAGACAATATAATTAAAATATATACCTTACTCCAGATAAAAGACTCTTATATTATTGTGTTTTTAATACTATGCCTTCTATTTGTTCTGTTGCAAAATAATGTATTTGTTCTGTTGTTACGTTCTCATATAATTACCACCTTCATACAGGCATTTGTTATATTGTTACACCAGCTACTGTAGTCTCTTATTAAAAAATACTGTGGGCCAAGATACTCAGCCCAAGAGTTCATGCCATGAATAAGATCCTAATTGGCTTTAAAGCACTGGATAGCTACTTAGATCTTTATCTTGGTGACAGAATGGCAATCTTCCCATGACTCAGAATGGCAGGGTAACAGTCCTGAATTGGCTGCTGATAAGGCATGTACATAATTGTCTGCTAGTCCCATTGTTAACTTCCACAAGGAACAACTCTTTCGTGTACGTGGAATTGCCTGTGACATCAGGCATCTGGCTTAGAGGTCAACAGTCCTATAAGGTCACATCAACAACTTGGCACTTCAAACTACCTTTTGTGCAACAGTGATTGTTTGGGACAACCGTTCTCCAGCTTGGGCTGTTCGATGTATAGTCCTGCATGCCCCTCAGCAGCAGCCAAGTGGTTTTGCTTCCAGTTCTTTCTGGTCCATTAAACAAAAGCCTCATTGTCCAACACTGTTTAGCAATTTAGAACACTGTCATGAGCATACCCTGCAGATGATGGAACATTTCAACAAATATCAGCACAAACCTTATAGCTGGTGGTTGATACAATTGCCAGACTTCATGTTTCTATGGTTGCTATTCGAATATAATAAACAAAGTAAGCTATGGATGTGTGTACAACAAAGTAAAAGAAATATAAAATAATTTATATCCATGCAAAGTGAGTTGGGTTGATAAAGTAAGGAATGATGAAGTTTTAAGAAGAACAGGGAAAGTGAGAAGAATCCTGAAGGTAATAGAAAATAGGAAAAGGAATTGGTTAGGTCATTGTTTAAGAAGAGGCTGCTTGCTTACAACTGCCATGGAGAGTGTCATAGAATGAGAAAAAAGAAGAGGGTGTAGAAGATTGAAGTTAGTAGATAGCATTAAAATCAGAGGGTGTTACGAAGAAACAAAAAGACTGGCATGCGATAGGACAGCTTGGAGAGCTTTTACCATTTTAAGACCTGCTGCCTTAGGGCAGAACACCAAATAAAAAAATATCCATGCTGTTTGGCCATGGTCGAATGCTTTGTTCTAAACGTTTCACCCATCCACCAGATGCCTTTCTCAGTAGAAAAATTTTTAAAGCGTTCGAAAAATGGATGGAGAGCCAAATGTACCCCCAACTAGGGTAAAAGCAATAACTGAGGTTTGTTTTTACCTCGGTTAGGGGTATGTTCAGCTCTCCGCCCATTTGCTTTCCAAACATCTCCAGTGGGTGGCCGAAATGTTTAGAAAATGATGAAACAAAGCAATCGACCATGCCCAAACAGCCCAGATATAAATTCTTTTATCGATGACTCCAGCCGTGATACAACAGAATAATAGTCAATAAACTTCTGCACAAAGCACAAAACAAACAACAGACAAAGACAGAAAACAACAAATTCATAACACTAACATACATCAATAACCACATTGAAAAAATAGCCCATAAATTCAAAAAAGCAGGATACAGAATCATTTACAAAACTACAAGCAAAACAGAACACACACTATCAAAACATACACACAAAGCACAAAACAAATTTGATCCACCTGGTGTTTACAAACTAAATTGCTCAGATTGCAACAAATTCTACATAGGCCAGACAGTGCATTGCTTCAAACAAAGATACACTGAACACACAAAGGCATTACGCTCCACTACCAAATCCACCTTTGCAAACCACCTCATTAAACCAAACCACAGATACACAAATATCAACCTTAACATGGATATTCTACACGTACACACAAAAGGCTGAGAACTAGATACTCTTGAACAATTGGAAATATACAAACACACAAAAACACATAAAAACGACATCCTAAATGAACAGACACATTTCAAATCACACATATTATTCGAACATATCACACACCACACACACAACATCGATCCTTCAAAAGTCGACGCTGTCGCCAAGAACAGCGCTCCCAGTGGCAGCCTCTCACAAAACTTATAATAAGTGAAAACTGGTTCAGGCTATAAGGTAAAACTTTTATGTTTTTACCAATAAAAAACTTTGTGTTCCGAGTCGGTAGTGACATAATTATATTTATATCAAATAATCACAGGTTAATTTTGGAATAGCTATTGTAGAACAGTCTGTTAACAGGCATTAATGCAATTAATTATGTGACACAGCAAACAGGTGATACCTGAAAGATGATGCTGATATCTTTTATTAAATAAAAGATTAAATATGACGTTATAAAAAGTAAAGTTTAGGAAAGTAAAAGGTAGTACTGTAATTACTGCCCTAAACAATTTAATTATAACGTGTTTTTCCTAGTCAACCAATTCGTGTACAGCTAGATGTATTTCTTGTCGTGGCTAGCGTCTCCCGAGCGGTAAGGAGGCTACCAAGTATCCTACGATACCATTTTAAGTGATAGAAGTGGTGGCCTGTAGGTGTTACAGACAAATGAAACACAAATCTAAGATTACTAATTCATAAATATCACTATTACATTAATGACTCGGAACACTAGGTTTTTTTATAAATAAAAGCATAAAGTTTTACCTTACAGCCTGAACCGGTTTTCTCCTTTTCTGAAAAGGAGAAAACCGGTTCAGGCTGTAAGGTAAAACATTATGCTTTTACTTATAAAAAACCTAGTGTTCCGAGTCGTTAATGTAATAGTGATATTTAGTTAAGTAACGGACACGTCATGGACAACGAAATCCAACTAATACATATGTTTATTAATTTCGTAACTTCTGTTTCTGTCTGTTACATATGTTAAGTAAAATTTCTTTATAAGTTTCAAGCGTTAATCAGTGACTTGCTCTATATGTATTCTTACATCTGTACTTGAAAAGTCATATATTTTAAGTTTCTATATGGACTGACTTCTTTAACATCATCCAATCAAAGAAATAATTGTTAAAACGTTATGTGCATACAAAGGTGCAATAGGCAATCAATATTCTCAAACAATTAATTCATATTAATTTTTTTTTTTTTTAACTTTTAATTTTCATTTTAATTTTCATTTTAATTAATAAATGTACTTGTTTAAAATATAGATAGATATAATTAAAAATATAATAAAATACATATAAGATAGAATTTCTTTCAGATGTCACAAAATTGATATTTGATGTCAATAATCTTGTTATGTTTCTCTCTTTATTTCTCTTTATTTCAGAGATAATTAATAAGACAAAGTGAAATACAAATTTGATCTAACGAAAAACTAGATAAAACAATATTATAATCTTTTATAGTCTCTCTCTCTTTTGTATTAAGTTTACAATTTTGATTATTCCTTAGTCCTACCTCCCTCTGTGTTTAGAAGTGCCATTCTGTGATACGAGCTGCGACTGAAGAGCAGTACCGAATAGTTTGGTGCGATTTGCCGTACCGAACTTTATACTAATTTAAACTTTATAAAAATCGAATAGTTTGACTTTAAAATTTTAAAACTTGTAGATTCACAGTAGTCGAAGACGAAAGTGAAAATTTACAGGACACACGGCTGTGTCGCCCTGGATCACTCGATAGACCAAATGATGAAGGCTCGAGCCTTCAGGAGTTTTTATAGTTTCAAAAGGCATCATCCACGTAACTGGGCTACTCCCTTGCTTCGTCCAATCAGAGCTTGCTACTCACCGAATTTACCCAGGCTAGCTAGTGGAGAAGGGGTGGGGTTCCTTGATAAATATTAACACCACCTACGTCAGTATCAAGAAGTGTGAGTGGTAACCAGAAATCCAATTCGCTTATATACAGTTTTTCTTTTTTTTTTTAAGGGCGCCACTCCATGCAGGGAAAACCAACGGGCGAACACGGAGATTCAATCCCGTCCCAATAAGGTTGACCACTAAACCACTTGATAAGGCAGTTTGCTCAAATTTACTATACCAATCATGTATGGTATACAAAATAAGAAATCATATTCTATTTTAATAAGTTTTGCTTGTATCTCCAAATAACAATGAGAGTAAATGACTGTATATCATTAGCTGATGCCGCAATAATAATAAATGTTTAAACTGACAATAACTTAAATCTAAATAACTTAGGTAATACGCTATACTAATATATACAGTATTTATGTGGCGCAGAAGTGATAATCCCTCAGAGAGTAACTCTCCGCAAGTCCGTGTCGAAACACCAGTCGTGGCACAGTTTAGGAAATTAATCAAGGAAAAGATACACTCACCACAAGTTCTCCGCGTAATGCATGCACAATCGAACAGTAAGCGTATCGGAAGTCCAGGTCGGTCGCGGAACGCGGTGGCAGAAAGAAGTCTCCAGATGAGAGCACCAAGCCCCAGGTGTAAAAAATGCTCCAAAGTAACAGCAATCAGGGTCCCAGACAGTTCAGTAATCAAAATTAAAACCCTGTAAATTCATTAAATAATAATATTGTGCATATAACATCCTCCTATGCAAACATTGAACACTAATTCATTCACTAGAATGTGGTTTACATTTTTTTTCCCCCACCAAGTTTATCTACCAAAATATTCAAATTACAATATTTACATTAAATTTCTGACCACAGCCCGGTAATTACGTCGCTGTTAGCTTTAGTTACAACAGCTGTGGCGGCACTGCCTACTTGATCGTGCCTTTCGTTGCTACTCCTACTGAACTCGAGGTTCTCAATGTAATTGTTACCTTTTGATTAACATTATTTACAACGATATTAAATTATAGGTAATACTATTTACAAAATTACTTTCTACAGATATATTACAATATTAAAAGTTTACTTTGTACAAATGAGGAATACACTTTCACGTAAAGACAAGATGTTGTGCTTCTCAGTTGAGGGAGCATGTGCCGTCCCACACTTACGATATTAACCATAAATTAAGCTTTTAGTTACAAATAATTTATTAATAAGTTGAAGTTAAAATGTAAATATAATAGTAATTCAATTAATTGGCTTGAGATATTCTGTGAACACATAACACTGTGAGGTTGACAAACAGTACTGTCCATACATGATCGGCAAAGTATAAACAAGTACATAAAGTTATAATTTGGAACAATTTACACTCGCTTTTCCCACAATGGAAAATAGATTAAGATATTTTCGGTAAACTGCCTTACCTTTTCGCACTTGGCTAAGTGCATAGATCCTCACGTCGAGAAAAGGGTTGTACTGCAGCGCTCGAAACGTTGACTCTCAGTAGTAGGCGAACTTGACCTGCAATGACTCATTTCAAGACTGCCACAATCTTGGGTTCCTACATAGTTAGGCTTCCTACCGAGTTGGGGTCTTATCAGTTGCTGATAACGGACCGGCTGGGTAGATCGTAACAGCTGTGCTCTAGATATCGATATTGTTTGCATGCACAACAATGATAACAATACTCAGGTTGATCAGGCCTGATTTCGACAAAGTATTGAGCTATTTTACTGTTACAAATTACCCCCAACTCGAAGAAAATTTCCTGAAATTTTCTTAAGCAATGAATCGCTTCAGATCAGAAACATGCCAATTTCCCAAGTTCGATCCATCTTCCTTTTTAAGTTGATAGACCAGTGGTGATACCTTCTTAGAAATGATAAACGGACCTGTAAACTTTGGTGCCAGCTTGGTGGAAAAGTAGTTTACAGCGTTTGACTGGGGAAAGTTCCTCTTCAAAACCCTTTCACCTACTCTGAAGTCCTGTTGTCTTCTCCGTAGATTATACCTCACTGCGTTCTTCTGGTGTGCTGATTTAAGCTGGGTTTCAACCTCCTGGTAAACATTCTTCAATTCTTCCATCTTGCGCCCATAAGATTCTGTCTCGTCTACTTCTGGTATTTCTCCATTTTCTTCCGCCTCCTTGGTCCTTAATGTCAGCTCTCGCCCGAAGTTGAGAAATGCCGGAGTATATCCCGTTGCTTCATGCTTGGCCGTCCTCAAAGCAAACCCAATCTTTGGCAGCTGTTGATCCCACAAACGGTGGTTGTCGCCGACAAAGGCCCTCAACATATTTCCAATTGTCTGATTGACTCTTTCAGTTGGATTTGCTTGGGGATGCCTACTAGCATTGTACAATATCTTGGTCTTGTATTCGGTCGCTAAAGTCTTTAGTGCTCTTCCAGAGAATTCCGCTCCATTGTCACAAATAAGATACGTGGGAATGCCGAACATGAGGAAAATATTCTGCTCCAGATGTTTGGCTACGAGAGATGAAGTTGCCGCCCGCAGGGGAAACAAAACAGTAAACTTGCTAAAGGTGTCAGTGACCACAAGAATGTATTTGTAGCCTGAAGTGGACCGAGGTAGTGGCCCTAACAGGTCCGCCGCAATCATTTTCCATGGTCGATCTACTCCTCTTCGGGATCCCATCATTCCAGCTGGTCGTTGGTTGTCACTCTTTGTGGTCTGACAGACTCGACAGCGTGCAACATATTTCGAAATGTCCTGTCGCATCTTTGGCCAATAGAACTGGTTTTGTACTCGTGAAAAGGTCTTGAAGGATCCTAGGTGACCTGTTGTAGGTTCGTCATGACACAAATGGATGATTTTGGCTCTATCCTCTTTGGGGATGACTCGCTTCCATTCTGAAGTGATATCCCATAGCGCTGTTCGACTAGGGATGTGTTTCCACAAAAGGTCCTTTTCCACTCTCCAAGTGGGATACTGGTCACCCTTCTCGGTCACCTCCCGTAGCATCTTCTTGTACCATCCATCTTCAACTTTCAGAACTTCGGAGACCACTGGAACCATCTCCTGCTCGTGCTCCACAGATCTTGATAACATATCTGGAACCACGTGCTCTTTCCCTTTTCTATGGACTAGAGCGTAGCTGTATGGTTGAAGTCGAAGTGCCCATCTGGCTAGCCGACCTTGGGGGTCTTTTATGCAACCACAAAAGGCTGTAGTGGTCAGTAATAATTGTAAAGTGACTTCCCTCAACATAAGGTCGGAATTTTTCCACCGCCCATATGACGGCCAAACACTCTCTTTCTGTCGCCGAAAATTTTTTTTCAGTTCTTGACAGAGTTCTAGATGCATAAGCGATTACTTGCTCTCCTTCTTGAGTGAGAACAGCTCCCAATCCTACACCTGACGCATCACATGATATAATGAAGGGTTTGTTAAAATCAGGGCATGTCAATATAGGAGCTTTAACCAGGCAACTGCGTATGTCTTCAAAAG
Organism: Magicicada septendecula; assembly: GCA_034769895.1. Lineage (NCBI taxonomy): Eukaryota > Metazoa > Arthropoda > Insecta > Hemiptera > Cicadidae > Magicicada > Magicicada septendecula. The sequence continues at coordinate 105,773,834 of CM068372.1, read as the reverse complement.
CATTTTGGGCCTCATCTGTCCATGCAAACCTCTTGTTTTTCCTTAGCAGGGACATGAGTGGATAAAGTCTACTTACAAAGTCAGGGATAAACCTGCGGTACCAAGAGGCCGTTCCGCAAAATTGTCTAACTTCTTTTTGGTTTCTGGGCACGGGAATCTGAACAATAGCTTGAACTTTTTCTGGGTCCACGCGTAAACCTCTACTGTCAACCACGTATCCGAGGTAGCGTAACTCCTGGCGACAAATGCAGCACTTTTCCTGGTTGAGAGTCACGTCCACAGCTCAAAGTCGATTGAATATCTTCTCCAGAACTTCCAAGTGATGGTCAAAATGTTGAGTCACTACAATTATATCATCCAGATACACGAAAACGTGTGGTTCTAGTTCCGCTCCTATGATTTGATCGATGAACCTTTGCCAAGTGGCAGGCGCATTATGTAAGCCAAACGGCATTGTCACAAATTCAAACAGTCCACGACCCTGTACTGTAAACGCTGTTTTTCTCTACTGTCTGCGGCAAGCGGGATTTGCCAATTAGCAGATTTTATATCCAATGAGGAGAGGTATCTAGAATCTCTTAGTCTGTCAAGAATTGTCGTAACCTGAGGTAGAGGATATGCGTCTCTTTTTGTTACAGCATTCAATTGACGAAAATTAACACAAAATCTTTTTGATCCGTCAGGCTTGTCTACTAAAACTATCGGTGAAGACCATGCGCTTTTGGATGGAGTAACAACTCCCAATTCCAACATTTTGTCCAGCTCCTCATTCACAATCTTCTGTATAGTAGGGGACATCGGATAATACCTTTGTTTTATGGGCTGGGCATCGCCCGTATCAATCCGGTGTTCTACTACACTTGTCCGTCCTAATGGTTTTGTCTGTTGTTCGAATTGGTTTTCAATAAATTCCTCTAGCCTTTTCTTCTGCTCAGGATCAAGATGTTCTTCAGACTGCAGTCCCCCTTTTGTCCAAATCGATGCCAGTCCCACTTTTGTCAGTGCAAATTCCCAAGTCCTGTTGTAAATGTCTGTGACAATTTGCATAAGGTTCCAAAAGTCTATGCCTAGGATAAGTGACTGGTTCAAACTCGGTACAACAACGACTCCTAGGTTTCTTGTCCTAGCCTCAAGAGTAACAGGAAGGTCAACAATTCCTTCAATCATATGTTTTTGGCCATCCGCTGTTTCCATATATTTGTTCTCAATAGGTTTCAATTTGGCTGGGAACCTCTCTAATATCCAAAGTCCTTCCTTACCCAAAACTGAGTGTGAAGCTGCTGAATCAAGTAAGGCTCTAATTGTTTTACCAAATACCCGCACTTCCAAGTATGGTCGGGGATCTCCAGATTTAGAATAGAGAATGTAATTGATTTTTATATTAATTAAACTGTCTTGGAAGCCAACTTCAGGAATCAAGCTGACTTCCTCGTCTACAAGTTTTTTGGCCCGCATTTTTGGCATTTATTTTTTATGGTATCTGGCTCTCCGCAGCCGTAGCAAAATTTCTTTTTAGCCTCCTTGCAAGTAGCATATCGATGTCCTCTTGCTCCACAGTTCCAACACTTAACACTTCCTTTAGTTGGTGCAACCTGCCTGATACAAGAAATTTGTGGGGTTCTTCTTTTATGGGGTTCAGCATATGCTAAATCTGGTTCTAAAACACCCATAGTTCGGGGTAGATCCCATAGATGGGTAGATCGTAACAGCTGTGCTCTAGATATCGACATTGTTTGCATGCACAACAATGATAAAAATACTCAGGTTGATCAGGCCTGATTTCGACAAAGTATTGAGCTATTTTACTGTTACAAGCTTAGATTGCCACGAGCGGTTCAAATCCTTGAAAATCATCAAAACAGGATATTGGTGGTTACCTTGCAACCACAAAAGAATGATTACCATACACTCTTCACTTAAATAGATGTTAGGAAATTTTCCATTTCGAACCATGAGAAACTCGATTTTTATTTATATGTAAATAATTTTAATATATTCAAAATCACTCTTGACACATCTTAACAAAATAAAAAGCACGGTCTGACAATTGTGAGTGACCAATTAGAAGGTCGAGGAACATACAACTAATGAGCTGAGTTTGGCCTTGTCAATATTGTAGCATAACAAAATTATCACGCTAAACATTTAACTTAATGCAACATAAATAAAGAAGAAAAGTTCCATAGTGAGTGAGAAGAATGAATTGTTTTAAGAATTAAACTAGAAACTGTATATTAAGTCAATAAAATGTTAATAAGAATAAAAAATAACAAAGAAAACCAATGGTCAAAATAACTTACTATGTAAAAACCCAATAAACCAGCAGTATACCCAGTAGATTGGGGAAGCAGTAAAAAGGGAAAGACAAGAAAAAGGAAATAAAAGGGTGAAACCAATATTAATAATGGAAATTTACAAGGTCAAGAACCAGAGAAACCACAAGACCAGAAATTACTAATATAATAATGAAGAAAGGACAAAATATGTCAAGATTCCCACAAAGAGCCTAGAAACAAGAAGAGTTATTCCAAACAATGTTAATAATGGAATACATACCATTGAACAAAATTAAAACCAATATATTTAGACCCAGTAACAAGTTACAAGATACAATCCAAAGAGAAACGAATTGTAAACTAGTTATAAGTATAATATGTGAAAAATTATTAAAAAGACTACCATTAGTGTAGACAAAAATAAGTGACACCCTATAATAAAGTGTAGTGTAAGAAATAGAAATCTATTAAAAATACTACCATCAGTTTAGGGAAATACTATATAAAAAATAAAAGACAGTCTAATGACTGAGGTCAATTTTGATAATAAAAGTGTTTTCAAATAATTAAGTAGTATAAGAAAATAATAGGTATAAGATGTTTTTATTTTTATTTCATAGTGTTACCAAAATAATTATAGTGAACACTAGAGACAGTTAATAACTGAAGGTGTCATTAATTATAAGATGTTTTTATTTTTATTTCATTATATTACCAAAATAGTTATAATGAACACAAGAGACAGTGGATAACTGAAAGTGTTATTAGGCATAAGATGTTTTTATTATGTTTAAGTGATATTAAAAAAAAAAAAGTTTAGTAGATATAAGATATTCCATTGTATTTTAAAATCATGTTATTTAATTTTCAAGTTTGTAAGGCAGAGAGGCAAGTAGGAAATAGAAATGTAATAATTTTATTTTTTTTAACTGAAAACCATATATAATGTACAAAGCAGACTAGCTAAGACACCACTTTAGAAAACACAGACTAGTAATGTAAACCCAAAACTATCTATCAGAGAATCAAACTACATAATAGGGGGTAGAATTCAATACATACAACACAGAAATTGAAAATATAATTAATACAGATACAATTAATAACGAATGGAATGACAAAGGAAAGAAAATTAACTTCCTTTGGAAACAAATAATACTAGGCCTATAATGGTAATCAAATCAGACTAAACAGTAAATTAATCAATACTGAAGAGTTTTAACAACAAAATTATTAACAACAAAGATAATCACGGAGTTATTAAGAATATTCCATGGAACTATTATCAGAAAAAACACTTAAAAACCATTTAAACACTAAATTTGTACAAAATATGAGGCCTACAATAATTATAAAAAATTGTAATTTTTGGACTTAAATGAACTTGAAACAAACCCAGCTATATATCCAAATATGTAAAATTAATTAATCAATATTACTGAGTAGTTAGATTTATGTAAAATTAAGAAATATTTGAAATACAGTAAAAAATAAGAAAACTTATTATGTATATTTAGATGGTGAACCAAGTCTTAGACAGATATTTTTATAATTGAACAATATAAAGAGGAAAAAGACATTTCACAAATTACCCTAAAACGACGACGTTCAGAGTTTAGTCTATTGTTAATCGTGAAGACGACTAGTTGAAAATGTATTAAAGAATACCGAAAAAGAATAATTTTGTGTAAAACCGAGTGTGGTTTTGCAGAGTGTAACAGAGGTTAACTAAAAATGAAAATAACATTAACTATTAATATTTAACACCTCACTAACTCCAAACAACAGTAATAACACCATCAAACTCAAACACAAGAAATCAACGGCCATTCTGAGACGATTTTGGACCATATTCGCAGAACACGTATACACATATGTGAACACCGGACACTTCACAAGAAACCCATCATGAAACGACATCGCAGGAGAAGAGAGGACACTCTACACTATATTCCTGGACCAACACTACTTCGCAGAGAAGGGAATATTCATTTATTTCTGCGGGAGAAGCTCGAACAGTCCCAGCAATGCATAGCAGCTAAACTCGAGGTGACGGCAGCCATACTTGATTCCCGAACCAGCACGAAACAAGGCCAGCTTGAAGGGAGTGACGTCATTTCGACGAATGGTTCGATATTAATTTTCCTAATTGACAATTTAAATAATAATATTGTTTTATTTCAGCCATAATAATTTAGTTTAAGAATACCTGTAAGAATGTATCTTGTTCCTTGCCCTCTGACCATTTCGACTCGTTAAAAGAACCATAATTACTTAACCTTGTAAAAAATATATTTTGTTAATCTTGTTCACTACCGACTGGAGCACATATCAGCCAATGCCTTGGCCATGCGCAGTTTGACTGGCGCATAATTTTGAATGTCAATAAATGAACATCATTATTCAGTTACCAGAGTTGTATTTATTTGTATAATTAATGTTAACTATTTTTTTTTCTAAACAAAAATAATTTACAGTGCTAGCATAAATATCTTAGAAAAGTACGCACACAATTAATTAATTATTAATTAATTAATTAAATTAACCAATCAAACAAAAAACTAAATATTAGTAAAAATTTCATAACTTACAAAATTTTATTTTATTATCAATCCATCACACTTAATTATAAAACATTATTTATATTTAATTTATTCTTTGTAATTGGTGAATCCAAAGTGGAGCTGTATCATCGGCGAGTTCAACGCCGAGATTCAGACAACATAATTCTTGCTATCTTTAAGGAGACTAATCTTGTGGGATCACATCAACATAAATATATTTTATTTTATATTTTATTTTATATTTGTAATAATAATTATATTACAATATCAAGGTAAAATAAACATTAATCACATAATCATCAAATGAAAAATGTTTGTATACAATGAGACTCTTGACAAAATTAACATATAAGAGTACTTCAATAATGTGTAGGTCATGTAAAGAGGAACAACAGCTATTCTCAATACCAAATAATCTGTACCTTTACAAGATTTATAAAATTGAGAACAAATGTGTTGACATCTTGAGGGAAAGAGTTGGATACTACTGTCCATACTCTTAGCTCAGGATCCCGTGGTTGCCAGTCCACGTACTCACCCTATGTGATAAACGAAAGAGAGACAAACTGAGATGGGTGAGCCCCTGGGGGATATTGCGGCACTACATTCTCAAGAATGGGCTTTTATTTTAAATAGAAAACCTGAGTGAATGTAACATCCTATTTCATAAAAATAGGTTTACTGACTGACTCTCTGGCGCTATAGCCCACGATGAGCCTTGGCCTCCCCAACAAGTTGCCTCCAAACACCTCGGTTCTCCAGCCTCCACCTCCAATCCCTGATACTCATCCTCCTGAGGTCATCTTCTACAGCCTGTAGCCACCTTCTTCTAGGTCTTCCTTTCCTTCTTTGCCTTCCTATCATCTCTCCAAGAATTGCTTTGGGCATTCTGTCATCCTCCATGTACATCACATGTCCCAACCAGTTGATTTTCATACACTTGATGAACTTCACTATGAACGCCATCAATCAATTCCTCCAATTGCCTATTGTCCCATATGCACCATTCTTCACCTTCCTTCACTGGTCCAAAGATTTTTCCTAGAATTCTTCTTCCAAAGACTCTTAAATTATGTATGTCATTATTAAGTAGTATCCAGGTCTACGCAGCATAACGTCACAACTGGTCTTACCAAGGTCTTGTATAGTAAACCTGTACAGTAAGGTCTTGTATAGTAAGGTCTTCTATTTTAAATAGAAAACCTGAGTGAATTTAACATCCCATTTTATAAAAATAGGCTTAGGAATATTAATATATTTCAGCATCTTGTAAAACATTACTATCTTCCAATTTTTAAAAATAATATATTGTTAAAATTAAAAAAAGTTTTCTGAAAACTATACGCTCTGAGTAATCCATTTTACTACAACAGTGGATTTTGATTAGCCTAATGTATTATGCTGCTATAAAATTTTAATGTGAGCTGCCCAAAGGAATTTTTATATTTGTCATAACAACTTGTCAGTCTTCTCCTGTGAACTGTTTACAATAGTAACATTCAATATGATACAAAATTAAAATAGTATAACATTTTCAATAACATCCGTACTTATTAGAAACCTAACCTAGTCTTTCAGGAGTCACTCCTAACTTATCAAACACAACACACTGTTACAAACAATGTTTTGGCTGTAACACGTTTTGTTTTTTGTAACAGCAAGTGTTTCAAAAGTCTACATTGAGACATCTGTAGGATCACAATTGAATTACTTAAACCAAAAACACTTTATTCACAATAATAAAAACAAATAAAATTTTAAATAAGGGAGTAAAGATTGATGATACAAAAGATACATCATAGATTTCTAACATTTTATAGAAAAAGTTACTTAGTAAAACATGATTCTTGTATTTAACAATTTCAAATACTTATTTAATACTTCAGAATGCTGGTCTTATAAGCAATGATTTGGTAATAATATATACTCATGTGTGCATATATGTCCATAAACAGTGATTTGTATGGCTGGAGCTGTTTTTTAAATCTGTTAATTATTCTTTGACACTTTAAAAAACTAATTTTTAAACACTATTCAAGCCGTTATTCAGATAAATGAAGGATTTCTGTTGTTCACTCTTACAAAAACTCTTGACATCAATTTTCCATAATAGTTAACTTAAGTGGTGAGATTTTACAGGAGGGAATTTATCCACTGGAAATACAAATGTGTCTCCCATTAATCCAAATATTACTTCAACTTTTATAAGGTGTAATTAGGTATTCTTTTTCTTCTTTACCACTTCAGGGATTAAGTACTTTGCCTGTTCTACTCTAATTAATGTCACTACTAATTATATTATGTAAAATATGGTAAAGTTATCATAAAATACTCTCTAAAAATAAGAAAGTTGTACCAAATTAAGTGCAAACAGAATTATCACTGTTCCACACCACTATAGAAAAATCATTCCGATTAGCACTTTCAAGCTTCACAGCTCATCATCAGATTGGAATTAACCGTAATAAATGACAACAAGGTTATTTCTGATCTGACAATGAGCTTGAAAGCTTGAAACTTGTAAGCGCTAGTCGGAATAATTTTTCTATAGTGGTGTGCAACAGTGATAATTCTTCTAAGGCTTTCATCGCTGGTGTCAGTGTATTTGAAATATCTACCGGGCTGTTTGCCCGTGGTCCAAGGTTGACATTCAAACCAAACGTTTAAGCAGTAGCACTGGCTGCTGTCTTCAGTGGATACTCGAGTCTACCTAATGCGGGGTGTCGTACGTCAGGCCCATAGTACTGTGGTGAAGACTGTGGTCCGTCAGCCTTCACCACAGTACTGTGGGTCTGACGTATGATACCCCACATTAGGTAGACTCAAATATCCACTGAAGATGCCAGCCAGTGGTGCTGCTGAAACATTTGGTTTGAATGTAAACCTGGACCATGGCCAAACAGCACAGTAGATATTTCAAATACAAGTAATAATTCTGTTTGTGTTATAACCATTAACGCAACTTCCTTAATTAAAATATCGGTATGGAGAACCATACATGACTTCCATGTTCTCTAAGATTTATATTTAAAATCATTTATGAAATGAAATGTTTCCATAGAAACTACTTCTTTCCACTTATTGCTTCAGCCTTAACCACAGTACTGTGGTCACTAATGTATACCACCACACGTTATCGCATTCGATTTTCACTGATGATGGCAGTCGACAGCACTGCCGAAACGTCTGGTTTTGCAGAAAACATTGGACTATGGCCAAACAGCCCGGGAAGGAATTTTAACAACAAACTATTACTTTGTTGCCGATAACGCAGTACACATATAAAAAATGTGGCAGGTAAACTACCCCTTTCCCTTAACCGATCTTCACCAAAAACAATAGGTCTTGAGAACTCTACAATTCAGGGCTTATGCGAAACATTATTTGACTGTGTTTCAAGTTGCGGCTGTTATCGTTTGCCATAGAAAAAAATTACCCTTGTTAAAACATGAAATGATGCCGGGTTGCAGGTAAACTACCCCTTTCCCTTAACCGATCTCCAACAAAAACAATAGGTCTTGATAACTCTACAATTCAGGGCTGTATGCAAAACATTATTTGATTCTGTTTGAATGTGCGGGTGTTATAGTTTGCCATAGAAACAATTACTTTTGTTAAAACATTAAAAGTGGCAGGTAAACTACCCCTTTCCCTTAACCGATCTTCACCAAAATCAATAGGCCATGAGTCATCTACAACTCTGGCACATATGTAAAAAATTATTTGATTCTGTTTGAATTTAGGGCAGTTATCGTTCTTCATGAAAAACGTTCTCTTGTTACAACATAAAATGTTGCAGGCCACAGAAAAATAATCTACAGACAGACAGACAGACAGACACACAGACACTTTTCAAAAAATGACTTTTTTCATGTTTTGAGGGTAGTGAGCCGCTATATTGACATCATCCCCACCACCATCAAGTATCAAAAAAAAATTGAATTGACTTGACAACGCTTAAAACTAATCAAAATTTATAATTTCAACTTTCTTAATATATATCTAAATTTCCATAGCTTACCAGGATAACTGGCTCAACTGTTTAGAACTAGGAGGATGCCTCCTAGAGGAAGAAAAGCATAGTACTGGGGAACCATTTGGTTAATTAATTAATGCAGTGACCTCAATTTCCAAAATTCAACAAACAACATTTATTGGTTCTTATTTCCCTTTTAAAAAATGCTTACAAGGATGAAACCTTAAGGGTTTTACTCTTTTTCCAAAAACTGTTGTTTATAAAATCATTTCAAAACATTATTTATCTCAGTTTCACTATTAATTTAATGATCTTTAGTTATTTAGAAATTTTCAGATATATAAACATTATTTCATACTATTTTATAAATAATTTAATCACTGTAACATATTCTGAAATTTTCACAAATTCAAAAAATTATTTCATTCGGTATTACTATTAATTTAAGAGCTGTTACTTTGTTTTATTCCATTTTTCAATTAATTTAACCACTGTTACTTATTTTGAAATTTTTAGAAATTCACATGTCAATCCGTTACACTATTAATTTAATCATCTTTAGTTATTTAGAAAATTTTTTTAGTTATTGAACATAAGTGCAACACATGTGATGTATAGTTCAGTACCTGTCATGACAATGCTTCATGTAATTCAGAATATATTAAATTGAGAAAAGGTTATTAAGTTTCATTAAATTCATTTGTATTAAAATTAACATGGACTTTAAATTCCAAACACATATAGTTATTCAACATAAGTGCAACACATGTGATGTATAGTTCAGTACCTGTCATGACAATGCTTCATGCAATTCAGAATATATTAAATTGAGGAAACGTTATTAAGTTTCATTAACTTCATTCATGGAAAATTAAAATTGATTCTAAATCCAAAAACATGTATGGATATAACATAGCTTCAATACATGTGGTGGATAGTTCACTACCTGTCATGACAATGGTTATACACTTAATACGTATGACTACATGATTTCCTTTTTTAAGACTTACATACACTTCACAATTTACACACAAGACAGTTACATAGACACACTGATAAATAACTGATAGACTTCCTCAGTGAAAATAAAGGAACGATGCATGACTCCTTCTAGCAAGGCTGAGAAGTGCCTTCACACAGTATAGTTTAAGTAAGTGGCAATTCACCAGCTGTAGCTTAACACATTTCGTTTTTATATATATATATATATATATATTTTTTTTTTTTTGTATAATTGCATTTTGCATATAATGTATCACTATCATCTACTAATTATACTTGTAAGGAGCTGTCCTCACTATAAAAAAAATTATTTCAGATGCCAGACTTGTTCGACAGTATTTTGAAAGAAAAAACTATTGTTCAGATATAAATTCGTAATCAACAAAATAAACTGGGATTGCAGGATATTAAGTAATGTAAAGATGATTAAGCAAAAGTCTTTTTGTTTTATATGTTAAGTCAGCTACCCATGTCACTACTTGACCAGAGTATCAAGTGGTACAGATGGAACAGATATGTGCACCAAAAAAATTAAGTTAATTCACCATTTAACCGAAGTAACACTGTCCACAGTCTACAATTATTGCTCTGATCATTATAATAAAAGTTTACTTGCACAGCATACACCAGAAAGGTTCATCAGAGACATACCTTTCATTTTGGCCGGAGCATGCACGTTACATACTTACGGCGTTCCTTCATCTTCTTCACATTTCTTTTTTTTTCTGATCATTTGGTCACGGTTGAGCAAGCCGGAGACACCCCCGGGCACACCTTAGTTCTTAGCCAGCCATGGTAAATAATTTACGCCCAGTATTACAAAAGAACAATTAAATTTACTTTAATCACATGCAGCCGGCTTCAGGGTTGAACCAGACGAGACAGTCCGACACGCTTACTGCATTCTCAACAACAAACCACGCAGCCACCCAGCGAAACAGGAAAATCAAGTTGCCTGAACTCTCTAATAGATAGCGTGAGAGTATCTCAACACATCACGACTATACTGTAATTTGACTTAATAATTTTTGTTTACTAAATATCACTATAATATTGACGACTCGGAGTCGTCAATATTATAGTGATATTTAGTTAAGTAACGGACACGTCATGGACAACGAAATCCAATTTTTGTTTGTTGCCGTAACAAAATTCCTAGTTAGGGCACACCCCCACAACAAAAGGAGTCCAACGGGTTGGACGACATTGGGTCGGCTACAACTGGAGGAAAGCTGGGGACTAAATAAAACTGTTTAAAAGGTAAAATAAAAAGGAAGTTGAAAACGAAAGGACACCGGAAAGAAGGACAAGGTGGTGTGTGTGTGTGTGTGTGCGCGCGCGCGCGCGCGTGTGGAAGATGCTGGAAGTGTGAGCGGTCGCGACCTAAAGAGATAGAAAGAGGAAAGGAAAGGAGAGGAGCTAAAATCCATCTAAAACTTTAAAACCCCATTTGACCCCCCCTTAAAACCGTTAAAAACTCTAAAAGGTAAAACCATTAAACCCAAAAATTATTAAACCCAGATCCTCCAGGAAAGCCCCCCGAAAACCAAACCCAAGGACCTTAATTAATCCTTACTGGGGTAGCAATATATATATACACATTTCACTCATGGAACCTCTAATTGAGGACACGCTTTCAAATGCGAAACATGCGCCACTCTCACCTGCATTCCGTCCTCCAGACCCACCAGGCTGGCAGTTACCGGAGAGACAAATTTTGAAATTCGGAACGGTCCCATCCACCAGTAACAGAGCTTGGCGGCGCGACCCTCCACTCGAGAGCTGAGCGGGTGGCTCCTACAGTACACCAATTGTCCCACCTTAAAAGGGACTCTCCCAGCGTTGTAACGATGCCGCAAGCGCTCGTGCGATCGGAGCAGAGCTCTCCTCACCTCTATCCACCTGTGCGAGACCCCCCCATTCGGCGAATCCGGAAGAAGATCCTCCAATCTCCACAAATTGCTAAAGGGGTGTACAGGGGAGAAACCAAACATGACCTCAAAGGGCACGGCTCTATGACTTTCATGAAGGGAGGAGTTGAAAGCCATTTGTAACCACCTAAGATTCTGGTCCCACGTGTTCTGCTGTTCCGCGTGGTATGCGGTGAGGGCGGATGTGAGGTTGCGATTAAATCGTTCAGCGTGGGAAGGTTGCGGGTGATAAGGTGAAGTGGTTACATGTTGAATGCCGTGCTTGAAACACCTGTTTCGGAACTGCCTTGAGATGAACTGGGGGCCATTGTCCGAGACAATGATGGAGGGAAGCCCGAAATGCTGAAAGATGCTGGTCTGAAGGGCTGTGATGGTAGTAGCAGTACTTGCCTGACGCAAAGGAATTAGCCAGACAAACTTAGAGAAGGCATCCACACAAACAAGGAGGAACGAATTCCCGGCCTTGCTACGTGGGAACGGACCCACGTAGTCGATGAAAACCTTCTCCATAGGTCTGCTAGCCACATCAGAAGACAGCAACCCCAACTTGGTGTTCTGAGCGGGCTTGCTCAGACTACACAGATGACAACACTTCACCCGGGTGGCGATGTCCCGGTCCACGCCTTCCCAGATGAAGTTCTTCCTAATCGCGGCGATGGTCTTAGAAACACCCAAATGGCCTCCCACCGGGGAATTGTGATAGTACTGGAAGACCATTGGTACAAGCTTGTTCGGCAGCACTATCTTAGGAACCCGTCCTCTACGTTCCTTGCAGCAGAGGACGCCCTTGGACAGAAAATAAGGAGCCTTAATCTCGCCTGATTTAATATTTTCGATTATAGGACCCAACGTCTCATCATCAAGCTGATGAGGGATGACATCAGTAAAGGCGAGGGGAAACTCCAAGAGTAAGGCGCAGGTTTCATCTATTGGCTCCTCACTGGGTAGATGGTACATTCGTGATAAAGCGTCGGCAACAACATTTTGGGTCCCCCGTATATGCTGTACCCTGAACTTAAATGATGAGATTTTGGCCACCCAGCGGCCAATTTTACCCAGTTGTCGGGGATGCGCCAGAAGCCAATAGAGAGCCTGATTGTCGGTCTCTAGTTGGAACTCAGCATGTTCTAAATACCTTCTAAACTTTTTAAGGGCGAAGACAACTGCCAAACACTCCAACTCATAAACAGATGATTTCTTTTCGGTGTCGGTGAGGGTCCTAGATACAAAAGCTACTGGCTGCCGAACATCATCCACCTCCTGCGAGAGCAAGGCGCCGATCGCAACACAGCTGGCATCAGACTGCAAAATAAAGGGCCTCGTGAAGTCAGGCATCCGAAGCACGGGCGGCGACAGAATGGCCTCCTTCAGGGTCTCAAAGGCCCGCTGCTGTTCGTCGCCCCACACAAATTTGACACCCTTTTTCCTCAAAGAATTTAGGGGAGCAGCAATCTCGGCGGCCCCAGGAATGAACCGCCGATAAAAATTCACCATCCCTACAAAGCGGGCCACCCCTTTAGCATCCCTTGGAGGAGGGAAATCCCGAATAGCCTGAGTCCTCTCTGGGTCTACCGTGACCCCTTTATGAGACACAAGGTGACCGAGGAAAGAAATTTCCTCCTGGGCAAATCTCACCTTGTCGGGGTTTACTGTAAGCCCCGCGCGCCTCAGGCGACGCAACACCTCTCGGAGGTGATCCATGTGTTCCTCCAAGGTGGTACTGTAAATAAGTAGGTCATCTAAATAGTTAAATATATACTGGAATTTTACATCGTGGAACACAGTGTCTAGTAGACGGGTTAGCGTCTGAGCACCAACAGCCAGTCCCATGGGGACTCTCTTATATTGGTACAGGTTCCACGGTACGCAAAAAGCCGTGTACAGCCGAGAATCCTTGTGTAAGGGTATCTGGTGGTAGGCGGAATTTAGATCGAATATAGTGAAATAGCGGGCCTGCGAAAACCAGTCAAAGGCCGAATGCAGGTTCTGGAGGGGCACCGGCTCAACTCTATATTTTGATTTAATTTTCGATAGTCAATAACCAGCCGATGCTTCCCTCCTGGTTTAGGCACCAAGAATGCTGGACTGGCATAGGCTGACGTGGAAGGTTCAATGACACCCTGGTCTAACAATTCTTGAACCTTCTCACGCAAAATGGTCATTTTGGGAGGGGCGAATTTATAAGGGTGCGAACGTACAACCGAGGAGTCACAAAGGCGGACACGATACTCAAGGTTATGTGTGAGTCCGAGATTGGCAGTCAGTACCTCGGGGAACTCCTCACACAATTGAAGAAAAGTGGTCTGTTGGGACTGGTTTAAATTATTAATAGACGCCGGGGGTTGACGTTCTTCAAGTCCCTCCCGCGACGCATCACGATATCCAAAAAATGGAATGCGCACGCCACGGTTAAACTTAAAAAAACAAACGTGCCCCTGGATATCGAGAACCAGACCATTTTTAGCAATGAAGTCCGCACCCACAATACAATCTACACTCAGATTAGGAGCGACTAGAAACTCCCACACCCACGAAAAATAGTGTATTTTAATCTTGAAGGCCACCATTTTTGAGGTAGGCAAAACCTCCCTCGAGGCCATCCAACACACCACCGACGAAGGTGCACTCGCTTTAATTAAGGACTCCCTAACCAACTGCTGACAAACACGGGACGAGATTAAACACCGCGCCGATCCCGAGTCCACCAAGGTCCTAATACAGCCTCTAACTCGAGATAGGGACACACGGAGAGACCAGGACGAACAGGCTTAGGAGAGGGCTTCCCGGATGGGTGCCCAGTTTCAACCGAACAAGACGGAACATGAGGTACGCTAACTCTACCACGCGTGGAGAGGGACCGGCGTCCCCTCAACTCCCCCCCCTGCAGGCCGTTTTTTGAAGGGCGTTTTTCACCCGAGACCTCAGACCGTTTGAATTGGCAATTCCGGGCCAAGTGCCCCATCTTACCACAATTATAACAACCATAGATTTTTCTCTCCGTGTTGTTACCTCGTTGTTCCCGGGGAGGTGGCCGCTGTTGACCAGATGTGGAACAGGAGACAGGGAATTCCGAAGTGCCGGAGCGAGTCTCATCATTCATCTGGATGGTGCGGGCGAAGACACAAGCTCTGCTGAGATCCTCGAAGCTTCGCGGTCTCTCCAGGAACACCAAACGTGACCTCTCCTGGGGATTGAGGTCCTCCAAGATGACACGCACCACCTCAGCCTCCGACACGTCCACACGCAGCACCCGGGCAGCACTCTTGATTGAAGTTATGAAGACATTTAATTTTTCCCCGTGCCCCTGAACTCTATAAAATAGTGTCTGGTCCAGGTCCAGACCGTCGACCACAGGAAGCCGACGGAGGAGATCATAGATGGGGTTTGGTAATGAATCGTATCTGACACTGGAAAGGGTGGTACCAAAACCACGAGGGACTTCCACCTGATCACCCTGAAATCCCTGGGGGCGACTGTCCAACGAAATAAGAGGACGTTCCTCCACCAGTGCATTACATGGTCCCCCCAGGAGATCTACCTGCTCAGTGGCCACGGTCTGGCATGTGAGCATCTCTTTCTGTTTACTCGGACTCTCCTGAACCTCATGAGGAAGGCAAATTTTCGACTGCAGGGCTGTCGCAGCCCTCCTAACCTCCTCTTCCAGCCCGTCCTGCGACAACAAATTGCGGAGACGATCTGACAAGTGGTGCATCTTTTGGGTCACCCTCTGCCAAACTCGGGTAGAACTCCACATATATTCAGAGTCCTCCATCAGGGTGGAGAACTCCGTCCATTTATACGCACACAAAGCTAACTCCTCCTCCAGGTTCTCAATCTCGACTCTCTGTAGAGGGACCTCCCCCGCAAGCAGCTCTCGCAGTTGTTTCCTCAAGGACGCTACATCCCCCTGGGGGACCCCACCTCGCAACCGTATCTCATACTGTAACTCTTCCTTATTAAAATACTCGGGCACCAGGCCACGGCCCTCGCGCTGCCCACTACTCAGCCCTGCCACTGACATCGTCCCTCGATACTATGTCTTTACTTCAACTAACGAATGACAATCAAGGCACCCCAGGGCTCCCCGACCGGACACCGGACCAACAACCAATACAAAAGACCATATGCTATAACACCAACAATGGACAATGACATAAACACGTACACAAACAAACAAATCGACACTCAACTCAGAATGCCCCAAAGATACAATTTGGAATAACTAACACGCCTGTGCTCACCCTCTGGTGTCCCAGCCCGGCAACCACTCCCAAAAACCAAATATTTACAACAATACCATACACATAAATTACAAGAAAAATGTCATAATCAACTACACATATGATTATTACATACACTGAGGTATGAGACCTCACTACAAGACTGCCAGTGCCGGTCGATTAAGTATTGAGGCCACCGCATCAATTTTTCCATTTTTCGGTTCAGAGGTGGCCAGGACTACGTCCAACCACGCTCTGCATCATCCCCCCACCATCGAGTATCAAACAAAAAAAATTGAATTGACTTGACAACGCTTGAAACTAATCAAAATTTATAATTTCAACTTTCTTAATATATATCTAAATTTCCATAGCTTACCAGGATAACCGGCTCACCTGTTTAGAACTAGGAGGACGCCTCCTAGAGGAAGAAAAGCATAGTACTGGGGAACCATTAGGTTAATTAATTAATGCAGTGACCTCAATTTCCAAAACTCAACAAACAACATTTATTGGTTCTTATTTCCCTTTTAAAAAATGCTTACAAGGATGAAACCTTAAGGGTTTTACTCTTTTTCCAAAAACTGTTGTTTACAAAATCATTTCAAAACATTATTTATCTCAGTTTCACTATTAATTTAATGATCTTTAGTTATTTAGAAATTTTCAGATATATAAACATTATTTCATACTATTTTATAAATAATTTAATCACTGGTTACATGTTAATATTCTGAAATTTTCACAAATTCAAAAAATTATTTCATTCGGTATTACTATTAATTTAAGAGCTGTTACTTTGTTTTATTCCATTTTTCAATTAATTTAACCACTGTTACTTATTTCGAAATTTTTAGAAATTCACAACATTTCAATCTGTTACACTATTAATTTAATCATCATTAGTTATTTCGAAAATGTTTTTAGTTATTGAACATAAGTGCAACACATGTGATGTATATTTCAGTACCTGTCATGACAATGCTTCATGTAATTCAGAATATATTAAATTGAGAAAATGTTATTAAGTTTCAATAAATTCATTTGTATTAAAATTAACATGGACTTTAAATTCCAAAAACATATAGTTATTCAACATAAGTGCAACACATGTGATGTATAGTTCAGTACCTGTCTTGACAATGCTTCATGCAATTCAGAATATATTAAATTGAGAAAACGTTATTAAGTTTCATTAACTTCATTCATGGAAAATTAAAATTGATTCTAAATCCAAAAACATGTATGGATATAACATAGCTTCAATACATGTGGTGCATAGTTCACTACCTGTCATGACAATGGTTATACACTCAATACGTATGACTACATGATTTCCTTTTTTAAGACTTACATACACTTCACAATTTACACACAAGACAGTTACATAGACACACTGATAAATAACTGATAGACTTCCTCAGTGAAAATAAAGGAACGATGCATGACTCCTTCTAGCAAGGCTGAGAAGTGCCTTCACACAGTGTAGTTTAAGTAAGTGGCAATTCACCAGCTGTAGCTTAAGACATTTCGTTTTTTTTTTTTTTTTTATAATAGCATTTTGCATATAATGTATCACTATCATCTACTAATTATACATGTAAGGAGCTGTCCTCACTATAAAAAAAATTATTTCAGATGCCAGACTTGTTCGACAGTATTTTGAAAGAAAAAACTATTGTTCAGATATAAATTCGTAATCAACAAAATAAACTGGGATTGCAGGATATTAAGTAATGTAAAGATGATTAAGCAAAAGTCTTTTTTTTTTATATGTTAAGTCAGCTAGCAATGTCACTACTTGACCAGAGTATCAAGTGGTACAGATGGAACAGATATGCGCACCAAAAAAATTAAGTTAATTCACCGTTTAACCGAAGTAACACTGTCCACAGTCTACAATTATTGCTCTGATCATTATAATAAAAGTTTACTTGCACAGCATACACCAGAAAGGTTCATCAGAGACATACCTTTCATTTTGGCCGGAGCATGCACGTTACATACTTACGGCGTTCCTTCATCTTCTTCACATTTCTTTTTTTTTCTGATCATTTGGTCACGGTTGAGCGAGCCGGAGACACCCCCGGGCACACCTTAGTTCTTAGCCAGCCATGGTAAATAATTTACGCCCAGTATTACAAAAGAACAATTAAATTTACTTTAATCACATGCAGCCGGCTTCAGGGCTGAACCAGACGAGACCGTCCGACACCCTTACTGCATTCTCAACAACAAACCACGCAGCCACCCAGCGAAACAGGAAAATCAAGTTGCCTGAACTCTCTAATAGATAGCGCGAGAGTATCTCAACACATCACGACTATACTGTAATTTGACTTAATAATTTTTGTTTGTTGCCGTAACAAAATTCCTAGTTATGGCACAGTAGTACAATCAGAATCTGCAATAATCTCGACCACGATTTTTTTTCCATCACCATACTTCCATTTCCTTATGGAACATGGAAGTAAAATTATCCCCTCCCCTTTCAACTATAATTTTCATTTATAAAAAATTACCCCCACCCCGTTCAACTAGCCTCTTCATTTATAGATATTTCATCTACGTTGCTACAGTGGATTATTAAGATCCTCTTATCAGGATACTTTATTTATCAAAATTAAGTACTTTACTCTTGTTACAACAAAAAATGTTTCAGGTAAACTACCCTTTCCCCCTAACCGATCTTCACCAAAATCAATAGGCCTTGAGTCCTCTACAATCTGTATCAGAGTAAAATTAAGTGGGGGAAAAGATAAATAGTAATTTTACTTCCATGTTCCTTAAGGAAATGGAAGTATGGTGATGGTAAAAAAAATCGTGTTCGAGATAATTGCAGTTTCTGATTGTACTACACTCAAAACACGAAAAAAAGTCATTTTTTGAAAAGTGTCTGTCTGAGTCTCTATCTGTGTGTCTATCTGTAGATTTTTTTCTATGGCAAACGATAACAGCCGCAAATTCAAACAGAATCAAATAATTTTTTGCATACAGTCCTGATTTGTAGAGTACTCAAGACCTTTTGTTTTTGGTGAAGATGGGTTAAGGGAAAGGAGTAGTTTACCTGCAACTTTTTTTTAATCAAGGGTATTTTCTATGGCAAACGATAACACCCGCAAATTCAAACAGAATCAAATAATGTTTTGCATACAGCCCTGAATTGTAGAGTTCTCAAGACCTGTTGTTTTGGTTGAAGATCGGGTTAGGGAAAGAGGTAGTTTACCTGCAACATTTTATGTTTTTTCATGGGTAATTTTTTCTATGACGAATGATAACTGCCGTAAATTCAATCAGAATCAAATAATGTTTTGTAAACCTTCCTAAACTATAGAGAACTCAATGTCTGTTGATTTTGGTGAAGATCGGTTAAGGGGAAGGGGTAGTTTACCAGCAACATTTTCTGTTTTAAACAACAGTAATTTTTTCTATGCCAAACGATAACTGCCGCACATTCAAACAGAATCAAATATTTTTTTGCATACGTTCCTCAATTGTAAAAGACTGAAGGATTGTTGATTTTAGTGAAGATCGGTTAAGGGAAAGGGGTAGTTTACCTGCCACATTTTATGTTTTAACAAGAGTAATTGTTTCTATGACAAACGATAACTGCCGCACATTTAAACAGATCAAATAATTTTGTGCATACCTTCCTCAATTGTAGATATCTCAAGGTCTGTTGATTTTGTTGAAGATCGGTTAGGGGGAAGGGGTAGTTTACCTGCAACATTTTATGTTGTAACAAGAGAACTTTTTTCATGAAGAATGATAACTGCCGTAAATTCAAACATAATCAAATAATGTTTTGCATACCTCCCTACGTTGTAGAGAACTCAAGGCCTGTTGATTTTGGTGAAGATCGGTTAGGGAAAGGGGTAGTTTACCTGAAACATCTTTTGTTGTAACAAGAGTAAAGTACTTAATTTTGATAAATAAAGTATCCTGATAAGAATATCTTAATAATCCACTGTAGAAACGTAGATGAAATATCTATAAATTAAGAGGCTAGTTGAACGGGGTGGGGGTAATTTTCTATAAATGAAAATTATAGTTGAAGGGGGAGGGGATAATTTTTTATATATGTACTATGTTATCGGCAACAAAGAAGTAGTTTGTTGTTAAAATTCCTTCCCGTCCTATTTGGCCGTAGACCAACGTTTTCTGCAAAACCAGACGTTTCCGCAGTGCTGTCGACTGCCATCATCAGTGAAAATCGAGTGCGATAACGTGTGGTGGTATACGTTAGTGACCACAGTACTGTGGTTAAGACTGAAGCAATAAGTGGAAAGAAGTAGTTTCTATGGAAACATTTCATTTCGTAAATGATTTAATATATAAATCTTAGAACATGGAAGTCATGTATGGTTCTCCATACCGATATTTTTATTACTACTGTGATGTAACTGGTAATTACTACTGTTAATTACATCTTTGACCTGATTGGAAAGTTTAGGTTTATTTACATTTTTTACTTTTTTTTTGAAAAATAAATTAAAGGTCAGATGGGTTAATTTGCTTCCATGTAAATATAAAGCACTCTGATAACTGTCATTAAAAAAATGGGCAGTACAAGTTTTGTTTACAGCCATCTATATGCTATACTAAAGTAATGTCAGATGGTTTTAAACTATTATTCTTCAATGACTAATCAAATCAAACTGAAGCTTTGCCTCTACCAGTATAGAAGTCCAAGGCTACCAAGTCACCCATCAAGGATTTGTTGCATTCATGGTGATGCCACTTTATAAATGGTGCCATAATAATGTTGCAATCAACTATTTTTAGTTGTTTTATTTAACAACTAACAACTACAACAATCAATTTTTTCAGGATATCAAGAAAGATATTGTTCTTTTGACCATTAAACAAATAGATATAACAGATGGTGTTTCTCACATCTACATCACTCCTTAAGCTGTATTTGTCCCCTGATTGGTGCTTGAGCAACATAGCTAGCAAGCAACATTCCAATATAAAGAAACAGCCAGATGCTAAAACAGCCCTTGCCAAGGCTAAATCCCAACCAATAATAGACTATGTAAATGTTTTTTTAAAGTCTTCTTCCAGTATGGACCACGTCAAAAATGTCTTTTATGAAAACGTTTTACTCATAGTACAGTAAGTATCCTCAGGTCTAAGTGACAAAAACGTCGGCAAGCGAACTCAGTTATATAGTGTAGAAGCTAGCAGTATGTTGCAACAATTAGCAGTATGTTGAGAAAATACGGCATTAAAACAGTATTTCAACTAGATAAGGAGCTGGCACAATTTTTAAAATCAATCAAAGACAGAATCCCGTTAAACACTGAAGGTATCTACAAAATTCCATGCAGTTGCAGAAAGGTTTACATTGGCCAGACGGACCTGATTTCCAGAAGAGTCCAAGAACATGTCAGACATGTGAACAACTGGCAGTTGAAAAGTCTGCAATTGCTGAGCATTCAGCCTTAACTAATCACATGGTAAACTTCGAAGACGATCTGTAATAAGGTCACGTAATAGGTATTATGACAGATTGACCCTAGAAGCAATAGAAATTAATAAACACAAGGATAACATCAACAGAGAAACTGCCATGCTTAGTATGACTTGGTACCCTTTACTTTCTGGTTTGACTGCACAAATAATGCACACAGCGTAATGCCTACAGGGCAGGTTCCACTTACCAGACCACCCACCGCCACTTTTACACTATATAACTGAGTTCGCTTGCCAGCGTTTTTGTCAATTAGACCTGAGGATACTCATTGTAATATGAGTGAAACATTGTCATACAAGGCATTTTTGATGCGGTCCATACCGGAAGAAGACTTCAAAAACATAATGGACACCGGCCGCGGAAGCTTACGTGAGAATATGTAAATGTAGTTGGAATGTGCATATTTTATCAAATACTGGATATCAATAAATAGAGTTTTTTGAGACACAAAATTTTTGAAGATAAACCATATACACATTGTCTAATTCCTGAAGAGCAGATAAAGAAGAAATTTCTTAAAATTGTATATTTTTAAAATGATTACATATACTCTACAACAGACTATTCATCTTTAATGGGAAGGTCAACTGTGCCAGGGACACACCCTTATAGCAGTAGGCCTGCTGTATTTAATCTTTTACACTGATACAGGTCTTTATGTCTTGTCACCGGACAAAAGGCTTGCCGCATGACAAATGGTGCCAATCGTACACTCTAGTGTTTTTGGTGGCCCTAAAAAGGACCGTGTAGCGAGAAGGCTGATGTTGTCATGCCGTGCTGAGATGTTCGGCAGCATCGGTTGTAGAGTCAGCTGCCGGCCCAGCGACGTCCTATCACTGGTGGGAACTGGAGGGCGAAGATGCAAGAACGCCGGTTCTATTCTTTGGCTATTCCTTCCGGCTGACTCCGTGCCGATGTCGTCCAAGAGAGAAGAGGAGATGAAGTGCGTCCGATGGCGTGGCGATGAAGAGTGCTTCGAAAATTTCTAGCGGCCCTGGTTTTATGCACTAACCGGGATCGCTGATTGGCTCGCTCTGAGCACGTTAGTTGGTCACGTCTCGGCTGGTGATCCCTGATTGGCTCGCCTTGTATCCGCTGGTACCGGAGTGCAGACGTAACGCCTTACTGTTGTCACAGTCTATTTATATTAAAAATTTAATTTCACTGTTAATTCACATATACGCATATTACACATACACAATTCACATATAATTCACTTTATTCGAAATACGGTAAACATCATTTCTTATTCACTAGCCACAACCACTTGAAGGTGCAAAAAATACTGTCCACAGAGTCAGAGCGTGTATTACTTCTTTTATTTCTGAGTCAACTTACAACTATTGCAGCGACATTTCAAGTTCAGTTCACAGCTGATACCATCCTCTGACTACTGGGAATACAACATTGTAGTCTACAATAGCCATGGCGTGGGTCAGTAACAACAGTGGGAAAGCATCGCTAGACAAGGCACAGCACTTAAAATAACACTCTATGGACACAGTTGTCTATTCCTCAGGCTTTTCACAGCCTTTGAGACCTATCTGGAGATGAGACCTCTACTGATCTTGATCTGGGGACAAACTCCCTCTAGCCAGAGATAAAGACAATGCCAGTGCACACAAATGAGGAAGGGAGAGAGAGAGAGAGAGATGTGAAAATGTGGTGTGTATGCGTGCATGCACACACTGTGTATCAAAGGAATGGGAAATCAGGTTGTGTTGAAGTCACTATAGATGGTTGTATAATTAGATACAGCATCTAGCTGTAAAGGATGGTATAATGATGTTTAGCATCGGGAAGTGGCATCAAGGAGCTCAGTAGAAATACTAGTCAAAGAGACAACAATGGGGAAGTAAAACACAGAAGTAGAAGATAGGTGAATGGATTATATTATTAGACTTTTTTATTGAGTTTAACACCAGCTGCCATACTAAATGATATGAGATCATGAAGGAGGAGGAAGAGAAGCAGGAGGAGGATTATAAAGTGTAGGTAACTCCAGTAAATAGATGATGAGGAAAATTTCTGGTTGGCCAGTTTATTGAAGAAGCTGGAGCTATGTGTAATGGATGGAGTTTTGCCTTAAAGGCGTACCTGTGGTTAAGCATATGGAGAAAGGAAATGAGATATGGGAAGGAGTGTAGAACAGTGTTACTGATGTGGATACTAGGTTCATAGTGGTGAATTAGACAGCGAGCCTGCTGTTCTGTTAACCTATAATCCTCCGGACGGTTAGAACTGCAGTCAGTAGGGGTTGGTGTGCATACTTCTAAGTTGCTTATAGGTACACTGTGTAGATCCTGCTGAGAATCTGACTGAAGAAGGTATTAGCATTAAGTGTGCTGACATGTCAGTGCACATGGAAGGTAACTGGTTGTGCCCGATAAGGGCAGAGTAAAGTGTGATGGAAAGATATTTCTTCCTTAGGTAGGTCTGTTGTATCTATGTGGCCAAACTAGATAGTTTTCCAGAAATCCATGATACTGAGGGGTTCCAAAAGATGGTAGACAGATTATCCTAACAAGGCTAATATTTCATTAGTGAGAAACAATATTTATATTAAACAGCATTCTTTCAAATGCAATATTGCATTGTTATTAATAAATAAAAATATCACTTAAACAAGATTTTAAAATTAACATTAATACCAAGAAAAATAACCTAATTAATGCACTATATAAAGTTACAATGCTTAGGAGACCTATGCAGAAACTGACTGATACAATTTATTATTCATTCTTATGAGGTGAACAAGTTCAGACTATATATTAACTGAAATTAATTTGTTAAAACTAGTATACATAGTAATACATCATGAGAAGAAATCTTCCAGTTAAAAAAAAAAAAAGAATGAGGAAAGGTTACTGGGTAAAAGAGACTTATTGAACAAAAAAAATGGATCTTAAGGATCTAATAAACAAGTTTGTCCACACAAAGTTAAGAAAGAAGTCAATGTTTTAAAGGGAGGGGGAGGCAAATTTAAAGAAAATATTCTTTTTTCTGGTAAAATACAAATGTTACATATTTGTAAATAACAATAATGAACTTTAAAATTTTTAATTCTTGGATTTCGTTGTCCTTGATGTGTCCATTACTTAACTAAATATAATTACTTCACACTACTGACTTGAAACACAAAGTTTTTTATAGGTAAAAGTGCAAAAGTTTTACCTTATAGCCTTAACCGGTTTTCGCTTTTAAAAAGCTTCTTCAGAGGCTCCTAAATATAATTACTTCACTACTGACTCGGAACACAAAGTTTTTTATAGGTAAAAGCGCAAAAGTTTTACCTTATAGCCTTAACCGGTTATCACTTTTTAAAAGCTTCTTCAGAAAACCAGTTTAAAATTTTAAGTTTCAGAGTGTGGTCAGACGGAAATCCATGATAAAGTGAAGAAACACAATTTCATTATATATCTGTTATAAAATTAAATTAAGACATTATAAAATATTCTTAGTAGTCCAGTTAGGCAGTCCAGGAGCATGTTGGATCTGTAATTTGTGGACGCTAAAATCGATGGCTCTCCTAGCAGTTGGGGGAATATACCTTATTATAAATTCAAACACTTTTTGCTACAGTCCGTTTCTTTATGTATATAATATATTTAATATTTATACTGAAATTACCTCAAGATATTTTATTTTCCTTATTAGTAACATGTTTCGAGAACCCCTGTGTTCTCATCCTCAGCCTTCATGATCTTGCGTCTGGTGAAGTATTTGTGTGTTGGCTGGACGCTATTTTGGTTTTCTTGTTGGTCTCTGGTATTTTAAAGTGGTATTATTGCGTGTGATTGTGGTGTATGTATTAGTATTTTGTGTATGTTCGATGTTGAGTGCTTTGAATATTGTGTCATGTTTTGTATTGATTTGTATTTGTTCAGGTATTAGTTTGTTTTGTGTTTTATGTTTGTATATTTGTAAATTTTCCCAAATGTTCATTATGGTGCCTTTGTGTGGTATGTGTTTTATTAGTTTCATGTTGGTTATGTCTGGGAATTCATGTCCAGTGTTTATTGCATGTGTGGCCAAATTATATTTGTATATTTCTGGTTTTTTGTACGCGTTTAGGTGTTCAAAATAACGTTTTTTCAGTTGCTTTTTTGTTTGTCCTATTTACCATTGGTTATGAAAATACTGTAAACAACATAGAAAATAAAATCAAATATAAAATAAAAACTGAACAATTAAGAGTTAATCAAAATGAACAAAAGAAAAATAATAACAACAATAAAAAATGGGCCACATTCACATACATCTTATAATATTAAGTGAGCAATCTTTGTATGTATGTATGTCATTTTTTCTCGGAAACGGTTCTAACGATTTTCTCGAAATTTGGTAGTTAAGGGTATTTGGGCACTAAAAATCGATTGGGCTAGGTCTCATTTTCCGCAAAAATCGCCTAAGGCCTAAACCGTAGGGTCTTTTAAGTATACATTTTAATTCATGTAGGTTTAAATATTCACACAACAATTGCTATTGTTATAACTCTGTCACCCAGCAACAAATATTTTATAAAAATATTTTTTATTTGAAATTAAAATGTTAATTTTAATTCTGTTCATAAAGAATAGATCTTATCGATGTTTATAAATAATGTAAAATAGCTGTTGCAATGAATGTAAATAAACAAACTAAGAGTTGAGACATACAATCCCAGTATCGATGTTTATAAATAAATATAAATAGCTGTTGTTATGAATGTAAATAAACAAACTAAGAGTTGAGACATACAATCTAATCTATGTATGTCCTTTTTTCTCGGAAACGGCTCTAACGATACCGTAGGGTCTTTATAGGTCTTTAACCTGCGGCCTAAACGGCGCAGTATCGATGTTTATAAATAATATAAACAGATGTTGCTATGACTGTAAATAAACAAACTAAGAGTTGAGACATACAATTGTGGGTTTCTGCGCAACGATTTTTGTACAATCTATCTTATATACATAATCTAAACTATTAAGTGTTCTCTATATGCTGTTGTGTTTTTTGCATTCTCTGAGGTATATACATAATCTAAACTATTAAGTGTTCTCTATACACTGTTGTGTTTTTTGCATTCTCTGAGGTAAGTGTTAAATATCAGGGTGACCGAGCTTTGCTCCGTTTTCACATTTATTTATAAATATTGTAGCGTCACAGAACGTTCCATAAAAAGAAATCATTTATATAGTAAGTTAGCATAGGAGGAAAGTGAAGTGAACAGTATCGAACCCAAGTAGTCCCAAAAAATTGTGTAATTTTGTATAATAATTATTTCTATCAACTTGAAAAAACGACCAAACTATGACTAAGACAAAACCCCATATATATTATTCAAGTGAATACGAGTGAAAAAACCATAAGACACTATAAGAGAGAGAAATAATGTCAGAATCTACCAGAATGAAATCAATAATTACTAAGTTTTATAACTATGAATATAGTATTAAAAAACTATTTTTTGTGAATAAATGGACAAGATCCATCATTATATTATGTGATGTAAATAAAATAAATGTATTAAATGACTTAAATACATTATTAGAAAGAGTTTAAGTTAAAATAAAAATTGTATATTTGCAATGACAAAAAATATTAATGTGTTGGATTTGAGACCATACACCAAGATTTCATGGAAAAATTAATTATTATCAGATTTAAATAAAAACTATATGTAATTGTCAAGCAGACAATAGTGAACAATTTATCTTAAATAAAGGAAGCTGTCAAATGAATAAAAAGCAGTCAAAATGGCCAAAAACAGTGTTAACTAAAAACATGTAACAGGCATCTAATATTGTATAATTTATGAATTTAATGTTGCCAAAATGCAACCAAACTGTATTAGAAAGCTGTAATATGATATAAAGCAACTATACTAATATACCTGACCAACTTTAACATTGTAATAGTCAAGTCAGCAAAATATTTACTTATACCATGTATGGCTGAAGCCAATTATCCAGTACAAAAATAATCATATCTGGCTAAAATACTTGCATAATACTAACAAAAATAAGATAGAAAGGTACAGTACATCAAAATACCTTAATAAGAAATAAACTCAGTTGAAAGTAAAATCAATTCTAAAAGAATTTAACTATTTAGAGTGAGATTTGTCACACCATAAAAAAATGACATCTCAAGACAATCAATGATGCTATGTCATCTTGTGATAAATATATAATATGTACAAAGTAACCAGGTATCACAAAAGATAGACAAAATAATAAACTCTGTGTGTATAGTGGTGAAATAACACATATATTAAGGAAAAAGACTAATCATTGTATTAGAAAACTGACAAGAACCTAGGCCATGAGCAGAGGCCATATAAAATTGTATTTATTTGTGTTTTATTGATGTTAAAATTTGTTTATTTTGTTGTAGGAGAGTAGTAGTAGTAGATGTCCAGCTTGTGAAGGGAACTTTATAACTCCACAACAATTTTTATTATAAATATTGAGTTTTTAATGACTACGACTCAAGGTGAGGGTTGTAAATTGTAATGTTTGTTAGACTTAAGTTAATTAGATACCAATCATATTTAGTATCGCTAGATTCAGTAAAAAACAAGGAATCTAAATACATTAATGGCATACAAATTGTAAGTACTAATGTGAAACTGTTTGATAAATACCAGTGTAAATTTTGAAATATCCATTGTATGAAGAATAAGAAATTCGTTCTAAAAGCTTCTACGGAAGTGAAAATTGTTCTATGACATTCCATTTCGTTTATTCTCGAACAATCTAGAAAGAATTTTACACAAATATACCGGAAGTCGACGAAAACAGTCATCCCGATTTAGTATAAAAGCGAGACAAAATTTGACCAAAAAACACTTGAAAACTGAACGCCAGAACTGATGCATCTCACACAACACTGATCAACGCAGCTAAGGCGAGACCGAGAGGCGAAAAATCGACAAGACACGGCAGGAAGGCTTTTTCCTGTACATAGACATGCCCGACTGACTTAACCTCAACGAGAGTATACGCCAAAAAGTATCGCTGAAATAGAGCAGCGATACGGCAAATTCTAATAGAAAGCACGCAGCCAGAACGTCGACGGCCCAGGAGGGTCCCAACATTTAATAGAGAACGAATTCTGCTGTGTTCGCATTGACTGACTGATGTGACAAATAATTCCCCCAAACGTAAACAAAACAATACACTGAGCCTTCCTCAAAACTGCATGGGAGTCAGCGCTGCGGTGGCAGATTTCTGAATCAACGCTAAGCAGATGATTCGTAGTGGCGGCGTTTGAACGAGATTTTACTGCCAAACGTTTTGACAAAAAGTGCGGAAAAAGTAACGATCGAAAAAATTGACTTTAAATAGATTCAGTGTACACCCGAAGAGGCGAGATCGAGAAACTACCCGAAGGAAGTGTCCAGTGAGAGAATAAACGACCATTGGAACGTGAGTTTACCAAAATTAAAATCATTGTTACCTGGTTACATTTATCACACAGTTGTACTTTACACGCCACACATACATCTTCAAATCACTTAGTTTTTTTTCTTGTAAGGCATCTAATTGATATGTCTTGGTAGTTCAAAGGAGTCACGTCCTGAGATTAAAGTTTTTTCATATATTAAACTCATGCTTGTCAACTGAGTCAGAATCTGAATTATACTAGCCGATACTTGATTGGACATATAAAAAATTGTCAATAATAATAACTTGTAAAATTTTTTCTCTGCAATTTTATAATTTTTATGAATGATAGTCCTTCAGACGATTTGTTTGTTGTTTTTTTAAGAACCATTAAACTTAATCAATTTTTCAAAGCTAAACTGACTTGTTTAAATTTTTTCGTAGATTTAAAAATTTTATCAATCACATTTAATTTTTTCTTGGAACAAACATTTCCAAGTGGCGCCCACAAAAGCATAGTTTTAAGTTGTATTACAGGACTACATCACTGCAGAGGATCCAGTCAACAGGGTAAGTAACAAAAGTGCGCGGAGGTAACGCCCGACACACATTACAACACTTTTACAAACAACACCCACTACTATTTCTTTTTGTTATAATATACAGATTTAAAAAAAAACATTATTTATTATTAATTATTTATTTATTTTTATTAATTATTTATTTTTTTATTTTTATTTTCATATACCGGTACTGTTGCTTTTGCTTCTTTGTGACTATCTGAGATACCTACCAAGGGACGTCCTCCAGAAAAACGAACTTTTAACTTTAACCAGCGACCACAGGAACAGCCAGAAGATGAACGTCAGGAGCAAATGGAACATGTGACCAGTTCAGCTGATAACTTTGTTCCTGGTACCTCAAGAAATAATTATTAATAAATAATGTTTTTTTTAAATCTGTATATTTATAAATAAATGTTTTTTATATAAAATGTAACTCACGTTTTCTTTGTATAATATATATATAATATACTAGTAATATATATATTTTAATAATTACAATTACAAAGATTAAATGTTTTTTATTATTTAAGTACTTTTCGATACCAATAATTGGGTATCATCATCAGAAGTGTGAAAACCGAGCGAAGCTTGGTCACCCTGATATTAAATAATAAAATGACAAAGCTAACAAAACTGTTTAAAAACACAGACATCAAAATAGCATACAAAACTAATAAAAATTATCTACAAAAACTAAATAACCCACACAACAAAGATAATACAACAACCAGTGGCATATACAAAATTGAATGCCAAGATTGCAATAAATGTTACATAGGACAAACAAAAAAACAACTGAAAAAACGTTATTTTGAACACCTAAATGCATACAAAAAACCAGAAATATACAAATATAATTTGGCCACACATGCAATAAACACTGGACATGAATTCCCAGACATAACCAACATGACACTAATAAAACACATACCACACAAAGGCACCATAATGAACATTTGGGGAAATTTACAAATATACAAACATAAAACACAAAACAAACTAATACCTGAACAAATACAAATCAATACAAAACATGACACAATATTCAAAGCACTCAACATCGAACATACACAAAATACTAATACATACACCACAATCACACACAATAATACCACTTTAAAATACCAGAGACCAACAAGAACCAAAGTAGCATCCAGCCAACACACAAATATTCACCAGACGCAAGATCACGAAGGCTGATGATGAGGACACGGGGGTTCTCGAAACATGTTCCTAATAAGGAAAATAAAATATCTTGAGGTAATTTCAGTATAAATATTATATATCTTATTATAAATATATACCGTAACAAAGAACACCAAGTTTTGTTAACATTTTTACCATTAAAAACATAGTGTTCTGGGTCAGTAGTTATCTATTTTTAATTAGTTAATCAATGGGCACGTCATGGACAACAAAATCCAGTAATATACCTTGCAAACCAATACTAGTATCTCGATTGTTTGGGGGGGGGGGAGTTACACTAAGCCCAGAAGCCAAAGACATCAAAAGTGGACCTATCCGCAGAACAAGTTACTTCAACAACTTGAAGAAACTTAATACATATTGTGTATCTTTAAATCTTGACAGGTCTTAGCCTCAATTCGTGAAGGCAGTTAGTCACTTTACAAGCTCCTGAGTGAAGTAGCAGTTAAAATAATAATAATAACGATATACGATAATACATATATTTACTATATATATATATATATGAAGCCTTCTAAAGGTGAAAGCCGGTTTAGGCTGTAAGGTAAAACTTTACGTTTTTACTTATAAAACAGTGTTCCGAGTTGTCAATACTATAGTGATATTTATATAGACAAACATATAATTATGTATTAATTTTTTGACTCGTGTATTTTTTATCCGTTTTAGGTGTACCATTGCCAAAATACAACTGAAAATAACATTTTAAAGCTTGAATGGCAATTGCTAATGCTTTAATTTTTTTATTAAATTCTCACCAAATTTCAAGTTGTACTTATGATTTTATTCGTTTAACTTTTTGAACCCACCAAGCACTTCGCTCCCGCGCTTATTCAAAAACAACGCCATTGAATTCTGCAACTGCTTGGTTTACTGTAACGTTTATATTCCGTAGATTAACCACTATAAAACGTAGTACAAAGCCTGTAAAAAATACATTATGCATTTTGATGTAATTTATTAAAATTGTCTTTTACATTTATAAAACTGTTAATTATAGTTTGTCTCTATTTACGCTAGCGTGTGACATTGTAAACTTAAATATGTGTTTGATTAACAAATTTTGATAATAATTCTTACACGTGAAATGAAAATTATACACGTGTTATTATATTGGATTTCATTCCGTTCCTTCTGTCATCACTAAAACATTTTGATTCTGTTTTCCAGCTGGCAATGAGTTCCACATCTCACTTCAAATAATCAGCTGTTTGGGGGTCTTTTATTTTTTTGGTCCGTGTTCCGTATTTGTTATACTTTTATAATAATAGGATTGATAAGTAAGTGGTTACTTAGTTTTTTAAGGTTTGCAATTGTCGTTTAGTAGTTACAATATTGATGTACCTTAGTTATCGTTTTTTAATTGAAAAATCTCAGTCATATCAACGATTCGTCGGTCTTCATGAAGTGCATTCATTAGTATTGTTAACATGATAACGAGGTTAGAGCAGTGAAAACAGTTCGTTTATATTGTGTGAAAGGTGAGATTTTGATGGTGTTTAGAATACTACTTGAAAAATGAGATTTTGTATATTTACTTAAACCTCGAACGTATGACCATGACTACACCCTGTGCTTTAAAGGTAATTTTAATGTTTTCGATATTATGTTTATAAATCTGAAGTGAAATAGTAAATAAAAGATTACACTAAATATTATTGTGCTTTGGTAACAGCTGCTATTCTTAGTATTAAAAAATTTGATGGCAAACCTATCTTTCATGAAATTTGTAACCTAGTTCTTGTAAGTCTGTGATCACATACTTAATTATACTTTAGATAACTGTGCTGTTAACCACATTTCTTGTTCTATCGTTTTCTGAATAATACAACTATCTGCTGCGTTCTACGAAAATCCTACTTTTTCTGTCAATTATTGTCTTCCCTGCCCTTTCTTACAACTAATAAAAAATCGACTTAATGTTAAACCTTTCCTTACATAATAATCTAACAACTTCAACATTTTCTTCTTGAGTTCATGCTAAAACGTTTTCTGTGTTATTTTTTCTCTTGTGCTCAAGTGAATAAACATGTACAATAGGACAGGATGGTACTATATTGTATTTATGTAGTTAGACAAATTCTGTTATGATTTATTACAGTAATACTTTATTTTAAATAATTATACCAAATTTTTAAGGATAACTGGATATTCATTGTTAGACACCTACTGACTCAAACTTATTAACATTCATGCCATGTTAAATTTACTTTGTTAACTATGTTGCCATAAATGTAAATTTGGATCTAATAGATTAAAACTTAAAAATTAGGCTATGTGAAATCACAGTTGGCATTAAAATTCAGATCCATTTTACATCAATTAATTTAAAAATATGTTACTTAAAAACAAATAATTTAATGCAGTAAAGTGGGTTTTGATTTTGCTTGTAAAAGCATGTTTTATTCTTGTCATATGTTTCACACAAACTTACTGATTATATTATCCTTACTGCATAGACTAAAGGCTCGTTTACACGGTTCAAGTTTACTGGCTTCAAGTACTTGAAGTCAAGTAAACTTGACATCTGAATTCTGAAGCGTCAAGTACTTGACGCCACTACATTCATTTTTGTTTGAAATGTCGAGTAGAAAGGTGTGTTGTGGTGCAGGTAAAAGGCCTATAAAGGTCTCCACTTGCAAGATATTGTAGTGTTATTTCCGGCTTTGTTCTTGAGGGAATTCCATTTCGATGGTAGTATTTGTTCTACTTATTTTTGCTTCAACGTTTTCTAATAGCTCCTCAAATTTCTGTACTGTCATCCTTAGATGAGTT
Organism: Magicicada septendecula; assembly: GCA_034769895.1. Taxonomy (NCBI): domain Eukaryota; kingdom Metazoa; phylum Arthropoda; class Insecta; order Hemiptera; family Cicadidae; genus Magicicada; species Magicicada septendecula. The sequence goes on along the minus strand of CM068372.1, from coordinate 105,740,466 downwards.
TTGTAAGACGAAGGATCTTCATCTGCCAACTCGCGTAACAGTGTTGAAGACATTTCAATATACATTTCTGTATACATTTCAGTATACACAATAATACATTTCTCTTCTAGCTGCCCATGTTCTTACCCACCTCCGAGTTCGTTTTCTCTCTCTGTTGACATTTTCCGTTGTATCATCGTGTAGATTTTTGCACAATGAGTTTACTATAGTCACTTCGCTTAATATTCCAAAAAAAGTCATATTTTGTGTATATAGCAAGAAACTCGTGTATATCATTTGCATTCCACTTATCATGTTAATATTAAAATTAATGACTTTAAAATATTTTAACGAGATCTGCAGAATCACCTCACAGAGAAAACAATACACTTAAAGCCGACTGCGCACTGAAGACATAAGACCGATTCCCTTGACTGCTTGAAGGCAAGTAGTCAAGGAGCCGTCTAGATGGAGACAGTACGGCGGGAAAGTAAGTCACGTGACTTTCAAGTGGCAACAAAACTTGACGCTAGGCCAACTCTACTTTCCACTGTCCGGACAGTGGAAAGTTACTTTCCACAACCGTTTATACAGGGATAGTATAAGGAAAGTAGCTTGACTTCAAGTGCTTGAAGCCAGTAAACTTGAACCGTGTAAACGAGCCTTAAGGCAGACAGCCATAGGCATTCATGCGCCTGCATGCATTCTTGGATTTGCCACCCCATGTATCTTTCTCTTATTTCAATGTCTCAGAGGCGCGGCCAGTCTTAATAACATTTTACAATTTTTAACTTAGAGAATGATCTTTCACCAGCTGCAACTGGTGCCATTGATGTAAGTAATATTTTTAATGTTTTTGATGTATTAGGTAATGTTGAGAAGAAATTATTTTGAAAAAGGTAGGCCTACTGAAAAATGCTTTATAGCTCATACAGCGGAGTTTGATAAAAATTCAAGTTTAAAGCCTTTACTTCAGTAAACAAATCAGCCCCTTCGATATTTGCTTCATCTTGAGAATCATTTTGAGTTTATATATCTACAATAATCAGTTTGTTTTTCGAGTAATTAAACAAAGCACTACTGGTTTGAGTAATGAAACAAAGCACTACTGGAAAATGTAACTAAGCTATCAAATAGTTTTCAAGTTTTCCAACCTGCTGTTAAAGAGGAAAAGATCTGAGTCTCCACTTTGTAAAAAAAACAACTCTACTTTGTAGTTACTTTAGGGTTCTCTGAATGTTCCGGCGCTGTGGAGTCTTTTGAAGTGCATACAAGAATATGTATTGTACAAGAAATACGTAATATTGATATAATTTGAAAACTGTGATATACATTAAAAAGTTGAGATTGAGAAGGTAAAACATTATGTGTAGTGCACACCTTCCATGCCCGCTTACAGCAGCCTTGGACTAATGGGGTAAAAATGGGTATTAAGTGAATACACACACACTTTTAGTGTAAAGAAGCCACTCCATTTTATCTCAGTTTTTATATTTTCCCAGGTACCATCATCTCCAGTATCCTTACAAGGTGGTGGGTAACCAAACTGGTCACAGGGCGAGGCATCTCTCTAGGACATGGGAGCCAAAAATCCAAACACCTGGCCCTGAAGGTAGAGGTTGGGTAATCACCCAATATGAACAGGCCAAGAGCAGTTCTACCAATGAGGAAGGAATGGATAATTGATACTTCCACATCACAGCATTAATGAAACATCTGGCATTGTTAATATCTTATGTTTGTTCTATAGCACACAGTAGTTTTCATATCATGCACGATGAAGTCAGTAGCATGTATAAATATTTCACATATTAGTGAAAATGATCTTGTGTGGTCGTCTTCACAGGATGGTCTGCTTACGTTTAGGCCTCCTTCCAGCCATGTTTTCCTGAGGCTTCGTAAGAATCGTGTGAACAGTATTTGCAAGCATACGAGGGTGGTGTAAAAAGTTCTCGGCCTCGATCATGGACATCAACTCTCTGAGCAAGATTTTTTTTTCTTAGGTTGGTATGCCTGTCACAACAATTCATGTGAAATTGGGAGTCAATCTATCACATAGTTTTTTGTATACAGCTATTTGAAGTAGCGTAATTGTGTATATTTTGTACAGTGGATAAAATTGAATATCGTGCAGGGATAAAATTTTTTGTTAAAGAAGGTTTGATGCCGAATGAAATCATTCGAAGTTCACAAACGTTTATGGGGAATCTTCTCCTTCATTTTCGACAATTAAGAAATGGGCTGCCGAGTTTACATTGAAGATGATTCACGTGAGGGACGCCCAAAAAGTGCAACATCAGAAATCATCGAACAAATACAAGATTTAGTATTGTATGCGCGATGGATTAAAGTGCGTGAAATTGCTGAGGCTGTGGGAATTTTGAAAGAACATGTAGGTTATGTTTTGCATGAAGAACTGCATATGAAAAACCTTTGCGCAAGATGGGTGCCGCGCATGCTCACACCAGATCAAAAACCCATTCACATGAAAATCTGTGAACATTGCTTGGAGTGTTTTTACAAAAATAAAACTGATTTTGTGCGTCAGTTTATTACTATGGATGAAACGTGGATTCACCATTACACACCAGAATCTAAACAGCAGTCAAAACAGTGGACAGAAGCTGGCTGTTCAGCGCCAAACTCGGTCCCATCAGCTGGAAAGGTCATGGCATCGGTGTTTAGGGATGCTAAAGGCATTTTGTTAATTGATTGCCTCGAAAAGGGTAGAACAATAACTGGAGAATATTATTCTAATCTTTTAACCAAACTAGACAAAAAAATTCATTAGAAAAGACCCGGTTTGGAGAAGAAAAAAATCATCTTTCATCACGACAATGCGCCCGCCCACAAAAGTGTTTTGGCAATGGGAAAATTCAGAGATCTGCGCTATGAATTGGTGGAGCATCCACCCTGTTCTCCAGATCTGGCTCTCTCTGACTTTCATCTCTTTCCGAAACTCAAGCACTTCCTCGCAGGAGAGCGATTTTCTTCTAATGAAGAGTGGTTGCAGCTGTACAGGGGTATTTTGCGGACCTTCCAGAGAAGCACTACAGAGATGGGATAATGACATTAGAGCATCGCTGGAACAAGTGTATTAGTCTTAAGGGAGATTATGTTGAAAAATAAAAACCATTTTGAAATTATAAATATGTTTTTTCATTGTTAGGCCGAGAACTTTTCAGACCGCCCTCGTACTATGTAATCATACTTGTAGGATTTTCAAGATGTTTGTTACACTTCTTATTTAAAACAATTTTTATTATATCTTTCATGCTAGACACAAATCCATCTCGTATATTGTAATATTCTATACAATTATGCTCTGTATGATGGTGGTTGGCGTGTGGACCCTTGGCCTACCTGCTACCTCTCCCCCATTCTAATACTTCCGCCCGGGCTCGACAGCAGCTAATTGCCGCGTGAGTCACATCACTGTGCGTCCAGTATGAAACAATTTTTTTTTGCCTCGCCCAATACTGGTAAAAGTTTGTTATACAGTAGAACTTGGCTAATTCGAAGCTGAAGGGACCAGTAAAAAATTCGAATTATCCAAAAATTCGAATTAAGAAAACTTTTAATAAGGGTAGAAAAATCAAATCAAAAACCGAAATTCAGTAAAGCAATATGTTATTTTATTAAACAATTTCCTTATACATATGTATTACAAACGTATAAACACGTTTGAGTACAAAATATAGCATTTACAGTTTTTTAAAAAAGCTAGAAACTTTTGATTGCATTTTTGCAGTTAATACACCGAGTTGTAGTAAACTCTTCAAGTTTATTAAGTGCTTGGAAAATAGCGTCACTTACGTTCTGCTGTCCTTCAACAAACCGTCTCAAGTCTTAAATGTAATTTGATGCCTGTGAAGCCGTTGGAATCAGTATCTCTGGAAGTTCTAGCTGGTCCCCTTCTTCATCTGAAGATGTACCATCATTTCTTTTGTTCATAACATCAGCCACGATCTCCGCATCTGTCTGTTCACCGCACACCGCCAAGTCTTCATCCATGTTTACAAACTCTTCGTAACGAATGCCTGCGTCATGTCCAACATCTTCCCAGTTATCCGTAGTGGGTACGACTTCTCTAGCAGCTTTATTCTCCTCTTCACCTTCAATGTGGCAGAAACCACCTTTACGAAAAAATTAGCAATTGTTTTTTGCGTAACTTGGTCCCAAGCACTGTTGCACATGCGGGCAGCTTGAAGGATATTAATCTTGATATTTTCGTGCTCATCTAAATAAGCACCTAACAGAATGTTTTGGACCACAAGCCGTCTGTAAAAATGCTTAAAATTTGTTATTACACCTTGGTCCATAGGTTGAACTACTGAAGTCATGTTTGGAGGGAAAAACACAACCTTTACATTTTCCGTCACAGGAATAGTGTTGTGCGCTGTACAGTTGTCAATAAACAAGACGATTCTTGTTTTGATTCCGAAATTTCCTGTTGCTTTTCAAAAGCCATCTTTCGAAAATTTCACCTGTCATCCAAGCTTTATTGTTTGATTCATATTCAACTGGTTTCGTTTTTACATTGTTGAAACAGCGTGAGTTGGCTGAATTCCCTATCATTAGCAAAGCCAGTTTTTCCGAGCCATCCATGTTTGCTCCGAATAAAAGTGTTATGTGCTCCTTGCTGTGTTTGCCACCACTACAACTTTCTCCTTTAAAAGCAAGTGATTTGTCGGGGGTGCATTTGAAGAATAAGCCCGTCTCGTCTACGTTAAAAATGTCTTTAGCGTCTCTATCAGAAATCATTTGCAACAAATCGTCTTTCCATGAATTTGCAGCTTCAACGTCAACAGATCCACTTTCCCCACAAACAGTTTTGAAAGACATGCCATTCCTTTCTTTAAAACCATCGAGCCAACCAGTGCTGGCCTTAAAATCATTTTTCCCTAAGCTAGATACGAATTCCTCAGCTTTGGGTCTGACGAGGGGCCCACTGACTGGAAATTTTTGTCCTTTGCTTGCTTAAACCACTTCACTACACATTCATCCACGTCAGGATTTTCTGGTCCTCGCGCTCTTTTCCTATCTTTGTCGCTGGCTTTACACACACTATGCAAAATCTTCTCTTTATTTTTTAGATACGTTGACAGCGTATTTGGCGGTATCCCGAATTCCTTGGCAATTTCAGATTTCTTTTTTTGTCCCTTTTCCACTTCCCGTATAACGGCAACTTTTTCGGCAAATGTCAATGATTTGTATTGGATCCGTGTTGGTTTTGAAAGGGCCATGATGAACACACAACACAATAAAACTGCACAATAAGCGTCACTATAACACACCAGTCTGTATATACAGTACTGTATAAAGAAAGGAACGGTCTCTCACTACAGGACACAGCTCGCACAGTAGAAACTCAAAAGGACTTAACACGTCCATGAATGCAGGCAGACTGAACTGAAAGCAACAGTGAGGGTGGCTGACTGACGAGGCGTGGAACAAGGGACAATGGCGGACAGTACCGTTACACGAGCCAGTCATGTGTCATCGCCAGATACTGACGGCAATTCCACGAATTTGACACAAAGGACAAGCGTCTGTTCACAAAGGGCGATGCCTGCTTGTCTGTTTCCAGTCGTGTCTCTATTGTTACGTGGTCTAGCCCATACAGCAGGTGATTTTTTGTAGTTTGAGCAAAATTTTTATTTCGAATTAACCAAAAAAAGTTCGAATTACAGACGATGTTTTTGCATGGTTTTACATAGGATATTCAAGGGACCACGGTAAAAGTTCGAATTATCCACGAATTCGAATTATGCACGTTCGAATTAGCCAAGTTCTACTGTATTTGAAATCAGCAAAATAATACGATGAAAATGACACCAAACACGACTAAAAAATATTAAATTTTAAGGTGTTTCAAGGTAAAAGGTCAACAACTACTTTAATATACATCTTCAGTGCATACTGCTCAAAGAATAAATTTAAATGAAAAATACGAATACTTGTTTAATTGCTTTGTTTAATTCTTTGATTGAAAAAGAACACACATAATATTTTGTGTTTAAGCGCTGGTAGTGGACAGAGAACTTCCTGCTCATTTCCTATAATGGGGTTGCTATAAGTCATCTCGTGACTAGTGCTGTTTGGTATTTATGACTCAGCCTCATCCCTTCTTCAGTTGCTCACAAACAGTTGAATAGTTTTTTGTCTACTGTTCGTCGCTACTGTCGATCGTGAGTTTACGGAGTATTAGTTTAATTAGTTGAATATTATAAGGTTACATTTTGTTAAGTTAAGTATTTCAAGTTTTATTAGTGTTTTTTTAATTTTTTTATCGAGATGTCTTCATCTAGTAAACGTGGTAAAGTGTATCATTGTCAAGCTAGAACAATAATCGCGTCAGTTATGCAATACTTTGAACAGGAGCGTGACAAAAAGGCCCGTTAATTGATATAAAAAAAGTGTGTGAGAGAGTTTCGGCAGCATGTCAAGTGTCTCTACGCACCATTACTAGAATAAAAAGTGAACGTAAGGAGTGTAAGAACGATAGCTTTGTTATAAGCGAAGATAATGAAAATGACGATGTGCTCCCAGATGCAGTGAACACAGAAAATGCTAGTGTGCTTCACACGCCAAAAAGAAAAAAACTTCTCCCATGCCCAGTGACTTATGTTGATGATTTTGACAAATCTGCCATCCGACGCCATGGTGTAGATTATTATAGATGCAAGGAAGTGCCGACCCTCCGAAAATTACAAGCTTCTCTCAAAGATGCAGGACTTTTCAAGGGATGCTTACAGTCTCTGTCTAACGTATTAAAGAATATTGGTTTCAAATGGAAAAGTTTCGATAAAAGAAAGGTACTTATGGAGAAGCCATCGGTTGCTTTATCAAGATGCCAGTTTTTGAAGAAAATTCATAATGTGGACATTAAAAACGTGTTTTTTTTTAGATGAAACATGGATTAATAGTAATGTCTCCGAAGATGTTGGATGGACCGACGGCAGTGTTAGCTCTACTCTGGGTGCACCTCTAGGCAAAGGACAGCGACTCATAATCTGCCACGCAGGTGGTGTCAACGGATGGATAAATGCACCCCCGCTGATTTTCAAATCTAAGAAAACGGTTGACTACCATGAGGAAATGAATTCTGAGATATTTGAGTGCTAGTTTTTTGAAGTGTTGCTTCCTTCACTACCACCCGGTTCAACAATAGTGATGGACAACGCTCCTTACCTCAAGAGTAAACAACTCGGCTCCAACCTCATCCTCAAGGAAAGGAGAAATAGCAGATTGGCTAACCTCATGAGGAGTTCGTATCACGGACGACATGCGTAAGCCCGAACTGTATAATCTCGTCAAGCTACACAAGCCCCAACTGACTTGTTATGTCATTGACAAGAAAGCATCTGAGCTTGGATTCCGGGTTATTCAGCTTCCACCTTATCATTGTAATTACAATGCTATTGAAAAGGTCTGGGCTCACTTGAAGAATTACGCCAAACAGCGCAACACAACATTCAAACTGGACGATGTGCAAAATTTGTTTTTTTGAAGCTGTAAACTCCTACCAGGCAGATCCGTGGAAAAACTGCGTTAAACACGTAAAGAAAGAAATGGATGATGATTGGCTGAGTGAAGGACTTGATGACCGCAGTGTCCAGGAAATGATCATCAACTTGGCTCCAGGAGATCCAGATGATGACGACAGTGACTGGAAATCTGACGAGGAAGAAGACTTGGTATATTTATTTAGTGTTTTATTTTATTTTTTTTGCCTTATATTTCAAAGGTCAAAATGTTTGAGAAACGTTGTTCCAAAAGATATTATAAAAATATAGTACTATCTAAAACAATATTATCAAAGTAGGGTAACTATTATGAGCTAAGTCATAATAGTAAAAAAAAGATTAGTAGAAAAAAATTTATTTTCATAAGCTAAGTCATAACTGGTCTTATTTACAAATAATTATTTTCAATAAAATGTTAGCAAATGTTTGTTTTTTCCATAGGTTCTCTCGATAAAAAAATAAAAAAACACTAATAAAACTTGAAATACTTAACTTAACAAAATGTAACCTTATAATATTCAACTAATTAAACTAATACTCCGTAAACTCACGATCGACAGTAGCGACGAACAGTAGACAAAAAACTATTCAACTGTTTGTGAGCAACTGAAGAAGGGATGAGGCTGAGTCATAAATACCAAACAGCACTAGTCACGAGATGACTCATAGCAACCCCATTATAGGAAATGAGCAGGAAGTTCTCTGTCCACTACCAGTGCTTAAACATGAAATATTATGTGTGTTCTTTTTCAATCAAAGAATTAAACAAAGCAATTAAACAAGTATTCGTATTTTTCATTTAAATTTATTATTTGAGCAGTATGCACTGAAGATGTGTATTAAAGTAGTTGTTGACCTTTTACCTTGAAACACCTTAAAATTTAATATTTTTTAGTCGTGTTTGGTGTCATTTTCATCGTATTATTTTGCTGATTTCAAATATAACAAACTTTTACCAGTATTGGGCGAGGCAAAAAAAATTGTTTCATACTGGACGCACAGTGATGTGACTCACGCGGCAATTAGCTGCTGTCGAGCCCGGGCGGAAGTATTAGAATGGGGGAGAGGTAGCAGGTAGGCCAAGGGTCCACACGCCAACCACCATCATACAGAGCATAAGCGTGTATGAAATTTCTCTGAGATTTGAAGGAAGAAATTGCATTGACATGAAAGTTACCTTTAACACATGTTCTGATGTTTAGTATTCCACATTCATTAGTATGGCCTATATTAAAGGTACATACAAGCAGTAGGTCTCTAAAATAATGTCCACTTGTTTGAATTTATGAAACTAGCTAACAGAAATGTGTAGCATAAGGTAAACATAAATAAGTGTATAGCATAATGTATAACCAAGCAACATAGTTATAGTTGGCACATTGATGACAGAAGTAAATATAAAATAGCTATGTGGAACTATTAAAAGGAATTCAAAACACACTCACCAGGTTATGAAATTAAAGTTGTACAGAGTTACAGCAGTTCTCGTTTTAGTGTATGGTTCTGAATGTTGGAACCAGCTCTGTTTTTAGGTATCCTGACACTTCTAGACAAAAAAATAAAAGAAACGATTGGACCTTCCCATCAAATATAAAGAAATTTAACATCAGATTTAATTTTCACATCACTTTCTCATCTTATACATGACTGTTTTTGCTTTGTTTTGATGTGCACAGAACAAAAATATGCCAAACTGTTTTTCCAAGTAAATTAAAAAAAAAATTTTTTGTAGCCTATGGGATTTAATTACGGCTGGCGCCGCCTCTCGCATCCTAGCTTCCACTGGCGCCAGTCTAAACAGTCCTGTTCTGTAAGTCCTCTTGCCTTCATTGCATCTTCGATGTCAATTTTCCATGAATTTTTAGGTCTTCCTTTTTTTTCTAAAGGGTCCATTCCCATACCTTCCTTGGCCATCTCTAATCCGACATCCTTTTTAGGTGTCCAAACCAATTCTGTCTTCTTGCTTCTATTGTTTCTATAATGTCAGGGTTGATTCCTATCACTTGTCTTATCTGTACATTTCTCATGCTATCTAGTCTTGTTAATCTACAGCACCTCCGCCAGTAATCCACCTCCATAGCTCTTATTATGGATTTATTTCTTTTATTAATTTCTCACAGTTCTGCTCCATATAGGCCTATACTTTCGACTGTAGTTTTATATATTCTGATTTTATTGTTTTTTGTTATTCGTGGACTCCAAAAGCAGACTGTTTAAATATTTTGTTGCTGTCTTAGCTTCTCCTATTCTTACTTTTATTTCTTGGTTGCTGTCACCATCTGATGTCATTGTTACATCCAAATACTTGAAGTTTTTAATATTTTTTATCATTGTTGTTCCTAGTTTTAGGTCTTGACCTTCACCGCCTACTATAAGGTACTCAGTTTTTGAGGTATTTATTTCGAGACCCCATTTCGAACTCAGCTCTGCCAACAAATCCTACTCTCACGTCCTCGAAGACTTTAGTCGCGTGGCTCTTGGGTACATGGCATGCAATGGGTGTATGTTATGTAGCAGACGAGAGAGGATGAAGGGTGAGTTTCCAGTGCCCTTTAATTAACTGGAACAGACCAGCTAAGGTATGATAACCGTAAAAGAAGAGTTCCCGGTCCTCCAGGTTGGGGGTTGAGGATAGGGCCAACTCCTCTATCCTTGGAAAACAAGTCAAATTGCTAAAAATCCTAGAAAGATACAGCCGGATGCATCAAGTGGAAATCAGCTTGGCAAACGGAAAATGACTTTGATTTTGAGTACGTAGAATATTCAGGGATGGAGAACTAAAAAAAAGTAAATAAATTTAAATACAATATACAAAAAAAATGTCAATAATTAATTTTGAAGTCAGTTATTCATTATGCAATACACCTGTGATTGCATGATTATCAAATGAGAAAATATGATACAGTTAAAAGTTCACAAATAAGAAACAGGCAAACACTTCCACTATAACGCACGCACGCACGCACGCACGCACGCACACACACACACACACACACACACACACACACACACACACACACACATACACACACACACACACACACACACACACACACACACCCTTGCAGGTCAGTAGTGTAACAACAGGCATTTTGCTCTTTACAGTTACAGAAATTTTGATTTTGGTTTGAGACTGAAATTTTACAACTGCACTTGATTTATCATAGTTTTCTAACCTCCAATTTGCTCTCCACCTCTTTGGATCTTATGCTGTAGACAAGTGTTCAGTTACCTTCCCCCCCCCCCAAATATGGGCCTGGTTGGAACATAATAGTTGTACAATAAAAGAAAATTGAAGCAGGTACAATGGAATTTATATCCTGTATTGCTGAGTATTCCAACAGAAAAAGAACATGGATATTTGGGATGAATTTATATCCTGAGTTCAAATAACATTTGTTGGACACTGAATTATATGTTAAAAACCCATTACTAAATTCATAGAGTATTACCAACTTAATATTCTTGAATTAAAGTTAATAGATTTCATCCTTTTACAGATAGCTTTATCTTTCTGTACGATGCAGCTAATCAATTCAAGAATTGTTTTTATAAAACTAGTTTTTTTTTTGGAACTAAAAGATAACATTATTTTTTTTTACTATGAAATATGCAGTTTTATCTGGCAATCTTTACTATAAAAATTATTAGTCAGTTAACAGTAAAACAAACTCATTAGAAACAGTTATATTATCAAATTGTAAAATGTTAGTTAACATTTTAAAGTGTGTACTCAGTATTTTCTTGTTAACCCTACTATACTAAATTTTTTTAGGCCTATATTTTTTGTATTGTGTTAGTTTTTGTATTTAAATTATTGTGTAGCTTGGCAATACACTCTTTTTACTGCATTTATATAAAAGTGACCCCAAAATCCCAACAACCTTACCTAACAACTCTTGTTTCTTGAGCACTGACTTCTTTTTTTTGAGTCATTAGTTCTATAATGACACTATACCTAACCTTTTCATCTTTTCTGCACAGCTCCTTTGGGGGGGGGGGGCATATGACAAAGGCATTATTAGCATTGCAATTTTTGGTTTATGTCAGTGTATTATCTAATAAATGCATTTAATACAATAAGTTTTCTTAGGCAAGAAAGTAGTGTTGTGGAATTAGTAGGAACATACTCCCATTATTCATAACTGTATTCATAATTTTGTGCCGTATATCCTACAGTGGTTTATTACAGACTAGTATGCATTCAGAACTATAACTTCATTTTAAAATGCATTAAATAGTAATATTTTTGTTTTAGGTGTAAATTATTTTCAAAATTTTTAGTATTTTGTAACAAATGGATTATGAAGATTTGAATGATTCCTCAGCTAGTATTGATTCACAAGCATTGTTAGCACTGGAATTCAATAATCAAGCTTCGTTAAGCAATGATGATAAGGAGAGGAACATAGATAGTGTTATGTGCAATAAAGAATATTTGGACGTCTTATCAACACCGAAGAAGAAGTTTCAAGGTGGAATAGAAAACAACTGGTAAGATAATATTATTCAAATTATTACAATTTTGTTTAATTTTATAAATATGTTAATCGTTCCATGAGATTAAGTTAATTAATTTGAAAAATAGATGTTAAATATTTGTGTAAAAGTATTGTTAGTAAATTTCGTTGTATTATCATCATGGTCCATACGGCTTTTCTTGAAATACGTTAGTTATAGGTCTTTATCTGAAGTTTTTTTGGTCTTAAAGATTATTCACTGACCATTATTAGTTCATCTGCTGTCTTAGTCCATAGAAAAAAGCTGTCTAGAACATTCCTGAGTTCTAGAATGTTAGTCAGTCAGTGACACTGTTAGTAACTGGAAAGGAGATAGTACATACCAAATGTAATTACTACAACTGGTAGAATAGATGAGGAACAGAAATGTGGATATAGAGTAGGAAGATGTGATAATGGGATTATTTTGAAATTAGAAATCAGAAAGAGCGCCAAGAAAAGATGTTTGTATAGAGTGAAGAGGTTAACAGGCATTGTAAAGAGAAAAATAAAATAGAGATATAGTAAAATGGAAGAACAGACTAAGAAAAAACTTATTGGAAAGTCACATAGATGAATACTTTTACTAAGACAATAAATTATCATCTTTGTTATAAAGAAATTATCATTACTACTGTACTTGATTTTCTTCTGTGTTCAAAGAGAGACACAACACTAAAGGCAGCTGTGTTAAAATTGGTCACATCCAATTCTGAATATGATTATTAGTCGAATGAGTCATTCACATGTGATGTTGATATATGTTATCACGAATTGAACAATGTTCTGTTGTCATAACACAGCGACTTAGCAAGTCCTTTAACAAAGTTCAGTTCTGATAGAAATGTTGACTTAACAGTTACAGACTTAAAAATTGTACAAACTGATCTCTGTTCGAGTGTGGATTCCATTGCGTATCTTAAAACATAGCTTATAGATGGCAGTAAAACATATGTTTGTCCAGTGGACAGAAAAAATATAAATTAAAATCTTTATAAGCTATAATGACTAATATACAGCATACAATATTTAGAAAAGTTGATAAAATAAAGTAGTAAATTACCAGCTATTAGAATATATCCCCGAGTATTAAATGGTTAAATCTAGCCATTGTTTTCATGGTCTCCTTTTTTTTTCACAGCATGAAAGGTGATGGGATAAACATGTATTATACTAGTAATATATTGGGAATTTAATATGATATATTAATTTAATGTAACAGGAATGGAGGCAGGCTGAATATTGTATTGGGTGGTGATGAGATAGAGCAAGTATATGTAAGTTACATATAACTTATGATGGAAGATACGGTATGTGTTGCACAACAGAAGCTAGGATTTTAGTAACATAGGTGAAGGAAGGTTTTAATAGGAGGCAGAGGTTGGTCCATAGATGATTGAAAAAGTAGTTACGGAGTTGCTGACAAAGTAGGCCTACTTTTTACGGGTTATAGCTTTATACAGTGCTGAAATATGATCACTTGAAAACAGGATCAGAGAGTATTTGAGGCACTAGATATGCACGGAGAATGGGAGTGTGCGGTGGGAAGATAAATTTTTGAGAAATGAAGAAATGCTGAAAATGATGGCGAGGAAAGACAAATGCTCAACAAGAGTGTACGAAAAATGAAGTTGAATTGGCTGGGGTAGTGGATGAGGCGAAGATGTGGGGAATGGCAAATGGTGTGAGGAAGATAGTAAGGGAGAAGTGCATTGAATTAAGATTGGAAGAGAGTATGTCACACTAAGAGACTCGCGCACAATAGGATGACTGTCATGTGAGGACTGCCAGGGAGGCACAGAACACTTCTGAGTGATATTAATATAGTTATAGAAGACCAAATACATTTTCTACTGGCTATCTGATTCATGATTGGTGTGTAAAAATTGTGGATTAAGATGACTGAGTGACTGATCCAAATTGGTGTCTCTAGGGCATAATCCATGGAGTGAAGAAGAAGAAGATAATTTGAAAAGAAACTTCAACGTTGTATAGGGCATCATAAAATGAGAAAGAGAAGAAAAAATACTGGTTCTCGTCTTATACAATAAAGTATTTGTTTTAAATGTGGTGATAGCTACACGTGTACTGCATTCTAATCACAAGTTCAAAAATGGTACAAAGTGATATTTACATATCACGTCCTATTTTACAGGTGAAATGGAAGTGAGTCAGTAAACGTATTGAATACACAAACAGTCCACAGGTTTAACATACAGGTTGTACATACAGATGTGTACAAATACATACTCAAAACGAGTACAAATACATATGTAGTGACAAGTCTAACAGTCCACTTTTAAAAACCAATCTCACAGCTGTGAATGAAGTGAAATGCTTGGGTTAAGTGGTAATAAACAAGGAAATTCTTGATTTAATAAAATTGGGGTGAATTTCTTTTGGAAAGATAATCATTGTAATAGTAATAAATTTTCATTGTGTTTAATAAGAAGTGTTTTAATTGGTGTAAGTTTCCATAAGTGACTATGGTCAGAAACATGGACACTGAACATGAGAAGTGTGCTGAAGATTATGTAGGGAAATGTGAAAAGGGTTAGAATATAAATAGTAAAATTGAAAAACAGTTGAATTGAGGAATGATATGGTTAGGTGAGAAGAAGACAGTTGATGGTCACAAAGCTTGCCAGATTGGAAGCCGAGGGATGTGTAGCGATGATAGCACTTTGCAAAGTGGAAAATATGATCTGGTTAAATGCAAGTAGGTGGACAGGTATTGCTCAGGGATTCACTCAGCAGTGTACAAAAACTGATGATGCTTATTACTTAAGACATTGTTAAGGAACTGTTATGGTTTATTTATAGACAGATTTATTTATTTTTTATTTTATTTAACAGAAGAAGTTTTAACACTATTAGATACACAATCTTGTGTTTTGATGTACTGGTTTTTTGTTTAATTGTGTAAAAGAATTTAACATGTAGTTTCAAGAGCTTCAAGAGAAGACAGATTAACAAAATTGATACTTTTTGACATCCAACCATAAGTTGTTATCAAGGCAAGCTCACAGATTCCTGTAATAATAATATCTCCTTTTTGTACCACTGCAATAATTTATGGGTTGGGCAGATTAGACTGTCTTTGGCATTCAACAAAGCTAGTATGGCTAGTGCTATATAATATAAATTATTCATAGTCAATTTAAGTTAATATGAAACTGTTTTAACACTCTGATATAACTGTGTTGTATTTTTATTTTGTTTCAAATTTGCACAGGCATGAGATAAATTTCTGTGCTCCATCACTAACAGACTTCCCGATCCCTCTACCTCCGCCAGCTTCTGTTTTGGAAGATGTTTCCTTACCAGTGACAATTGACCATGATAGTAGTACGTTAGCGGGCGAACTGGATGTTTTATTTTCTCCAGCTGATGTGCACGTTGATGACCTGGGAGATCTCTTAGGTAGGGGTAAGCCAGTGAACAGATTATTTGTGTTTTCTCAATTTCAATGTAATGGATTTTTCAGTTTAATTGTTTAAGAAGAACGATTGTTGACCAGCATTAACTGAAGAAATACTAAATACTTAAATAGAAGAACTTAAATTTTCACAGCTGATGCAGGTACAATTCAGGAGCTGTGAGTAGAAAGGGTGAATATGAAAATCATGGTGTTGGGAAATGGCGTTTAAAGTTTGTGAATACTCTCAAGTTACAAAGAGCAAATAAATATGTATTTTAGTATTAAAAAATAGATTCTAATTATTTTACACTTATTTATAAATAACTAATGATATGTAAAATAAAAAATAATAATATAAAAACAAAAGGGCTTTGCTGGGTACATGGGAGGGAACGAGACCTAGAGGCAGACCGAGGAAGAGGTGGAAAGATGGCGTTGCAGAGGACGCTAGGGACATGGGGATAAGAAACTGGAGGAGGGTTGCAATGGATAGAGTAGATTGGAGGCAGAGATTGGTGGAGGCCAGGGCCGGACTTGGGCTGTAGCGCCATAGGAGGAGGAATATAAAAACAAAAAATGTTAAGATTATTCTAAAATTTAAATTAATTGATGAAAATTTGAAATGTTGATAACTTAATAACACTAGGTATTGGTATCAAATTTTAAGCAAATTACATACTACTGTGTAAAAAATGTAGTCTAGTATATTCTGTAAAATTAAAATTAAATAATGATTATTATGCATTATTGAAAGTATGTTTAAAAAAAGAAATTATTTAAGTGAAAGAAAACTAAAATGTAAAAATAGAAACAATTAACATAACTGATTAACATACGTACAAATTTAAAATAATTAAGAATGTTTGGATTAAGAAATCTGAAATCAGAGTAAATTACGTTATACTGTACTTTTTAAATTTCATAGTTTCTTGCATTTATTAACAGCTCAATTTTCTGTATGTTTCTCCCTTTTCCTTGACCTATTGTTACTTACCATTTTACAAAGAAAAAAAACGCACCCACTGTTGTAATGGCACTATTATAATAAGACACTATTAGAACAACAAAGAAATAATCTATGCAATGTAAGAAAGAACAAACTGATCACTAATCTCATCGAAATACCGACTCATACTGACCAAACTTTTCATATACATGTCAGGACATGTATAACTATGACTAAGCGG
Organism: Magicicada septendecula; assembly: GCA_034769895.1. Classification (NCBI taxonomy): domain Eukaryota; kingdom Metazoa; phylum Arthropoda; class Insecta; order Hemiptera; family Cicadidae; genus Magicicada; species Magicicada septendecula. The sequence continues at coordinate 105,723,851 of CM068372.1, read as the reverse complement.
GGTTGGAGGAAGGGCGAATCTAAGAAAAAGATCATGCCTACATGAGGCACCATGCGGTATATTCGCCCTTATTACTCCAACATTACAGCACTAAGCTCTTAGCTGGTTTTACCTAGTCCATACATTTCAATGCTCTTTACAAAATACTAAGGGCGAATATTAGACGTGATAGTGGTTATTACCGTGTTCTTAACATGTCAAAAAATAGAATTTCGTAAAATAAAATCGATTTTTTTTATTCCCCCTTTCTCCTCCGACCTCCTGAATTAAACTTGCCAGTCTGTTAGGGCTTGGTACCAGCTGTTTCGGCTGTATCAACAACACATCTTCAGTCAAATAGGAACTGAGATGTCAACTAAGTGGAGTGGCTAGGTCCTACGCAGGCAGTTGAATTCTTGGTTTCCACTCAACGTAGGTGACTGCCATAGATACAGCTGTATCGTCCCTGCTGTATTCTTGCAAATGGGTTTCCTGTATGCAGACCTTTCATGCAGTTTGATCAGTAAGTGTTCAAATGTAGTCGGCTCATCTGGATGAAGTTTTTGTATTGCATCACTGATTTGTTGTGATTTTCATAGCAACTCTCTAGCTGCCTGATTTTGAAATAATTATGTGCACCACCAGAGTTGAGGTCATGCTTCTGTTTTTATTTTATACTGTAATTACCGTAGCAACACTGCACACAAATAGAGCTTTGTTTAAAACAAGTTGTACATGGCCAATTAGGAAGATGGACTTGAACAGAGGTACGTTTTCAGTTTGACATGGTTCGTAGTAAACACATCATTTGTTAACGGCCCATCCACTTACAGTTTTCCTTGCAAGTTTTCATAACTGGCAAGTCTTGAGCTATTTCCGTGTCAAGTCTCGGCCATTTCTTTGCAAGCATCAACAAGGATCTTTGTCAGTTTTTATAGTGGATGGGGGCAACATGGCATGGCATGGCCAAGAAAATGCTTGCGACAAGGATCTTTGCGGCATTCAAACCGTTTGGAAGTTTTCACTGCAAGTCACGTCAGTTTTTTCCGGCGCATGCGCTGTACACTACAGACAGTCAGTACAGCCTACAGTCAAGGTCACATCCGCTTGTGCTATTTACAACTTGTACAGTTTGTTTTGTAGGTATTGGTTTGTCTATTGTGTGTGTTACTGTGTATTTATTTACTGTGAATTATTTATTTATTATGTAACTGACTTCATCCATACGAAGGTAATTTCGGTAACTGTCTGCATCATTTAATCGGAGTTCATCTAATAAATTTACATGACTGTATAAGTTCCTTTGCAAAAACCAATTTCGCGACCAAACCCTATGTCTTCTTTTTACTTTCAAACACTTTGCTAAAATCACAGCAAAACAGGCTATTTGACAGTTTTGAACGGGAGGCATATTGAAAACAACAACTGGATCACTGCAAAGTTCACTTGTAAATGGATGGGCAGCTTCAAGGAAACTTGCAAGAAAATGTGCCGAGCCTGTTCGAGACTTGTTGAGCCTTGCCAAGGCTATAGCAGCCTGTCAAGGCTTCGCAAGCCTTGTCAAGGCTCCACACATTTCCTTGTCAGTTTTACTTGTTAATTGATGGGCCGCTTTAGGGGAACACGAGAGTTGTACCACCCAATATCTGTAACACGCGTTAGGTATTGCATTACAGCTGCAACATGCCAATGTATTCGCAGCTTTACAGAATTTGGTTGTCTAATAAGTGAGCAGTGTTAACTCACTGAAAGGCAGAAAACATACAAAACGCAGTAAAGTATAACAGAAGTCCCAGTGTTGCTTTCATTTGCTGTCAAATTCCTTCACCACTGGGTAGGCTCTGTGTGTGTGTGTGTGTGTGTGTGTGTGTGTGTGTGTGTGTGTGTGTGTGTGTGTGTGTGTGTGTGTGTGTGTGTGTGTGTGTGTGTGTGTGTGTGTGTGTGTGTGTGTGTGTGTGTGTGTGTGTGTGTGTGTTACATTGAGCAGGCTTTTGCATAGATTGTCGATTAAATTTAATAATAAAATACTAACTAGTATTGTTAAGCACGTATGAATGTATATAAGTACGTTGCCACGTCTTCTCAAGTTTGTTGTTTTATGTCTTCAGAATGTTTATATTTATTTGTATACTGTTTGAGTATAAACTTACATTGTAAGCTTAGATGGTTTCTGTCATTTCTGTAGAATTGTTTGCTTACTTGTATTTAATGATTTCAATTTTTTGAATAATGTAGCTTGTTAAAATGTTTTTAGTGTTGGTTTTTTGTCAGGATTCTTGAAAGCCTTCATGTCATCATTTTCAATAAATAATAATTGTAATGTTAGAAACAACAATATCAGTCCCCAAATCAAATAGTGACATATGTGAAAATATATAAACACTTCATTTAATTGAAATTCTAACAGGAAAATCAACAATCAGCGAATGCAGCAGGTTGCTGATAATTGGAGCAGTGTGTATGTTAATGGTTGTTGATGATAAGATATGACAGAGAGCTGTGGTTGAACTGTGGTCAGATAGGAATGGTTTAATGCAGACATTATCCCTGTGTCTGCTTATGGAGATAACACAACAATAGTGAGAAATAATTATGTTTAAGCTACATTACAGTTAGCAAAAAAATAATGTCACATGCAAGTTAGATATTCTTCATCTCTTTCTTGTTCTTCTCATTGTTATTTATTATTTCAACAAGGTTACCGCATTCATAATACGAAGATTGTTCAATAGAAACGCATTTGATCTGCACAGCCATGACTTCGTCGCCATGGCAACAGAACTCATTTGTTTATGTTGTCTGTTTAAGTACTAGTGACGTGTCTGTCAAAAATATTTGCAGTTTGCTCTTTTCTAAGTGCTGTGACTGGGTTGAAAATGGCATCTATAGTAGAAAATCCGTCAAAAGATAATATGTGTCCCATTATTCAGTTTTTGGCCGCTAAGGGGTGTCAGCCAATTGAAATTTATACGAGAATGAAAGCTGTATATGGTGACTATAGTTATTCTCATATGGGATTTGTTGAATGGTGCAATAAATTTCGAAAGGAAGAGAATCCACTGAAGATTTGCCCCATCCCGGACCTGCACGTGTTGTAGCATCAGATGAAAATGTGAGACAGCTGGAAACTGCTTTACGCGCAAATAGGTGCATCAAAGTTAGAGAACTTTCTCAAATGTTGAGCATCAGCATGGGAATTGTTCATTCCATCATTCATAATCTTGGCTATCACAAAGTTGCTGCTCAGTGGATTCCATAACTGCTTACTGATGAGCAGAAAAATTTGCATTCAGCCTTATCATTACAGCATTTGATGCACTATCAACAACAAGGTAATTCCTTTCTACACCAAATTGTTGGCAGTGATAAGTCTTTGTGTTATCACTACGAACCAGAATCCAAACGTCAGACTATGCAGTGGAAGCATGCACAATCTCTGAAGGCGAAAAAATGTCAGTCCCAACCTTCGGCAGGAAAAGTAATGGTGACCGTATTTTTTGATTATCAAAATATAGGGTGTGCTGCTCGTAGATTTTAAAGAACCTGGTGTCAACATCAATGCTGAGCAATATGCAGACAGCTTAAAATGCATGGGTCAGCATCAAGAATAAATGTCGTGGAAAGCTCACAAATGGTACCATTCTTCTGCATGATAATGGTCGACCCCATGTAGCCCAGACGATTCAAGACCTGCTTGGTCGTATGAAGTGGGAAGTCTTACAACATCCACCTTACAGTCCTGACTTGTCCCTGTGCGATTATCATGCTTTTGGCCCATTAAAGAAATAGCTAAAAGGACGGCGGTTCAAATCAAATGCTGAGGTAGAGTTTGCTGTTAGCGAATGGTTCCGCAAACAGCCGCAAGAATTTTACCAGTAGGGAATCTACAGATTAGTGCAACAGTGGGACTCATGCCTTGATGTTAATGGAGACTTCTTTTTAAATCATTGAATCAGAAATGCTTTACAGCCTCTAAACGTGTTTCTATTGAACAATCCTCATATGAATGTATATATTACTTAATCAGGAAACTTTATTACTTAATGTTTCATTTTTACCCACAGATATTAGTGCTGAAGCGGGTGTTTGTGGACTGCGTAACTTAGGGAACACATGTTTCATGAGTACTGGAGTTCAGTGTTTAATGGCGACTCCTGCGTTAGTGCACTGCCTGCTTGAGCAGACGTCACCAACCAAGGATACGCTTACTGCTCACCTTGCTGCTCTCACCCACAAAATGTGGAGCGGCCAATATGCTGCTGTACAACCCACTGACTTTAAGGAAACTCTTGGCATTCATTATCCACAATTCAAAGACTTCAGACAGGTCTGTGTGTAAATATAAAAGAATTTTTTTACTATTACATAGTTGAGTAAAATGTCAGTAATTCGGAGGGAGATCAAGATAACTACAGAACTCAACAATTATAGAATTCAAACTGAACAAATGGAAGATTCATGTTATCACCAAATATTACTTATTAAACATATTCACGTATAATTTTTATTAAAAATTGTATATAGTAAATTATTAAATTTATGTTTTTTAAATGTCTGGGTCTTTTCCATTTATGCATGTCTTGATGCTAAGAATTTTCAATGGACAGAAACACATTTTTAAATGTAATGTCACTTCTTTTTTTTTACTTTATAAAACTGCATACAAGATAAATATGAAAATCTGAAAATTAAAATATTAGTAATCATAATCCTACTATTTTATTAAATTTTTCTGCTCTGTCAGTAGCATTTTTATGTTTTGTTTTTCAGCATGATTGTCAAGAATTTTTAGCACTGCTTTTAGATGGCCTGCATGAGCAGATGAATACCGCTGGAATTCATTTTAAAAAATTAGATGAAGACGAAGACTTTCAGGATCTAGACAAAAAGGTGAGTAGGTTCAGTTATCACACATGAATTATTACTGTTATTGATAAATGAACAGGATTCTTGTCATTCTGTAACAAAAAAATATGTGTACCACAACATAATAATGATACTGCTATGCCAAGCGTCTTACTAAAGCAAAATCCTTGGCCTTACTAGAGTACGGTACTTCTGATTGAAATCAAAACCGAAAGGAGGTGTATAACAAATAGGTATAGGTTTGTTCGCTCACTTGTTTAATAAATATATGTAGTTAATTTAGTAGTATATTTTACTAAGACTGGCCAAACCTGTATATCAGATCCCTGACTGATCAAACAAGTTTGGAAATATAAACTGTAGGACACAGGTGTGTATCTTCAGCCAGGAAGATATAGCTGAAGGATTTTTGAAGACGGAACAGGCAGCACCTTGCCTATGCCGTGTTGTGAAGATGATGATGATTTTACTAAGACAGTCTGTGGGAGAGTCAATCATATTTTTAGAAACAAGGTGTGTGAGATACAAAATAAAAATTTTACAAAGTTATAGCGGTCCCTGTACTGTACTACGGGTGTGAATATGGACAGCAACCAAGAAAGTAAAGTACAGTCCATGGAAGTGACATTCTTAAGAGGACTTAAAAAGTGGTCTAAACTTGATCTATAAAGAGTGAGGTCATAAGAGAAGAATTACAGGTTTTTAATTTGAATGAAAGATTAAAAGATTATAAACAATGGTGGAAAGAACACTTAGAAAGAATGTCAGATTAAAGACTGGCCAAACAAGTCTATAAATCTATAGGCCACAGGCGTGTGGGTAGACCCAGGAAGAGATGGTTGGAGAATCTTTGAAGGTGGAACAGGCAGCACCTTGCCTATGCCTTGATGTGAAGATGATCATGATAATTTAGTAGTACGTTTTGTCCCAGGTTACAGACAATCTAACTTACAACGTCTGTACTTATGAATAGTCTCTTAAAACTCCTTACATGCATAATTTATAAATAAATTAATAATTTGGAAACTAGTTTCTTCACATAAACATGCGGTACATGTAAAGAAGACTGCATCCCATAAGCAGATCACTGACACAGCATGTGTTAGGTAGCTACTAGTCTCGTTGCTCCATGTTTGTTTATCCATAGTGCCACTTTTGATTTGTAATTGTTTTTTGGGAGTGCAAATGACTGTGCCTCCATAGCAAAACTCCACCTGCTAGTTCAGGCAAGCTTGCAGCTAAGAGAAGGATGATTGCAGTGAAAACAAAAGTTGAAATAACTGCACGTGTTGAGAGAAGGTCAAATGCCTTCATTTGTAGGGAAAGCATCATGCTGCAGTCCCCCAGCTTTCAGAACTGTTAATAAAGTGTAACGTGTGGCTAGTTCCACTTACAGGAATAATTTGACAGGTCTGTAAAGTGCAAATCTGATTTGGCTTGTTTCACTGTATATATGCATTATTATCAAACGAAAAATTGTATTCTATTTGATACATTAAAAAGAGTTTCTGATCATTTGACTTGCCTTTAGTTATACAAAAGTTACATACGAGGTATGTCCAGAAAGTATGGTCCGTTTCGTTATTACTTATGGTAGGATAGATGAGTGGGGAAGCACATGCGCTGTAGTATAATGTAACTCACACGCTTGCAGTTTATTGTTGTGTTTTGGTCATGCTGTTGTTTTTTGCTGAATATGCATGATTTATAAAGAGTTCCATAATAGAAAATCCCACCAGTTGTAAGCTCCGTGGTGTAATACGGTTTTTGCTTGCAGAAAACAATACGCTGCAGAAATTCATAGACAACTCTGTGAGATTTATGGTCCCAATATAATGAGTGACAGTAAGGTTCGACTTAGGTGTCATTTAAAGAAGGCCAAACCAATGTCCATGATGACAAATGCAGTGGCCGGCCAAGTGTAGTGACAGACGACTTAGTGGAAAAAGTGAATGCAAAGGTTCGCAAGAATCACCGATTTACAATTTCTGAACTTTCAGTTAAATTTCTTGAAGTTTCATGCTCACTAATTCATGAAATTGTAACTGAAAACCTGGGCTATAAGAAACTGTGTGCAAGATGGTACCCAAAATGGTTACAGATGTCCACAAACAGCAACGTGTGGAATTAGGACAAAACTTTTTGCAGCGTTTTGAAAATGAAGGAGAGGAATTTTTTCTCCCACTTAGTGACTGGAGATGAAACTTGGATACAAGTGTTGAATCAAAGCAAAAATCTATGGGGGCGCCACTCATCATCCCCAAAAGTCAAGAAGTTTAAACAAGCACCTTCAATAAGAAAAATGATGGCTACAGTTTTCTGGAACCAAAAAGGTGTGCTGCTTGTAGAGTTTCTCGAACGTGGTGTCACAATTAATGCCGATGCATACTGTAAAACCTTAAAGAAACTTAGACAGGTCATTCAGAATAAAAGCTTTGGAATGCTGTCATCTGCAATTGTGTTTCTGCATGACAACATTTGCCCTCACACTGCTCGATCAACTGTTCACCTTATCGAGAAATTTATAACGACCTACTGAGGTTTCAAGAACATTATTTCTTTGATCTCAGAAAATATAGGCATGACCTAACAGCATAATTGTTAGACATTCCAATTGTTGAAATGGATCATTAAATGAATTTTTATTTTGTAACTTTTGGCAACTCTCTATTCACAATTCATTTTAGACTTAATTGACACATGAGTTTGTAAATAAACAAACAAATTTAGTAAATATTACCTGCCAGAATCTTACCTGTCTTGCGATCTTTTCTCGCAAACTTACCTTTTTCACACACCATCAGAACTTCAGGGCCGCCACCAATATCTTTAAAAGGATAGATATGGAAACCGTTACACATTACCTGAAACAATATTAGTTTGTGCAAATAATAAAATACTCTTACCTTAGGGTTCTTCCCAGGATCGTACAAACGAAAACAGCTGCAGAAAGTTATTGAGGAAGGACGGTAAAATATAACAACACAAATTATATTTAAACGAATTTCTTATGGTTTATTAAACAACTTATTTACTCTCATTTTGACCACAAAAGTTTTAATTGGTCTTCAGACCTATGAATATGATCTTATGAAATCACACTAATTACTAACCTAAACATTTCTTACTATGACATCTATTGGACTGTAACAAATTATTTATATATTTAATATTTATAATGAATCAGTACGTTTATTTTTGTTTGTTTAATTTTTTTCTTTCCCTTAGGATCTCTTTTAATAAAGTGTCTGTAAAAATAAATATTACCGTATAGTGGTTAAAATTTATGAAATAAATTTTGTTATACTCATCCTGGTAGCGGCTTCGCTTCAACTGGGGATATACGTTTTTTATCCCTCACTTCGGAAATTGCGGTATAATCTTATCTCTGCTGTTACTGATTATCAAAATCATTGTTCACGTCTAATAATTGTATCGGTTCATGTAACGTCCTCGGTACGAGCACTGATCACTTTTTATTAATTGACTGTTTTCTTAGTCCATACGCACTCCTACACTGTTTATGCTGATTTCACTGATTTTAAATTGAATGTTCCCTAGTTTGATTTAATGTCTCCGTAGGTTAATATTAAGTCGGCCGACGTAACTTTTTCACACTTAGATGTTTTTAGGTTGGCCGCGCGGCCATAAGGTGTAATGGAACTGAACTCAGTCCTGCTAAGGCAGAGAACATGGAGTCCTTCTTTGGTCACGTGATCATCAGTCTGCGCTCCCATTGGTGCTGTTAAAAGAGCGCTATAACGCAGGCATAAGATTTAGCAATATTTTGCTGCCTGGTGCAATATGAAGTTACATTATTTTCTTCCGTGATTCACGGCGGAAGCAAAAATGTGTTTTGTTTCGTCATCACAAAACTGCTTGACTGGTTGAGTGCGGAGACAAAACACAGACATTTTGTTTTGTAATAAACACTGCATACGTGGTTGACTAACTCGAGGTTCCAAAAAGGTGAACAATGACTTCATAGGGAAATAAAATTTTTAAGATACTACCTTGGCCCTACAATTCCGTACCGTTACAATACCCCCCCCCCCCAATAAGAGATTGGATGCCGAAGCATACAAACTCTTATTGCCTAAAACCTAAGAGGATCAGTGAGGATATGGCGCCGCAACCCCCCTGAACTCTCTTCTAAAATCATGGGTCCTTACCCCCCTAGTCTGGTGGCTGTGGCAGCACCCATCCGATCTTACTGGACTTCTCTTCTCGAGATCCCAACACCATAAGCTCGGACAGATATCCGCCACAGTATCACCCGACGCTAAACATTCGATTAAAATTTAACAAACGGCCTTCCATCACTCCATATCCCACAACCGATTTGTTTCCTCTTAGCCGTACTGGTTCATTGACAAAGTACTGGTTCATATTTTAGTGTAAAATATAATGTGCATTGACTACCTAGTGATATGATTTCTAATTCGTCCAGCAGTTACCTAGATTAATTAAAATTTAACTATCAGGCCCATCGGCTCATCTTCAACAAGTTACATGGTTCAACAATATAGCTTAACCCTAGAAAATACAGTGTTAACAAAACAGTATAAGTTTACAGTAGTACATATGCATTCCAGACAAATCAAATAATGTTCCCAGTACAATATTGCCCAGCCAAAATAACACATTAATTATACAAAATTGCATTAAATCTCAACAATTTATTACTTATCATTATTCAAGAATATTTATACTTAGCTACTATATATATATATTTTTTTTCTCTCTACTACCCCCCCTTTTAGTCCCTTAACCCCTGATACCCGTTACAATCTGCTGTGTGCAGCACTAGGCTTCTTGGCCCTAGCAGACCTCATCCTAGCCGTAATCACATATCCCTCGTGACCTGTAACTGGGTCACCCCCTAATCCACACTCACTATTACCCCCCTGGACTGTAGCACCCAGTTGCTTCCACAAGGACTGATGCGGAAGGGGTGGACATTTTTTTCTTTTATTCCACCCCATCCTTGCTTCGGCGTTACAATAAAAATTCAGTATACTACTTACTGGTATTGAGTAATACACCCCTAATAGACTACCACCCCTATGTGGGTGAAAATAGCCCTGTTCCAAAAATTTGGTAGATTCCCCTAAAAATAACCCCCCTACTAAGTCTAACAAACCGCCAGGGTAACAAAATAAAACAAACCACAAGCCGGTTATAACAAGTAAAATTTATGATTTGTCACAATTAACTACTTTCACGGTCATGATCCGGTGAGGTCATGACCGCACTTAGGTGGGGAATCTACAGTTAAACGTAAAATATGGATTGACATTTATAAAAGTTTACATGAACAGTTAGATACACATCTTGTTTTCCAAGCATTATCTTAGCCCAAACATTTCCTTCAGTTTTCAGTTTTAAATAAGTATTTTAATCATTGTGTTTACATCAATTAGCATTTAATTTGGAATTGCAGTTTCAATTTGAATCAAAATAAAGTTAAACACATCACTAACCTTCACATTATTAAGTTACTTCAGGGACAACTCCAATTTAATTTAGTCTCTTCATACATTCAAAACAAGTTCAATTACTTTAACTACATTTTTCAAAATGATTCTGATGGGTTTAATATGTAATTCTTTCTTAGTATTTCAATAAATTTTACAAACGTTACATCATTGGTTTCAAGTCTCTATTTAACTTCCTCCATAATCACATTCTATATACAATTTATCTCTACTCATAACCTAACATAGCAGGTACCACAAAATAATCATTAAACCTTTTGGTTACATAGCTTTTATTTTTAAAACATTTTCAAAAATTTTCTCCTTAATTACCCGTAAATAGGTTATATGTTACATGTACAGGATAATTGTGTATAGAGATGTGATTGAAAACGAACAGAACCCAACTCCCATGAATATAATGAGCTACCCTCCAACTTTTTTTTTTCCAGAATTACAAAACAAACCACAACCACTAATCTACGACCCCATCTCTATACACAATAATACTATTAGATTATACAGAAAATTTGTTATCTTAGTTTGTTTCCTCAGCCACAAAACTTCTCCACTACCTACCTAATTAAGGGATGAATTTACAATTCATGAATAACGCCAGTTTAATTAATTTTGAGGATTACCCTAATGTATTATTTAGAATTAAGGCAATCAAATGGTTCGAAAGGGTGTGCCAATTTATGTAACTATTGTTATGTTTTCTCTAAGAGGAGGGTTAGGGAAATCGGGAAGATAAAAAGGGTAAGGATCATTAAATGGTCAAGAACTAGGACTAAAGGTAAGGACAAAGCTCCCTCCGGAAATAAGGAGAAATGGAGAGAACCAAGGCTCGCGTGGGCAGGGGCGCGTCCCTGAAGTAGACGAACCCCACTGGGACAAGTGGGGAGCATCTACCCGCTACCACTTACTGTTTTATATTAAATTCCTAATTTTATAGTTATTTAGTTTATATTCAATTACAAGATTTATTTTATTATTTTATTTTAGCCAATACTTTTTTAAATTGGTGGCGTTATGGGTACCCACTATTTCCCCCGTCATTTGGTTTCGTAGAACGTAGGCATTATCCATTTTAATTTCAACTACTTCATACGGTCCTTCATACAACAAAAAGAATTTTTGAATCTCTTTATCTTGTGCACTTGATAAATCATGTCTTCTTACTAATACCAACTGACCTATCTCGTACTTAATCCAATTACCTTTAGCATCATGGAGCCGTTTTCTTCTTTCTCCCTTGGTTAATAAATTTTCATTGGCGAGTTTAAGTTTTACTTCCAGAGCTCGGGTGTTGCTCTCCGGTGGGAAGTTGAACAGTTGTTCCAGAATCCTAGGTGGACGTGTTCCCTTAACTAACTCGTATGGTGTGAACCCCGTTGATTCATGGGTGGTACAGTTTAACCATTCTTCAATTCTACCCACATATGCTGGCCATTCACTGTGCTTAGCATGGCAATACGTCCGGAAAATTCTCCCTAATTCTCGCATGACCCTTTCGGCTTGGTTCGACTGAGGATGGTATACCGCCATGTGTTTAGGTATGATGCCTTCCCAACCCAAAGTTTGTCGCCATATTCCGCTAATAAATTGGGGTCCATGGTCAGATAATATTATTTTGGGTTTTCCGGTTTTGATCATATAATCCTTAGTTATTTTTTCACTTAATACTTTACTAGTTGCTCTCTTTACACTGTATAATCTTACAAATTTCGTGAATGTATCTAATACCACAAAAATGTACATTACGCCTCCCCTTCCCTTTGGTAGAGGGCCAAACAAATCCACCGCAACTAAATCAAAAGGCTTTTCGACTTTAATGCACCTCATCTCTCCCTCTAAACGGTAATTAACTACTTTTGACTTTTGGCATAAATCGCACCCCCGGAGTAAAGTTCTCGCCCTCCGTTCCATATTTTTAAATAAACATGATTCTTTTAATACAGTTACACACTTCCTAGCACCGAAATGCCCATACCGAAAATGACAGTCCCATATGATCTTATCTACCAACCCTTCCGGTATAACTAACCTCCAATCCCGCTCTCCCCCCTCTACTGTCTTAAACAAGCTCCCTTGATAAATCTGAAAATAACGGCTATACTCTAACTCATCTGAATCGGACTCTAAGCTAGTTATTATTTTATTCAATTTAGGATCTGTCCTCTGCATGCTATTAATATCTCTCAATTCTTCCCCAAACAATCTATCTTCCCTACTAAGTCTAAAAATTTCTATTTCTTTTAAGTCCCTCCCTGTTCTCATTCCCTCTGTATCTACCCTGGATAAAGTGTCAGGTATTTTGTTTTCTACCCCTTTTATATACTCCCAGCTAAAGTTGTACTCTTGTAAAGCTAGCACCCACCTGGTTATCCTGCTGTGTGTCAACTTACAGGTGTTTAAAAAAGACAATGCCTTGTGGTCAGTCCGGATGATGGTGGAATTTCCCAATAGATATGTTCGAAACTTCTTCACAGCAAAGACAATACTTAGTAATTCCTTTTCAGTTGTTGTGTAGTTTCTATCAACAGCTAACAGCGTCCGGCTGGTGAAAGCAATAGTATGATGTTCTTTGTTGTCGTCCTCCTGGTACAGTTCCGCACCTAAAGCAATATTACTGGCATCCGTCTGTAAATAAAATGTGCGTTCAAAATTAGGGTGATTCATCATGATCATGTTACTAAAATGGTCCTTTATCTCATTAAACACATCTCGTTCTCTTTCCCCCCATTTCCACTGATTATTCTTTAGTAACACTGCGCTCAACTTTGAAGTTATATGGGCATAATTTTTCTGGAATTTTCTATAAAAATTACATAGCCCTAAGAAACTTTGTAACTGCTTAATATTTCTGGGTTCCGGGAATTTTAAAATTGATTCTACTTTCTCTGGGTTAGCTTTTATCCCATCTGGTATAATTATGAAGCCTAAAAAATGTATTTCTTTCTGTAAGAATTTAGATTTCTCCCAATTGACAGTCAACCCCCCTTTACGCAGTTTATCTAATACGTACTCTAAATGCTCCATATGTTCTGCAAATGTGCGTGATGCTATCAATATATCATCTACATAAATGGTTAAAAAATCTAAATTTTGTGGCTGTAGTATTTCATCTAAACATTTTATAAAGCTGGCCACACTGGTATTCAGCCCAAAAGGTAACCTTTTAAATTGATAATTCTTCCCGTTGAACAGGAATGCTGTATATTTCCTGCTTTCACATGCTAACGGGACTTGCCAGTACCCCGCGGTTAAATCTAATGAGGTCATGTATTTAACTCCACTGAATTTTTGAAATATTTCATTTATTGCATCAAGTGATTCCCGGTCCGGGATAATTATTTGATTAATCTTGCGGGCGTCTAAACATAATCTGACTCTGCCGTCTTTTTTAATAACTACTACTAGCGGGTTAGAATATGGTGATACTGATCTCTCTATTATATCCTCCTCTAACATATCTAATTCTGCCTGAACCGCTCTTCTCTTTGAATAGGGTACCGGATAACTTCTTTGTACATAGGGTGCGTGTTCCCTTACTTTTAATTCGCATTCGTAATTCTTGCCCTCCCTGGTATATCGGCAAACACTTCTTGAAAACACTCTATTACCTGCCACAACGCTTTACGTTGAGGACTCCCTACGTCACCCCCCTCACTACAAAATTTCACCGCTCTATCCTCCCAAATTCGTTCATTTATAATACCTCCTAACTCTACCTCTCTACATACATAAGTATTAACTTCCGTTTCTACTTTACTGGCCCGATTTAGTATCATCTTAACTCCCGAAATTCTCATTTTATCCGCTACCCGCTCAAAACTAATCTCAACTGGTTTGCCTTCATTATTAAGTACTAACAACCGCTTCTGGAAATCAATTATCGCCTTATGTTTTATCAAAAAATCATTCCCCAAAATGACCTCCAAATTCAACCCCTGTACTACTAAAAATGTATTATCATACTCTACTCCATTAATTCTCATATTCAAATGTACTTGTTTAGTTACACGTTTACTCCTAACCCCGGTAATACCTACAATAGTCACCCCCGCGACTGGCAAAAATGGGATATTTTTGTTTGTCTCTTGCAAACTCTCTAATATGTGTTCGGAAATAACAGAAATTTCACTACCTGTGTCAACTAAAGTTTTTACTTCCTTACCTTCAATTTGAATTTTTACCTCTGTCAGTCCGGTTTCTGGTCTTGCTGTCTTTAAGTCATCCTCCTCCATCAGTTCCTTGGACAGGTCAGTGCGGATGACGTTACTTATATAGTCATTGTTGTCTTGGGTCCCGCAGTCATTTGTTGACAATGGTGGGGTCCCTTCACCCACTGTCCTTGCTAGTTTTCCGTCTGAGTGGTTGCACGGCCTGGAGTGTACCCACCACGACCTCTGTTGGAAGTTCCACTGCTTCCCGGTGCTCCTCGGTTGCTGCTCCCTCCTCTCTGTGGTTGGCTATTTTGGTTAGACCCAGTAGTATTGCGTTGGCAACTCCTCTCTTTATGACACCTATAACAAGTCGTTCTGCTGCCGTAGTTCTCGCAATGACATCGCCAGTCATCACGTCTATAGTTATTATTGTAGCCTCCCCTTGTCCCTCTGTCTGTGGTTGGTGTCCCCCTAGATTGATTATGATTATCATTGTTATGTACCCCTGACGGGTTTGAGCGCCTACCCATTTCCCGGTCCCTGATAGTCTGGAAAATATCTAATATTTGTTCAAGGTCGTTTATGCCCTCCACTTCCCGCGTCATCAGGTTAATTTGCACCTCCCTTGGTAAATGTTTACTTATATGGCGTACAAATGATCTAAACGGTAATGGTTTTCAGGGTATTTGGCTTCATTATACATTTTCATCACATAGATAGTAACATTGTTACCATTAGTCCCAAAATTACCCGGCTCCATTATCTTGCTTCTAAGCACTTCTTGGTCCTCTTCAGACCAGTATTTACTTCTAAAATCCCCTTCAAAGCTTTGGAAATCTAACAAATCTCCCTTGTGTACCTCCGTCCAAACCGCGGGGCTTCCCTTAAAGCATTTCATAACTTTTAATAATTTCATCTCCCAATTACTATTACAAAATCTGTTAAAGTCTCTTACTCTGTTTAGGAATTGCATAGGGTGTACCCCCCTCCTATCACCAGTAAATGACTCTAACTCTATTTCGCTATCTGCGTTATGGGTGATTACTACTTGTTCGTTGACACTATCTAGTTTTTTATTTATTACCATGTTTAAATCATCTTTAACATTAATTAGTTTTTGTTCCACTAAATTAAACTTGTTGTTGGTTACCCGTTCAGATTGAATACTGGCATTATTTACTATTTCTATAGCACCTTTTAGTAGCTGTATTTCTGACTTACAACTACTTTCTGTTTCACTAATCTTACTATCAACATTTTCGTTAATTTCTACAATTTTATTTGCAAAAGTCAATTGATATTCACTTATTTTATACTCAATATCAGCACTGTATTCATTGATTTTGCTTTCACAATTGCTTTTTATTTAATTTATTTTGAAATTAGTATTGGTTTCATATTTCTTAATCTTATCAATTACACAATTAAACTTGTACTCACTACTAGCATTACATTAATTTATTTTACATTCAAAATTTTCAGCTACTTCCTGTATTTGTTTATCGATTTTTTCTACCACACTACTCTCTATTTCATCAATTCTGTTATTCATACTTTTTAATGAATAACTCAACTTTTCGTTTAATTCATATTTCAATTCGTTAAAACTACTCTCACACTTATTTTTTACGTCATTTATATCAATTTTAAGTTCATCAAATTTAGCGTCAAATTTATTATTTTGTTCATTGCATTTGGTGTCAAATTTACAGTTAATTTTCTCGAAGTCATTTTTGACTTCTTTATTGTGTTCTTTCAATTCATTAAATTGTTCTAGCAAAAAGCTCATTACGTCATTGTCAAATTTATAACATTTAGTTGAAGTCGGAGTTAACTGAAACCCGAATCCTCTGTTATATTTGTTTCATCTGTAACATTTATTTTTATTTTATTGTCCTGACTCACGTTTGGAGTCGAGTGGACCTCAATATTACTCATAACAGCTGACTCATCAAAATTGTCAACACTCGTTATTTCATTAACATCGTCATTATTCCCTGCCATTTTTTATAAGTTTATAAAATGTTACATAGGAATTTTAATCTTATCCAATATTAACTTAACCCTTTTAATATTTCACTATATTCATGTAATTTACCAAAACGTCCTCCCTCTCAAACAACCCGTTCTGCAGCTTGATTAGGTCTGGCGAATGTAATAAAAATTACACTCGCCGTCCCTGTATCGGGGGCCAATGAAACAATATTAGTTTGTGCAAATAATAAAATACTCTTACCTTAGGGTTCTTCCCAGGATCGTACAAACGAAAACAGCTGCAGAAAGTTATTGAGGAAGGACGGTAAAATATAACAACACAAATTATATTTAAAAGAATTTCTTATGGTTTATTAAACAACTTATTTAATCTCATTTTGACCACAATCAAAAGTTTTAATTGGTCTTCAGACCTATGAATATGATCTTATGAAATCACACTAATTACTAACCTAAACATTTCTTACTATGACATCTATTGGACTGTAACAAATTATTTATATATTTAATATTTATAATGAATCGGTACGTTTATTTTTGTTTGTTTAATTTTTTTCTTTCCCTTAGAGATCTCTTTTAATAAAGTGTCTGTAAAAATAAATATTACCGTATAGTGGTTAAAATTTATGAAATAAATTTTATTATACTCATCCTGGTAGCGGCTTCGCTTCAACAGGGGATATACGTTTTTTATCCCTCACTTCGGAAATCGCGGTATAATCTTATCTCTGCTGTTACTGATTATCAAAATCATTGTTCACGTCTAATAATTGTATCGGTTCATGTAACGTCCTTGGTACGAGCACTGATCACTTTTTATTAATTGACTGTTGGTTGATGCGCACCGTGAGGACTAAATGTTAATTAGAATCCAGGCACGGTGGACCAAAAAAAATGATTAGTGTCCGGTCCACGTGGACCGAAAAATTGAATAAGAATGATGATCCAGCATGTGTGGACAAGAAAGTTAAGAAAGTGGGCCCAAGTGGCTAAATGTATGCTTCTTGAGTTAAATATTCTGTGGCTGATCTTCCATAGTAATTGAAATGATATGTAATACATGAATTGATTCTGCAGGAAGAAAATGACGAGAAGTGGACTGTATACGAATAATTTTAATATCTGAACTAGTTACATTACAGCTGTTAATTTGAATAAGGCTGGCTAATACTGCATGTTGCGAAGTATTAAGAATTTAGATAAACATGAAGCGGGCCTAGTCGGCCATAATCGAGAATATAAGGGCCTAAAGCCTACATTTAATGTCGACAGTAATTGACAGCGAAGGATTCGGCGAACCGAACGCCGAGATAGCTAGCTAAGCACTGTATTATGTAATTGATATGCTAATTATGGCGCTAATTGGCCATAAGTACAATGTGCGGCCTACGGCCTACATTGAAACGAGAATAAATGACAGCGAAAGATGTGCTCGGCTCGGTACTACCGCCGCGAGCGTTTGATACGCACTGTGCAAAGTACAAAAACGCGAATATTGAGGCGAAGTATAAAGCAGATTAGCCAACCTAGAAAATAAAATCATCGCGCTACCGTACAACTGTTTTCTTAGTCCATACGCACTCCTACACTGTTTATACTGATTTCACTGATTTTAAATTGAATGTTCCCTAGTTTGATTTAATGTCTCCGTAGGTTAATATTAAGTCGGCCGACGTAACTTTTTCACACTTAGATGTTTTTAGGTTGGCCGCGCGGCCATAAGGTGTAATGGAACTGAACTCAGTCCTGCTAAGGCAGAGAACACGGAGTCCTTCTTTGGTCACGTGATCATCAGTCTGCGCTCCCATTGGTGCTGTTAAAAGAGCGCTATAACGCAGGCGTAAGATTTAGCAATATTTTGCTGCCTGGTGCAATATGTTACATTATTTTCTTCCGTGATTCACGGCTGAAGCAAAAATGTGTTTTGTTTCGTCATCTGGCTGGACTGGTTGAGTGCGGAGACAAAACACAGACGTTTTGTTTGTAATAAACACTGCATACGTGGTTGACTAACTCGAGGTTCCAAAAAGGTGAACAATGACTTCATAGGGAAATAAAATTTTTAAGATACTACCTTGGCCCTACAATTCTGTACCGTTACATACCTAAAATAAAAACATTGGGATAATTTAGCTATCTGACTTCCCCTAATTCAGAAAATCCCCGGAACGTTAGACGAGTTTTTCAACACAAAGTATAGGAAATGGGTACAGGCGAAATGACTAAGCTTAACACATGTTATGCTAAAATCAAATATTATTTTATTGAAATTCCAGGCTTACTTCTTTTTCTTTCTTTCTTACTTTAATGATTCTAGAATATGAAACTATGCTAATAAATTTTATAAACTACTCTCTCTATACAACCAGTACTTTTTACAACACACACACTCATTCGGTTTACATTTATTTCTGATAACCCCCCATTTAATTAATGAGCTCTTTAATTTAAATCTTCAACACCCTTTTGGCCAATATATTCACGGTACTTAACTGTCCACACTATCCAAAAGGGTTCCGCCGTCTTTCAGTTCACTTTCACTGACACTGTTATAATTCCAGTTTACATTTTCTTTTTATTTCACTTCCACGTACTCTTCCCTATTTTCTTACTTTATATAATTTTGGGGTAGGCCACGCATACTTACACGCGCGGGCCTCCCATCACTTTTTTACTGAAACGGTGCTGGACTTTCGACTGCACTGTTTGACTAATGGTGACGAACTGTGTACCTCGTGCGTTTGGTTGCCTACATGTCTGGCGTTAGGCATTGGCCGCAAGGAGTTAACTCGTTCTGTGATTGGTTCAAATGCGGCAAGCGGAAATAATTCGCCTTACTTCCGTTATGAATTTTGGGTCGGAGACTACATACTTTCCCATGGGAAAGGATGTCCTTCCCATGGGCGTGCCCTTTCTTGTCCTCTGAGCACGTGTCGCAAAAGGCGGCACACATGCGCACTCTTACACATTCCGTTGTTCACCCGTATCTGCCTCTGCCTCGTACGGTTTCAACCATAGGGTGTTTAATAACAAATGTTACCCAAAATGGTTTGCTAGAGATTGTTACAATTATTATGCAATTAAAACCCTCTGCTTTGTTTGTCCCATTACAATACCCCCCCCCAATGAGAGGTTTTCTGCCGAAAAAGAAAAACTATCATTGCCTAAAACCGAAGAGGACCAGCTAGGATATGGCGCCACAACCTCCCTTACTCTTTTACTAAAATTATGGGTAACTTACCCCCCTAGTCCGGTGACTGCGGCTGCACCTGCATGACCTTACTGGACTTCCCTTACCTGGAGATCCCAACACCATAAAGTCAGACAGGCACGTCTCCACAGTATCACCGGACTCTGTAACAATTCAATAAAAAATATCAATAACTGGCTTTTCACAGTACCATATCCTTAACTGACTTGTTTCCTCTTAGTGGTACTAGTTTGTCTTTTGCAAAGTACTGGTTTCTTATTTTGAATATACATTACATGGTTTGCCTACATATATCCTTAACATAAACATATTACATTTGATATCTTTATTTCTGTAACCTACACAACACACATTGACCATTTATGTTAGAAACAACAAACAAATTTAAAAAAAATTTGAATTCCAAAAATAATTCAAATTCACCTACCAACTCCAATCACAAAAAGGATTACCCCATTCCATTATTAATTCAATTAATAATATTCCCTTTCCATTAAAATCTACATTTACTCTTTTAATGTCCTTATTACAAGACACACTACTTCAGTTAACTTTACACAATGCAAAACAGGATTAATACCGTACAGCAAATTATTTCAAACCACAGCTACCTAGATCATCAGAACAATACACAATACATGTTACACATCTATACATAATTACATCCTAAGCAAATAAACATTTATATTTTACAAAAACCTAGACTCAAAATAAACATTACTAACCTCAGGTTAACATAAAACATTTCATCTCTGAATTTGAATAAAATTTACTAACATTACACAACTTTTAATTTCAATTTCTATTGAGTAAACATTTTAATTGTTTATCTTGCATTATCACTTCAACTTTGACTTTCTATTAAACATTTTAATCATTTAAATTTAATTGTCTACCATTTATTATCCATTTCAAATCACAAATAAATTATTCGAATTTTTTTACACATATTTCCATCTTTTAAATTAATTAACCCATCTCAAATTAATTTAATTCCATCATTTTTCAACACATTGTAAGTTACTTTAATTACATTATTCAAAACAATTTCAATTCATGTAATTCCATCTTGCATTTGTTTACTTTCATAATAAAATTCATTTTTCATTTTTATAACCTTCAAATCAAAACTTTTAAATTTACTACCAAAATTTCTATCTTTTAAACATTTTCATTCATTTATTTTCATTATAAAGATTCATGATTACATACTGTTAATTATTAATTCCAAACATGTCGACCTACCTACTTCTTGCATATTTTATTCTTATATTTTATGGTAATAACATACAATAAAACACATTTACTCACCATAGATTTCTCGATCTTAGTACATGGTTTAGATTCCAATTGAATTTCTTCTCTAGGGTCCAGGGTTTCGTCTCAGCGAGATTTAGAAACAATAGAGGTATACGAAGCAATGATTTGAACAACTTTAGTGTGGACATATGATGGATTTAATATCAGATCTTTTCTTAGTTACATATTACAATACAACAAAGATGGCGTCTTACCATCACTAGCTAAGTGATTTCTACTCCTCTACTAATACTGAGTGCACTTATTTCATTATTTGATTGTATGCATGGTTTATTACCATACCTCTCCAAGAGACTGCAGTTCTCTAGTTATTATTTCTCTTTTATGAAATGACAGAAACCAATGCCTCAATCTGCTGATTAATGATTTATAAGTACAGATATATTCTTACGCACTCACACACACACACACACACTCGTTACCCCCATGTTATATGATCGGTACCTTTTGTAAATTTTGGATTTATAATTTAGAGCTCATTTTCACCAAAGAATAACAGTTAATTAACTTGCACTTTCCTGATTAGTAGTTGCGGTCTCCCTTCCGATGTTCTCCGTTTTGGCCAGGTGTTCGGCGTCTCTCATAATCTCGTTTTGTTCCTTTGTTACACTGAATTTAATTAAACATCTTAGGTAGCAGTTAACTATGCTACATTACTTGTACTGTTAATTACATTTTACTTTAGTTAATAAACACTTTTTACTGGAAAATTTTTTTACTATCAACAATTCTCTATTAAATTTTAATTATTTAACATTTGTTTATATCAGATTCTATACAACAATTTCAAATTTATCATTACCTTTCAGTTACATTACCTTTCTACCATGAATTTTCTTTTTTTTAACCCTTTTTATCCTTATTAGTTTGGGTGACTCTCTATTATTCACTATTTTCTATATCTTATTTTGGCATTTGTCAACCTAAACTTACTACCCCTTTTTCTACTAACCGCTTCTAACCATTAGCATATTATGACACCAATATCTCTATAATAACCCCCTTCACTAATCCCATTTAAAACCTCTGGCACCGCTCATTTTTGTACTAGTATGTGTGTTCCCTATCTATGCTCATTCCCTCATTGGTTCCTGACCCTTTCAGGTAACCCTTTCCGGCACACAACGGTCCCTTCCTGTCCCAACACCTTTCGTTGCGGACTCCCTACACCAATACCCTTACTACAAAATATCACCATCAACAACAAATATAATTACCATTCACATTACTCACCTTTACACATAATCACTAACCACTGTGTCCCTAAAATATCTAACACCTCTTTATATATTATCAGCATCTCAACATTCTATTTATCTAACTCCCAATAACTCTATTTAACTAACTCCAATGCCTTTATTTATCACTATTACCCAAACTCTTTTACAACATTTTACCTTAATATACCACTAGAAAATTCATCACTTATCTTACAATCCTAAAACAACTCAATATCCAAATATATCATATGCGTAATCATTTACTAACCATTAGACTCTGAATTCCATAATATCATTTAAAATCATCATCAACTTCCTTAAATTATTTAAAATTCCACAGTACATAGTTTACACAAAATATATATAAAATACACAACAGCAAAAATACACAAATACACTGATATTAATATACACAAAATATACAATCCACATTATCATTAAATTGTTTACCATAAATCAGTCATAAACAGTCCATCCTGAAAAACACTGTTCATATAATTAAATGTTCATAAACACAATAAAATGAAATTAACCTCCATCGTCAAATAATAGTCTTATCTTACGTATACATAACTCATTTTTAATTAAGTGCATTATATCATCTTTTGTAATATAATAACTATTTAAATTTATTTTGTCCATTATACCATAGTAATACTCTGCAGGATTACTCCACATTACTGTATCATAAAACTTGTCAACATTCGGTATGGTCCAGTCACCCTTAGTGTAATTAGTCATAATCAGGTAAGTTATATTATCATTGTTATCAACATCATCTCCTATTACCTCAGTTTCAATACAAGGTAAGTACTTGCTATTATTTTCACTTCTCTCTCCACGTAACCTTTCCACAAATTCTTCATAATTTCTATTTACTCTATATAACTCCATCTCCCAATTATCACACAACTCTCTTTCACAGTATCTCCCATCATAACCCCAAATCACATTCTCTCTCTCAATATATGCAGGGGACACTACAACTTTATTCTCGCACCATCTATCAGGTGCACAAAAAATCCAGGGACAACTATTTGCAGACCTTTTGTCTCCCAAATCTACATCGAAGGCACTCTCGTCCTTCCTAAAAACATGTACATCACCCACACATACACCATTGAGGGAAAAAATCTAACCCCTGCAATTCCCCTACAATTATACTTTCTCTACACACTCTCTTTAACCCTTTAACACACACTATCATTCCATCATTATTATATTCTATTCCCCATACAATTTCATTATCACTACCAACATCCACACTATTATCTCCTATTACCATATTTTTATTTATTTTATCATAATTTCCACTACTACTTACCTTGTCTTTGTTTCCATCTAATTTGTCTATTTCTCTACTCTTATTTTCTAACTCTATCTCATTAATTCTCTTGTCTAATTTCTCCTCTAACTGATTCACTTTTACATTGTTCAAGTTATTTTGTTTCTTTAGTTCATTCTCGAGACTATCAAACTTTTCGTCAATTTCTTTTAATACGCTATTTTGTGTTTTAATTAGTATAAACAAATCTTCCAACGATATCTTACTCTCGATTCCTCTAGGCGTAGAATTTGCTCTTATTTCGTCTACTAACATTGACTCTGTATCTGTATTATTTACTTCTATGCTGTTATTGTTTTCTGCCATTTTGATAACTTTAATATTGAAATGACTATTTAGTTACACTTGTCACAACTACTACTTGAGATGTTTTTGTCAACATAACCTCCATAACCTCTCGTATTAGGTTCTGGATTATTTCGTCACTCTCTATGTCTCTAAGTCTGGCTTATTTATGTAAAGTAATTTTATATAAAGTCCACTGTTCGGGGCCAATTGTCGACCTACCGACTTCTTTACATATTTTATTCTTATATTTTATGGTAATAACATACAATAAAACACATTTACTCACCATAGATTTCTCGATCTTAGTACATGGTTTAGATTCCAATTGAATTTCTTCTCTAGGGTCCAGGGTTTCGTCTCAGCGAGATTTAGAAACAATAGAGGTATACGAAACAATGATTTGAACAACTTTAGTGTGGACATATGATGGATTTAATATCAGATCTTTTCTTAGTTACATATTACAATACAACAAAGATGGCGTCTTACCATCACTAGCTAAGTGATTTCTACTCCTCTACTAATACTGAGTGCACTTATTTCATTATTTGATTGTATGCATGGTTTATTACCATACCTCTCCAAGAGACTGCAGTTCTCTAGTTATTATTTCTCTTTTATGAAATGACAGAAACCAATCCCTCAATCTGCTGATTAATGATTTATAAGTACAGATATATTCTTACGCACTCACACACACACACACACACTCGTTACCCCCATGTTATATGATCGGTACCTTTTGTAAATTTTGGATTTATAATTTAGAGCTCATTTTCACCAAAGAATAACAGTTAATTAACTTGCACTTTCCTGATTAGTAGTTGCGGTCTCCCTTCCGATGTTCTCCGTTTTGACCAGGTGTTCGGCGTCTCTCATAATCTCGTTTTGTTCCTTTGTTACACTGAATTTAATTAAACATCTTAGGTAGCAGTTAACTATGCTACATTACTTGTACTGTTAATTACATTTTACTTTAGTTAATAAACACTTTTTACTGGCAAACTGTGCCAGCCACAATTTAGCGTGTAGACATCTTGATGAGTTGTAAAGGACTGGGAAGATGCAAAGCACATATTTTGTGTATGTGTTAGCGCATCCACGTCATTGTCTATTGTTCAGAATTAGCTCACGCCCTGTTGTCATGTCATTGTTTGTTAGGTCATCACTGATTTTAATGACGTCCCGTCTTCTGGACCAATGAGAGTGCCTATTTACGATCTGTTTCCACTTGGATGGCCATTTTGTACACGTCTGCACGTCTGCTCCTGACCTTGGAATCGTGGTGATCTATTAGAATGTGCGTAGTTGTCTCTTCACAAAGGAAATTATTCTCTCCATGTATGTGTGTGGGTGATACAATAAAATCCGATAATTTGTTACCACTCATACCATAATTCTGACATCGAGATTATTGTACTGTCACAAACAAAATATTACTGTCATGAACTCAAACAAACCTGTAAATTGACTACATTAAATACAATGTCCACATAACAACATAACCTTACTGCATAATTACATCTAACACATGTAAATCACATACAAATTACATACAATCAGTTTCACAGTATAAGTCATTGTTTACCAAAAATCATTTCATTATTCAGTCCAGCAATTAAAACCATTAACTCTCATAATTAAGTGTTCATTAACAATAACTGTCTAACCACCACGTCGAAAATTAGTCTTATGTTATTACAACATAATTCATTTTTAATTATATTTATTTTGTTTTTATTATTATAATAACCCTTTAACCTTGTTTTATTCGGTATACCACAACAATAATTTATCAAATTATTCCACATCATTGTCTCATAAAACCTGTCTACACCAATATTTCTATTTCTGTCTCCATCAGTATTATTATTTGTCGCAATTAAGCATTTTATCATCTCCTTATCGTCAGAGTCAGCTGCTATTAATATTCCAATTCTATGCACACGTAAGTACTCAATATAATTATCAACGTTATCAGCACCATCTGCTGCACTAGTTTCATAACAAGGTAAGAACTCAATATCATCAACTCTCTCTATATCTAACATCCCTACTAATTCTTTATAATCCCTATTAATATCAAACAACACTACCTATCTCTTTTTCACAAAATCACCTACTCAGTTCCATTTCACATTATCTCTCTCACTCCATGCAGAGGGCACTACAACATTATAAAAACACCTCCTGACTTTACCAGGACAGCTACAAAAACTTAAGGGACCATTTTGAGACCTTTCGTCTCCCATTGAGGAACTCTCGTCCTCCAAAAACACCTGTGAAAACCTTATGTCACAATTTACCCGGGGAAAATTTACTCTCTGCCCCACTTCCACAAAATAACTCTCTTTGAATTCTCTCTCCAGCACATCTATACTTATCATTACTCTTTCACTACCCCCTACTAACTCTATACTCTCATCATCACTAATAATTTTTTCTGTATCACCCTTAGATACCCCATTTTCAACTATTTTATCGTTAACACTTGTTAACTCATTATTATATTCGTCATTATAATTACCACTTACTTAGTTATCTACAACCTCGTCAATATTCGTCATCATATCACCATTATAATTATCACCTGTATTGACATCTATCACTTCTTTACATTTTTTATTCTCGTTACACTTACCTGTGTCATCATTATAATTAACACCATTACTACCACTTACCTGTTTTAACACATTCGAGATGAGCTGCGGGCACTGCCCGCAGTACCGTAGAGTCCCATAAAAACGAAGTGCGGGCATAGTCGCGTATCTAACTGCGTAATAAACGTAATACGGCTCCCGCTCGCTGTTACTCACAATGAAATGATAGGAGTATTAGTAGTTAACATTTTAAAATGTAGATGGCAGCAGCAATCAGAGTCTGAACAGAACAGTAGCTTTTTTTTTGTATGTTGTACCCAACACACTGTACGTAACCAAGCCACATGGTCGGCGCGCGGAAAATGGCTTCTCGCTACTTGACGGAAGATGAAATACGTGATATTCTGTGTAAAGATTCGGGTTCTGAAGGCTTTGTTAGTGACAGTTTTGATACGGATGAAGAAGTTGAAGATTGTATTGGTAAGTTTGTGTCTGAATTTTTGTTCGTTTCTTATAAATTGACCCATTTCATTGTGTCTTATATGACTGCACCGTGTTCACTACACCTATCTTTATTAGAACTATTTTCGGTATAAAAATTAGTCTGCTGTTTTGTTACACCAGAAATTTTGAATACTTTTATAACTATAGGTCAAAGGATGTCCTCACTTTCGATTTATAAAAAACACTTATACTTCCTTATTTAGGCCTACTGACTATTATTCTCTAGCTGAATTCACTAGAAATGATTGTTAGTTACAGGCTTATAACTGCAGGCTTTTTACAGCCAACACTTTCCGTTTTTTTTTTTAATTTTTAATTTACAAATCATATTTATCCCTATAAAAACAATTACAGACATACAATTGAAAATAACCATTTCAAAATCAAATGCTTATCTTGCTTCTTTTCTTCTTTGCAGAAGAGCTTCCTGATGTGTCGGATGGTCCATCCAATATTTCTGTAAACAATGAGGGTCATGTTTCTCAATGTAATGGTACACAGCATGGGGGGGAACCAGTGCAAATTTCGTATGTCCCTACAGAAGACTGCTCATTTCCAGGAAATGTCGAATGGTCTTCCCAAGCTATCCACAATGCTCCAGACAGACCCATATTTGAGGAAGATTCTTATATCTCTGCCCCACTTGATTCTCAGTCGTCACCCCTTGATTGCTTTCAACACTTTTTTGATTCAGAAATTGTAAACAAAATAAAAAGTGAAACGAACAGATATGCTAGCACTACCATCGCAAGGCTCAGGCGCTCAAACAAACTGAAACCACACAGTATATGGCAGAAATGGACAACAGTCAAACTCCATGAGTTGTATGGGTTCTTTTCAATAATACTGCACATGTCTGTTATACACAAATCAGACTTGAAAAAATACTGGAGCCAAAGACCATTTATCCACACTCCGTTTGCTGGAAAAATAATGTTGCGTGACAGATTTTCTTCTATTTTGTCAATGCTCCATCTCAACAACAATGAAAAATACGTTCCCCGTAATGAACCAAATCATGATGACCCCTTATTCAAAATAAGACCTTATGTAGATTACCTTCAGAACAGATTTAGAAATTCTTTGATTCCTTCAGAAAACCTGACTGTAGATGAAGGCATGTGTCCTTTCTGTGGCCGTATACATTTCAGGGTTTATATGAAAAATAAGCCTGAAAAGTATGGAATGAAAATATATATTTTAGCGGAATCTAACTCCGGTTACGTATTGGCTTTTGAACCATACACAGGGAGAAACAAAAACAATTCTGTAGTTTCATTGTTGCGTCAACTCCTCACTGGGTACCTTGGTAAGGGGCATACCATTTATATGGGCCGCTTCTATTCAAGTCCATTAGTTCATGATTTCCTGTGGCAAAACAAGACTTTGGCAGTAGGCACAGTCCAAATAAACAGAAAGTTCATGCCTAAAGATTTGAAATTGGAAAAACGGAGGAAGGGAGAAATGACATCACGCCATTTTCAACATTTGACTATCTGTATGTGGAAAGACACCCGGGATGTCATAATTCTTTCTACAAAACATGGTGCATCATGCAGTGAAGTGAGAGTCAAATGTAAAGGTGGTAGTGAGATAAAGGTCAAACCGGATGCAGTGTTAGATTATAATATAAATAAAGTCGGGGTTGACCGAAATGACCAACTTGTTAGCTACTACCCTTTCAAACGTAAAACTTTAAAATGGTGGAAAAAAATGTTTTTCCACATGTTCATGAGATCAGTGGTAAATGGTCATATATTATACAAAAAACAAGCTCTAATCAAATGCCACTTGAAGCTTTCATGACCATTATTGGAGAAGGACTTACTAATATGTCTGGTCAAGAAATACCTGCGACACTGAGCGGACAAACATCTTCGACTGCAGATCGCCTTACAGGAAGACATTTTCCTCAGAAAATTCCTGCTACAGATAGAAAAGCAAGACCTTGCCGTTCTTGCAAGGTATGTGGGGATAAACAGAAGAAAGAATCAGGAAAGTGGGCTAGGAAAGAAACAACATTTTACTGTTCATCATGTGATGTGGGACTCTGTGTGCCAGATTGTTTTTATGTGTTTCACACAAAAGCAGATTACACACAAAAATGAAACTTTTTTTTTTTTTGTAGTGAAAAAGTGTTTAGTATTATTTTCTTAATTTTAACTGAAAAATTGTACAATAGCAAAAGTGACACAAGTCAAATTGCCAATGTGAAATTTTTGTCGACACTAAAAACAGGGAAGTTTAAAAATTAATATTTTATTTATTTTACAAGCTACTGACAAAATTTGCACTAAATTAATGAGAATGCTTGGTTTTATAATATAATATAGCTTTATATATTTAAATATTATATGGTTTAGAAGTATAAGCTTTTGAAAAAATGCAAAAAAGCCCAGTCTGTATGGTAAATGAATGCATTTTTCATATAGTCCTGAATGTGTTAATTCACCTTCTGTATTCTCCTTTAATCTACGTATATATCTTTCCCACTTCTCATTTTGTTTTTTTTCATATCATTAATCATTTATTTTTGTGAATTTATTAACTCATTGAAACCCTAATCCATTAGTTCCTTCCTTTCATCAAAACGTTTCTGCATCGTATTAAACATCATTTGCAAAAAATTCAACATATCTTCCTTTGATATATACCTACGTTGGCCTCCTGTACATCAGACATGTGTAAAAAAAAATTCTTTATATTATACCCCTTGTAACCCCTCTTTAACTTAGACAGTTAAAAAAAAGATTTTTTTTTTTTTTAAAGAGGGGCCACAAGTTAATTAGAACTAGACCAAAGCCTAGAGAACCCAAAATTGCGCTGGATCCAGTGAGACGGGACTTGCAATGAAAACTCATAAATTTAACAATTAATAAAATCCCTTTTATTATTCTATCTCCATTTTGAAAACAATATTAATAATAAAATCAATAAACACAACAGTCAGAATCTATTATCCCCTTAAATTGTTAATTAAAATAATTTATACACCTTCAACAATGTCACCTGAAAATTATTAACACATAAAATTTATTTGCTATCTCTCTTTAAAATGAATTAAAATTTAAAATCATTACTATTCTTTAAATAAAGTTTCCTGTAAAATATTAATAATATAAAATTTATTTTCTATGTTCTCTTTAAAATGATCCATTGAAACTTAATGGAGAAAATTTTTATAGACTTCTTGATAATATTAATTAGAATAACAAATTCTCAAACAAATTAATTAAAATTAAATAGTGACAAATCCACATACTTGTTATTAAAGCTAATTAAAATAAATTACTTTCTTAGAAGAAATATTCAGCAAAAATTAATTGAGATAGAATAAATTAATGCCATCAAAATTAAAAGGATATATAACCCTATGTTTCATCTTTCTTTTCTAACAACCCTATATCTAAACTCCCCCAAAAATACACCTAAATGTACAATACATATAACCCCACAAAATACACACACAAATATACAAAACATCACATGTTCCACAATACAGTACAATTATACAGAGATCTCTTGCCACGCCCTTTTCTTACCCCCATGAGGTACATTATTAATTCTTTTATGGACATCCATGTTAGGATTACAATACTTAATTTGTGCATAACACATGACATGTGTATTAGATTATGCTTATGCAACTCCAGTAGTCCCCAGGACATGATAAATTCTAAAATTTGGCCATGTGCCTAATACTATTATAAAATACGGCCACACAGGGCTCTTATACTGTGAGAAATAAAATTTTAGAAAACAATGAACCCCCCCAGTTATCATAATTAATTAATAGAATATATAGAAACATTGCTAAGTTGTTAAAATAGAAATATGTCATGAATCTTATAACCCTTTTAAAAAGTACTTTTGGCCCAGAGACCGACATGTTCATTTGGCAGTCGGTGCATAATTCAACCTGTCTCAACAACTTGTTTAACACTGTATGAACAGGTACCGGTACAGGATTAAGCTTGTGAATCTATTTAACTACCCCAGAAATTTCTATCCTATTATATAAACCAAACTGAATTTAAAAATGAGAAAATATATATATAAAATGAACACTAAATTGAAACAGATAAATTACAAATTGAATTAATGAATTAAAAGCAGTAATGAACCCTTATACTAAAAATAAGCAGGAATTGCACGTGTAAAAGGTGAACTGCCAAAGATACATGTCAGTCCCTGAGCTAACATATTATACAACAAATTAATAAAATTTACAAATGATTTCACACCCAGTTCACGCACTATACTGTCCCGTTAATTGGGGATCCAATTAAAATATTTAAAACTTGAAAGTGTTGTTGTTGACTGATTGAATTGGGTCACTGGCTATTATTGAGTGCATCTCTACGTATAAATAATATAATGGGTTGAGATCACCTGATTTTTGTCCATGGGGGTGAGGTGGCAATCTCGTGGCCTACATTACAGGTGTTGGTGCTTCGTCATGGCAATTCCTCCGGCAGATGAAGTGAGAGAGAAGTTCTAGGTGTTCATGTTCAGGTTTTTGAGCTGTTTCCTCGACTTGCTCGGGGGACCCTAATTACACAACATTATATCAGCCAGAGTACACAACACAATGCCCACAGAAAGTTCGCACACCCCCAAAACCCATATATAATCTTAACATAGCTTTAGAGCTACCTAAATATAAAACTTGACAAGGTTATATGGCCAACAGGTCCTATTTGAAAATATTTAGTACAGTTAAATTTTATAATAATAACTCCACCCATGCGGGTTACCATGATTGAATTTTTGATAGCTAATTATGGCTTGTTACATTTTTAATAAGCTTTATACATAGTCTGAATATTTTGTACCACGTGGTCGAGATAGGTTAAATCTGATTACATCATCTTTACTATATAAATTAATACCATTTGGTCATTATATTACTCACAATTGGTGCCTCAGTAAGCTTCCTGATATGAATAAAGTTTTACTATCATTACTATCATTACTAGTAAAACTTGTATGCAACTTACACCGAATTACGCATTGTACAATAACTCTAAGGTACTTAATAGGAATCTGCTTACATCCATGTTTGCACTATTTAAACTAATACTTTTGTATTTATATTTCCCTGACTTTTAGTGCCGTAGTTCGGACACGTGAATTTAATATAGTTTTACTGTGTTTTAAAAATACTACCTTCAAATTGCGTATTGCACAATGCCATGAGGTTTTTAAAGGTTATCAGAAATCCACTTACTGGGGCCTATTAAACAAGTCTTTCTTTAGTGAAACATTAAATACATAACTATGAAAGTATTGGCGAGACTTACCGCAGTTCTATTCAGATCTAGCCTGACATAGTGGGAAGGATGGTGGACGAAATTTTCTTCATCTCCCGGAGTAAAAAAAAGCAGCCATCAGCGACGAAGTTTGATGAGAGACGAACTTTGCATAAAACTTATTTCCGCTTCAACCTCACGAACCGGGGCTGTCGCTAGATGCCAGCACCTCTCAGGCACTTGATAAGCGCAGAATTAGTGCTTATCTTCGCTGCAAGAGTGCAGCACCAATTAAAGCGCTTCAAATTCTGTACTGCGTTTAACGTTTACCGAACGTTATATACTGCTTAATCACCGATCTAATACTAGATTCGGCACACCCTCACCCCAAAAGGGCAACATAGTTGCCCCAAGGCTAACTCGCAGCCTCTTGGCTAGTCCTAGGAAATCTCAGAAATTTCACCGCTCTCGGGAGAACAGAGGCTCAGGGCGAAAACGAAGTAAGAGGAAAGAAGAAGAAGTGTAGTGTATGAGGGTACTGCATGATGACTTGATCAGGGTCATCATACAGCACAAGAGAAAGAAGGAGAAAAGACGAAAGACGTCGCAATCAAGAGCACCGTCTGAGTTCTGACCTCCCAAGGCCTCCCAACTCACAAACTGAGACTCAAACTTGATACCTACTCAGGACAACTACTACCCCCCTCCTTTCTCACAGGACTGGAAAATCTCAACGCCACTGCGACCATCCCCACGCGACCCTCTCCGCCAGGCCAACCCCACAGGACCGCCCCAACACGTCACACTCTCTGGTGACCACCACCTACTCCTCCTGCTGCCACTCACATACACATCCGAAGACCAAAACAAGGTATCTATTACCTTGATATGTGAGTGCCCATAACACTACTATCCACATCTGGACTAACCAGCCATATGCTGCAAAACAAGGCATCACAAATCCTTGACATATGTAACTGGCTTAAAAAAAAACATCCCTACACTAGGGCGGACGGCCCCTATTAGCCGGACAGAGAAAACCGCATAGAGGGCACGCGAACATCAATCCCTTCATTTACTCTTCAAATACTGCCTAACTATCAAGGGGGGGGGTAACTTCAGCACGGCATCGTCTAACAACCCACACTTAATTCAAAATAACCTACCAGAGAAATCACCTGGGACTGCGGCATGGCCAGGACCCTACAATCATCAGCAGTAAACTACAACAAAGAAAAATGAAAACTACACCTACAATCTAACACTAACCTCCCTACACCAACCTAGTCACCACTCTTCCAACTAACTTCTTTTCTAACTCCTTTTTGATATTTTTCTTTTTTTTTTCCTTTTCTAATTTTTTTTTCTTTTTCCTTTCTAATTTTATTTGTTTTTTATTTTTATTTTATATTCTAAGGGGAGGGGTAGGAAAATTGGGAAGATGAAAAGGGCAAGGATCATTGAAAGGTCAACAGCTAGGACTAAGGATAAGGACATGGTTCCCTCCGAAAATAAGGATGGGTGGAGAAAACCAAGGCTCGCGGAGGCAGGGGCGCAACCCTGAAGTAGATGCACACCACTGGGACTGTGGGGAACATCTACCCGCTACCCGTTAACCGCTTCTTCTCACCTTTTTATGACGAACTTTAGGTACTCCTTCCTTTGGGACACCTCTCTCTGAGAAACCATCTCGTGTTGAGCTGTTCTGATTTATTTCTTCTGAATTAGAATCAAGGTAACTTACCTGACTACCCTTACCCCGATTTGGATTATCCTCAACCTCTAACTCCTCTGCTTCTACCTCCCCTGGTTCTCTTTCTTCCACCTCTTCCTTTTCCTCCTCTTCATAATCCAAATCCCCATCACGACACTGCACATCTTCATCCTCTAGTTGCTCACCTGGTCCGCCCGAAACTTCTTTCCATTCCTCGGAATCCTCAACACTACTTACAGAAAGCGTCTGCACATCTTCACACACTACATCATTCTCACTCACAAACTCTACAACGCTGCCACCCAGTTTCTCCCCAACTTCTACCTCATCTACTTCTACTACACTTGCAGCCTGGACATCCCCTTGTCCATCCGCAACCTCAGAAACACTTGCAGCCTCCCTAACACTTACACTTATACTCCCCTGCGTAGCATGTGCAGACCACTCTTCTGCCTCCTCCTTCGATTCCTCTTCTTCACCACTTTCAGCAACTAGAACTTCCTCAACATTTCCCAACCTGGAATCCAGCTGTCCAGGTCCATGTGCAATGTCTAAATTAAATTCTACTGACGATGGTAAAGCTCCACCATCAAGTGACTTCTCATCTCCCGTCGTAGGCGATGATGATGTTACCGTATCTGGATCCGTCACGAACAACACCGGAACAAATTCTGCGACATCTGGATTCAACCATGACGTCCTCTCTGAGTCCTGTAATTCCGTATTAACTGACGTTTTCTTGTCGTCTTGTACTGATCCACAGAAGTTACTTCGCTTTTCTTCTTTCTCCTCACCTTCTTCATCCACTACTCTATTAGGCACTGAGACTTCCTCTGGAACCTTCAAAGTTTCTTTTTTCTCCCAATAGGAATAACTCCTGGCCACAGGCTCCCTACTTGCCGATGTTGGTTTACTAATATAACTTCTTCTTTCCCTGTTAACTTCATACGTATATCTTTTCTCGTCTGTAACCGTTGCTACAGTCCTCTCACTTGCCGCCCCCTTGTAGCCTCCCTTACCGCTGGAATATTCTGTTTTTCTGACCGTCTCTTGTGTTTTTCTCCAACCGCCATGTTTGTCCTTCTTAGCTCTTCCTGACAAACCACTGGAGTATTGGACATCCGTAGCAGCTCTTCCCTGGTACTCGTCCCCTGCTCGGACAGTATTCGAAACCACACATAACCGGTACAAATCCGCGAAACAACGTGGACGTTCCGCGAATATCAAACGCGATCTCTCTTGGGGATTCAGTCCTTCCAGAATTACTTGTATTACTTCCGTCTCGGGTAACCCTAATCTTAATACCCGGGCAGCTTTCCGTACGTCCTGCACGAAGTTCCCCAACGCCTCTCCGTTGGCCTGTAAACGATAAAATGAATCTAACTTAAGCTGGGAACGTCGTCGATGTGGTATGAAGTAATCCAACACTTCCCCATGAAAAGCGTCGACAGTGCCGCCCTGACGCAGAGTGTTGGTGACCAACCCTGCCAATGAACCCTGGCAATACGGGTATATAAGGGACAAGACCTCCCCATCGGATACACCCGGATAATCTGCCAACTGCAGGACAAGATCCAAGAAAACCAGCAACCCATCCTCATCAAATCCATCTACCACTGAAAGTTTCTGGGGAACTCCCGAAAGAGGGTGGGGCAATTTCTGAAAGCATAGCGCCGCCAGAATTGAACAATTCGCAAAACCCTATCAACAAAACATAACTCCCACAAAAACATAACACCCTACAAAATAATGACAATAATAAGACAGGAAAATCTTAAGTACTGTTTCTTCCATT
Source organism: Magicicada septendecula (assembly GCA_034769895.1). Taxonomy (NCBI): domain Eukaryota; kingdom Metazoa; phylum Arthropoda; class Insecta; order Hemiptera; family Cicadidae; genus Magicicada; species Magicicada septendecula. Next base: position 105,688,116 of record CM068372.1, on the reverse strand, counting down.
AAGCAGACTGCGGGTCCCCCTACCGTTGCGAGGACCCAGCCCACTTACCTGAACTGCTCTCTCTCAACAACTCTACAAAAATGGAACGCGACACACACACTAACACACAACACGACAAAAACACCGACCAACGACAATTTTCAAAAATATTTCTTCGGCTACCGTATATTGGAGGAGACCGACTGCCGATCGGGCCATACCGCATAATTAAAACTCCTCCCCTAATATGGGCAAGGTAAAACGCGAACCATCTCCACCCAGGCACAGATCTGCGATAAGTCGCGTTTCCCAAGGAATGTCCCCTTCTAAAATTTCTCACCATGTGGCACTATCAACTATTCAAGGCGGGCAGTTACATATACATATATAACACAAAACCTTAAACCTAACAAAAATATTTTCACTTTTAGATATAGGGCCTTTCAAAAATTTATCTAAGTTCCCTTGGAACTCCCAAAATGTTTCCTGAGTTTGCAAGCCCCGTCACACCCACAGGACCCACGGGTTGACCCTAATCTCAACCACGCTCTGCTACCAAATGTAACCCCTCTTTAACTTAGACAGTTAAAAAAAAAGATTTTTTATTTTATTTTTTTTAAAGAGGACCACAAGTTAATTAGAACTAGACCAATGCCTAGAGAAGCCAAAATTGCGCTGGATCCAGTGAGACGGGACTTGCAATGAAAACTCATAAATTTAACAATTAATAAAATCCCTTTTATTATTCTATCTCCATTTTGAAAACAATATTAATAACAAAATCAATAAACACAACAGTCAGAATCTATTATCCCCTTAAATTGTTAATTAAAATAATTTATACACCTTCAACAATGTCACCTGAAAATTATTAACACATATAAAATTTATTTGCTATCTCTCTTTAAAATGAATTAAAATTTAAAATCATTACTATTCTTTAAATAATGTTTCCTGTAAAATATTAATAATATAAAATTTATTTTCTATGTTCTCTTTAAAATGATCCATTGAAACTTAATGGAGAAAATTTTTATAGACTTCTTGATAATATTAATTAGAATAACAAATTTTCAAACAAATTAATTAAAATTAAATAGTGACAAATCCACATACTTGTTATTAAAGCTAATTAAAATAAATTGCTTTCTTAAAAGAAATATTCAGCAAAAATTAATTGAGATAGAATAAATTAATGCCATCAAAATTAAAAGGATATATAACCCTGTGTTTCATCTTTCTTTTCTAACAACCCTATATCTAAACTCCCCCAAAAATACACCTAAATGTACAATACATATAACCCCACAAAATACACACACAAATATACAAAACATCACATGTTCCACAATACAGTACAATTATACAGAGATCTCTTGCCACGCCCTTTTCTTACCCCCCATGAGGTACATTATTAATTCTTTTATGGACATCCATGTTAGGATTACAATACTTAATTTGTGCATAACACATGACATGTGTATTAGATTATGCTTATGCAACTCCAGTAGTCCCCAGGACATGATAAATTCTAAAATTTGGCCATGTGCCTAATACTATTATAAAATACGGCCACACAGGGCTCTTATACTGTGAGAAATAAAATTTTAGAAAACAATGAACCCCCCCAGTTATCATAATTAATTAATAGAATATATAGAAACATTGCTAAGTTGTTAAAATAGAAATATGTCATGAATCTTATAACCCTTTTAAAAAGTACTTTTGGCCCAGAGACCGACATGTTCGTTTGCCAGTCGGTGCATAATTCAACCTGTCTCAACAACTTGTTTAACACTGTATGAACAGGTACCGGTACAGGATTAAACTTGTGAATCTATTTAACTACCCCAGAAATTTCTATCCTATTATATAAACCAAACTGAATTTAAAAATGAGAAAATATATATAAAATGAACACTAAATTGAAACAGATAAATTACAAATTGAATTAACGAATTAAAAGCAGTAATGAACCCTTATACTAAAAATAAGCAGGAATTGCACGTGTAAAAGGTGAACTGCCAAAGATACATGTCAGTCCCTGAGCTAACATATTATACAACAAATTAATAAAATTTACAAATGATTTCACACCCAGTTCACGCACTATACTGTCCCGTTAATTGGGGATCCAATTAAAATATTTAAAACTTGAAAGTGTTGTTGTTGACTGATTGAATTGGGTCACTGGCTATTATTGAGTGCATCTCTACGTATAAATAATATAATGGGTTGAGATCACCTGATTTTTGTCCATGGGGGTGAGGTGGCAATCTCGTGGCCTACATTACAGGTGTTGGTGCTTCGTCAGGGCAATTCCTCCGACAGATGAAGTGAGAGAGAAGTTCTAGGTGTTCATGTTCAGGTTTTTGAGCTGTTTCCTCGACTTGCTCGGGGGACCCTAATTACACAACATTATATCAGCCAGAGTACACAACACAATGTCCACAGAAAGTTCGCACACCCCCAAAACCCATATATAATCTTAACATAGCTTTAGAGCTACCTAAATATAAAACTTGACAAGGTTATATGGCTAACAGGTCCTATTTGAAAATATTTAGTACAGTTAAATTTTATAATAATAACTCCACCCATGCGGGTTACCATGATTGAATTTTTGATAGCTAATTATGGCTTGTTACATTTTTAATAAGCTTTATACATAGTCTGAATATTTTGTACCACGTGGTCGAGATAGGTTAAATCTGATTACATTATGTTTACTATATAAATTAATACCATTTGGCCATTATATTACTCTCAATTGGTGCCTTAGTAAGCTTCCTGATATTGTAATGATATATTGATGTGTATATAGTTTATAGGGTTACGTCCTTCTCTTGTAAAGCCCCGCGTTGGGTTCGTCAACTTGTAACACTAATCTTTTGTTCCGTACAATGTTATGAGGAATAGGTCACTTGTATTTTTGTGTTGTGTGCACTCGAATTACATACACCGCCCGTTGGAAGTGTCAATTTATAATATAGATAAATAATGTAGCGACTAACTCGCACTGGAGTCGTCAATTTGTAATTATGAATGTGTTATGTAGGACGGCGAATGGTTTTGTATATTGCCGCTTGCTCCCACTATACCGCACGTTTCCGTGACATCACTCAACGTTGCCAACCGTCGTGTCCGCTGCAATCTGTGAATTTATTTCCTAAATAGAACAGCAATAATAACGACACAAATTATCATCAAACATATATCCTTATAGGAATCCTTTATTCAGAAGAAAACACTGTTTAATTGTTCTTAAATTTGAACAGGATAATCACAATTGTGGCGCAAATTATAAGTCTTCTTTTTACCAGTTGGCAGTAGTAGCCCACGTTCAGTATTTCTTTCAGACCAAAACAATGCTTCGTTAACGTTTCTATTAAAAAATAAAGTATCTCAGGGCGTATATGGTTCGGGGATTACATTTAAACAAAATATTATTCTATAAATCCAAATACAAGTTTTACAATTAAAGGATATTACAATGTTAAAGTGTAACGTGCACACAGGCAGTTGTATAGTGGTTATCAGTTCAAATAGGTTATGTCTAATTTAGGCTTTAATAATTATTATGTAAATCAAAGGTTCTTGTGGTGTTTGAAAAGGTGTCAATCTCAAATCGTGTTATTAGTGAGTGTTCTTGGTGTTGGTGTGATATGGTGTCTGTAGTTTTAGTTGATTAGTATTTAAAAAGTCGTGTCTACAAATGTGGGTGTTGATGCACAATATAATAAGTTGTCAAAAATCACCAAATCCTCTTCTTTTATAGTTCTTGTCGAATACAGGGTCCTCGTCCACTTCAGATCTTCTTCCTGGTTCTTGGGTCTTCTCCCTCATATAATTGTTGTTCTTCTCTTAGTGTAAAAGGTTCGTGTTGTTTACTTCTAACAGTATTAATATGTTTGTATCGGTTTTTACACTGTTTATTGTATAATATGTCGGACGTTTTACAAACGCGTCTATCCGCTAAGCTCGTTGTCAAAGAAGTCTCATTTTATTTATCCGAAATTTCTGGTTACTAAGGGTAAACTTGGAATCTGGTTGGCTAATTCGGATATACATTGTCATATACTTTCATTATTTCAAAGTCTAAATTTTGTTCAAAATCTTTAATTTAACATAACTTCTCTATACTGAATGGGAATTTAAAACCATTATCAGCATTATTTTGATCTTTACATTTGTTACATTTAGACACTAAACATGCCTACTTTTACTTAAGAACTACAGATGTTACAATTTTGTTATTTGAAATTTTCTTAAATAACTTGATATGTATTATTTTGTTTCTATATTCGTTGTGTACATATTGACTATAAATATATTTATCCCTTCACATTTGTTTTACAAAATCTCTAACATTATTATTCAAAATTTACTAAAGTTGGTTTCACCTGGCCTATGTACTGGTGTTATTTTCATCACCATGTTTAAAATCTTTAACAGTTAAATTATCCTTTAACAATCATAACAACTGTTTAACACATAACATTATTTTATCAAAACAAAAGATATACTATTCTAATAGTTTAAATTCATGCACACATGGCTATGATTTTACTGAATCCTTAAACAAATTAACTGTTTTTTACCTAAACTGTATAATTGTTTGACACTTAGCCATAACATCTTTTATAGTCTATTCTGCTTTGCCAAATCAATTTATAACTGTTTAACACCAGTTCTATGGTTATATTTGTTAACATAAAACATGAAATTAATACCATTTAATTGATATTCCTTTAAAATAACTGTTCCACCTACTACATACAAAAAACAACACAAATACTATGATAATAAAACAATGTGCTTAAACCTAATAACATGCACATTTATATAACAAATTCTGTACTAACTAATTTTTCTTTTGTCAGTTAATTTATTAATTACTCTGACACTGTCTATGTTATGCTTCACTCTTGTTATAAATGTTATAGTGACCATGTCATTATTTATTGTTTACTGGACAATCTTATGAACACTATATGTTACAATTATTTGTATGGTTTATGTATCTATAATAAGGTATATTTATATTTTCATCACATCAATTAACTTAATTATCTACTAATATTTCTTTTATATAACATTACATGTTTGGGCCTATTATCCCTCAATTTGTATTTTGATTATCTAGATATTATGATACATTAAATGAAACCATTTGTTTCTTTATAGTACTGGTTCATAAGCCGTCTGTCTTTATAATTCTTTATTTGGTCAATACTGAAAGTTCATGTCATAATTGGGGTTGAAGGTATTTTGCATCACTTAGCCTAAATCATTAATTTGGGTACGGTCAGTTGTCTTAGTTAGTTAGACTAACTAGTTACTAGTTAGTTAGTTGACTAAAATGGTTAGTCATTCCTCTTCACTATCATCTTGGAAGATATTGTTCTTCTTGTTAGTTTCTTAACCAAAGTCTTCATTAAATCAGGTACGATATTAGTTGTTCCAAATGTCATGTTACATACTACCCTGCCACCAAATTTGATCATTTTAATAAAATATTGTTTTTGTTGAAATTATCAATTATCTTATCTTTCACATTATCATTTGTTATTCTTATTATGATCTGGTATACTTGTCTTTAATTATAAGTGTTCTATCCCTGGAACATGTTACTTCCCTAACAAATTAATCACCACATATTCTGGAATCAGTCGGGGGGCTCTCTCGACCTAATACCCCGCTGTCCTTACAATTCATAATACATAAATAATATCGATTGCTGGAGCTATCTCATCAGTCAATCACATTTAATAATCACTAGTCTATTCACGACTAAATCAAATAAAAATAATATAATATATTCTTGGGATTGTTCACTCAGTCTAACTTCTCAGATCTAAATATTTCTTTCCATTGATTCTTTCAGATGTTTATTTTCTTGTGGCGATATTAATAACATTTTTTATTTTCAATTGGTACTATCTTCTTTCCTTCTTTATCAGTACTGCTTAATCTTCATTTTTTCATTCACTATCTTCATTCAATTAAAACATAACAAGTATCTGTATCTATAGTTGTTGTGGATTCTCTCACAATCATGATAGGTTATTTGTAATAAATTCGTTTCTAGTCTTGTCTTATTTTCATCGTCGACTGTCTACACTTGTCCTTTCTTATTCATTTTATAGCACTATGGTTTCTTCTAATTTATGGATGTTGCATCTTTCTTTTATATTCCAATAATAAGTTCATAACTGTGTTTAATAAGAGGTGCTTATTTTGTTTAGAATTTGGAAATTTATTCCCAGTTGTTTATCCGCTTGATTCATAATAACATTATCAAACTGTACTGTAAGTTGCCCTTACTATTTATTTGAATTCTGAGATATTCAAATTTGTTTATTTGGCTTCATTTAAAATTATATTCTGGATTATCAAAGTTGGTAAGATGAGCTTACTATGTTCTTTGAATTTTGAGGTATTATAATAATAAATTCTTCAGTTCCATATTAATTCTCATAAATAATTAGTTGTAAGTTGATTTTACTATTTCTTTGGAATTTTGGTGGTATTATAATCATAAATTCTTCAGTTCCATATTAATTCTCATAAATAATTAGTTGTAAGTTGATCTTACTATTTCTTTAGAATTTTGTGGTATTATAATAATAAATTCTTGAATTCCATATTAATTCTCATAAATAATTAGTTGTAAGTTGATCTTACTATTTCTTTAGAATTTTGTGGTATATTCAACTTTGTTTATTAGGTTCATAATACATTTTTAAGGAAACTTGGTTGTATGTTCCCTTAATCTTTTTTGTTTCCACATCACTAATGACATAAGTATTATTGTTATTGTTTTTTATAACAACATATGGTCCATTATACAGTAATAATAGCTTTTTTGCTATTCCTTCCTTAGAACTTGGCAATTCGCGGTTTTTTAACAATACCTTGTCTCCAATCTTGTACTGGATCATTTTCTGCTGATTGATTTTGTACTTTTTCCTTCTTCTCTCCACCTGTTCATTCAGTTTGCTGTGGAATCTCACGTTGTCGAACTGGTAAGCTGGGTTGTTTGGGAAGTTGATTATTTCACTAATTTCTCGGGGTGGTAGTCTTTCATGCATTATGGTATATGGAGTATCTTGTATTGCTTCATGGTAAGCTAAGTTGATAAAGCTCTCTGTTTGTGTAATATAGTCACTCCACTTCTGGTGTTTATCAAAACAATATGTCCTGAGGATACGGCCGACCTCCCTCAGTACTCTTTCCGCCGGGTTGCTATTTGGGTGATAGACAGATGTTTTATATGTCTTGACACCTAAGTCTAACAAAGTCTCCTTCCATACCCTTCCTCGAAACTGAGTTCCGTGATCGGTAATAATTGATCTTGGAGCTCCTAACTCTGGTATGTATTGTTGGATCACTATTTGCAAAATCTTTTTTGTAGTTGCCCGATTAATGGGGTATAGTTTTGTAAACTTGGAGTAATGGTCGAACATGATTATAATAAACTTATACTGTTTCCTCCCTCCACTACGAGGTAACGGTCCACACACATCTAAAAATACTCTCTCTAATTTACCAGTTGATGTAATAGGTTGCATAATTCCTTCTGTTTGTTCGTTATTGCATTTTGCCAATTGACAGATGTGACACTGCCGAATACATTCTCTAACTCTTCTGTTGATATTCTTAATGTAAGTGTGTTCCTCAAGTGCCTTCATTACTTTTAATGCACCCATATGCCCATATCGACTATGGTAGTCCAGTATTAATTCTGTTTCTAACGCTTTAGGTATCACCACCTTCCATGATCCTTGGTTATTATTTGGTTTGTAAAATAATATGTCTTCATGTAGACAGTAATATGCAGTGATTTTTTCATCCTGTTGGATCAGTCTTTGTCTAAAATTGTTGATTTTGGTATCCTCTGTTTGTTGTTGTGAAATTGATTTCATGATGTTTTCTAAATCTGACTTGTTTTTTATTATATTATATACCTTGATAATTGTTTCTTTTTCCCCTTCAAAAGTTTGTTGTTCTATGTTAATCCGGGACAATATATCTGCAGCAATATTCTGTTTTCCTGGAACATACTCCCAATTTATATGGTACTCCTGTAGTGCGAGTATCCACCTTGTCAATCTCCCATGGTTAATCTTGCAATTTTTTAGGAAAGATATTGACTTATGATCGCTCCTCACAGTTATCGGGTATCCAAGAATGTAGGTTCTGAATTTCCTACAAGCGAATACAACGCTTAGTAACTCCTTTTCCATTACACTATAATTGCGTTTACATCCATTAAGTATTCTGCTTGCAAAACTCACCACCTGATGTTCTCCCTCACTATCTTCTTGATATAATACAGATCCTAAACTTATATCACTGGCATCACAGTTCATGAAGAAAGGTTGATTGAAATTAGGATGTTTTAATACAACTGAACTTAGGAAATTATGCTTGATCATTTGGAGTAAATTGTCTTGTTCCTGTCCCCAGGACCATTTGTTCTTAGAGGATAATTGTGGAGAAAACTTTGCTGTCATTTCAGAATAATTTCTCTGAAACTTCCTATAATAATTGCAAAGTCCCAGAAATGATTGAAGTTGCTTTTTATTTTTAGGACTTGGGAACTTCTGGATAGCTTCAATTTTTTCATTGGATGGTGTTATTCCTTGTCTTGTTAGGTTAAAACCCAGAAATTGGACTTCACTGGCGATAAGCTTGGATTTTTGAAGTTTTAGGGTAACGTTATTGTCTGATAGTTTTTGTAATACTTGTCCTACTGTGTCACAATGGTCTTCCCAACTCACTGAAGTAATCAACAAGTCATCAACATAGACTGTGGTATATGGAATAGTATCTGGACCCAACACCTGGTCCATACATCTTACGAATACAGCTACTGAGTTTACCAGTCCAAACGGTAGTCTCTTGAACTGGTAGTTCCTTCCTTCGAAAATAAAGGCGACGTACTTTCGACTATCTGGGTGTAACTCCACCTGCCAATACCCACAAACCGTATCCCAGGTGCTAATAAATTGTATGCCATTGAATTTTTTCAATATCTCCTCAATCTCTCCGGGAGATGTTCTGTCATTAACTATGATCTTATTAATCTCTCTAGCATCCAAACAGAGTCGTACTTTGCCATCTTTCTTTGGAACTGCTATTAACGGACTGGTATATGGGGAACAGCTATATTCAATAATGTCTTCTGCTATCATTTTGTCTAGTTCAGTCCTCACTGCTTCTTTTAATGCATAAGCAACGGGATATGATTTTTTATTAAAATTTACAGGCTCCTTGAATTGTAGTGTAAATTGATAATCTTTTACTTTGCCAGGTATATCCGAGAAAACATAGCGGTATTTATTATATATTGATATTAACTTTTCTATTTGTTGTGTGGTTAAATTACATTCATTTTGTTCTGATCGAAATTGTCGGATCTCTTCTAATTTTTCCAACCATAAACTATCTTCACACCCAAAATATTCCCTTCTTACATTCCATGACTCATCTTGATTATTATGGAATTTTCTTATACTATTGCATGAAGGTACATTTTTGTTTTCTACTAATTTTGCTGTCCATTCTATATTATCCACTTTTAATGACACTATGGCTTGTCTCATGTCAATTATTGCTGAGTATTTTCTCAAAATATCACAGCCTATTAGTAGATTAAATGGTAGATTACTAGCTATTAGAAAAATCATAGGTGTAGCTACATTTCCGCTGGTCACTGTTAATGATACCTGTTTTCTTATTGACTTGTTTTGCCTTCCAGTGGCTCCGATTAAAATTATATTTTGAATTGGTAAAGTTGGTAAGATGGCCTTACTATATTTTTGATTTTTGATGTACTCATTGTTGTCGATTAACGACACGTTTGCGCCCGTATTTATCATACATCTTGTCTCTAGTCCGTTCACTTGGGCGATGATATAAACGATCTCATTATTTGAACTATTGTGCGTTATCGTGTCTTCGTTCAGTAGTTCTTCTCTAACATTTTTCAAGAAGTGATTGTGCACTTTCGTCAATGTATCGTCAGTCATTTTGTCTCGTCCTAGTAAGTACCCAAATTGCCGGTTCAGTGATGGGACCTGATGGATTTTCACTGCCGCGGTCCGTTTAAATCAGGGCTGATCTCCTCAGTCCTGTTGTCTGATTGATTGGGTCTGTCTCTACTCTGTGACTCTTGTACCTCAATGGCGTTATTATTGAACGTCACAGAGTTTCGGTTATTTCTGTTGTCGTCGCAGCTTCTACTTCGCCGATGTTCATCACGGTAGTGCTGGTTACTCTCCTCCTGAAAACTTCTTCCACGGTTCCCGTTATAATTTGCTCGCCCCTGGTACCAACGTCTTCCCACATCTCTATCGTCAATGCTGACATAATTTACTTGTCTTCGATATGTTTGATTTTGATTGCTATTATTGCCGTTATTATTATGCCTGTATCGGTTATCATAGTTGTTGTTATAACCTCGGTTGTTCTGGTACTGGTGGTCTCTGTCATTGGCGCGCTGGTATCCATTATTGTTATTATTTGTAGGAGGGCTACGGTAATAGTGGTTGTTGTTATGGTTGTTATTGTTCGCATTATTTCGTGGATAGTTGTTAGCGTTATTCTGATTTTGGTACCCGCGTTGATAGTGGTTACCGTTGTTGTTATAACTATTGTTCGGTCGTTGCCCGTTGTTTTCATTTTGGGCGTCGCGGCGACCATTATTTCTTTTTATTTCATCGTTCCTTCGTCGGTATTGGAGGAAGTTCTTCTCTTGTTCCATCTCCGCTAATAATGTTGACATCTCCTCGATGGTTTGTATGCGTCCGTTTATTCGGCCTCTTGTAATTTCGCCACCATAGTGGTAGGCTAATAGCCGCACTAAACATTCTGTAGGAATTGCAGGCTCTAAATGTCTGGCTATATTTATTTTGTCAAGAAAATATGCGGTTGGAGTTTGCTTGCCGTGCAGGTCATATCGGCCCAATCCTATGTCACTTCTTATCATGTGTTGCGTGGCATCAGACCAATATTTAGATTTGAACTGCTTTTTAAACTCTTGGAAGTTCTGTATACTCGGCCGCATCACCGTCCACCAATTGTCATATACTTTTCGGAACATCTCGTCCAGCATGCTCCTTATTACAAACCATCTGTCTTCTCCGGTTTTGGCTATCTTCTCTTCGACTCGTTCTAAGAATAGCATGGGGTTTCTTCTATAGTTTTGGAAATCGATCACTTCTCGATTTTCCTCGCATGTTGTATGGGCACCGGTACATTGTCTGTTTTTTAGGGAATTGATTTCATCTCTATGAGCAGTTGTTTGGTCTTGTACTCGATTGAGACTAGTACTCATACCTTCTAATCTCTCTCCCATCACTGCTTGGTTGGTTCTTATATTTTCAACTCGTCCATTCGTTTCTTCCCGGACGCTCAGTATCTCTTGGTTCATCCGCTCACACTTTTCCTTGGTCTCGGATTCTACCCTTTTAATTTCAGTCATCGGTTCTTCCAGCTTCTTGTCCCATTCTTCCTGCAATTGCCGGTTATTAATTTCCATCTTGTTATTCCACTCTTCTTATAATGACTCTTTGTGTTCATTTAGTTTTTTCATGGTCTCTTGGTAATTTCCCTTCAATTCTTCCCTCAATGCTCTATTATTTTCGTCTATTTTCTCTTCCATTTTACTGCTATTCTCTTTCAATTCTCGGCTCAATTCCTCCTTGGTTTGTTTATTATCACTCTTTATTTCCTCCATCTTCTTACCCACGTCTTCCTTCAATATTGCTAAGTTCTTATTACTGTTCTCACTTAATTCTTCTTTCAATTTCTCTAAGTTCTTATTACTGTTCTCTATGGACTGTTTATTGTCCTTTTTTAATTCCTCCATCTTTTCTTCCATAGACTGTTTATTGTCCTTCATTTCGTCCGTCAGTTTCTTACCAGTTTCCTGCATTAACTCCATCATACGTCTAATCATTTCTTGCGTCTTCTCGCTTTCTGTTTGTGTGGGTTCTTCTGGTTGTTTCTCCGGATCCTTCCTTGTTGTAATTTCTATTTCCTCAACCGGTGTTGCTTCTTTGTCTTCCATATTTAACTCGTCTACCTTCTCGGTTTCGGCCGCTCTTTTGCGTGATACTTCTCGCTTCCTCATTTTGTTTATTTTGGTTTGTTTGTTTATAAATTATAATTTAATTTACATTAAATTACACGCCTCACACGTTGGTTCGCCAATTTGTAACGATATATTGATGTGTATATAGTTTATAGGGTTACGTCCTTCTCTTGTAAAGCCCCGCGTTGGGTTCGTCAACTTGTAACACTAATCTTTTGTTCCGTACAATGTTATGAGGAATAGGTCACTTGTATTTTTGTGTTGTGTGCACTCGAATTACATACACCGCCCGTTGGAAGTGTCAATTTATAATATAGATAAATAATGTAGCGACTAACTCGCACTGGAGTCGTCAATTTGTAATTATGAATGTGTTATGTAGGACGGCGAATGGTTTTGTATATTGCCGCTTGCTCCCACTATACCGCACGTTTCCGTGACATCACTCAACGTTGCCAACCGTTGTGTCCGCTGCAATCTGTGAATTTATTTCCTAAATAGAACAGCAATAATAACGACACAAATTATCATCAAACATATATCCTTATAGGAATCCTTTATTCAGAAGAAAACACTGTTTAATTGTTCTTAAATTTGAACAGGATAATCACAATTGTGGCGCAAATTATAAGTCTTCTTTTTACCAGTTGGCAGTAGTAGCCCACGTTCAGTATTTCTTTCAGACCAAAACAATGCTTCGTTAACGTTTCTATTAAAAAATAAAGTATCTCAGGGCGTATATGGTTCGGGGATTACAATTAAACAAAATATTATTCTATAAATCCAAATACAAGTTTTACAATTAAAGGATATTACAATGTTAAAGTGTAACGTGCACACAGGCAGTTGTATAGTGGTTATCAGTTCAAATAGGTTATGTCTAATTTAGGCTTTAATAATTATTATGTAAATCAAAGGTTCTTGTGGTGTTTGAAAAGGTGTCAATCTCAAATCGTGTTATTAGTGAGTGTTCTTGGTGTTGGTGTGATATGGTGTCTGTAGTTTTAGTTGATTAGTATTTAAAAAGTCGTGTCTACAAATGTGGGTGTTGATGCACAATATAATAAGTTGTCAAAAATCACCAAATCCTCTTCTTTTATAGTTCTTGTCGAATACAGGGTCCTCGTCCACTTCAGATCTTCTTCCTGGTTCTTGGGTCTTCTCCCTCATATAATTGTTGTTCTTCTCTTAGTGTAAAAGGTTCGTGTTGTTTACTTCTAACAGTATTAATATGTTTGTATCGGTTTTTACACTGTTTATTGTATAATATGTCGGACGTTTTACAAACGCGTCTATCCGCTAAGCTCGTTGTCAAAGAAGTCTCATTTTATTTATCCGAAATTTCTGGTTACTAAGGGTAAACTTGGAATCTGGTTGGCTAATTCGGATATACATTGTCATATACTTTCATTATTTCAAAGTCTAAATTTTGTTCAAAATCTTTAATTTAACATAACTTCTCTATACTGAATGGGAATTTAAAACCATTATCAGCATTATTTTGATCTTTACATTTGTTACATTTAGACACTAAACATGCCTACTTTTACTTAAGAACTACAGATGTTACAATTTTGTTATTTGAAATTTTCTTAAATAACTTGATATGTATTATTTTGTTTCTATATTCGTTGTGTACACAATTGACTATAAATATATTTATCCCTTCACATTTGTTTTACAAAATCTCTAACATTATTATTCAAAATTTACTAAAGTTGGTTTCACCTGGCCTATGTACTGATGTTATTTTCATCACCATGTTTAAAACCTTTAACAGTTAAATTATCCTTTAACAATCATAACAACTGTTTAACACATAACATTATTTTATCAAAACAAAAGATATACTATTCTAATAGTTTAAATTCATGCACACATGGCTATGATTTTACTGAATCCTTAAACAAATTAACTGTTTTTTACCTAAACTGTATAATTGTTTGACACTTAGCCATAACATCTTTTATAGTCTATTCTGCTTTGCCAAATCAATTTATAACTGTTTAACACCAGTTCTATGGTTATATTTGTTAACATAAAACATGAAATTAATACCATTTAATTGATATTCCTTTAAAATAACTGTTCCACCTACTACATACAAAAAACAACACAAATACTATGATAATAAAACAATGTGCTTAAACCTAATAACATGCACATTTATATAACAAATTCTGTACTAACTAATTAGTCTTTTGTCAGTTAATTTATTAATTACTCTGACACTGTCTATGTTATGCTTCACTCTTGTTGTAAATGTTATAGTGACCATGTCATTATTTATTGTTTACTGGACAATCTTATGAACACTATATGTTACAATTATTTGTATGGTTTATGTATCTATAATAAGGTATATTTATATTTTCATCACATCAATTAACTTAATTATCTACTAATATTTCTTTTATATAACATTACATGTTTGGGCCTATTATCCCTCAATTTGTATTTTGATTATCTAGATATTATGATACATTAAATGAAACCATTTGTTTCTTTATAGTACTGGTTCATAAGCCGTCTGTCTTTATAATTCTTTATTTGGTCAATACTGAAAGTTCATGTCATAATTGGGGTTGAAGGTATTTTGCATCACTTAGCCTAAATCATTAATTTGGGTACGGTCAGTTGTCTTACTAGTCAGTCTAAAATGGTTAGTCATTCCTCTTCACTATCATCTTGGAAGATATTGTTCTTCTTGTTAGTTTCTTAACCAAAGTCTTCATTAAATCAGGTACGATATTAGTTGTTCCAAATGTCATGTTACAATATGAATAAAGTTTTACTATCATTACTAGTAAAACTTGTATGCAACTTACACCGAATTACGCATTGTACAATAACCCTAAGGTACTTAATAGGAATCTGCTTACATCCATGTTTGCACTATTTAAACTAATACTTTTGTATTTATATTTCCCTGACTTTTAGTGCCGTAGTTCGGACACGTGAATTTACTATAGTTTTACTGTGTTTTAAAAATACTACCTTCAAATTGCGTATTGCACAATGCCATGAGGTTTTTAAAGGTTATCAGAAATCCACTTACTGGGGCCTATTAAACAAGTCTTTCTTTAGTGGAACATTAAATACATAACTATGAAAGTATTGGCGAGACTTACCGCAGTTCTATTCAGATCTAGCCTGACATAGTGGGAAGGATGGTGGACGAAATTTTCTTCATCTCCCGGAGTAAAAAAAAGCAGCCATCAGCGACGAAGTTTGATTAGAGACGAACTTTGCATAAAACTTATTTCCGCTTCAACCTCGCGAACCGGGGCTGTCGCTAGATGCCAGCACCTCTCAGGCACTTGATAAGCGCAGAATTAGTGCTTATCTTCGCTGCAAGAGTGCAGCACCAATTAAAGCGCTTCAAATTCTGTACTGCGTTTAACGTTTACCGAACGTTATATACTGCTTAATCGCCGATCTAATACTAGATTCGGCACACCCTTAACAAACTACAACCGTCCTAATACACGATAATTATTCAATTTAACTCCACACATAAAATCGTTATCAATACATAAAAGTAAACACACAATAATTTCGTACGCTACGCTACCAAAACATAACCATAAAATATATGTTTAACATATACACTAATTTCTCACATACGCCGTTACCCAAATCCTACTTTCTGTGCTTCAAAACCGGTCTAATTCATATAATATGTATACGAACATCCTGGCAGGGTCGCCAATTGTAAATAAACAAACAAATTTAATAAATATTACTTGCCAGAATCTTACCCGTCTTGCGATCTTTTCTCACAAACTTAACTTTTTCACACACCATCATAACTTCAGAGCCGCCACCAATATCTTTAAAAGGATAGATATGGAAACCTTTACACATTACCTTAATTAAACACACTGGGACAATTTAGCTATCTGACTTCCCCTAATTCAGAAAACCCCGGAACGTTAGACGAGTTTTTCAACACAAAGTACAGGAAATGGTTACAGGCGAAATGACTAAGCCTAACACATGTTATGCTAAAATCAAACATTATTTTATTGAAATTCCAGGCTTACTTCTTTTTCTTTCTTTCTTACTTTAATGATTCTAAAATATGAAACTATGCCAATAAATTTTATAAACTACTCTCTCTATACAACCAGTACTTTTTACAACACACACACACTCATTCAGTTTACATTTATTTCTGATAACCACCCATTTAATTAATGAGCTCTTTAATTTAAATCTTCAACACCCTTTTGGCCTATATATTCACGGTACTTAACTGTCCATGCTATCCAAAAGGGTTCCGCCGTCTTTCAGTTCACTTTCACTGACACTGTTATAATTCCAGTTTACATTTTCTTTTTATGTCAGTTCCACTTACTCTTCCCTATTTTCTTACTTTATATAATTTTGGGGTAGGCCGCTCGTACTTACACGCGCGGGCCTCCCGTCACTTTTTTACTGAGACGGTGCTGGACTTTCGACTGCACTGTTTGACTAATGGTGACGAACTGTGTACCTCGTGCATTTGGTTGCCTACATGTCTGGCATTAGGCGTTGGCCACAAGGAGTTAACTCGTTCTGTGATTGGTTCAAATGCGGCTAGCGGAAATAATTCGCCTTACTTCCGTTATGAATTTTGGGTCGTAGACTACATACTTTCCCATGCCCTTTCTTGTCCTCTGAGTACAAGTCGCAAAAGGCGGCACACACGTGTGCTCTTACACATTCTGTTGTTCACCCGTACCTGCCTCTGCCTCATACGATTTCAACCATAGGGTGTTTATTAACATATGTTACCCAAAATGGTTTGCTAGAGATTGTTACAATTATTATGAAATTAAAACGCTCTGCTTTGTTTGTCCCATTACAAGTTCATCTTTACGAGGGCATAAAATTCAGTTTAACGTTCTTACTTGGGATTGTGTGTTAATAAATTGAGCAACGCCCTGATTGTGGTGAAGACAGCAGTAGTAGTTCTTCCAGAGGTTAGCCTGACAGGAGACATAAGTGGGTGATAACTTGACTCACTCAGCAAAGCTTCTGGTATTTTCTGCTCCAGGTTGGGAGTAGCACCTGCTAGGCTGCACCTCTCATTTCAGAAATATTTTTAAACAGGTCCATGCCTGCAGGCAATAGCAGTTGCTTTATGGAAGTGGAAATCTGAGATGAAGTTTAATTTAAAACTTCAGGCAAAGGATTAAAATATGTAGCAGTATGCCTGGGAACAGTATATACCTTACTAAAAGGAAAGCATTTGCCATCACTATGTGTGTGTGTGTGTGTGTGTCAATATTCATTTTAGCTACTGAATATGTGTAACCGTCTTCAGACCAACAACAATGTACACTATAAATATAAAGAAAATTCAATGGTATAAAAAGTTTAAAAACTAATTATCTGTCTTGTGAACACAAAGCGATGAGACAGCTTGTCAAACAGAATGTTCTAGAAACAGTAAACAACAAAGTTACAATTACAGAAAACTTCAGATTAACTAATTAATAAAGTATGTGGGGGGGGGTGAACCTACCATCACATTGTTAGGTAATACAAACAGTCAACCAACTGGATCTGGATTAACACATTGGTGAATGATTTGTGCCCAGATTCCAGGAACTTTGCCCCTTCCTGCCCACCGTGATAAAGGACTTAATAGACATGTTACACTGCTGTTACCTGTCACATTTTAACATTTGCCAGCTGTGTGAAGTGGAGCAGAAACACCTCATACCCGTCAATGAGGTGGTATGTTCACCCTGAGCATGTACACAATATTTGCAGTTATTTTCAGACATTGCGAAGGGACAGCTGGAGGAAGATTCAACACTGTCAACATGGACAAATTTACCAATAGCAGGTATTGTGGAATACTGGAACTGTGTCTTAACTCGGTTTACTTTCAGTTCAAAGATGGGTTTTAATCTCCCAAAGAAAGAGGAACGGTTTGGTTAGAGAGACGAATATTTGACATTTATATTGACAAACCTAAGCTTTGAGTTAGATAGGCTGATGACATCTTTGTTATTTGGCAACATGGTAAAGAAAAACTAACAAAAATTAATGAAATGGAAAAGTAATGGAATTTTTTGAATTTCTGAATAATTTCACTCCTTTTATTAAGTTCCCTGCCGTTCTTGGATGTGTTAGTTACTCATAATCAGGATAGTATGTACACTACAGTGTACCATAAACCAACTCGCACAGGACAGTATATCCACAATTTGTCCAATCATCATGATCACACAAAAAGTGGTTCATTAGATCTTTAAAATCCTGTGCTGAGGCCATATGTTCTAACGGTGAATGTTATAAAAAATAAATTGATAAATATATTGTTAGCAACTTTTCGAAGAATGGCTAACAATATTATCGACGTCTTTAGTAAGAGATTTATTAGTGGTGCTTTAGCTATGAGAAAGTTTGCTCATGATAAAAACAATGAGGATGTGTAGTAGGTTAGTTATTCCATATGTTCGGGACACTTCAGAAAGAATTTGGAGAATCCCAATGAAATGTGGACTGCATACTGCCTTTCACTGCTATTACATGTCAGCAAAAGTTCTGTGTAATACCATCCCCAAACTACCTAAATTTTAGTGTAAAATGTTATATACAGCCTCCCATGTGAATGTGGTTTACTATATTTTGGTAAAACTTGTTTAAGACCTCTGGAGGTACGTCTGGCTGAATATAGGAAAAACATTAAAGGAGTGAAGCCAACACTTGTAAAAGCCATAAGATGCTAACAAACCCAACAAAAACAAGCCTCGGATGGTGGACAGGGATTTTGGTAGACGCGATGACCAGATTATGGTAGCGGAGGATGACGAAGACCTCGAGTATATGGTCAGAAAGTTAAAAGAAGAATATGATGCAGCTGGTTTGACGATGAACATGGCAAAATATGAGTACCTGATAGTGGGCAACGAAGAAGTTAAGGACTTAAAATTGGATATGGACAGGATAAGAGGTGTTGAAAAAAGTAAATACTTAGGTGTTATTTTCAACAAACAGAGAAGCAGCAAAGATGAAATTCAAGAACGTGTTAACAAGGGGCAAACCGTTATAAGAACGCTGAATTCTCTTCTATGGGAAAGAAGTATAACAAGAAATACAAAGAAACATATATATAATAAGACAATTGACTTGGTTTGGGCATGTGAAGAGAATGCAAGATGACAGACAGCCCTGCAAAATACTGGAATGGATACCACCGGTGAGGAGGAAAAGAGGATGTCCACGAAGGAGTTGGCGAGATGACGTAGCGGAAGCAATGGTTGCGAGAAATTTAGAAGAAATTACATGCTACGATAGGTTACTGGTTTATATACTGATTGCTATTTGAAACTTGCGAGTTCCCATCTATTCTCACTACCAACTGGACATCTTATATCTTGACCAGTTGAACTGAACTTGGCATGTGCATGAGTGTATAGGTTTTTGCTGATTCTTTGTCAGAGCTAGTCAGAATCTGTGCTTGGGTAGTTGGGTATGGAGCAGTACTCCCTTATTTGTAGTCTTCTGATGTGCCCACATTTTCATGGTTTCAAAGTTAACTTTACACAAGGTATGTGCTGTCTTTAAATGTGAAAGTGGTGGATCTGAATAATTATTGAAAGAATGGACATTTGCCATGATTGCGAAAATAGAATATCGTAACATTTTGGCTACTGAATAACTGTAGCAATCTTCAGGCCAGTGACTACGTGCATACTTGATATATAAAAAAATTCAACAATATAAATGGGCCATTCCATATCAATTCAACAAAAAAAAAAAAAAATCACTTTCTCACCCACCATCTCAGATTTTGATGAAACCTGGCTTATTTGTTCTCCCTACAGTGATAAGTAACCACACCAAATTTTAACCCTCTATCTCACTCCGTTTTCATTGTATAGGCTTTCAAATTTGAAATTTTGGTGTTTTTAACAATCGGATGTCGCGAAATGAGACTTGCTAACCTTTTGAAAATAATTTGTAACCTTTTTTATTTATCATTCAATCTTTGTGAAATTTTGTAGTTATATACTCTAAAGTATAAGGATTATATAAAAAAATACACAATACGTTTAAGTAAAACTACTAAGACAGAAAAAATGTTGTATTCACATCTTTGTTTTTTTTTTGTAAGAAACATGGTTTAGCATTAAATTCAATATTACAGAAAGGGAAAGTGATAATCACAAAAACTTTTTTTTTTTTTTTTCAAAATAATCCTCAATACATGGGCTGTCATATGAAAAAATAAAATTGATGGGGTTTTCATTCCTTTGTTGTTGTTTTCTGTTAAATGTACGAATTTCAGGCAAGTTTTTATCGAGTTGTTTTACTAATGTATTATTGTTAAAGTTTTTAAAAATAGTTTTTTTTATTATAATTAAAATTTCTGATTATTATAATGCTAATTAATGTATTTAACGACAGTATAAATAAAATTAATATAGGCCTAAATAAATTAAATTAATATGGGATGTAATATAACAAGTATGTATTAATAATCATGCAAGCTGTGCATATATAAAAATTATAAGAAATTAAAAATTATTAGTAACTATTTTCCATTCATAGTAGCCTTTGTCAGTGCCTGCTGAGCAAGTAGCAATAGGCAGCTCTACAGTAGCTAGCTACCTTGTAACGGTACAGAATTGTATGTTAGGAAATCATAATTTAAATCAGGCTGAATTCAAAGCAGTCAATGTTCACCTTTGGGGTACCTCGTCTTAATCAACTATACATGCAACATTATTGCAAAACACCACGTCTGTGTTTTGCTTTGAGTCAACTAGTCTAGACGTGTTACGCAACCGCTGGCAACTCATGCGGCCGTGAATTACTGAAAACGTCCGTTACAACAGGCAGTAAAAGAATACCAGAATTCCGGGGCTGAATGCTTGGACATACCGACCAATCAGAGACGGCGAAATAAAAAATACATACTTTGGCGCGCGCTGCTTGGCCACCACCTAACATTAGTTGTTGACTAACAGCAGAGTTAGATAGCAGTCGTCGGCAGCCTACCTTTATACTGAGTAGACGTAATTCAACCGTAGTCTTGGGCGTTTGTGATAGGCCGAAAATGCTATAATCGGCCTATCCAGTAAAGTGTTGTAAGAAGAATGAAGCAGTACGAAAAAATAAGAAACAGGCTAAAACAAGCATTTAGTGACAGTGGTGATAATATAACAGTTTTAACAAGATTAACTTAGTGGTATTATTAAAAAAGCATCTCAACAGGCAGTGCTACGAATCGGACCATGTGCAGTTAAGTAAAAGCAAAAGAACATAATTAAATGGCCAAAACAAAATAAAACTTTATATTAATTTCTATTTTTTTTATAAAAATGTCCAGTTAAAATGAGATCTCAAAAGAAAAAGAAGGGGGATAATTAGAGAGAGAGAGAGAGAGAGAGAGCGTGAATGATCAAAGTACTGATATGTCTTGTAATGGTTTTGGTTTAATGATTTATGTATAGTAATTTTGTGACTAGTAAATTTCATTTGATGGTTTAATTTCAATGATTGGAATTCAAAGAATTTTCGTAGTATAATTTTGTATCACAACGTTGATAACTAAGGACGAATGTGTTAAAATAAATTCAGAGTTTGTATGATGATAACCGTGTGTAGAGAGTAGTTATTACGCCCGTTTAACATAACCTGTCCTGTATGGAAAATCTCGCCTAAACGAACCTGGTAAGTAAGTAAAGTAAAAAGGGGGAAAATGTATTAAGGTTTCTATATTTGTCCTTTTGCTTAAAAATATTGGTGGCGACCTATAAGTATTTTGGAATCTTCTGTTTTTGGTAAGTCAGAGCGAGTGCGTAAAAAGATCGTACAAGGTAAGTAAAAGTTTATGAGGGGGGAAAAGTAATAAAACGTAACAATGGCGACCCTGCCAGGATGACTCATATGGAATCTTCTGATATGGGTTTAGGCCTGATTGGAAGTACGAGACAGGTTGTGGTGACAGCGTATGTGTGAAGAATTATCGTATATAATTACGTTGCGTAAACTAGGTTATGTTCTGGTAGCGTAACGTGCTTGTGAAATTATTGTTTATTTTTATATTTGGATAACGAGTTTAGGTGTGGAGTATTTTAATTGGGTGGGTAATAGGAGGGTTGGAATTTTATAAAGGGGTATTATATAAAAAATTGAATAATCATGGCTGATGTAAGAGAAACCGAAGAAAAAGGGCGTTCATTGGCTGATGTGATGAATCTTCTGAAAACAATGTATGATAATATGAATAAGGGTTTTGATGAAGCAAACACTAAGATGAATAAACGTTTTGACGAGTTAAACACAATATTAGATGAAAGGAAGGAAATAATGTATAAGGGTTTTGATGCATTAATTAAACGTTTTGACGAGAGTGACAAAAAATGGGGTAAGTTGATAGATTCAACAAAACAAATGAACAATGATTATAATACAGAGAGTGTAGTGGTGACAGAAAACGGTAATTATGATGATCGTAAGTTATGCGATAATGGGAATATAAACAAGGAAGCAACAGTTAACAAGGTAAGTGAAAACAATGAAAATATAAATGATAATGGTAGTAGTTCAAATGTAAAACAGGTGATGAATATTAAGGTAAGTGGCAGTGTTAAAATAAGTAATGAGGAAATATTGAATAAAAATCAGAGTGCTATATTGAGTAATAGTGGTAGTGATATTGAGAGTAGAAAATTAGTTGAGGTTAGAGGATTGCTAGTTAGTGATCATAATGAGTTAGAAAGGGAGTATAGAGATAGTTTAAATGAAGAGGGTGAACAGGGTGCAAATTTATATGGGGTTAAATGTGAAGCAGAGATTTCACAAGTTGTTTATGGGGATAAGAGATCCTCACTAGGACATTTGGGCGACAATGGGTCGGCAGATGGTCAAGTAAGTTTTTTGTGTATATCTGGTACGGCCAGATGGTGTTATAATAAAGTAGTATTGCCCTCTGTGTGGAGTGAGAATGTGAAATTGGGCTGTGAAAGTGATCGTGAAGAGAGAGAGAGAGTGATAGAGATATTTAAGTTGACTAGGGGTTATAAAGGGTTAGCTGAGAGTTTAAATAATGAGAAAAGTATTATAAACAGTAGAGACTTACCTTGTGCAGTAGTAGACATTCACCTGTTGGGAGAGTTAGTGCACTTGTAGTAGCCGATAATTGGGATAATAATGTAACTCACTTGGGTTTAACAATAAATACTAATGGAGACTGGACAAAAAATACTAATGCAGACTTGGCCTATGATAAAATAATAATGGGGGGTAACCCTAAGAATTATTATTATGGTATAATAGAAAAAACAAACTTTTATGGTTATTACACAAAAAACAGCCAAATGATGAATGTAAATAAAAATGAAATGTGTTATGTGGAGAAAAGACTAATTTTCGGTGACGGGGCTTAGACAACTAATGAATGAAGATTTAATTATTTGAGTTAATGGTAATTACTTGGCTTATTTAGGTAATGAAGTGTGGTAAATAATAATTGGATATGACAAAAATTTGTAAATAAATGTGTTAGTGTTAAACGTATTGTGTCAAGGTTATATTGTTGGAATGTATACTATAGCTTATGTAAAACATGTTTGTAGTAAGGATGAATGATATAATAATGATAATAATAATATTTTATTTTACTAAATAATTAACAGGAGGTACGAATGAATTTTATTTTGAATTGTGTATTTAAATCGAAAGTGTTTTAAATAATGCAACTAAAGTTAAATTGTTTTGATTTGAGTTGAAATGAAACTAGTTTAAAAATGCGAATTTTAGTAATGAATTTAAATATACTGTGATGGGAATTGTAAAATTAATGGTAACTGATTACATATTTATTTAAAGTGAAAATTATTGTTTTGAACAAGTGAGGTAATTAAATTAAATTTGAGTTGGTTTTGGATTAACTTAAGAATATGAATTTTAGTGATGCGATTAAATTTATTTGGATCCGAATCTTGACTGTAATTGTAAAATAAATGATTAAAATATTCATTTAAATTGAAAACTGAAGGAAGTGTTAGTGGTGATGTAATCAGGAATGTTGAGGCTGAGTCAGTGTTTATAAAACAAGTCTTGTATACAACTGCTGATGTAAACAGGTATAAATAATCTCAATAGTAATGTTATTATGATTCATTTGTATTTTATGTAATCCACTTGTACTTTTGGCGGGGAACCATGTTTTGTTAAAGGAAAAAAAAATTAACATTTTATGTATTCACTGTAAATAAATGTAAGTAGACAGTAAGTTTATATTGCTATGTAGACATATGTATATTGTATTTGGTAGAAAAGAGACCAGTACTTTGGAAAAAAAAAAATTTATATAGAACCAGTACTTTGCCAATAATGAACCAGTACGACTAAGAGGAAACGAATCAGTTGGGGATATGGAATGATGTTATGGCCATTTATTGATATATTAAGTGAATGTTTCAGAGTCAGGTGATACTGTGGCGGGTGTCTATCTGATTTTATGGTGTTGGGATCTCAAGCAGAGAAGTCCAGTAAGGTCGGATGGGTGCAGCCACAGCCACCGGACTAGGGGGGGGTAAGTACCCATGATTTTAGTAAGGACTTAAGGGGGGTGGTGGCGCCATATCCTCATTGATCCTTTTAGGTTTTAGCAATGAGAGTTTTTATGCTTCGGCATAAAACCTCTCATGGGGGGGGGTATTGTAACGGTACAGAATTGTGTGTTAAGAAATCATAATTTAAATCAGGCTGAATTCAAAGCAGTCAATGTTCACCTTTGGGGTACCCCGTCTTAATCAGCTATACATGCAACATTATTGCAAAACACCACGTCTGTGTTTTGCTTTGAGTCAACTAGTCTAGGCGTGTTACGCAACCGCTGGCAACTCATGCGGCCGTGAATTACTGAAACGTCCGTTACAACAGGCAGTAAAAGAATACCAGAATTCCGGGGCTGAACGCTTGGACATACCGACCAATCAGAGACGGTGAAATAAAAAATACATACTTTGGCACGCGCTGCTTGGCCACCACCTAACGTTAGTTGTTGACTAACAGCAGAGTTAGATAGCAGTCGTCGGCAGCCTACCTTTATACTGAGTAGATGTAATTCAACCGTAGCCTCGGGCGTTTGCGATAGGCCGAAAATGGTATAATCGCCCTATCCAGTAAAGTGTTGTAAGAAGAATGAAGCAGTACGAAAAAATAAGAAACAGGCTAAAACAAGCATTTAGTGACAGTGGTGATAATATAACAGTTTTAACAAGATTAACTTAGTGGTATTATTAAAAAAGCATCTCAACAGGCAGTGCTACGAATCGGACCATGTGCAGTTAAGTAAAAGCAAAAGAACATAATTAAATGGCCAAAACAAAATAAAACTTTATATTAATTTCTATTTTTTTATAAAAATGTCCAGTTAAAATGAGATCTCAAAAGAAAAAGAAGGGGGATAATTAGAGAGAGAGAGAGAGAGAGAGAGAGAGAGAGAGAGAGAGAGAGAGAGAGAGAGAGAGAGAGAGAGAGAGAGAGAGAGCGTGATTGATCAAAGTACTGATATGTCTTGTAATGGTTTTGGTTTAATGATTTATGTATAGTAATTTTGTGACTAGTAAATTTCATTTGATGGTTTAATTTCAATGATTGGAATTCAAAGAATTTTCGTAGTATAATTTTGTATCACAACGTTGATAACTAAGGACGAATGTGCTAAAATAAATTCAGAGTTTGTATGATGATAACCATGCGTAGAGAGTAGTTATTACGCCCGTTTAACATAACCTGTCCTGTATAGAAAATCTCGCCTAAACGAACCTGGTAAGTAAGTAAAGTAAAAAGGGGGAAAATGTATGAAGGTTTCCATATTTGTCCTTTTGCTTAAAAATATTGGTGGTGACCTATAAGTATTTTGGAATCTTCTGTTTTTGGTAAGTCAGGGCGAGTGCGTAAAAAGCTCGTACAAGGTAAGTAAAAGTTTATGAGGGGGGGAAAAGTAATAAAACGTAACAACCTTTGCTCATTTGGTCAGTCTGTTTCTGGTGCTTCTTGATGAAACAGTGCTGTGTTCTACTTACAGTATTACTTCCTATAACCCTGTGTATGTGTGTTGTTTTTTTATCCAACATATATGAATACATTTTTTCCAAAGTGATGAACAGGCCAGTTTTGCCAGGTATGAAAGATGTTGTCACCATAGGGAAAAAACGAGATGAAAGGAAACGGTTGATTTTAAGCAACCTACACGAAGTTTAGTCAAATTTTAAATGGGAGTATCCTGAAATTAAAGTCTGTTTTTCTAAATTCTGTTCTCTGCCCCAATTGGTGTGTTTTAGCAGGTGCCAATAGTACCCACTCAGTATGTGTGTGCACCATTCATCAGAATGTAATTTTATTAATTTATGCTGCACAATTTGAAGAGAGCTATAAAGATCTCATAAAAATGCTAGTATGTGAAAACCCAAACCTTGCGTGTATGCTAAGGCATTGTAACAATTGCCCACACCCAAAGAAAAACTAACAGACTTTTTACAAACAAAATTTGAAGATTGTGATGAAGACGACACCATTGAATTTAATCAATGGATTTCAACTGACAGAACACAAATGATTACATGTTCTGCAAAAATTGATAAATTTATTGATGACCTTTCATCTAAATTGGAAAAACTTGTCCCACACTCTTACATTGGAAAGTCTCAATCAAATTATTTCAAGACACTTAAAGAATCTTCTGATGGAAACGTTGACACAGTATCAATAGATTTTAGTGAAAATTACTCTTTTACTATCCAGGACGAAGCCCAAGGATACCACTGGACATCTGACTCTTGTACTGTACATCCTATTATAATTAACGTAAAAAATATTGAAGGTGAAAGATTGGTTTTGTCTCTTTGTGTCATATCTGACTACATGAAACATGATGTTTGTATGGTTTACAAAATTCAAAAAAATTGTGACAGAATTCATTAAAGAAAAGTATTCACATGTTACAAAAATCCACTATTTCAGTGATGGCTGTTCAGGCAAATATAAAAATAAATTTAATTTTTTAAACCTTTGTCTCCATGAAAAAGATTTTAAGATCAGGGCACAGTGGTTGTTCTTTGCAACTAGTCACAGGAAAACTGAGTGTGATGGTATAGGAAGCACTGTTAAAAGGCTAGCACGAAATGAAAGTCTACAAAGACCTCTTGGACATCAAATATTATCTCCATCAGATTTGTTGAGTTTTGTAAAGTAAACATCATCAAAATTAATTTTCATTTTATTTATAAAGATTCTGTAAGTCAGATACAGATGCAGATGCTTTGAAGATGTACAAACACTTCCAGGAACCAGAAGTTTCTATAACTTTAAGCCACTAGATTGTTTAGGGAACTTGAAAGCAAGAAGGATCAGTAATGATGAGAAACCCACCCTTATGTATAATTTAAGGAACAAATTGACATCACTTGTGAGAGAAGAAAATTTGAACCCATCATGCTACATAGCTTGTAAATATGACAATCTGTAGTACTTTGGAATCATCACTGAAGTAAATAAAGAAGGTGATGTGACTGTTCAATTTTTGCATCCTGCAGGACCATCACCATCATTTCATTGGCCCAAACGAGAGGACATTTGCCCTGTGCCAATTCCTCATGTGCATGCAACTGTTGAGCCTCCTCACACATCAACTGGAAGAACCTACCGATTCGCAGAGGAGTGTATGAATTCAATTCAGAAAAAATGTTACTCCATTAAATTTCTTTGACTGTACATACTGTAAATACCAAATATTGGAATGCAATACATACTGTAAATAACAAATATTCGAATGCAATTTTGGTAACTTTCCAGACTTTGTTATCATTTCTTTATTAAATGTACATAATGTTAAAAAATATTTGATCTTTTGTGTCAGCATTAAAAAAAAATTCTTGAACAAGCCAATTTAGGTTAAAATAGAATATTTCCTATGGATGAAAATATTTATTAGTTATTTATTCTTCAATAATATCAACCTAGGCTGTACCTCGAAATTCAAAAGTCTCAAGAAAGTGCAATTAGGGATTTTTTGAATTTTGATTGATTACTTGAGAAATTGGTGATATTGTTCTAACTTATTTTTGTGTTTTTAATATAAGGCCTGTTTGTTTTATAATCACTTAAAATTTTAGTTTTATTAAAAGAAAATACTTAAGACCCTTTTAAATTTCTATGGCTTAGTAAAATCGCTCAATAAATTTTTTTATAAAAAAACGTACATTTTACAGAAAAAAACAACAAAGGAATGAAAACCCCATCAATTTTATTTTTTCACATGAGCGCACTTGTATTGAGGATTATTTTGAAAAAAAAAAGTTTTTGTGATTATCTCTTTCCTTTTTTGTTATATTCAATTTAATGCTAAACCATGTTTTTTTACAAAAAAAACTACAAAGATGCAAATAAAACGTTTTTTCCAGCCTTAGTAGTTTCATTTAAACGTATTGTGTATTTTATTATAGAATCCTTATACTTTAGAATATATAACTACAGAATTTCACAAAGATTGAATGATAAATATAAAAGTTACAAATTATTTTCAAAAGGTTAGCAAGTCTCATTTCACAACATCCGATTGTTAAAAACACCAAAATTTCAAAACTTTGAAAGCCTATACAATGAAAACGGTGAGTGAGATAGAGGGTTAAAATTTGGTGTGGTTACTTATCTCTGTAGGGAGAACAAATAAGCCAAGTTTCATCAAAATCTGAGATGGTGGGTGAGAAAGTGATTTTTTTTTGTTGAATTGATATGGAATGCCCCATTTATATTGTTGAATTTTTTTATATATCAAGTATGCAAGTAGTCACTGGCCTGAAGATTGCTATAGTTATTCAGTAGCCAAAATGTTACGATATTCTCTGTTCGCAATCATGGCAAATGTCCATTCTTTCAATAATTATTCAGATCCACTACTTTCACATTTAAAGACAGCACATGCCTTGTGTAAAGTTAACTTTGAAACCATGAAAATGTGGGCACATCAGAAGACTACAAATAAGGGAGTACTGCTCCATACCCAACTACCCAAGCACAGATTCTGACTGGCTCTGACAAAGAACAGCAAAAACCTATACACTCATGCACATGCCAAGTTCAGTTCAACTGGTCAAGATATAAGATGTCCAGTTGGTAGTGAGCAAATAGATGGGAACTCGCAAGTTTCAAATAGCAATCAGTATATAAAATAAGTGAGAATATAATAAAAAGTGAGAATAATGTAACATGCCAAAGGCAGTAATCCAGTCAGAACATGAATTATTATGATGGAACATTTTAGATTGTCTATTAAAATGGAAAGGTTAGGATTCTATTGACTTGGTTAGGAGCGTTGATCAAAATAAGCATACCATTCCTATTAGTTAGCATTGTATGGTGACTGTTGATTAGTTTATTTTAATTTCTTTTTAGTATTTGGGTATGTTTGGCCATATTGTCTGTTAATCCTGTGACTCCCAGTCACTTGAACATTGGCACAAGTGATTTACTTACTCTGTTTTGTTCTTGTATTGTTTAAGTAATAATAGTATTTTTATTGTAGCTGAAAGTGACAGACCCCTTTGTGTCCAGAAGATTATTTTAATTTTAATGAATGCTACAAAGACAGTACATGTCAATTTTATTGTTGTTATTATAAATCTTTAACACTACAATTGACACTTTGTTTGCGGACAATCAGGCTATTCTGTTGGACTGTGAAAACAGATTGCAGATGGGTATACATTTGTTGAATCGAATCTGCAAAGAATCTGGATTGCAAATATCCACACTTAAAATCAAGGTGACAGATTTTCGTGAAACTGATCCCGTATGGGCAAAAATTGTTATAGGTGGTACTGTCCTGGAACAAGTTAGCAGTTTTGAATACCTGGGCTAGAGTGTGTCTTATAATACAAGCAACAACATTGTGAATAAGTTGTGTAAATTCAACCTTATGTGCGGGTCCATCAGGCGAACTCTTAAGTCAGCAAGTAAAGGAACATGCCTAAAATTCCACAAGGTGATGGCTCTTCTCACACTTCTTATGGGTCTGAGAATTGGACTTTAACGAAAGGCCAGGCCAGTCGCATCCAAGCAGCTGAAATGAGATTTCTCAGGCACGTGGCAGGGTATACTCTCCATGATCATAGAAGAAACACAGATATACAGCAGGAACTGAATATTATGAGTATACTTAACAGTATCGGCTGTACTGGTGGGAACGTCTTTGCCGAATGGATGACTGCCGCATCCCCAAACAACTATGGAACTATAAGCTGAGGGGACCGAGAAGTGTGGGACATCCAAGGAAGCGCTGAAGTGACCAGCTGTAATCTTTGCTTATTTGAAACCAGAACAAACCATCCTTGGTTTAACCCTTGAAGATGATGATGATGATAAATCTGTATATATACCAGTGTAATTCATTATAATAAATATCCTTAATTTTACTTGATGTTTTCTAGAAACAAAAAAATCATTTTTGAATTTTAGTTTTGTTCATATTTCAGTTTTTAATAAACTGTAAACTCTCTGAACTGTGAATTGTTTATGTCTCTTTATTTGAGGGGAACATCTACTTTAGCTCTGAAATGAAGGGATACCAATCTTCTAGAGGAATCAGAATGCTACCCTCCCAGTAGATGTGCTACATAATAAAAATATGGGGGATACAGTTAGTATTGCACTCAAAACAGTTGCATTTAGTGCAGCGTGCATTTAATCTTTGAAACAACAGAAATATAGACTTACCAGTTGTGAGGATAAGGCTCCACTACCAGCATTGTATATTTGTTTTTCATGTGTTCAATAAACTTTTGTCTTTTTATTTCAGGCATGTAACACGGAATCAACGTCTGCCAATGAGTCGTCAGGAAACTGTTCATTTCAGATGGGCATGGAAGGCAGTGCATCGTCATATTCTAAATCATGTTTTGATGGCTGTAATAATAATAGTACAATTGACAAAAGTGATAACATTTTTGCTACAACTAAATCATCTGAAAAGAAACTAAACAAAGAAGTTACAAATGACATATCGGTTATAAATAATAGTAGTAGTAATAATATATGTAGTAGTAATAATAGTACTAGTTGCAGTGTAGAAAACAATACATTATTAGGAGCAGCTAATAAAATTAAATTAAACTCGTGTAGTGATATGAAGTCTGTGTTATTGCAACAACGTTCAGAAGGTGTTCTAAATAATTCGGCACACCGTCTGACTGGTTTGCACGATATTATTAAAGATGCCAAAACGTCGAATGTCAATGTGTTAGTAACAAAACAAGAAGCAAACAATGAAATCGTATTCGATTCGGAAAAATATCCTCGCAGTGAGAACATTCGTAGACGCGGAGAAACTATCAACTTCAACACGTTTCACATTTACGAAAACAATACGGCCGGCAATAAACGTGGCAAAAGCACTGTGACACATTATAATTCGGTGACTGACTTCAGAGAAGGTTTGGATTTGAAACGACTGAAAATGCATCGTAACAGTGATCATGGAATGGATACTTGTACCACGGAGAACATGCCACTGGAATGTGATAAAGAGAAAAATCAACGGATGGAAAATGAACGGAAACACAGAATTGCAGACAATAATTTACTGGAAAAGAATTACAGGTAACTTTGTATGTTTTTTTTTATATCATGAACAGAATAATAAAGTGCAGACCTTTTTTATTTCATAATTATAGTAAAATATCTGCTCATTACTCATATATTTTTGGATTACCAATGATGGCGCTCACTGAGGCAAATATTTTCTGTTCAAATATTAGTAGATTATTCATTGACTCAGTATAAGACATTAACTGTAGTGTAAGTTGTCCCCCTCATGTTTCTCAGAAATCTTAAACAAGTTTGTGTGAAAGTTCAGGCGTTCTGAACATCTTACAAAAAAACGTAATAAATCTGAAGAACATAGCTAAAAATGTGTAGAAATATTCTGTGCAATTAGAAGCTTTCTAAAGCATTTGCACGTCGATACAGGAGTAATAATTGAATGTCAATGTATACGAAAAATTCTTTGTAACCATCATGTTACTTGTTAAAAATGTATAGAATGCATTTTTTTCATTCAGTAAGCAAAAAAGTGTAATTTTTATTTAAAAATTTTTTGTTGTATCAGTCTGTAATAATTTGGCCATCTTTTTTTAATTATATCATAATTTTTATTGTATGAAACAAATAATAAAAATTACTTTTGTTTTCAAAATGTTTGGCTCTTTTAAAGTGGCTGTTCAGTTATCCAGAAAATATATTTCTTTAGAAAAGCCCTTCTTTTGATTATTCAGATTGTATTGATTATCCAGATACTCAGTGCTCTGTTGATCCATGTATCTGTCATAAAATGAAACTATTCATCTGATTTTAGTTAAACGTAGGGACGGTTTCAGGGATGAATAATGATAGCTGAATCATTAATGAACTACAAATTGAAATCATAGAATACAAATTGAAATTGTTTAATATCAATAAAATATAAAACTATACACGTAAGAATATTATGTTTAATTATAAATTAAACGGACCTGTATAATGGTTAATTCTAGATTCAAACAATCTAGCCATACCAATATGTCTTAGGCTATTATCACACTTAATTACAGTATGAATGTTTTAAAGTTTTTAATTTTCTAATGTATTTATGGTAGAATACACAAAATTTTTGTTTTTTTTTGTCCATACTGGTTAAATAAATTTTGTACGATTTTTTGTGATAATTCAGGGTAACTTTACATACATATTGCGACAACACAAATTACTAAACTATTGGCGCATAGGATATGATAGTATGTGTATTTCAAATTACAAGTCTATATTGGAGGGTTTAAGATTATTTATTGTACAAACACAAGTTATAGTTTATATGGTATATTTGAAATGTACAGAATGTAATGTTTGATATAGAGTCTTTCTTTTAAAATGTTAAATAATGTTCATACGCAAGACGTGATACGTTACATAAGAAGACTCCCACGATGATGTTGTTGAATAGAAGGGCCGGTCTTTGCGGTGTAGTTGGTTCGTCAGGTGTGGCTTACAAATGACAGACGTTTCCCCAGAAACGTTTACAGCTGGGCTGGCGTCCTGTAACAGCTTGGCTGATGTCCTGTAACAGCTGGGCTGGTGTCCTATAACAGCTGGGCTGGTGTCCTATAACAGCTGGGCTGATGTCCTATAACAGCTGGGCTGATGTCCTATACAGCTGGGCTGATGTCCTATAACAGCTGGGCTGATGTCCTGTAACAGCTGGGCTGATGTCCTGCAATTCCCACGATGAATCCGACACTTCGCACACACAACGGTACTACGGATTTTATTACTCGCAAAACTTATATAGAGTTTATGACCAAGTAATATCTCAGGTGACAGTGAGTTTAATCTAATAACGGTATATTGAGCTTATACCTCTCCGGCTTCTTCAAGTGTTCTCGCGAATACCAAGGTCTACCGCGATCAGCAGACCACCCTATGAGGAAATCTTGCACTAGCACGGAAACATCTTGATGGAACTATTGCGTAACAATTAATGATACTGTCACTGCGGAAAATCT
The DNA here is from genome assembly GCA_034769895.1 of Magicicada septendecula. Classification (NCBI taxonomy): domain Eukaryota; kingdom Metazoa; phylum Arthropoda; class Insecta; order Hemiptera; family Cicadidae; genus Magicicada; species Magicicada septendecula. The sequence goes on along the minus strand of CM068372.1, from coordinate 105,654,483 downwards.
CGCACAGTGATACAGTTACACTCACTTCTTACACACGTAATACTACAATATTAATATCGTGTGTAAAGATATAATATCAACTGTTATGCGTCACACGCGTTACAAACCCCGAAAAGTCTTAACAGATCCTTGCAAGCGGTAGAGTCTTGTACAAGGATTGTATGTACCGTTCGCGGTAGCAGCAGTGAAGAACTGCATGTAATTTTACGCACAATGCGTAAAAACACTGATGTGTGCAAATGTACTACACACACAGTTCTGAGTCTTCCCGTTTCACTAACAACGAATAGTCTTTACAGCACCTTGCAAGCGGTAGAATTCTTGTACAAGGAGTGCACGTCCCGTTCGCGGTAGATGGCGTAGAAGAACTGTCGTAATTATACGCGCAATGCGTTAAAACAATACTGTGTGCAGATGTACTACACACACAGTTCTGAGCCTTCCCGTTTCACTAACGACGAATAGTCTTTACAACACCTTGCAAGCGGTAGAATCTTGTACAAGGAGTGCACGTCCCGTTCGCGGTAGATGGCGTAGAAGAACTACCTGTGTAATGACAGGCTTAAGAAAATTTCCAACCACCACTCAGCATTCTATTGGTGGATGGAAGTCACATGGTTAGTATAAAGTGACAATGCACTTTTCATGCAGTAGAGTGCATTTACTTTGTAACAGCATGCATAGCGGTAATCAGACTACCCGTATCTCAAGCATAACTGCCTGCATACTAATATCATATATGAACGTAAACAATAGTCCGACAGGTATAGGGATTGTAGCGATACATATGTCTAAGTTCAGTTAATGTCAACACAACGATAAATACTTCACGCACCGCCCGGGAAACGTTTACCACTCGCGCACGCGCGCACATTTCCACAAACACTACAAGAATAACCATAAATAATAATGCACAGTTTTACTAAACTAAACCCTTAACCTTACTAAATACAATTGATAACAACCAAACTTAACCATCTACCAATATAATATGAATGTCCATTGTCTGTGTAAAATATGAACTTGCCCCGCCTATCATGATCCTGTGATTCGTTGCAATATATAAAAATGTATTTGTTACAGTGAACTTGAAAACTAGTAAATGTTAACAATGACTAGGGATTGTCAACATTCACTAAACTGGTCAGTGGAAGTTGACAGTAAAATTGAGCGGTCAACTCTCACTAGTAAGTGTCGACCTTCACCAGCTATGTGCAGGGAATGTTAAAAGTAGATCGATTCGGTGTGTCATTGGTCTCCATCCCCACCATCTGGCGACTGAAGATTGTTTCCCGCCCATTTATTGTTTTGATGCAGGTCCTTTGAGGTTATTGTTCATTAAGTTGTTGAGCTTGTGTTTTTTATTGTTCAAAGTGTGTATTGTTAAGTGTGTGTAGTATGTAATTTTGTAACCATGACTAAATCCGTGCAATTTTATGAACAACTTAAAAGTGAACGTAACTTGTCCAAAGTGAATTCTGTGTCCATGGATAAGGTTAGTACGAATTTCTAATTAATAAGGTTAAAAGCGTAAAATCAAAACCTAATAAGGAAGGGAATGATTATAGATTTTTGACGATATTATTGAAGTAAATGGAATAAAGAAATTAATATCACCAATTACTGAAGAAAATAGTATTAAGTATTTTGTATATGATGAAGAACTTTCTGAAGTATTGAATGACGCTCATATTACTACTGGTCATGGTGGTCGCGACCGTATGGTAAAACATTTAAAAGCTAAATACAAAAATATTACCTACAAAGATATATTGATTTATTTAAATATTTGTGAGCCTTGCTTGCAGAAGCAAATGGGCCAGAAAAAGGGAATTGCAGTAAAGCCAATGCTATTTAAGGATTTGAATCATAGATGCCAAGTTGATTTAATTGATTTTCAATCGCAACCAGATTGTGATTATAAATTTATACTAGTATACCATATAACACACAAAAAAATTTCGAAAAGTTTTATTTTATAATTTGCAGTAAGAAATGTCGCTGAAAGCAATAACGAAGGGTGTATGTGTGGAAAACATATTTTGTAAGGGACAAAAGGGGAACGAGCAAGCAAGCTGTAGTGACGGACACGTCATAAATTTCGTAGACAGCTGCGACGCGTACCCTGTTAACAGAGTTCACTGCTCCGGGTACGTAGAACACCAGTTTTTTGTGAAAACACATTGATTCCATAGAAAACTACATGCAATGTGTACAGAGCCATTAAAGGAGAAAAGGCTTAACAATGGTCAAGCATACATGCGTACGCCAGCTGTCAGGAGAAAGAGACGAAGGGTGGATTGATTTGAATGACTCCAGCGGTCGATGACAGGGTTTTGACCTTACTTGGAAACGAAAGCGCAGAGAGTACGTCCAAACTCAAGGATGGGGTGTTGCCTGGCAATTAAAAGAAAAAACCAACTTTCAAAGAAGGGTAGGCGAGGCCCTTGAACAACAATAGATAATAACGGCAGAGCGACGAAGTTAAGAAACAATGAAAATGGAAGAGAAACTCAGAGTTGTCACTGAAGATTTTAGAAAAAACGACAAATACAATTTATTGCTGCGTTGGCTGGAAATGTCGACGACCTCAAAATACGAAGCAAGGGAAGAATCTGGTGGGGAACCAGAAGCCCTATCAGAGAACGCCTTTGAAAAAATAGGTGGTATTTGGACTTGGAGGGAAAAATATGAAACCAATAAGGACACGGCGTCGTTGGAATCAGGAGTCTGGTGGGAGATTTGTTAAGGAAAATATAGGAAGGAGACAGGAACGCGCTCGGGAGTTCTAGCTGAGATACGGACGCGAGAAGAGTTCTAACTAAAAATACGGACGCGAGAGGAGTTCTAACTAAATTTCGGACGCGAGTGGAGTGAAGTCCGTGACGAGAGAAATTAGCATTTTATCGAACTTAGAATAATTCGATACACACTGTGAGAAGGTAGTTTTCGAACTTATAACAAAAATTAATACAGTCATTACAAGCAAACGAACTATGAAGTAGAGTCACACTATTAGCCTACCAGTGAACATTAACTGAAACAAATAGAAATCAGACAATAATGTAATTTCAGTGTATAAAAAAAACACTTTACAACAATAACTTTTAAGAACGATTAACAACACAAACTACATTCATGAACACTTAATAACCAGACATACCGCAACAATGGTGCGTGATATTAATTCAGATCTGATGTACAACAGAGAACGCTAACTTTTATTCATAAATTATAATCCGAATGCGTGGAGTTGGTGAGTGAAGTGTCTGTGAGTGACATCGTGGAATTCATCCAGTGCCATCTATCATCTGGAGGAGTTATCTGCACGATTCTAGAATGATCGACATGGGGGAATCATCACCGCAACTACCGAGTGATTGGATATTCGAATACCAAGTATAGTAAAACATGTCTTAATTAATTTAGATCCACTGTCTGTCATCTCAAAGAATCCACACACAATAAAATTCAATAAAGTAATCGTAAAGGAATTAAAGAAATCGATTCTAAAGTTTGTGTAGAAGTAAAATTATCATTGTTTATCAGTTTGGAGTAATGTTTATTTCCAAGTTCTAAATGAATCCGTAATTACAAAATATAGTAACAGCTTAAGAGATATTCATATTAAGAATTCATAAGATGAGGCTAAACATTATAATTTACTTAATGTACTAAACGCAATTGATGAATGATCATTAATATGCAACCATTAGATTGAGAGTTTGGATAACTAATTTTATTACTGTATTATTTTGATATGTACAATTTAATGAGTATTCAACTTTATTACTGTATTATTTTGATAGGTACAATTTAATGAGTATTCAATTTTATTAATGTATTATTGTTTGATATTTACGATTTAGCCATGAGTATTAAATTTTGGTAATGTGTTAATTTTATATATTTACAAGTACTAATGAGTACATAGAATTTTGTGCTACTTTAATATTTACAAGTAATAGCAAACTAATGTGAATAAATTTAAGAGTTATCAGTAGCAATGAGCATTTATTATTTTTTAACCCTGAGATAAAGAGAATAAACATATTTATTGTTAAATTGGCGTCCATCGCTGGGCGTAAACGGGTACAACTCGTTATATTGTTAAATTGGCGCCCAACGTGGGGCTTGATAAAATAGTAAGCTAGGGCAGTGACAGACAGTGGCTAGCAATAAGTTTAAAATAAGTACATGTAAGTAGCTTAAGCTATATTATTGTTGTCGTATATCGGTCTCTAAGTCTCTGAATGATAACCCGAAGTCAAGCTAAAATGGCATCTAGTGGAGAGAATTCAAATGAGTTTGATGTCAATAACCAGATGGGCTATGAGCAGCCTGAGGACGGAAACGTAATGAATGAAGAAAGCTCCACAACCGGTGCAGGAACTAGGGCCGGGGGACCGCAATCACAGTCGCAGTCATCTGAAGCAAATTTTCAAATGTTAATGGCATTGATGAAAAAACAATTTGAAGAATCGAAAAAGCAAAATGAAGAATCGGAAAGGAAGAGAGATGAAAAACAAAGAAAACTACATGAAGAGACAATAAGACAAATAGAAGAAACGAAAAAATTACATGAAGAAACAAGAAAACACATAGACGAAAAAATTGAAGAAACGAAAAAACAGAATGAAGAAATAGGTAAACAACTCGTCGAGAAATTAGACAAAAAAATAGAGTTAATGAGAAGAGATTTACAAGGACAAAACCACCAGGTGGGTACTGATTTACAAAAACAATCAGAAAAATTGGAAGAAAACAATTTAGATGGAAATACTATGGATCAAATTGACACCGAGTATCAATCTTTAACAACTAAAGCATTGTCTGAACATCATATCTCAAGATCAAAAGAAAGATCTACAATTATTAATGGTAGATATGAAGGTGATAAAGACACTTGTACTGTGTTTGTTAGCAACTTACCAAACACAACTACAAAAAAGAAAATAATCAAATATTTCAGGAAGTTTGGTACGGTTGTAAATACGAGATTGCGATATGCTGCAGTATCTGATCCACGATTTCCCAAAAGACGTACTATCATTAAGAAAGAGTTTCATAAAGACAGAACAAATATCCATGCATATGTACGTTTTACTGATGAAAATAGTGCATATCGTGCTTTGGAAGCAAATGGTAATGTGTATGAGGGTTACCACCTGAGAATTGAGTTAGCTAACACGGAAGCTGAAGAAAAGCAGAGGATTAAAAAGAACAAATTGAATACTACAGTTAATATTACCAGTACTGATAGAAAAATTAGAAGTAGGACTGGGGAAGTACGTAAAAATTTTGAAACCAAACCTGAGATTAAGAAGATGAAAAACCGTTGTGATGAGTATCAAGGGCGAACTGCGTTAGCACGAAAGAAGAAAAGGATGAAATTTGCTGGACTATTCAAGAATATTGTGAAGATTGGTATGAGAACGAAAGGAAGATTTCAAGCGATCGAGATGAGATGTCTTAGAAGTCTTGAAAACAAAACATCATTATGTGAGTACGCGGACAGGAAAACGAAAATAATTAAAACGCCACAAGCTGTCAAAAAACGTATTTGTAAGAGGGTTGAAAAGAAGAAACGACAAAAAAAAAACCCCAGCGCGTACATAAATAATGGTAATATGACCGGGGAAAGTTGTCGAAAAAAGGAGGGAGAGAACCACTTTCAACACTGTCATAAAAGAGAGAGAGAGAGAGAGAGAGGTCATAAATTCCTTAGCTGTCAACGACCCACTGCAGGGTAAGTGTGAAACGAAACTCACGCATTCAATACCCTTACTACCCTTACTAATTACCAACAAAATGTGTTGTAACGGAACTCACTTAACAAAACGTACAACTATGCCTCCACAAATAGAAAATTAAAAGTAATAAAATGTAAAGGATTAAAGAAAACAATCTTAAGAATGTCCGAAAATTTAATAATTAAGTTAGATAATATTGGGTAAAATACCTTAGATAAGACTGGTTGTGTAAGATTACATTAACCGAAGAAAATAAATAGATATGAATATAATATGAATAAAATTAAATAAATGGTAAATAAAAACATTGCCGTGAAAGTACGGAATATTAACGAAGAAAATTAATAGCGAATGAAATAGTAAGATGAGTTATACGAAGGCGCAGAAGGAAATTGATCATTTAGGAATGAAGGTCACGAATGGATAAACAAATGAGAGTTATGCATACCCAGGAAATAAGTGATATGGATTGAAACAAAAGCACCACCAGGGCATGACAACATGAAGAACCCGAGGAAAAAAAAATGGGATTTCCTCGACCAAAAGGCACCAGAAGGCTGAAGTAGCTGTGATTAAGGAATGCTTGGAATGGGATTATTAATAATATACCCAAAGCACCGATATCCAATCTCTGAGAACTGCAAGTAAAGGGGTACGGGGTTATGTAATAATGTCCAGATGCCTGGTAGGTAGATCGTTTGAAATTGCCTTGTATAAAATAGAAATATCATTCAGAAGCTTAGGGGGGCCTAGCAAAAATGTAAAAGAATTATTATAATTTGCTAGAACAATTAATGAAATGTCTTAGTAGTAACACGAGATAAAAGAAAATAGAAATAAGAAAGCAAGTGTATAAAATGAATTATATTTTAATGATTAGTTGTCATAGTCAATAAATGTCGTGTTAATGATTATGAAATAAAAATTAATGATAATAGATGTCAATAAGAGTGAAGAAGATAGAAGGGTAAATGTTTAAATGATATATATGTGAAGACAATTAATAGAATTGTGAGAGAAATATTTAAGTTGTAGGTATTTAAGATCATGTTTAAGTAAGGACAACTTACAAGCTTAGTATAAAATTGTATAATATAATTGTGTTCCAAAATGTTAGTAAATAGAAAAGAAAAAAAGTTTTTTTTAGTGAAAATGCTAGCGAGATATCAGAAAATATGGAATAACCAGAGACAGTAATAATAAAATAGGTTAGAAAACTATAGTGAATTAGGATATAGAAATACGTATTATTATTATTAATACCAATGTGCTGTTTATAATTTAGTGATGATAGAAAGTATGATGGTCACTAAGAATTCTATATATATGTGGTAAGTTTTTTTTTAAAGCCAATTAATTTGGAGATATTGATGCAAATTTTAGTAAGTTGTGACATAAAAATTAGATGTATTAAAGGATACAAAGAAAATTAATCCTAAAGGCAAGAAATATTAATACCAGTATCGAATAATTTGTGTAATTGAATTTTGTAGATATTGAAATATTATATGAAGAATAGTTAAGGAGAATTACAAATTTAGTTTAAGATTTTGACTAAATATAAATTTGTAAATATAATAACATGTTAATTAGAGTGAAAGAAAAACGGATTCACTTAGAATGTTGAAAGCGAAAGTACTTTAGGGGGCTGGGGTGTGTTTACCATTATGTAACGAACCTTTTCTGTTACGCTGAGAATATAGGTCAACGAGTAAAAGTAAACAACACTATACTAGGTCCAATGAAGAACGAGCCACTACAAGGCAACACAAAGTACACCTATTGGAAAGCAGATTTTGGCATTTAAACCTTACTGAAAGGGCGCAAAAATTTTGGATCAATTTTGGATGTACAGAGTCCATCCAAACTGACAAAATTTGGGGACAATATAACACACACAAAAATTTTGAAAAGTTTTATTTTATAATTTGCAGTAAGAAATGTCGCTGAAAGCAATAACGAAGGGTGTATGTGTGGAAAACATATTTTGTAAGGGACAAAAGGGGAACGAGCAAGCAAGCTGTAGTGACGGACACGTCATAAATTTCGTAGACAGCTGCGACGCGTACCCTGTTAACAGAGTTCACTGCTCCGGGTACGTAGAACACCAGTTTTTTGTGAAAACACATTGATTCCATAGAAAACTACATACAATGTGTACAGAGCCATTAAAGGAGAAAAGGCTTAACAATGGTCAAGCATACATGCGTACGCCAGCTGTCAGGAGAAAGCGACGAAGGGTGGATTGATTTGAATGACTCCAGCGGTCGATGACAGGGTTTTGACCTTACTTGGAAATGAAAGCGCAGAGAGTACGTCCAAACTCAAGGATGGGGTGTTGCCTGGCAATTAAAAGAAAAAACCAACTTTCAAAGAAGGGTAGGCGAGGCCCTTGAACAACAATAGATAATAACGGCAGAGCGACGAAGTTAAGAAACAATGAAAATGGAAGAGAAACTCAGAGTTGTCACTGAAGATTTTAGAAAAAACGACAGATACAATTTATTGCTGCGTTGGCTGGAAATGTCGACGACCTCAAAATACGAAGCAAGGGAAGAATCTGGTGGGGAACCAGAAGCCCTATCAGAGAACGCCTTTGAAAAAATAGGTGGTATTTGGACTTGGAGGGAAAAATATGAAACCAATAAGGACACGGCGTCGTTGGAATCAGGAGTCTGGTGGGAGATTTGTTAAGGAAAATATAGGAAGGAGACAGGAACGCGCTCGGGAGTTCTAGCTGAGATACGGACGCGAGAAGAGTTCTAACTAAAAATACGGATGCGAGAGGAGTTCTAACTAAATTTCGGACGCGAGTGGAGTGAAGTCCGTGACGAGAGAAATTAGCATTTTATCGAACTTAGAATAATTCGATACACACTGTGAGAAGGTAGTTTTCGAACTTATAACAAAAATTAATACAGTCATTACAAGCAAACAAACTATGAAGTAGAGTCACACTATTAGCCTACCAGTGAACATTAACTGAAACAAATAGAAATCAGACAATAATGTAATTTCAGTGTATAAAAAAAACACTTTACAACAATAACTTTTAAGAACGATTAACAACACAAACTACATTCATGAACACTTAATAACCAGACATACCGCAACAATGGTGCGTGATATTAATTCAGATCTGATGTACAACAGAGAACGCTAACTTTTATTCATAAATTATAATCCGAATGCGTGGAGTTGGTGAGTGAAGTGTCTGTGAGTGACATCGTGGAATTCATCCAGTGCCATCTATCATCTGGAGGAGTTATCTGCACGATTCTAGAACGATCGACATGGGGGAATCATCACCGCAACTACCGAGTGATTGGATATTCGAATACCAAGTATAGTAAAACATGTCTTAATTAATTTAGATCCACTGTCTGTCATCTCAAAGAATCCACACACAATAAAATTCAATAAAGTAATCGTAAAGGAATTAAAGAAATCGATTCTAAAGTTTGTGTAGAAGTAAAATTATCATTGTTTATCAGTTTGGAGTAATGTTTATTTCCAAGTTCTAAATGAATCCGTAATTACAAAATATAGTAACAGCTTAAGAGATATTCATATTAAGAATTCATAAGATGAGGCTAAACATTATAATTTACTTAATGTACTAAACGCAATTGATGAATGATCATTAATATGCAACCATTAGATTGAGAGTTTGGATAACTAATTTTATTACTGTATTATTTTGATATGTACAATTTAATGAGTATTCAACTTTATTACTGTATTATTTTGATAGGTACAATTTAATGAGTATTCAATTTTATTAATGTATTATTGTTTGATATTTACGATTTAGCCATGAGTATTAAATTTTGGTAATGTGTTAATTTTATATATTTACAAGTACTAATGAGTACATAGAATTTTGTGCTACTTTAATATTTACAAGTAATAGCAAACTAATGTGAATAAATTTAAGAGTTATCAGTAGCAATGAGCATTTATTATTTTTTAACCCTGAGATAAAGAGAATAAACATATTTATTGTTAAATTGGCGTCCATCGCTGGGCGTAAACGGGTACAACTCGTTATATTGTTAAAACCAAGATCACCTAAAAAAATGTATTGTACTTAGAGCGCTCAAGTCCAAGACGGCTGATGAGGTTTGTGAAAATATAATAGACATTTTTACATTGCTTGGGGCACCTTCAGTGTTACAGTCTGATAATGGCCGGGAGTTTGTAAACAAAATTATGAATAAATTAGGTGATTTGTGGCCTAATTTCAAAATTGTCCACGGTAAACGTAGGCACAGTCAAAGCCAAGGAAGTGTCGAAAGAGCTAATCAAGACGTGGAAAACGTGCTTACTATGTGGATGCAAGATCACAAAACATCCCACTGCAGCCATGGTTTGAAATTCATTCAACTCATGAAGAATAGTGCATTACATAGTGGTATAAAAAGATCATACGAAGCGATGTTTGGTTGTCCACCTAGGCATGGATTAGCTTCTTCGAACATACTTATTGAATCCTTATCTAATGTGGAATCTGAAGAGGACCTTGAAGCTGTAATTAGGCAAATTAACGTTGGTGGTCGTGAACACGAAACAAGAAACAGGTAGGAGAAGAAGAGAGCCCTGACATGTTGGAACAAGATGAGGGCCGCGATGTGATGGAACAAGATGAGAGCTTGCTTTTAGAACAGGAAAGTAGGCTAGAAGATACTTCACACAGCTTAACCGACGTCGACCAATCGACACTAGAAATAAAAAGACAAAGAGAGGAGGCATTCAACTGCTTAACAAACCAAGCAAAACGGATGAAACGTACATCAGACCAGTATTTACCACAGGTGGATAAAGGTTGTACTGTACGAATTCCAGTGCCTGATGTAGACCGTGGAAGAGGAGATTCCAGATCAGTTCTTGGTATTGTCTTGGACATAGTGGATGATACATTTTACCGACTTGGAACCAGAGATGGTGAGCTGAAGCAGCTATACGCTAGGTAAGTTTTTATCCTAGGTAAAAACTAGTTTTCATGCTAGGTAAGGCCTTTTAAAATAACGAGTTTGTTAGGGAAGTAAATAGTCAGGGGATGGAAAGGGGTTAAAAATACAGCACAGTCACACCACATCAACATCCACACACACCACTAGTATACCCACACCACATGCACTTTCATACAAATACTGCCCTTAATTAATCAATATATAAATATCACTATTACATTAACGACTCGGAACACTAGGTTTTTTATAAGTAAAAGCATAAAGTTGTACCTTACAGCCTGAACCGCTTTTCTCCTTTAAAAGGCTTCTTCAGAGGCTGCCGCTGGTAGCGCTGTCCGTCTTGTTGTGGGCGACGGAATCAAGTTTCGAAAGATCGATGCTGTGTGTGTGGGGTGAGATATGTTCGAATAATGCGTGCGATTTGAATTATGTCTGTTCATTTAGGATGTCGTTTTTATTTGTTTTTGTGTGTTTGTATATTTTCAATTGTTCTAGAGTGTCTAGTTTTCGGCCTTTTGTGTGTACGTGTAGAATGTTCATTTTATTGTCGATATTTTTATATGTGTGGTTTGCTTCAATGAGGTGGTTTGCAAAGGTGGATTCTGTAGTGGAGTGGAGTGCCTTTGTGTGTTCAGTGTATCTCTGTTTGAAGCTATGTCCTGTCTGGCCTATGTAGAATTTATTGCAATTTGAGCAATTTAACTTGTAAACACCGGGTAGATCGAATTTGTTTTGTGCTTTGTGTGTGTGTTTTGATAGTGTGTGTTCTGTTTTGTTAGTAGTTTTTAAAGCGATTCTGTATCCTGCTTTTTTGAATTTGTGGGCTATTTTTTGTTTGTTTGTTGATGTATGTTAGTGTTATGAATTTGTTGTTTTCTGTCTTTGTCTGTTGTTTGTTTTGTGTTTTGTATAGGAGTTTACTGACTATTGTTCTGTCATATCCGTTAGATTCTGCTAGATATTTTATCGTGTTTAGTTCGTCTTTGTAGTCTTTTTCATCTAAGGGGATGTTGTTAAGTCTATGTATCATGGTTCTGAAGGCAGCTAGTTTGTGTTGTATTGGGTGATTGGAGGAGTTGTGTATTAGTGTGTCAGTTGTAGTTGGTTTTCTGTATATACTGAATTTGTGCCTGTGTTCTAGTTTTGTGATGGAGAGGTCTAAGAAGTTTATGGTATTGTTGTGTTCGTATTCGGCAGTAAAGGTTATGTTTTTATGTGCGTTAGTAACTGTTCACATTGTCTTTTGTTTCCCCTGTATAGTATTAGAATGTCATCAACGTATCTGTGCCAATATAGTATTTTATGTGAGTGTCTGTCATTGTTTGTGAGTATTTTTGTTTTTTCTAAGTGTTGGAGGAAGACTTCTGCTAGAATGCTGGATATGGGGGAGCCCATGGGTAAGCCATCATTCTGTCTGTAGTATTTATTGTTATAGGGGAAACAAAAAACAATGTGAACAGTTACTAACGCACATAAACAAAGTACATAAAAACATAACCCTTACTGCCGAATATGAACACAACAATACCATAAACTTCTTAGACCTCTCCATCACAAAACTAGAACACAGGCACAAATTCAGTATATACAGAAAACCAACTACAACTGACACACTAATACACAACTCCTCCAATCACCCAATACAACACAAACTAGCTGCCTTCAGAACCATGATACATAGACTTAACAACATCCCCTTAGATGAAAAAGACTACAAAGACGAACTAAACACGATAAAATATCTAGCAGAATCTAACGGATATGACAGAACAATAGTCAGTAAACTCCTATACAAAACACAAAACAAACAACAGACAAAGACAGAAAACAACAAATTCATAACACTAACATACATCAACAAACAAACAAAAAATAGCCCACAAATTCAAAAAAGCAGGATACAGAATCGCTTACAAAACTACTAACAAAACAGAACACACACTATCAAAACACACACACAAAGCACAAAACAAATTCGATCTACCCGGTGTTTACAAGCTAAATTGCTCAAATTGCAATAAATTCTACATAGGCCAGACAGGACGTAGCTTCAAACAGAGATACACTGAACACACAAAGGCACTCCACTCCACTACAGAATCCACCTTTGCAAACCACCTCATTGAAGCAAACCACACATATAAAAATATCGACAATAACATGAACATTCTACACGTACACACAAAAGGCCGAAAACTAGACACTCTAGAACAATTGAAAATATACAAACACACAAAAACAAATAAAAACGACATCCTAAATGAACAGACATAATTCAAATCGCACGCATTATTCGAACATATCTCACCCCACACACACAGCATCGATCTTTCGAAACTCGATTCCGTCGCCCACAACAAGACGGACAGCGCTACCAGCGGCAGCCTCTGAAGAAGCCTTTTAAAGGAGAAAACCGGTTCAGGGTGTAAGGTAAAACTTTATGCTTTTACTTATAAAAAACCTAGTGTTCCGAGTCGTTAATGTAATAGTGAAATTTAGTTAAGTAACGGACACGTCATGGATAACGAAATCCAAGTAATCAATATATAATCTACAGATAATTTCAATTTTGCAGATCACAATTTAGTGCTTGTACTGCAAACATAATTTTAAAGAAAGTGAAGTACTACTCGACAAGCACTTTCTTTACAGACAATTGCAACAGCGCAATCAACTGGAAGTGGCCAAGGATTCTTTAGGTGCACTTGCCAAACTAAGTGTCAGACAAAAAAATGTGTCTGCAAGAAAAATAATGAACTTTGTAATTCCAAGTGCCATAATGCATTACCATGCTGTAATAAGAAAAATTAAATTCTAAATGAAGATTTTAAATGTGTTAAAATGTTGTAGTACATAGTTATACTCATATAAGTCAACCGTAAATAACCTGTTCTTGTTTATTCCGACAGTAACTGCTAATTTATTCCTTTATTATGTTTAGTGTTGGTACACTTTCCCTAAGCTGTAGTAGGGTAGGTTGACATTCCCTAGGAACAGTTGACATTCACTAGTGGAAGTTGATTATGAATGATACTATAATATGAGTATTCAACTTTCACTAAAACGTTCAGTGAACGTCGACCGTAACTAGTCACGGTTAACCTTAACTGAAATTTCAACATTCACTGTAACAATACTATAATATGAGTATTCAACTTTCACTAAAACGTTCAGTGAACGTCGACCGTAACTAGTCACTGTTAACCTTAACTGAAATTTCAACATTCACTGTAACATATATAAGCATATACGGTTGGCTTAGAAGTTGTTTATACCTGGTGATATTATAGAGTGCAGATCAAGAGATTGTTGCGGATTACTGGAAAGTGATTATTGTCTTGGATTTTGTTGTCCATGACGTGTCCGTTACTTAACTAAATACAACTATTTCATTAACATAAAAAACTGTGTGTTCCGAGTCATTAATGAAATAGTTGTATTTAGTAATTATTGTGTTATAATTAGTGCGGAACTCTAATAGTTGACATTATTATTGCGTGTGCACTAATTAAACTTGGTGATTAGTGACTTCATTGCTGTCTGTATCTTATTTCCATAGTACAATTGACAATCCGTGAGACCGTTGTAAGACTATTTTTATATATTATGTATATGTTACAGTGAATGTTAAAGTTTCAGTTAAGGTTGACAGTGACTAGTTACGGTCGTATCATTCATAATCAACTTCCACTAGTGAATGTCGACTTTTACTAGGGAATGTCAACCTACCCTACTACACCTTAGGGAACGTGCACCAACACTAAAAATATTAAAGGAATAAATTAGCAGTTACTGTCGGAATAAACAAGAACATACTTTATTTAAGGTTGACTTATACAAGTATGTACTTCAAAATAAAGCAGCAATATTACAACATTTTAACACATTCAAAATCTTTATTTACAATTTAATTTTATTTATTACAGCATGGTAATGCATTATGACACTTAGAATTATAAAGTAGGCTACATTATTTTTCTTGCACGCAGTTTTTTTTGATTGACATTTAGTTCGGCAAATGCCCTTAAAGAATCCTTGGCCAATTCCAGTTGATTGCCTGTTGCAATGATCCGTAAAGAAAGTGTCTTGTCCAGTGGTACTTCACTTTCATTAACAATGTTTGTAGGACAAGCACTGAATTGTGATCTGCAAAATTGAAATTATCTGTAGATTATAATTGATTAATTAAGTTCAGTATTTGTATGAGTGTGCATGTGGTGTGGCTGTGCTGTATTTTTAACTCCTTCCATCCTCTGTCTACTTATGTGCCTAACAATCTCGTTATTTTAAAAGACCTTACCTAGCATAAAAACTAGTTTTACCTAGGATAAAAACTTACCTAACATATAGCTGCTTCAGCAAACCATATCTGGTTTCCAAGTCGCTAACATGTATCCAAGATGATACAAAGAATAGATCTGGAATCTCCTCTTCTACGGTCTACATCGGGAACTGGCATTCGTACAGTTCAACCTTTATCCACCTGTGGTAGATTCTTGTCTGATGTATGTTTTATCCAGTTTGCTTGGTTTGTTAAGCAGTTGAATGCCTCCTCTTCTCTTTGTCTTTTTATTTCTAGTGTTGATTGGTCGAGGTCGGTTAAGCTGTGTGAAGTATGTTCTAGCCTACTTTCCTGTTCTAAAAGCAAGCTCTCATCTTGTTCCATCACATCGTGGCCCTCATCTTGTTCCAACATGTCAGGGCTCTCTTCTTCTCCTACCTGAGTTTCTTCTGTTTCATCTTCACCGCCAACATTAATTTGCCTAAATACAGCTTCCAGGTCCTCTTCAGATTCCACGTTAGATAAGGATTCAATAGGTATGTTCGAAGAAGCTAATCCATGCCTAGGTGGACAACCAAACATCGCTTCGTATGGTGATCTTTTTATACTACTGTGTAATAATACACTATTTTTCATGAGTTAAATGAATTTCAAACCATGGCTCCAGTGGGATGTTTTGTGATCTTGAATCCACGTAGTAAGCATGTTTTCCATGTCTTGATTAGCTCTCTCGACACTTCCTTGGCTTTGACCATACCTAGGTTTGACGTGGACAATTTTAAAATTAGGCCACAAATCAACTGATTTATTCATAATTTTGTTTACAAACTTACGGCTATTATCAGAATGTAATACTGAAGGTGCCCCAAGCAATGTAAAAATATCTATTACATTTTCACAAACCACATCAGCCGACTTGAACTTGAGCGGTCTAAGTACAACAAATTTTGTTAGGTGACCTTGGTATACTAATATAAATTTATAATCACAATCCGGTTGCGATTGAAAATCAATTAAATCATCTTGGCATCTATGATTCAAATCCCTAAATAGCATTGGCTTACAATTCCCCTTTTCTGGCTCTTTTGCTTCTGTAAGCAAGGCTCACAAATATTTAAATAAATCAGTATATCTTTGTAGGTAATATTTTTGTATTTAGTTTTTAAATGTTTTACCATACGGTCGCGACCACCACGACCAGTAGTAATATGAGCGTCATTCGACACTTAAAAAAGTTCTTCATCATATACAAAAAACTTTATACTATTTTCTTCTGTAACTGGTGATATTAATTTTGTGATTCCATTTACTTCAATAATATCGTACCTTTTCAAAAATCTATAATCGTTCCCTTCCTTATTAGGTTTTGATTTTATGCTTTTAGCCTTATTAATTAGAAATTCATACTTAACCTTATTCATGGACACAGAATTCACTTTGGAAAATTTACGTTCACTTTTAAGTTGTTCATAGAATTGCACGGATTTAGTCATGGTTACAAAATTACAAACTACACACACTTAACAATTAAAAAAACACAAGCTTAACAACTCAACGAACAATAACCTCACAGCAACTACATCAAAACAATAAATGGGCGGGAAACAATCTTCAGACTTCATATGGTGGGGATGGAGACCGATGACACACCTAACTGATCTATTTTTAACATTCCCTGCAAACAGTTGGTGAAGGTCGACACTTACTAGTGAGAGTTGCTCGCTCAATTTTACTATCAACTTCCACTGACCAGTTTAGTGAATGTTGACAATCCCCAGTCATTGTTAACCTTTACTAGTTGTTCGATATTTCGGATCGAACCGGTCAACAATTTTCATTTTTCCGAAGTTGGCACTATGACGTTTGTACGGTCCATTCATGCACTGGACCTGAAGCCTTTGTCATACGCCAACCATCTTAGTGTCACCATCCACGAGTCGGGACTCCTCGGCAGGTAGAAATCCTTGCATGTAACCTCTCCTCTTCCCAACCAGTCTATCCTGCCTGAGTGTCAGGATCAACCCAGTCGTGAGATTACGGTAAGTCATTTTAATATTATTTATTTCTTGTTAGCAATTCTGCATGCTGCACTGCTATAGAGCTCACCAGAGGCTATTAAATCATACAGTAAGAAAGCCGTCTTACTTTCAATCTTTCAAAATAATATCGTACATCTAATTACTACCAGAGGTTTCATGAGGTTGCTAGCTTTTTCAATTAAATTGCTTGCCGTCACGACTGGGAGCACGTGTTTTGTAATTTTGTGCATGTTGCTGCTGGTGGTTCGAGTGAGTAAATGGGTTATAAGCCAGTTTTGGCTGCGCGATTTTTATTTTAATTACCAACGTGCCATGCCGTTTCGTTTTTTGTGCCTGCTCGTGGTTGTTTTGCACACCGTTAATTTTTAAATTACATGAATGTTCGTCATTTGCATGCTATCGCACGGAAGCACGTTGGTATAATACGCATGTGAACTACGAGTTTGCGGTTATTGCTGTTGGTTGTGTACAGCAGTTTCATCGCGCGTGCATGGCCAGGTGGGCAAATATTGTTTCAAAATTTTGCACCTTGTTTTGTGGGTAATCGTTTGATTACTGGGTCAAGTCTGGTGAAGTTTGTTTCCGTCCTGTTAAGGTCTGCTGTCCACGTGAAATTGCGCATTAAGTGTTTGCGACTGTCAGGCATAAAGGGAACGGTTTGGTTTTAGGTTATCCGGGTTTCGGTATAGCCTGCCTTTATAGTTAATTTTTTTGGCATTGACTATTACCTTTTGGTGCGGTGTATATTTTGCATATGCGATATCCTGTCCATACACGCTGCGTTGATAATCAATTTTTGCAGTTAAGGTGTCCAAGTTATTGTGTTTGGTTCGGTAACTGGTGAATTGTTGTATATTGTACTTTGCTGTGTTTTTGTGTGTATTTATTCTATTTGGTATTATACATGTCTTTTGGGTACACTTTTGTGTACCATTATTTTGCACCGTATGTGCTGTAATCTTGTGCAACTTGTGTTTTTTGTTGTCGAGCTTTTGCACTGTGTAAATCAATTTGTTGCGTGTTTTTTGAGTATGTTATTTATTGTGTTTGGTACTATTCGCCGGTTGGATTGTGTAAGTTGTATTTTGCCTTGCACTGATTTACTTTTGTATTTATCTTGCTCGGTATTGTTTATCAAAAGTAGTTGTGTCAGACGTCTAGTTATCTCGATCACTGTTAGGCTAGGTCTGGTCGTGATCATTCTTCCAATTCTAATTCTCTCATTCAGGGTGGTTGTCAGTTGCGCGATATTTTTTAATTCAGTATGCCTGCTAAATTGTCGCTGGCAGCTTTTGACCGGACCACTTCGGTGGGAATACTTGCGTTGCAACATTTAATAAATAGGTTGGAAGGGTTGCCGCAATTGAGGGTCATGGATCAACATGAAGCCGGTATCTTGGCCTCCAGGTTGTCCGAAAAATATCAAGATCTTCTAGGTAAGGTGGATCCTTACCTATCGGCAGAGTCATTGCCCGAGGGATTGGACGAGGACCACATTTTTTCAGTGGTAGCGCAAATTGAGGATATTTATGTCCGGGGTAGCATTTTAGCATCAAAACTAACTAAACCAGAGATACCGATTGGTTCCAGTCGGTTTTCATCGGCAAGTGGCGGGCACTCAGGTGTTCTCATTCATGAGTTGCCGAAGCTTTCTTTACCTTGTTTTGATGGCCAGGCCAAATGTTGGTCCGAGTTTTGGTCAAAGTTCACCACATTAGTGGACGAAAGTCCTGCCCTCACTCCAAAGCTGAAATTGTTATATTTACTGACTCATCTTAAGGGTGAGGCTTATGAGAAGGTTGCCGCGCTTCCTATAGTTGACGATAGTTATTCGCTTGCACTGTCAACTCTTAAAAGTCGTTATCACAATCCTCGTTTGGCCGCCTGGGTTTATTGTACAAATCTGCTTCAGTTACCAGCCGCTTCTATGCGATCAGCTGCGTCTATTAGAAAATTGGTGGACAGCTTCAATGCTAACTTTTCAGCGTTGTCAGCTCTAAACATTGCTGATATACGTATATCAAGCAATATATGCGTCTTTTGTATTGTCTAGGCTGGATCTATCATTGCGTGAACGCTTTGAGGCGTCTGTTACGGACAAAGAGAATCTCCCTGCCCTAACAGAAATTATGACATTTTTAACCGCTATGGCGGAACAGAAAGAACAGGCATCTTTGGAATCGGCTTTACCTGCTCTTCCTAGCACTAGCCACCAGAAAACCCAGAAGGTTTCCTTTTCTAAGGCTACTCCTCTTGCTGTGTCTACGTTACCTGCGGAGGTTACGCAACGGGATTCATCTAGTTCACGTTGCCTTCATTGCGATTCCTGGACCCATGTGCTTCTCAAGTGTCCGGCGTGGCTGAGTAAGGACCCTAGGGCTCGATTTCAAAGTCTTCAAAATAAAAAATGTTGTCTTTCGTGCCTCCAACCTAAACATTCGGGCTGGTGCAAAAATAGGTGCAAAACGTGTGGCTCTAAGTACCACCACACTTTACTTCATTTCAAAAATGCCGTCTCCGTGTCCGTCTCCGTCTCATTCACAGATTTCTGAAACAGCTGAACTCAAGTCTTCGGGGTCATCGCTTGTTGACCAAGTTGATCTGTCTAGCACTACTCTGACCGTGTCTCTGCCCCATCCTGCAGGGGTTCTGTTAGCCACTTGTCTAGCAGTCTTGTCGTCTCCCAATGGTGGTTATATCGTAGTTAGGGCCATCCTGGATAGCGCGTCCCATGCTTCTTTCATCACTGAAGCATGTGCATCTCGCTTAAAGTGCGCTTGTTTTGACGCTTCAATAAGTGTCAATGGGGTAGGTGATATTGCCACCAAAGCAAAAAAGGTGTGCCATCTGTCCTTGGAAACTTTAAAATGCGAGATTGTGGCGTCTAACGATGCTTTCATAGTTCTGTCTAAGATCTCGTCGGACTCACCTAGGTTCCAGGTGTTGCCTGAAGTTAAGCAGGCTACAAAAGATCTTTTGTTAGCTGACCCTACCTTCGATGTAGGAGCCCCAATTGATGCGTTGTTTGGAGCCGATATTGTAGCGGCTATTCTTTTGGGAGAGACTATTCCCTTGGGTGCAGGTTTGCCTGTTGCAGTTAGGACACGTTTTGGGTTTGTGATTATGGGTAGAGCCCCAATTTCACTTAATTGTGCATTGACTTGTGCTAGCGGTCTCACTGGCCTTCCTTTGGATCTAGCATCTGCACATCAGCTTCACTGTCATTTCCACCACTTTTATCCTTCCATCACAACGTTATCAACGGATACAACAAACCTACTTGAGCAAGTTCATCGGTTTTGGGAGGTCGAAGAGCCTCCAGCTGTGCCCCACCAATTATCTGAAGAGGATCACTTTGCTGAAAGGTTTTACATGGAGTCGACAAGTCGGTTGCCGTCGGATCGTTACCAGGTGCGCTTGCCGTTCTTCAAAAACGCTTCTCACACTTTGGGAAATTCCCTTAAGGGAGCCATGTCTCGGTTTTTTGCGTTAGAAAGAAAATTTGCGTCTAACAGTCAGTTTAAGAGCCAGTATGTGCAATTTATAACGGATTATGCCGCTCAGGGGCATATGTCGTTGGTGTCTGACCCCAATTTTCCAAAATATTTCATCCCTCATCATGGTATCTTTAAAGTTAGAGGTGATACTTCAAAAATAAGGGTAGTGTTTGACGCCAGCATGAAGACGTCCTCTGGGATTTCCTTAAATGACATGTTATGTGTCGGCCCTAAGTTGCAGACCTTACTGTCCGACGTTTTGACTTTGTTTCGGCGGTTTAGCCATGTTTTCACGTGCGACATCGAACAGATGTATTGCCAAATTGCTATGCATCCTGATGACTCGGCGTACCTGTGTATTTTATGGCGTGAGGAGGTTGCCGCCCCACTAAGGGTTTTCGCTTTGCGTACCGTTACTTACGGGCTGGCTTGCGCCCCTTTTCAGGCGTTGCGAACCTTGCAGCGGCTGGCTCAGGATGAGGCAATTAATTTTCCTGCGGGAGTGGCGGTACTTAGCCGTAATATTTTTGTTGATGATATTGCTGCTGGTGCTGATTCAAAATCAGAGCTTTGCAAATTACAACAGAAACTAATTCTGTTGTTGTCGTCAGGAGGGTTCAATTTGAAAAAATGGTGTACTAATCAACCCGACTGCCTACCTGAATCAGCCGCTCCGAGTGATTCCGTCGTTGCTAAGGATAAGGATATTCTGGGTTTAAGTTGGGACCATTCAACCGATTGCTTCTCATTTCCTCCGTTTGCCTGTTGCAGCAATGCTCAGGTTCAATTTACCAAACGTGTCGTGTTATCCCAGATGGCACAATTATTTGACCCATGTGGTTGGCTTTCGCCAGTGATTTTCAGGGCCAAGGCTTTTTTCCAAAAACTCTGGGCTGAGGGCTTGGAATGGGATGCTCCTCTAAGTGAAGACTTAAATGATTATTGGAGTCAATTCCTGTCCTCTTTGAATCATCTTTCGGTAATTACTATTTCCCAGCCATTCCTCCCTATAGGTGGGCATATTGAAAGGGTTATCTTACATGGCTTCTGTGATGCTTCCCAGTTGGGTTACGCGGCCGTCCTCTATCTGTCCATTTATACTGACTCTGGTCCACTGGTGGTTTCGTTGGTGTCTTCTAAAACTAAAGTGGCACCTCTTAAAACTTTATCAATCCCACGTTTGGAGTTGTTGGGAGCTTATCTTTTAGCCAAACTTGTTCGTCATTATGTTGGCTTATTCTCTTCATGCATTCAAATGAGTCAAGTTTTCTTATGGACGGACACGACGATTGTCTTGGATTGGCTGAATATGCCTACTTTTAAATTGAAGACGTTTATTGCTAATCGGGTGGCTGCCATTACCGAGTGGACCGATACTAAATCTTGGCGTAATGTTCATGGTGTTTCTAACCCCGCTGATTTAGCCTCTAGAGGTACGTCACTCTCCAGCCTCCAGTCGTCGACATTGTGGTGGTCAGGGCCAGATTGGCTAAAGCTTGATGCTCTGCACTGGCCCCCTATTAATTATCGCCCAAATCACGACGTGCAAGATGTTGCCTTGGAGACCAAGGTCTCTTCGTTTCTCACTCAGGAGCCCCGGGTGGAATTGTGCGAGCACTGGTCCTCGTGGCCCTTAGAGGTGGGGGTGACCTAAATTATACAGGTTGCCTATATCTTCTTGTTTGGGTTTGTCTTGCAGAATTAGTTTTAATGATTGTGTTGTGGACTTACTTGACACTTTTCTGGGATTTCCCAGGTGATTCCTTCCAGCTGTTGTCCGCAGTGAAGTTTACATTGTGGAATATTTCTGGCATGGCGTTGTGCCAGTTTATTGGGAGTTATGGATGCTCAACAAATCAACAAAAAAAAATAAGTAAAAAAAAATGATAAAAAAAGGGGAATAAAGGGAACAAAAAATAAAAAAGGAAAAAATGTAAAAAGCTAATATTAACTAAGTTGATTTGCTGAGTTTTACATTGTGTTTGGCTGGGCCATTGTTCATTGCATGTTGTTGGGTTTTGTCTGCTCTACCCGAACCTTTCGGATTGCTCGCCTGGTCGATGCGCCCGCGGCGGAGTTATTCGGCATGGTTTTCTAATTAATTGCATGTTTTGCATGTTTTTCTGTATGTTTGTATTTTCTTGTGTTTGCGTGTGACCCCCTCCTCTGTTGGAGGGTAATTTTCAGAGAGTGTTCCTGTTCACCAAAAGCCAAATTTTTTGTAATGTATTTTGGCCATGTCTTTTGGTGTAGTTGGTGGTTGACCCATTGCGGTCAGCGGGGGCTGGTGTTCGATATTTCGGATCGAACTGTTCAACAATTTTCAAAAGTTGGCACTATGACGTTTGTAGGGTCCTTTCATGCACTGGACCTGAAGCCTTTGTCGTACGCCAACCATCTTAGTGTCACCATCCACGAGTCGGGACTCCTCGGCAGGTAGAAATCCTTGCATGTAACCTCTCCTCTTCCCAACCAGTCTATCCTGCCTGAGTGTCAGGATCAACCCAGTCGTGAGATTACGGTAAGTCATTTTAATATTATTTATTTCTTGTTAGCAATTCTGCATGCTACACTGCTATAGAGCTCACCAGAGGCTATTAAATCATACAGTAAGAAAGCCGTCTTACTTTCAATCTTTCAAAATAATATCGTACACTAGTTTTCAACATTCACTGTAACATATATACCCCGCAGAAGTTCCGGAATAATTTTCCATTCTTTTGGCAGTGCACCAACATAATTTGCGTAGTTAGAAGTCCTCGAACAGTCTGGAGGCTATGTGTTTGCATGACCTTGACATAGAGAGTGCACGCTGGGCTAGTCGAGAAACATGTATACTGTTTCCGTTCTTAGCTTAATCCTGATATAAACAAACAGGCGTGGCACATCTGAAAAGCTATTTGCTACTTGAATTAGAGGCGTGTTACTCTGACAGAAGGAGTACAGACAGGGTACATATAGGCCTAATGCTGATACTGTATAAACACATGTAAATTGTAATAATTTGTCCTGACCAGAGTAAAATTTGTGTGACAGTGTCAGACCGACAGTGAAATATTTTATAACACCAGTTAATGGCTTTTTTTATAAACCTTTAAATATCGCAACAACAAAAAAGTAAAGTTTATTTGAAACAAAAATAGAAGCTGTGATAATTACCAGTGTACTGAATACTAGCAGTTTCTGTCAGAGTAATTCAATGCCTTCCATATCTGTGTCGGAACTTGTATCATCACTTGAGTCAGCGTTGTTATTGATAAGACTGTCCACAACGACGTCAGTAATGTGGACCAGTTGCCATAGCTTATCATCTTCCTTGATCACATGCTGCATACCATGACTCCACTTGTCCACCGTTGTTTCATTTACCACCTTCTCAATAAATTGTTTTATATCAAGCAGCTACTGTTGTGTTGTGACCGGCAACATATTCTTTCAACTGGCTCCATATTAATTCAATATGATACACAATACAGTGATAAGGAGGAAGTCTTAAAACAGTGTGCCCCGATTTAAGTGGCAAGATAACTCTCACATGACTATACAGACATTCTGCACATGCGCATAATACATTACTGTGTGAACAGTGTCAACGCCCCTGACCAATAGCGTTTCAGATTTGCCACATGAGTTTGTTTACATCAGGATTGAACTAAGAATGGAAAGAGTATAGAATTACGCTCTGGACTTTTTGAGAGTGTTATAGTAGCAATAATATGCTGTGCAGTGTATCATATTTGTACCATTTAGCGTAAAACATAAATTTCTATGTCATATAAAAAATTAAGAAAATAACAAAATAACTTGCATCATTTCATTAAAATTTAGGGTAAATAATTGCATTTTTTATGTCACCGTTATTTTAAAGAATCTAATTTCACATTGTTTCATTTTAGATTTACAAAAAACATTATTTGTAGATGTATTTGTAATGTTTTTATATATGAAGAAATCAATTGCGATTCGAAAAAGAAAAAGAAAAATTCAGATATGGATGTTCAGATGTTAGAAGTTCAACTGTAGTTGATAACTGTTAACTAAAC
Source organism: Magicicada septendecula (assembly GCA_034769895.1). Taxonomy (NCBI): domain Eukaryota; kingdom Metazoa; phylum Arthropoda; class Insecta; order Hemiptera; family Cicadidae; genus Magicicada; species Magicicada septendecula. The sequence goes on along the minus strand of CM068372.1, from coordinate 105,629,896 downwards.
TTTTGAAATTCATTAATTTGATCATTGTCATTGGTGACTATGGTGGAATTCAAAATTACAGTGACTAGTCAAAAGTAAATAATAAATCCTAAAGCTGATACCAAAAGATTTACAATTAAATCCACAAATGGCATCATAATACTAACATGATGAAGTCAGTCCTGCAAGTATTCCTTTATTTTGTGTGTCAGCTCAGCTTGCATATCTGTTGCAATGAATACCACTATTTATTTTCCCAACAAGCAGTGTATATATCACCACAAATCCTAAGACATACAGCAGTCTATTCTTATTCCATTTCCAGAAATTTTTAGAAGGGAAGTGGCACTTTAAAAAAAAATGTACAAAGTAATATATTTGTAGCAGTGATATTGATTAGTGTGAGTGTTTTGTTGAATTTTCTTTTTTCTAAACAACCTGCCACTGAAAGGTATAAAGGCTGGATTACACGTACATATGTACATGCGCGTACTCACACGTGTGTGTGTGCGTGGGTACATGGACACTGTATTTAAATCACTCTGTGTATTGTGGAAGATGTCTTGTTCTTTAGATTGTACTTCATAAGTTTTAAAATAGTCACATTTTTTTAGGCATTTCTTTTGTTAGTCGTTATTCACATACAGCATCTAAATGTGCAGATTAAAATGGCATGTGTCCTTACAGAATGGAGTGGGAACGAAAGCGCAGAGAGCAAGACGAGATTTTACTGAACACTGCAGGCCCAAGCAGTGCTTCAGCAGAACAGAAAATTGCCAAGGAGAATTGTGGCTTTGGCGATGGGGAAGGGAGCAGTGGCGCATCGTCAGCACATAACATGGAACAACAAGAAGCCGACAAACATTGGCAGAACCATCTTGCCAAACACAACAGTATTATTGTAGACACATTTCAAGGCCAGTTTAAAAGCACGGCAAGTTTTTTTGTATTACACTGTGTAAAATTAAGTAAGTACTTATAATTGGATAGAAAAATTTCTAATTACTGGATGTACAGTTTTACTTTTAATTAACCAAATTAAAGTCATTGTGACAAATTATTAGAAAATTTTTATTTGAAAATTGCCAGTTTTAAACCAAAAGAGTGGCAAAATGTTTAATTTCTCTAATAGGATATGTTACAAGAGTAACTCGAAAAGTAAGTTACACCCCCCCCCCCATATATAAAAAAAACATTCAAAACAAAATTTTTTTTAATCGAACAAAAAAGTAGGCACATTTATCAATTTTTGATATAGTCACCAAGTTAGTCCAGTGTGTTTTAAACACTATGAGACTGCTTCTTGCACATCATCATCTGTAGCGAAATACTCACCTCCTAAATCTTGTTTGAGAGGACCAGAAAGACGATAGTCGCAGGGTTCCAGATCAGGACTGTAAGGCGGATGATACCGTATTTCCTACTTGAACTTTCACAGCAATTCCTTCCTGTGTGTCACCAGCTGAATGGGGGCGGCATCATTGTGAAGAAAAACGACTCCATCACTCAATCTTCCAGATCTTCAGTCTTTAATGGTTTCTTGCAATTTTTTTAAGTCTCACAGTACAATTTGGCATTGATTATATTGTTCCTCGGGTGCTTAAACTCACTGCATACAACTCCTCGGAATCACTATAGCTGGTCAGCACAACCTTATAAATTATTGGTGTTGTTTTGGATTTTTTTTAACTGTAGTGAATTCGTCTGTTTCCATTCATTTGATGCTCATTTTGCTCTGGAATGTAATAGTACACTCAGTACACATCTCCTTTGATGATTCTGTTTGGAAACTGTGGTCTGTTTGTGCAATGATGCTGAAGAAAGGACCACACAGCCACAAAATGTTGATGTTTTGTGGTTGTCGATTACATGACATGCATAGCTTATGATAACCCAGCTGATTGTGAATAATCATAGACATGCTACTGTAGGAAATGTTCAGTTCACTTCCAGTCTCTTTAATTTTAACACAGCTGTTGGAAAGAACAATTTGATTCACACGTTCCATGATGTCAGTAGTGGTCAAAGTTGAAGACCACCCAATGTGCAGATTGTTGTTCAAATTGGTTCTTTCCTTTTCATATATTTGACAACATTTTGCAATCACGGGGCATGACACAGCATTCTCCACCACATACCACAACAATTTGGCAGTGAATTTTACACTGATTATAATTTTTTCCCACAAAAGTCAAGACGATGGAGCACACTTCAGTGTCAGACAACACCTCTGTTCAATAAGCCGTACTCACACAGTGACTACTCACCAAAACAGCAACAACATGACCACTTAGGAACACTAGCGTCTACCTATACGTTTTTGTATCCAGAATGTGAAGCAACATAGTGGGGCGGGGGGAACAATACCATCACTGTATCTGCTGACACTAGCACCGTTTTGGCACACCGTGATATCAGTTTGGTTGAGCTATACACTGTTGTAAGCGTAAAGATTGTCAACGTTAGAGAAGCTCAATTTGCGCCGGTAGGGAGAAAGGTGGGGGTACACGACAATCTTGGTAGGTATACCAACTCCCCCCACTACTCCACTCCGTGTTTCACTGCGCATACACTTCTCTATCATTGACAACCTCTACCTTGCTGTTCAAATTTAACCTAATGTAACAAATGTCAAAGCATTATTTGTTTTCCTTTTTGTAATAAACACCACTTAGAGAAGTTTTAAATTCTAATTATTCAAGGTAAGGTGAGAATATGTTCCCTTTTTTATTATATGTTAATTCATTAAATTTGTTTAAAGTGCAATTTTTGTTGTACAAAATAAGAGATATCGAAATGTTCAATCTGTGAAGGACGCATGGGCACTTGCAGAAATTTCGAATAGTTTATAAGTAGATCCGTTTCAGCTGACTTAACAAGGGAAATTGCAATAGTAATTAACTATTACTAATGTCTAGTTAAGTAATAAATATAAATACCTAAACAGTTATAAGGTTGTAATAAATTCTATAAAAGATGAAAAGTCTGTATCAGCAACCTGAAAATGAAATTTAAGACATTTTCCATTAAAATTTTTGTTTGTTTTGAACTCCATTTTGGTATGTGTTAAAAGCCATATTCTTTTGGTGGTGATGTCAGAAATGGTAACAGTGTGTGCTATATATAATCTTAATTCCAGTTTATAATATTTATATTTGATTTTTTAAAATTAAATTTTGTTCCTGTACTATTCCAATTACTGTATGTATCCTACTGATGGAAGTACTATGAAAAGCTATGCTGGATACCAAATAACTGTATTGCGATGATTTGCACATTAATGAAAAAATTACTACTAATAGTGTCACATTAACTAATGCAAGAAAACGAATAAAAAAACGAGAAGTTCTAATAAACACTTTGGTTATTTATCATTGTTTTTATAGTTCACTTTTAAGTTTTCCATCAAAAGCAGAATCAGTTTCTAAATAGTTTCATTTTGTAACAATTATTTCGAATCGCTGTTATGGATGATGCTGGGGCTCACAAAATTCTTAAGATAATTGAGAATGCTGTTACTCAATCTTTTTCAATTAAATAAAATTGTTAATAAACATGTGAGGACACTCGTAGGAACACCGCTAAACAAACCAAAAATAAGTTACGCCTATAGGTTAAGTTTACAAAATCTCTCACAGTTGATGTAGTTGTTAGACTTGGCGATAGAGTGGCAGTGCTGTCCCCTGGTGTATCTCCTCACCATTGTGCTTCCACATTTGGATAGGAAAACGTACAGATAGACACTAGTCTTGGGAACTGGGGAGATAACAATACAGACAGTATTGCCACCAAAAGAAATTATTTTTTCTCTTTTAGTACAAGAACGCAGTTGCAACTTACTTTTGATTTACCCATGTACTCGATTTTAACATGTCGAGTTCTGTAGGACAGAAAGGTAAACTTCAACTCGCACAGGAAACTGATAACTGATAGAAAGTCATATTAGGCTGAATTGTGGTGAAAACGTGCAGTACTGTCAAAACAGAATGCAGCGTTTGAACCATATTTCAGAACCCACAAGAATAACACACCAGTCTCTAGTTCTTCCAAGAGTTTAGAGCTGGAGGACAAGATTTCTTTCAAGTACATTAATTAACTAAATTTAAAAATTGGGACACATTTACAGTACATTGAAAAGCCATGTTCTTTCTGTGTCATCAATGTTGCTGTCAGACACTGTATTTATGTGACAGTTTGTCAGTGCGTAGTTGTTCTTATTTGTGTTTCTTAGATCCAGTGAGTCAGTTTTGTATCTGTTTTATGGCTGAAAATGGAAACCAACAGACATTCCCTATGGATTATTTAACTGTATGTCCAGAAGCATCACACCCTCTTCTGTGTATGGTGAATGAACTCCAGTATTACACAAATATAAGACGTTTGTAATATAATTTTTATTGTATACATTTTGTTATCTTCAGCTTTCTTAAATGAGATTTGTTTTTTTTTTTATGACAATTGTCGTGTTTTATTATTTTTAAATAATTAAATAATCACAAACTCCCAACTTACCTTTAATTTGTTAACTCTCTGGCCAGATCGTCTAGTGGTGTAACCCTATTTCGTATAGCGAATTTACCAGCACAGAAAATGAAATTAGGTACTTGAAATGATTATTCTAACACACATATATCAAGTGAAATAAAATATTAATTTATTATTTTATGTTGTGACATTCTTTGTTCTCCTTTCTTTCTAATCAACTACAATTATGACTTCTCACTCGATTCTCCAACATTTAAATTAAACTATATTCAATATTGAGGTGAAGCCCCTTTTAACCAACAACCAATTTTAACATATTTTACTCCTTATATCTAGATTATATTATTAACAAATTAATTAAAGACAACCCAGCTTTTTGCTCACACACACACTCATTCCGTTACACCCCATTTATGTTAATGAGCTCATTTACAAAAAAATGTTATAATCAATTAAAATGGATTTACGTGTGGCTACTTCCTTAATGTGGATCCAGATGCCAAATGTTGTGGTTCTGTCGTTTTGATGGTTTACTGTTTCGTCCAAAAAAGTTTTCGTAATTAAAATTTAGTCACGTTCTCACTTTAAACTTTCACTGTATTCTGTCAAAAAAGAAATCTGCATTTAAAATTATTACTTCATTGAATTAGCACTGCTTCTACCTTTATTTGTATCACACTCTAGTCCATATTTTGGAAGTTTTAATAAGTTTTGGCCCGCAGGCCTTTTACTGAGAACCGCGCGGTTCACTTGCTGGGATGCAACAGACAGTTTTCTGCACACACAGTGCGAAAGTATGTACCTGTTCGTGCCGTTAGCGTGAGAACGTTCGCCACCTGAGTGCGCGTGTGGAGGCGCGTACGCCCCCTCGTTACCAATTTCACATTCCTGGGCCGAGCCGTACCAGTCTCAATGCAAAAGTCAATTCACCACACATACTTGGTTGCAAATCATATTGAAAAGATTTAACTTACAAAACCCTATAGGTCTGTACCGTTACACAATGTTTACTTCAATATGTGTGTATTAGAAAATTGTCTCTTAGTACTTAAAGAACTTCACTGAAAGGAAGACTAATTTAAACCTGATTTAAATCTGATGCAGAAAAAAAACATTTTGTGCGAAGTGGTTGATAACTCATCATCTTCTTAACGGTTTTAGGCTTTAGTGGCCTGTTCCTATTCCACAGTCCACCTTTTCTTAGGTCTGCCAACTTTTCTTCTCCTCAAGGGTTGTAATCTTTTGCCATCTTCGGTATTCTACTTTCTTCTATTCTATTCATGTGTTGAATCCATTTTCTTCTGTATTCTTTAATCCTTTTATTAACTGAAAAAATATCTAAATCACTTCTTATCTCTTCATTTCTTATATGATCTTGTCTATTACACCTTTTAACTAATGGTAAATATTACACCTTATCTATTACACCTTCTATCACTTGATGGTAAATATCTAGTCTATGCAAGAGTGCCGTATCCTAAAACCATGTTGTTCTTCCTATAAAAGAGTTTCTGCTATGTTTTGTAGTCTTGTTGTTTTAATACATGCGTATAATTTATAACACGGATTTAGGAGACTAATGCCTCTGTAATTGTTAGTGTCTCTTCTAACTCCTTTCTTAAAAAGGGAGATCACTTTCAACATTGTCCATTCTTGTGGTATGCATGTCTGCTGCCAGCTCATGTTAAGTAAATGTAGGATCCTTAATGTAACAAAATACCATTATATTTAAAAAGTTCTGAGTTTATATTATCTGGGCCGGTTGCTTTTCTATTTTTAAGCCGTTTGATAGCATCTTTTAATTCTTCCAATGTAATTTGGTCTACTGTAATGTTTTGTATGTCCATTCCCTCTTCTTCTTCCTCTTCGATGTTGGAATCAAACTAAAGTTTCTTGTAATGCTCAATCCATTCTTCTTTCCCAATAATATTCAATCTAGATGCATCCTTTTCTTGTTTGTTAAGATGTTTCATAATTTGTATGCTTGTTCTTGTCTACAATGTACATCATTTTCAATATTAGAGATGTATTGTTCCCAGCTGTCAGTATATGCCTTGCATGTTATTGTTTTTGCTATGTTCCGTTTTCTCTGTATAGCTGTACATTTTCTGGTGTCCTGTGTGAAAGCATTTTATTATAAGCTTTTTGTTTTTCTTTTAATCCTTTATCAATGTCTTTGTTCCATACCTTTAATCCACTCCTTCTGAAGTTCTTCTTTCTCTTTCCTAGCACCTCATTTGCTGTTTTATGTATTATATCTTTAATAATTTTCCATTCTGTTTCTATATCTTCAGCTGTATTTAATTCTTGTATGTATTGGTTAATCCTCTTTTAAAACAAGTATTTGATAGTATATTCTTTAAGTAAATGTGTTTTATATGGCTTCTTCGTTTTTTTAATTACTCTATTTTTTATCCCTGGTTTTGGTATGGCCATTCTGCTGATTACCAAAAAATGATCAGACCCTACATCACATGCACATGGACGTCTTCCTGTTTTCCTGTTGGCTATTATATAATCAATTATACTTATTTGGCCCCTCGCCGTCCATGTATATTTTTATTAATGCCTTTTTTTTCTAAAAGAATGAATTCATTACTTTTAAATTGTTGTAAGTACGAAAATGTCTTAGTTTTACTCCATTTTCATTCTCTGTGGTTGATAACTTATACAAAAATTCATCAACTCTTATGTTCATATGATGACAGGTATTCACAAAGTAAAGTTTCCTTGTTCACTCAAATTGTTTAATAATATTTTAGTTCTTTATATTACACTGTCTCATTACACTGTTAGACAGTTTTTAATTACCTTGTGTTTTTCATATTTTATTTCCTTATTAATATTAAATTTTATACAAAATTAAATGTTTTTCATTGGTTGCAGGTGGTTTGTTCAGCATGTAAATATGTGTCGGTCACGTACGAGCCATTTATGTACCTGTCTGTACCTTTGCCACATGCTACAGAAAGACAGATCTGTAAGTCATTTGTATTGTAATGAAATCTTTGTAACATGATAATGGCATATACTGTTTTAAAGCAAACATTTTAATTTTGTAGTAAGATATGTTTTAATTACATAAATAAACTTTTGTTTGCATCCCTTGTTTTCTTCTTGTCACCTTAAATTGGCCCTCATTTTACAGGCTAGTCAGAAGAGATTTCACATTATTTTAAGTGGTGTAAAATTATGACCTTAAAAAAATCCATGTTTATATTTAAAGTCATGAAATAAACATATTTTCAATTTTACATTCTTTAAAAAATAAAAATTATGTGAAATTGCACTTGTTCCTTGGTAATTGCACTTGAGACTGGGTAAAGTGATCTATTCCTAACATACATTTGTGTTACTGTGTTTGAGGTCTGTGTATCAAATTTTGCTGACTCAGTGCAATAAAATGTTTATGGGTACAGTATCACTAAAATTATATACCAGTAGCAGTGCTTAGGCCGCCCTTCAAAGCAGCTTTGAAATTGGATTGTAGAAGTGTTGCGTTACATTTTTTTCTTTTTGTAATTACAGTCAACAAAATGTATCACTTTCATTATCTTCAGGAAAAGAAAAAGATACAAAAGAAATAAAGTACGATACGTGAGCATTTGCAGTTAATAGGTCAGGTGTTCTAATACACTGATTTCTTTCCTACTACGTGGATTGTTAATAGAAACACGTTTAGAGGCTGTAAAGCATTTTTTATTCAACGATTTTAAAAGAAGTCTCCATTAACATTAAGGCATGAGTCGCACTGTTGCACTAATCTGTAGATTCCCTACTGGTAAAATTCTTGCGGCTGTTTGCGAAACCATTCGGTAACAGCAAACGCTACCTCAGCATCCGATTTGAACCGCCGTCCTTTTAGTGATTTCTTTAGTGGGCCAAAAATATGATAATTGCACGGGGACAAGTCCAGACTAATGTGGATGTTGCAAGACTTCCCACTTCATATGACCAAGCAGATCTTGAATTGCCTGGGCTACGTGGGGTCGAACATTATCATGCAGAAGAATGAGACCATTTGTGAGCTTCCCGGGACGTTTATTCTTGATCCTGACCCGGAAGCGTTTTAAACTTTGGATTCTGGTTCATAGTGATAACACCAAGACTCATCACGGGCTACAATTTGATGTAGAAAGGCATTACCTTGTTGTTGATGTGCATCAAATGCTGTAATGATAAGGCCGAACACAAATTTTTCTGCTGATCAGTAAGCAGTCATGGAATCCACTGTGCAGCAACTTTGTGATACCCAAGACTATAAATGATGGAATGAACAGTTCCCATACTGATGCTCAACATTGGAGAATGTTCTCTAACTTTAATGCACCTATTTGAATCAGTTTCCAGTTGTCTCACATTTTCATCTGATGCTGCAACACATCCAGGTCCAGGACGGCCCAAATCTTTAGTGGATTCTCTTCCTTGTCGAAATGTATTCCACCATTCAACCACTTCTGTATGAGAATAACTATAGTCACCATATACAGCTTTCATTCTCGTATACATTTCCATTGGCTGACGCCCCTCAGCAGCCAAAAACTGAATAAAGGCACGCAGATTTTCTATCATAGAGGCCATTTTTCAACCCAGTCACAGCACTTAGAAACGAGAAAACTGCAAATATTTTTGACAGATGCGTCACTAGTACTTCAAAAAAAAAATATAAACAAATGAATTCCGTTGCCATGGTGACGAAGTCACGGCTGCGCAGATCAAACGTGTTTCTATTGAACAATCCTCATAAAATCTCTCTCACAGTGTGTGTGAATAGATAGATTGTCCTTTATGCAGTCATGCAACGTGACTTTAGGTGTTTTTCATCTAATTTTGTCACATAGCTGTTTCACCATTTAATTGTGATGAATCAGTAAAGCAACAGAGTAACAAGTTGTGAAACTCGTGGCTATATAAGTAACATAATGATAAACAATATGTTTCAGGTGTAACATTTGTGTGTGCTGCTGCTGGCGATCCAGTACAGTACCTTGTCACCATTAACAAACGTGACAGAGTAGCCCACATTAAGGAACAACTGTTGCAGCAACTGTGTCGTCCTGTCTCTGCACTGATTCTGGCGGAAGTTTTACATAATCACATAGCAAAAATATTGGTGTGTAACATTATGCTACATACAAGCGGTGCATGATAACTGGTTAACCAATGGTTACATGACTTCAAAAACTATTTTAATTATATTGTATGTACTGTATGTGCCAGTTTTTACAGGCTTATCAGGAAAGCAAGTGTTAGTCTATTTAAAAAATATACGATATCTTAAGAAAAATTATTTTGATCATATGTGCCATATATTTTTGGAGATGCTTACAGAATTACTGTTTAAAGAAAAAGCTTCATATGGAATATGAAGTTAATATAAGGAAGAGTCAGAACAGTAATATTCAGAAAATCTTGAGGCGACAAAAAAATTAGCTGTAAAATTAATCGTGTATTGTAACTGCACTGCAAACATTTCTGCACAAGTGTTTGTTGCATTTTTTCAGTGTTGTTGATTGAAAATTATTTTACCGCTACAAGGAAATGTCTGAATCTTGTTTTTACTGTCCTTATTTTATGTAATAATTTATTTTCCCATTCTTTTAATGTCATCGTGATGTTCATTGCAAGTTATTTTGGCAATTAGAGTATTTTTATCTGAAACTTTTTGTTTACAGTTTGAAGTGAGCATGAACTATAATATCAGACAAAATACTGACTACATAAAGATAAATTAGAATGGCATGTTAGTTTGGTGGAATGACATATTTTGAAATGCTAGCTAATATTACTGAAATATATTATTAATTTTTTTTTTTATTTTAGTGTCCCAATTCATTGATTGGATGAACTGATAATGAAAGACACAGTCCTCTTTATATGTAGTAGAGAAATTCACTCAACATCATTTTTACTTCCATATTCTATAAGGAAATGGAAGTATGGTGATGGTGAAAAATCGTGTTCGAGATATGGGCTGATTCTGATTGTACTACCTTCAAAACATGAAGAAAATTCATTTTCCAAAAAGTGTTCATGTGTAGAATTTTTTCTAAGGCAAACGATAACTGCCGCAAATTCAAACAGAATCAACTAATTTTTTGCATATGTGCCTGAGTTGTAGAGGACTCGAGATGTGTTGATTTTGGTGAAGATCGGTTAAGGGAAAGGGGTAGTTTACCTGCAACATTTTATGTTTTAACAAGAGTAAAGTACTTAATTTTGATAAATAAAGTATCCTGAAAAGAAGGTCATAATAATCCACTGTAGAAAGGTAGATGAAATAAATTAAAAGGGTAGTTGAAGGGGTGAGGGGGTAATTTTCTATAAATGAAAATGATAGTTGAACGGGAGGGGATAATTTTTTATATGTGTACTATGTTATCACCAACAAAGAAGAGTTTGTTGTTAAAATTTCTTTCCGGGCTGTTTGGCCATGGTCCAATGTTTTCTGGAAAACCAGACGTTTCTGCAGTGCCATCAACTGCCATCATCAGTGAAAATCAAGTGCGCTAACATGAGGTGGTATACGTTAGTGACCTCAGTACTTCTGAAGAAATAAATAGTTTTTATGAAAATATTTCATTTCGAAAATGATTTTAAATATAAATTTTAGAACATGGAAGTCATGTATGGTTCTCCATACCGCTTATTTTTCTTTGTGATGAAACCATTCATGCGTTCACATGTTTTTTAAATGTGCATACACTTCCACACAGTTTTAACTGTTGTTGAAGCATTTGTCACAACAAGATACAAATTGTGGCATTCACAGTTTTATAGAGTGAAGTCACCTGCCTTTGAAGACATCCACTTCTCTTTTGTTTGTCACCATTCTAGTCTAGGTAGGAACTACTCTGTACATCGTGCACATTAACACTACATAAACTGTCTGCATCAATTCATCACCTTTCTAGTATGCTTGTAGATTTCCTATACCCTGCTGATTAGTGACAAGTTTACTATTTCTCAGCCAAAAAATATTAGATAACAGGCTATATTATGTAACAAGTTGTCTTAACTATTTTAAATCCATATGACAATCTATAAATGAGATTGGCTGTTCTCTTAATAAATACAATAATCATTGATGTTTGTATGAAGTGATTGCCAAACTCTGAATTGCAGGCAGTGGCAGCTGGTGTTATGGTTGCAGCATTGCACAACACCAATATAGAATAACTAAACTATAGAATAATATACAAAAACATTAAGCAGCTAAAAGTGTCATACATTTCAACGGAGATCGTATTAGATCCTACGCGGTAATGTTCGTATACCATTCAAATGTGTTGCGGAGGCTGGTGGTTGTAGGCCGTTTCCAACTTGAACAGTATATGACAGAGCTTACTACACAAACATATGGGAGGGCATGCGCGCTACTCTTCACAACTGCCCAATGTTAGCTAGGTGGTTGCAAAGTTTCTGCAACACTCCACTAGTAGTGCTGTAGCACAGCTTTGTGTCATGAAATCAGCACAGCCTTCTTGATTTATAAGTTATGTCAGGTTTAGTGTATATGTTGGCTCAAGGTAAACGTTATCCGTTGTTTGAGATTAAAAAATTGTAGTAATAATTTTGTATAACTGTGATTATGATAGTTTAATATATATTAACCGATCGCCCATCCACTCAACCAACTACTGGAACCACCAGCTGCCACTGATTGCAGGGCACTTTTACTTTTCGGGAGAAAAATTCACAGTGCTGTAATTTTCATTTAGCACCTGTATGCGTACTAAACTGAAAAGGGTTTTATAATTGAATATATTTTTAAGCATTTGACCAGTGTTTTTTGTAAGAACGTGTCAGCGAACATAGATGTCCAAGGTGATATACAAAAAGATACACAGGCAGATACCTGTACTATTCCCACAGCATGCTACCACAACTAAATATTTCATAACCAGTATTTTTTTTTTATGTTTCTAGTCTGTTCATAGAGCACCTGGAGATGCTTGTTGATTTATGGTCTGTTAATAACCAAGAAAACAACTGAAGGAAGTTAGTTTATGTGCTTCAGCTTACAAACTGCTACAGTTGGAATGATCGCCATCAGTACTAGTTTCATTTACTTGACTTGAATTTTATAGTATTACTTAATGTATAATAGTACTATAAACAGTAATATTGAATTGTCCTTCAGAAGGGTGGAAATGAAGAAGTAATGATGAAATATATCAAAGTATAGAAAATATAACAGAAACAATGAGAAAAAGAAGACTGTTATTTTTTGGACATTTATATAGAATGGACGACAATAGGTTGAGAAGTCAACATCAAGTTGGATTAAAGAAGTCCAAAAGGATACAGAAAAAAATAATATACACACAGAAGAAGCAATTGAAAGAGAAGTTTTTCGGGGAGAAGTGTTAAAAAGGGTCGGAGGATGGGAAGGAGTCCAGTGTCGGAGAGAGAAAAACGCAGGTTCAAAGTGGACTGAAGACAGGAAGAAGAGACAGTGAAAAGATGAAAGAATATTGGAGAAAAAGAAAAGAACAAAGAGTAAAGAATTTAAATTGGCATGTGGTCCTTAGATGGCCGATACAAAAATTTAAAAAAATATATTAAACTCATTTAATGTATTAATAGTACTATAAAAAATAATATTAAACTGTAATTCATTTTCAAAATGTATATGTTAGGAAATATTTTCGCTAGTTTGTACGTTTTTTGTTATATGTGGAATTTTGCTGACTTGTATATTAAAATTATTATTTTTTTCTTATTTTAGGATGATAACTATTTGGTCCGTTATGTGGATGATGTAAACCGTAACCTGTATGCATTTGAAATTTCCAACTCATTGACATCAGAAATGAGTAATGAAGACAAATCAAATGAGGTAAATCGCTTTTGTTTCCGTGGACAGTTGGTTAAATTTTAATTATGTGATTTTGTAGGTTCTGGTTTTTTTGTGAATGTAGTTTTGTATATCATGCTACTGTTGTCACAGTTCCTTTGTGACAAAGGAAATTGAAAACTAAGGACTGAAAAAAGTCTTATGAGGTTTATCTGCAAAATTACTGAATCTTATAAATTGTGCGATGGATTGTGCTACCAATGGAATGTGTAATGTGTTGCGACCTAGCAGCAACATTGGGTAGCAGCCCAGTGAAAACCGCAATGTAATATTTTGTTTAGTCATGGTACTTCGCCTGTTTGTGTCAGAACCTAGTACGAATATGTGCCAAATTAAAAAAAAAGAGTCATGAGTAGCGAATTAAAATGAAATTTTGTGTTAAACTGGAAAAATCCTTCACAGAAACATTTTAAATGTTACAAACAGCGTATTGAGATGAGGCTTTAAGCCGGACTCAAATGTGCAGGTGGTAAAAATGTTTTGACAATTATATAATAGCATTTTATTATATAACGTAATGAGCAGCCAGTATTTCTATAAAAGTAGCCAGGCCCCGATTTCAGGTACCTTGCACCCTGGGCAAAGCATTCTTATAGCCGCCCCCTTTCATTTTTTTACTTTTCTCCCCCACCCCCCACCACACCAAGTTATTGTTGAATGTGTAAATTTTGGTTTTTTCCCCAAGTATAAACTATTAGTACCGATAGCATTTCAGTATTGCAAGTGATCTAATCACTACGTAGGCTACACACAACAAAAATTAAAACATCATTTCTTGAAAATAAAAGTAATTATGTTTTGGCAACAATAACACTCAACTGTCTACTGTCTTATAGTCTTAACGCGTATTGTTTTTTGTTCCTTGGTGCCCCCTTGGACCAGGCGCCCTGGGCATTTGCCCAGTCAGCCCATTTTAAAGCCCGGGGTCTGAAAGTAGCCAAAGATTTAGTTTTTAGGATAATCAGGTTTGTTTTACCTCTCCGTATTAATATAAAAATCCCAAGTTGACCACATGTATAAAACTCAAGTATTGTTTTATACTTGAGTATAAAATTTATAATCTTTTTTTATAGGATTGCGTCTGTGATATAATCTTGTAAAGTAGGATCTACACAAAACTATAACGAGTAACAAGTACACTAACGATTAAGTAATAGTATACTGATTATGCATTGTATTCCTGCAATGATTTAGCTGTTTAATTCTTGAAAAATATTGTATTTCTCTAAAGCAAGAAAGAAAAGCTATAAAAGTTTGTAAGGGAATTATTAACAAAATTCTACAGTCCAATGAGAGTCATCAAAGAGTACGGGGGTTTAGTGAATACATAATTACACCAAATATTAAATAAGGTGAACAGAGTAAGGTTTTATAATGGCACAAAGTCTAAGGTGGTTTAGGCATGTATATAGGAAAGAGGTGAAGGGATTATTAAAAAACATATGAAGTGAGAACCAGAAATTCGGAAAAGGAATAGAGCAAGTGGGAAATGGAACAACCATGTTGTAATGGACATAATGAAATCAGAGTAAAGGACTGAAGAGGAAAATGTTGAAACAGTAAGAAATGGGGGAAAGTTAGATACAAAAAAGCAAGAAAACACTCCCCAATCGGTACAGCATGAATGAAGAGTAAGAAAGCAAGCTGGTACCATGCAGCAAACAGAATATGAAGATCTGTCTCAAGAGCAGTTATATTTGTTAAACAGAAGTAAAGCATAAAACACAATAATTTATTCACTAAGTAATCAAAATTCAAAAAATTCTGTTTGAAAACTAATGAACAACATTTATAAATGAATAAATAAAACATTTTATTGTATAATCAAATATCTACAAAGACTATGTGTACACATATGTATTTATTAATTAAAAAAAATAAATACAAATACATCGTTGTAACTCTTTTTTAAGCACCATCATCATGAAACCTGTTAACCAACTGTTCTATGCTGAAAGCATCTGAAAATCACATTGATCCTTTTTCCATTAGCCACTCTCTCTCCATGCATGCAGAGAGTATTGCCCACAAGTTGCGAACTGGATTTTGAAGTAGGATAGCTGGCAGAGTCAATTTGATTTTCCTTTAACATGACTCGTTCACCAGTACCATCAGAGTATGTGAGGTGTGACTAGAAAGTATCTGATCATTTTGAATATTACAGTAACCAGTTGAGCAACTGTATTGTAACTCAGTACCCAATCAGTCAGGACCTTTTGACTAATGCATGAACATTTATTAACATATTGGACTATTCAGTTAGCTGTGAGACTCTGTTGTTTAAACACATATCCGTTGTTTGTGACTGTCATATTCAAACATTTTGTTGACATTTGGAAGATTCAGGACCATAAACTCACAACTCATCTCCAATTATGATTTTTCTGATGAAGAAGTCTGTGTTACTGTATCAAGTTGTGGAATTCTTTTTGTTCTTGTGATAGCAGCTGTAGCACAAATTTTGCTGCCAGGCATTTCATTCCAAGATCTTCTATCAGAAATTCCAAAACACAAGTCCACAGAATCCCAAGACTTCCTTATAATTCTTGTACTATCAGATGACAGTTTTTGTTTATTGCAGCCCACATGCATTCAGCATTTTTTTGGTGTTCTGCTTGTTAAAAGCTTTACAGAATGTGGGTCATTTTCAACAGATTCCTGGCCACTTTTAAAACATTTGTACCATAATTTTACCTGCATGTCACATATTGAGTCCTCACCAAAAGCCTTCTTAATCTTTCTGATAGTTTTCATAGTAGAATTTTCAATTTCTCTAAAATTTAATATAAATTTGCTAATCTAGTCATTCACACATTATGAATATGACAGTCATAGACAACATATATTTACACAAGACTCTCACTTCTTCTTCTTCCAGCATCATGACAACCCATTAATGAGTCAAGGCCTCCTATAACAGCCTCTGCCAGTTGTCCCGGTCAAGTGCAGCTCCTCTCCAGTTCTGGGTCCCAAGGATATGGCACGCATCATAGTTCACACCATCTTCCCAACGCAGTTTGTGCCTACCAACTCTCCTGATGCCATAGATCTGTTCTGTGAGTGCCTTTCTGGGTATTTCCTTCTCCCCCATTCTGATCACATGTCCAGCACACCTGAGTCTACCAAGTTTTATAATTTTCACAATATCTGGTTCGTTCAGAAGAGTGTTCAGTTCTTGGTTGGTCCTTTTCCTCCCATCACTTCCCACACATATTGGACCAAAAATACTGTGTAGGATTTGCGTTCGTAAACCAGCAGGCTTGACTCAGACTTTCCAGTAATGGTCCAGGTCTCAGAACCATAGGTGAGAACTGGTCGGATCAGTGTTTTATACTACAGCGGTATATCTTTGTGTATATAGGTTGCAAATATAAAGTTATTTGTGTTTGAGGAGCCCCACGTTCTTGTGTAGAGTTACTCCTACCGTGACTTATTATTTATTTTTTACCAAGTACATAATCATCGTACTTACCACATAATTATGGTATACTGCTCCGGTACTCATGGTTCACTTGCTCTTATTACTTTATTTATTGGGTCCAGGTTCGTTATAGGCGAGATTGCGGAAACAGTGGAGTGTGAAATAAAAACTCTGTTAGCGTTTTTAGACATGAACATTACTTTTACTCAAGCCAATTTTGCATATTTTTAATACAGATTACAATGACGTCATTGCCTACAAAACAAGATGGCGTCTACAAATTACTCTTACATCGATATTTCATATTCAGCGTTTCATTCTTATTTACTTATTCATGTTGGCCTAATATCTTTTTGTCAGTCGTTATTGCAAATTTACTGATGGTAATAAAAGTACGTTCCACAAACCAATGTCTAGCTTCTAGGCCGGCCTTTCACTCTACCATGCGTTCACGCACACACACACATTACATATTATTTCAATTCTATTTCTGAGCTCATATATATTAAAAGGTTGGATAAATTTTGGAATTTTAACTTTCCTGCTTGTAGATTCGAAGTTCTTGTAGTCCGGTTTACTTCTGCTGTTAATAATTTTGGGCCGAGGTCTCACTGTTCAACTGTTCTGTTCTCCTTTTAAGCACTGAATTTAGAATTTATATTTTTCACTTGTAATTAACTGATTTGAAAGTACTGTATTGTTGACTAATATTTAATTATTCACATTTTAGCTGATTTTTACACTTTTAATGGCCATGACGGCCAGCGGAATTGTACAACTTGTTGCCACTTGGGCTGATGTCTTCAGAGTGGGGCAGACATTGTGTCGTATTGTCGACAGGTGGAGGGGATCAATTGTGATTAACTCTTTGTCTGCAGCAGCTGACGGCATTGTAGGTCGAATCATACGGTGACAACTGCGTCGTGTTTTATGTTTCTCAGGGAACCAACCTTATAATCCTTAATTAATTCAAATTACAATAAAAATTTGTATTTAGGTCAAATAAATCCTAAGACGGGCTTTTGTCCTGTTACACTTGGGACGTCAAAATTTTATAACACTACAAATTGATATTTTAGCAAAAACAATAGATAAAATACTCAGAGAGAAGATAATATTGGAAAATAGGTACAATGTAAAGAATGGATATACAGTTATAGAAAACCTAAAGAAAATACACATTACAGAAGAAACAAAATTAATATCATTTGATATATCAAATATGTATAATAACATACCAATAAATGAAACACTGGAAATCATAAAGAGAAAATTAAAAAACAATAATGAAAACAACAGTTTCATAAATAACTTGATTATTATATTAAGAAACATATGTATCCAGGATTATTTTACTTTCAATAACAAATATTATACACAAACCAAGGGATTGGCAATGGGTTCACCTATTTCATCAATTATGTCAGAAATTTATATACAGGATTTGGAAAGCAAAATTATTTTGGGTATCATAAATGTGCATAAAGTGTTATTATGGAACAGATATGTAGATGATATATTGGTCATATATAATCCTAGCATAAAAAATGAACATTTAATAATACTAAATAAATTAAATACATACAATGATAATGTGAAATTTACATTTGAAGAAGAAGTAAATAGAAGAATCAATTTTTTGGACATTGATATTCAAATTACAACAAATTATTATTATTACATTATTAAATTATTACATTGTTGAATAATAATACAACAATACACAAAGATTCATCACATCCTTGGATACACAAGGTTAATACATATAACAATATGATTAATAGAGCATACAAATACATAAATAACGAAGAGAAATTACATCAGGAACTGAACATCATAAAAGAAATAGCAATAGAAAATGGATATGACAGCAAATTTATAAACAAATTAAATAAAAAATATAAGGAAAAAAACAATATTAAATAATAGAACAAAATTAGACAGGATAAATGCATGCAAAAAAGAAGAACATGTAACATACCTAACTTACAAATACACATATCAAGATCTACAATACATTATAAAGAATACAAAATTGGATAAACATAAATATAAATATGCATACAAACCAAATAAAAGTATATATAATATAATAATGAATAGAAAAGACTGTGATATATACAAATTAAGTGGAATATACAGAATAAAATGTAATAACTGTGACTACATATACATCGGAAGAACACATAGAAATTTCAAACAGAGATTTATGGAACATTTCAGAGCTTTTAATAATAAAAAAACGGGAATCTCCAACATAGCAGATCACCTTATTAGTATGAATCATAGTATAACAAATATAACCAACAATATGGAAATAGTGGAAATAAACAATAATAAAAATGATATACAGTTAGAAAAATTATATATATACCTTCATAAAAAATATGACAAATTGATGAATCAACAGACAATATTTGAAAATGATCAATTGTTTCAATACATATCTGGCTTGGTTTCACCCAATAATGATGGCAGTGGAAAGATCAAAATGAAGTACAGTGAGAGGTAGTAGACACAGTTAACAGCAATTATACATTTACAGAATAACATCATAACAGGAACATTACAGTATACGAACTGAGGATGAAATTTTAATATTTCAAAAAGGCCTTATTCGTTGATTTGAAAATGGAATTTTACTGATTTTGGTGGTGTGTATATAATAATATTATAACAAGTCAGTGGCATAATGTTTGGCAAAATAATAAATTGATATTTATTTAATGTAATTTAAAAGTGTGTTATATAACATAACAAATTCAATTTAATTTACTGAATTGATTTCATGGGTGTAATCATAATAAGAAGATGATACGTTATTTAAGTTTAAAATTGTTCCATAATTTATTTATTAAACAAAATCTTTCATATCGCATATTAAACACTGACTCATTATTATATCGTTTGTATGAAGTTTTCATACATAACTTATTGCTAACAAATTACATGCAACAAGTTATACACAAATCTTATCTAATTTTAATTACTTTAAAATATTTATTTTGCTCTCGCCGTACTCATTGTGTGCTCATCTTTTTGCAATTGCTGATTCATTAGCTTCAAAAATGAATTTACTTCTATTCAAATTTCTTTTATATTACTTTGTTTTAACTTTCTTACTGCATATGCATTCTCCTTTATCATCAAAGACTTTACTAATTATGATAATTCAAAAATTAAATACTTCTCTTATCATTTACGTTAACAATTACTAAATTTGATACAAGAAATATTATTCTAATTTTTATTCTGCTTTTACATTTATGTATAATTTATTTATTTTTAATACTGGTTGAATGTCTTTCATTCCAACTTTAATTAGTGTCTTTCAAATGTTTATAATTACAATAGTTTTTTTTATCACCTCGTTTGACGTGGTTATTCATCCGTACGTCCTCCTTTGGTCC
This sequence comes from Magicicada septendecula, assembly GCA_034769895.1. Lineage (NCBI taxonomy): Eukaryota > Metazoa > Arthropoda > Insecta > Hemiptera > Cicadidae > Magicicada > Magicicada septendecula. The sequence goes on along the minus strand of CM068372.1, from coordinate 105,609,741 downwards.
TCTGGTCGTGTCCTCCGTGTCGTTCTGGTCCTCTGGTCGTGTTCCACTGCATGTGCTGATTAATAGTCGTCTCGTCTCACGTCATATGCTGCCGGTGTGTCCATAGACCTCATTGTATGTATTCTGCGACTCTGGTTGGACATCTAGTTTGTCCTGTGACTCTCACTATAGATGTGAATTGGCGTTGTCGACTGACATAGCCTCCTGCGGCAACAGTTGAATCGAGAAGAAGAAACTTTATTAGCACGACCTGGTATTTATAGTCAGGTCGTGCAAAATTTCCTGTCTGAACAGACCTGTCAGATTCTGTCGAGCGTCACTTCCCCACTCTGGTTCAAGTCACAATTTTCGCCTATTTTCGCGAATTATGAAGTTTGTTTCACATCACTCAATGCTCAATCGATCACTAATTTTTATGTGATTACTATATGTAAATTGCACTTCTTTATGGTACTCACAAAAAGAGTTATTCATTTTTTACGTATAGTAATTGCACTTTTCGTCACATCTGTACGGGTTTTTAACACTATTTACCTATAATTTCTATACACTTTGGTGTCTTTTGTTTTATCCTATCGTACATAGTTTTCTTATAATTAAAATAAACATACAACTATTCTACTTGAAAAGGATTGGTTACATTTCAGGAACGGACAGGTTTCACACACACCAACAAAATACGCGCGTACACAACGCTAGTGACAGGTGTGTCGAAAATGCATGTCCATGCATGAATTCTGCGCTCCCTATTTTTACTACGATCCAGCTTATGCAATCTGAATCATGTTTATTAATTCATATTTATTTATTTTTATTATTTATTTCATTTATTTTGGCAATGCACAGTACCGTTAATGTTTGTACTGTTGCATTATTTCCCTGCTTGGTAAAAAAAAATTTTTTAATACCAAATTAAATTTTTTGTTTCTCTGCCTTTTTATTAGACAAATAATGTGTATTGTTTTTATTTATTGACACATTTATTTATTTTCTGTGCGACTAATAATGAGTCTTCGATTTTTCAATTTTACCCTTATTTGGAGGTTTTCTGAGCAATATTTCCCCTCTCTTGTAAGTAAAATCGCTGTGGTGTTTCGGTACATCCGCTTTAGTCATTGTTCCACTTTACTCGTTCTAGTGACCCAGTTATTTATGAATGGAATTTTCTCAAAGAGGTATTTATTATTAAATTCATGGTATTTACTAGATGTGTCGATCGATTAAAAATTTTGATCGGTTAACCGAATGCCTTTAATCGATTAATCGAATTTCAATCGGGTTCACACAGTATAAGTTCGAGAAAAACACATTTTATTTTTTAAACTTTTATAATTCCATATGCTATAAACTATAAAGAAGACATATTTTTTATTTTCTATGTTTTAAATTTTAATTGTATTGGGCATGCAAGTAATAACAAATTCAAAAGCAGTTAAGTTTTTAATTTTTAATATATTTCAATATTGATGATTTAATGATACAAAAGTTTGAAACTGTGAAGTTGACAGTTACTCACAGTCACACCTCTTTGCTCCAGGACTTCAGACATGTCAGTACGTTGACATGTTCAGAACTAAGGGCCGTCCTTCTCTTAGTAACAATATTTCCAGCATCACTGAACACTCACTCACAGGGAACTGAAGTAGCTGGAATGCAAAGCAATTTTTTCGCTATGCGTGCGAGATGTGGAAGCTGGACTGAATGTATTTTCTACCATTGCAGTGGGTCTGCGAAGTCATCTTCTAGTTCCACCAACGACTTGTAGACTGCAATCTCCATCACAAGTGGTGCCGAACTTGAAACCGAAATGGCATGACCAGAATCCTGTTCGTCTTCGTCGATTTCAAAATTCAGTTTCCTCTTCTTGCTGCATGGTTCTACTGAAACTTGTACTCCGTCCACGTCTCTCTCCGAAATTCTTTTCCACACGGATTCCCGATCCTTTTTTCAATACATCTAAGATATTTAAATCTAGGATCGAGAGCAGTTGTAGCGGGGCATTTTTGGGGCCTACCTGAGACAATGTAAAGAAGTTTATATTTTATTGATAATAAATAACATAATTTGTATTTTTTTTTTATAAATAAATAATAATAACTTTATCCCTTGTTGAGTGAGAGGGACAGAAATTATAGACTTGGGTAAATTTGTTATTTTGAAACGAAACAACAGTGGCAGCATTGACTGTGAAAGTTATTCGATGATATTTTGTAAAAACAGATTCAATAGACGCAGAATTAATAAACTGCAACTGTACCAAGGTCAACAAATGACGAACACGAAACCAGTAAATTCAGTTATGTAACGGTAAACAAATTATGCAACGAGACGATCAGGCGATGTGTTGCGTCAGCAAATTATATAACGATGTGTGTCACCAGTTTTGTCAACAAGCCAAAAACAGTCCACTGGCGAACGAATACAAAATGAAAGCCAATCGGAATTGGCGAACAACAGCCGCTTAACAAATCAGCGCAAGTAGTTCGCCCCAGTCTAAATTGAATGCTCGCGCGAGCAACACCGGTGAAGTTTCGGAACATATAAGTGCGGGCCCGCAACATAAAAAATGTAAAAGTTTGTAAGATTTGATCATTTAAAACAATATTTTTGAAACCGAATAGATACAGTGAGAAAATAATAAGTAAATAATCATGTAACAGTTCAGCAATAAATCAGTGTGTATACGAGAAGACATTGTAGGAGGGTACCTTCAACGTAATAACAGGAAAGTAAATTAACAAATTTTATTATTTTCATACAGTACAAGAACAGAGGGGGAAAATTAATTTAAAATATGAGCTCTAATGGGAATATAACTTGTCTAATGTGAAAGTGTGTGAGTGTGTATGGGTGAGTTTGAATTACGTAATTACAAAGGCGCTGGTTTAAGTTAAGAAAAGTTAGTTGAGTATTATTTCTTTACAGCATTTGTTTTAGTGTTCAACAGTTTAATTATCAATAATGTTTAAAAGTTGTAGTCAGAATAAAGCATGTACATGTAATGTTAAAATAGTAAAAGTATAAAAGATGGGAGGAGTAATTTTGTCATTGTCGTTAATATGCAACAGTAAAACTAAATTATGAATAAACACAAGTTTGTTTGAGTATAGTAGATCGAAGTAGTTATTTCAGACAACCATGTGGTTTCCAACACGTCTAACGAGATCCTGGACATGATGAGTTTAAGTTGGTACTCAACAATATGGCTGCTACTCCAGCCTAAAGTATAAAAAGTTTTACAAATTGTAACAATAAATTTAAATACAAAAGACGAGTACTTATTAATATAACACAGTAGCTTCCTGGTATGTCTTCAAATTACACCATTTATTTATCCTAGCCATTAAATCTTCTACAAGAGTTCTTTTAAATCTAGCTATGTACCCAGGATCGACATCGGAGCAACGTAAAGATAATTTCAAGTGTGTTACTGCAGGCAATACAACACTACCTGTCACATATTTGCTACCACCAAGGAGGTCTGATATTTCTAAACATGGCTTAAGACACACAATCATTTTTTCTATCATCTCCCATTCAATTGTTGTTAGAGGTCTGATATTAGAAGAGTGGGTCGATAGGACGTCTATAATACCCATTTTAGCTTTCATAAGACTCTCGAACATGAAATATGTGCTATTCCATCGAGTAACTATGTCCTGTTTTAATTTACATGCATCAAGGCCTTGTTCTTTAAGTTTTTTATCAAGCTGATTTTCTAGATAAGGGCTGTGTTTAAAATGTCCCACTATTTTCCTGCACTTTGAAAGTTTCGATACCAGCATCCGTGATAGCTTTATTTAAACTTAATTGTAGAGTGTGGGCTGCACACCAAAAATTGTCGTACTTTGCTCTTTTAACTCCTAGAATGATATTTCTTGCATTGTCAGTGCAAACAGTGACAACTTTATCTTCCAACCCCCATTCACGAACTACATCTTGAAACTCTTCTGTGCAGTTAGCGGCATTGTGGTTTTCTGTAACATGTTTAACTTGTAATGTTGAATTACGATATTCCCAATTTGAATAAATCCAGTGAGCTGTAACCCCCAAGTAGCTACGATTAGATATGGAAGACCAAAAATCCCCCATTAGGGGGATTAATATTGTTATTAATGTTCTTTCAAAGCTAAGTTAAGGACTTATTGCTAACCTAACTCTTATTATTAATGAGTGTGCGTGAAAAGTGAAGATTAAAACGTCCAAACAACCAGTTGTTCTTATCTGGTTTAATTAGGAAAATTTATATCTCCCAAACCAGTGCTAAAGAACGGGTCTGCAATAATTTGCACGTTCAATACTACACCTCACTCTCCATTCAACACTCCTATATTACGTTATTACTAATCTTAATGTATTTACTTAGTGTCTTTTAAAATTGTTTATTGATTTATTATTTATTTTGTTACTTATTTCATTGATCAATGAATATATTTCTTACTGATTGATGCGTCGACCGTAGATAGGAATCTGTAGAGATCCTCCTTTTGATGGTTCGGCTCAGAAGAAATTGTTGTTGACCAATATCATTGACCGATGACCCTGGGCGCTTACAGATGCTGTAGCTACTCTGGTGCACAGGTCACTTCACAATTAATGAATTATTTAATTCATTAATTTTTTAATTAATTAATGAGTTGTTACACAGCGAGAGTATTTATTAATGAACTTTACTAGTTCCTCTGCTACTGCGGACCACTTCTTGAACGGTTAATTAAATAAAACTTTGCGTGGTTTCCAAAATTGTGCTCGTATCTAACACACGTCTTGCCCATTTAATGTTCGAACGAAGAGTGCTCGATTCCCCAAGTCTGAGTTGGCGTCTCTTCTGAATACAGCTTTGTGATTGGTTGTTCCAAATAAATCATGCGTTTTCCATTTGAAACAATATCGAACAAGTCGACCAAACGCCTCTTAACAGGTTTGAGATGGTAGAGAATTACTGGCTAATTTCATACTTCCTCCGTTTGCAAATCGTTTGATTATGGGTATTTGCAAACGCGATTTCACAGATCTGACCACAGAATATTATTGCTTAGGTTTTTCTCTGTAAGTGTGTGAAAACACCTAATTCGTATCTAGCCTAATTCTCTAGTTATTTCTCTTGGCGATCTTCTTCTGTATAACTTCTGTAACTGTTAATTATATTGGTTGATACTTTGGCTACTTATAGAGCTTTAATTGCTGAACACTATGCAGGTTTCAGAATTGCTGTATATTTATTAGTTTCGAAGATATTGCAGTTTTAACTAATATAAATAATTGAATAAAAATTCATGTCTGTGCCGGCAACATTCGTAGCAGTGGCGATGTTAGACAGAGATAGCTGTGATTATACCCTCTCTCTCTTGCTTATGCCGCTATACTCGCACAGTATGGCACTTTCATATAATGATCCGATGGGTTGGCTTTATGAATCGTTATAATACATACCAATATGTGTTTCACTCCTCGATTTGATCGTGGTAGTGGTCCCAGAAAATCCACTGCAATTAGCTCTCCCTTATTTTCTTTCTGGATGCTCTGCATTTCTACGTGTGTGTAAATTCGGTCCTTTTGCCATTTGACACTCATAGCATTTCTTCACCTCTTTCTTGATTTTTCGAAACATATTAATCATAAAATCCTCTCGCAGACTCTGGTAGCATTTCAGAGCAGCAGCATGCGCTAAGCTCTCGTGTGCTGGCTGGATTAACTTCTGCAACATTTCGTTAGTCAGTACTATCTTCCAGTCTTGTCTTACTAACTGGAAAAGAATTCCATGCAGTACCTTATAGTGATCCGGTAGCTGTTCTCGATCTTTCATCTCCCTTATGGTACCGTCCAAACTTTGTTGTTGCGCTAAACTTTTTAGCGTTTGTTTTACCTCATCGTTTGCTTTAAATTTAATTGATAGCGATTGTACTTCTTTATTCTCGTTCTCGTAGACTTCTTCACATTCCTCTGTGATGTATCGACTTAATGTATAAGCTACAATATTGTCTTTACCTTTACAATATTTAATGGTGAACGAGTATTCACCAATGGCTAGACTCCACCTTAATAATCGGGCATTTGTTACTTTGCATTTCAGTAGAAAGGATAATGCTTGATGGTCGGTGTGTATCTCGAAGTGAGTACCATAAATATAATATCTGAATTGTTTCAGAGCGTATACTATTGCGAGGATTTCTTTTTCTGATGTGGAGTAGTGTCTTTCTGCTCCTTTGAAGACTCTACTGGCATATGCGATGACTCGGTGCTCTCCTGTAGTATCCTGTTGATACAATACACTCCCTACAGCTTAGTCACTGGCATCAGAGTAGATTACAAATTTTCCTTCATGTTGAGGATGATGTAACATAATATTTTCCATGAATAATGTTTTCACTTGATTGAAGGCATCTTGGTGTTTCTTCTCCCATTTCCACTTCTGTCCTTTCTTCGTCAGCTCCAGTAACGGTTGCGTATTCTTCGCATACAATGGTGAAAATCTTCTGTAGTACCCCGTTAGTCCTAAGAATGCTCTTAACCCTTTAAGATTTCTGGGTATAGGAAAGTTAGTAATGCTGGATATTTTTGTAGAATCGAGTTGAATACCAGAGGAAGAAATAATATGACCTAGGAATTGAATAGAGGATTTGATAAATTCACATTTGTCTAGGTTAAGGGATATATTCGCTTGCCTAAACTTGTGGAATATCGTGCTTAGATGTTCTATATGTTCATCTAGTGTTTTAGGTACTACTAGAATATCGTCTACAAATACTATGGTGTAAGGTTCCACCTCAGATCCTAATGCTCTTTCTAGGCACTTTACTATTGTAGCTAAACTCGTGCTTAGTCCGAAGGGTAAATGCGCCTGTGTTGGTAGCATTTACTTTTATACAGGAAAGCTGTGTACTTTCTATCCTCTTTACGAATTGGAATCTGCCAGAAACTTCAGCGTAAATCCAGCTTCGTCTGATAACGCGCTCCTTTACACTTGAAAAATAACTCGTCCGCAGTAGGCGCATAGTCATACTCTTTTAATACAATGCTGTTCAATTCCCTCATGTTAAGGCCTAGACGTATCTCACCAATCTTCTTCTTCACCACCACTAGAGGATTCAGGAAGTTGCTGTTCGATCGCTCTGTGACTCCATTTTCTATCATGCGATGAATTCCCAGTTCAGCCTCTTCCTCATACCGCATTGTGATAGGGTACGTTCTCCTTTTGACTTTCGTAGTGTCTGACACAACTATTGTAATGAAACAAAATGTTACAAAAAGAATAGTAAATAATAGTGAAATCCGATCCAGAGAGGAACCAAGAAATAATAATTGCTAGCAAATTAAAGGAAACCTAGTTGGTTTGACTTATTTAATATTATTAAGAAACCCAGAAATAACCCAGTAGAATAGGGCAGTAAACAGACAAAAGGTTAATTAAATAAACCTAGTAGGCCTAAATAATCAAATTACCCTGGAACACAACTAAACCTAATAAAGAGTACCTATTCACAAAATAAAAATTGTATTAATTAAAATCATATAGGCCTATATTAAGGTTAGAAAAAGGGACACAAACATTTACAGTGATGAGTGATATAATAATAAATAGTGGCACAAACTATAGTCAAACAGTGTGCTATTTATTGTTTATAAAAAGTGTTTTATTATTATCATACAGACAATAGTTTAAAAGTATGAAATAATTAAAGTTGTTAAAAACAATTATTATTATTAAGAGTTTTGTTATATGTTATAAGATTTTATGTCACCAGTTAATTTATGTAAATATATTTATCTCAGGTAGTCAAAGTAGAAATTACAATCAACCATAACAAATTGTCCCACCACATATCATAGAAATTCAAATTAATAAGGTTTTACAGTTATAAACTGAGGCATGTTTAGTATCAAATTGTTTATAATTATATAATTAATCATCATGTAAACAGTGCATGTATCATTAGAGTATAATAATAAAATTATCTATTAAAGGTAATTTAGAAAAATGTAAAGTAGGTAATGGGTGTTGATCCTATAACACTTAACCTGTACATAAATGGCCAATCAAAATTTAAGAAGTTTGTATGAGTTAGGTAACTAAAAAAAAGAAGAAATAACACTTAATTGTTAATTGTGATGGAAAACAGTTGGATAGTGCATGTCTAGATGTAATTAAAATAAAAATATAAAAATAGATAACCCGTTTGTGAAAGAAGATCTGAATGACCATCATTGAAGATAATAATCCCTCCACTACAATTTTCATGAACAAGTAACACACACAAGCAAGAAATTATCTAGAATAAACCAGAAACCCTTCAGCAATATCGTCTAGATGTGTAAAGTATAATTTGACAAAATTTTTATCCAACAAGGAACAACCACTAGACAATATAACAATTTACACTAACACTAATCACTAGTAAACATTTTAAGTGAAAACAAATTCAATATCTAAGCGAACAGTGATTACAAGGAAACATTTATTTGGACACATTAATAAACTTCATTATTTTCTGAGTCGGACAATATAGTAGCCATGATGTTGACATCACTCTAACCTACATGCTTTTTACGAAGCATTGAATCTCGTCAACTTTGTATGTTACTTAATATATAATTTTTGTAATTTTTAGATTATAAGTAATATTGTTTGTAAAGGTACTCTATATTATTAATTATCATGTAAAGGAACTTTTCGTAGCAGCCACAAGAATTCCCACGAAATATATTAAAATTATTTAATTATTAAATCCTGAGATAAATATAGATTGTGACAACCGTATGTATCGAATGGAATTTTCCAATAATTTGAATTTATGTTACAGAGATTAAACCATTATGTTATAAAATCATATCCATGCGTTATTATTTCAGGAATGTAATATATTATCAGCAGTTATTTTATAATTAACCAGGATAAGAAGAATTCGGGGAGTCATTGGAAGTACGCAAACTGCAAAACCAAGATTAACCTCAAATAATCGGTTAAAGCCTAATATCGAAGGTGACTTGAAAATTTTGGGATGACTCGACCGCTATTTTTGAATTGATTTTGGGAGTTATAACTACTGAACTGGAATAATTATAATTCTGATTCAGCAACCAAGGCAGAATAATTCGATTCTTTTACTTATATATTTAAATCACATTCGTAAACACACAACATAAATATTCCACGATCAGCTGATACACTATTTACAACTAGTTATTACAAATTAACATATCTCTCTCTCCTATGGCGCTACAGCCCAAGTCGGGCCCTGGCCTCCACCAATCTCCGCCTTCAATCCACTCTATCCACTGCAACCCTCCTCCAGTTTCTATCCCCATGTCTCTCGCGTCCTCTGCAACGCCATCTTCCCACCTCTTCCTCGGTCTACCTCTAGGTCTCGTTCCCTCCCATGTACCCAGCAAAGCCCTCTTAGGGTTCCTGCCACCCTCCATTCTCATAACATGTCCGGCCCAACGCAATCTTTGAATTCTTATAAATTTTGAGACTGGTATCTCTTTATATATTTGATACAGTTCGTTGTTGTATCTCAGTCTCCGTGAGCCATTTTCTTGTATTGGGCCTATAATGCGTCTGAGGATTTTCCTTTCAAAGGTGTCTACTATGTCGACTGTTTTCTGTGTGATTGCCCATGCCTCACACCTGTAGCATAGCACCGGTCTGATGACAGTCCTATATATTTTCATTTTTGTTTCCCTGTGCACATCCCCAGACCTAAATGATGGCAGCAATGCGAAGTACGCCTTATTAGCCATGGTGGTCCGTCTTTGGATCTCCGGCTCCTCTGATCCAGTCTTTGCTAGATTCACTCCGAGATACGTGAAATTGTCCACCACCTCAATTGTGTCCTCCTCTATCTCAATGTTGTTATGAACCTGGTCCCTTCTTGTTTGGATAAGCATTTTTGTTTTATCCATATTTATGGCTAGCCCAACTTCCTTGGCTTTGTTTTTAAGCTCTATAAATATTTCTTTAGCTGCCGTGATCCGTCTTGACATGATGTTAATGTCATCTGCATATGCGGCTATCTGTACAGTTTTATTTGTTAACAGATTGGAGCTATTTATTGATAAGCCTCTAATTACATATTCCAATGCAATATTAAATAGTGTTGGGGCCAACCCATCTCCCTGCTTTAGTCCCCGTGTAATATTTATGGGTTCAGTTAGTTGGCTATCCACCTTTACTTGGGCTTCAGTCTGCTGCATAGTAACTTGGGTTAATCTTACCAGCTTGCCTGGTATTCCAAATTCATGCATTATGGTGTAGAGTTTGTCTCTATTAATAGAGTCATACGCTTGCCTGAAGTCCACAAAGATCTGGTACACATCAATATCACGTTCCCATCCGCATCGTAGTATCTGTTTTACCGAGAAGAGTTGGTCGATTGTAGACCTTCCAGGTCGGAATCCAGCTTGGTATTCCCGTATTATATTTTCTGTGAGGGGTCTCAGCCTTTGGTTCAAGATGTATGCAAAAACCTTGTAGGAGGTGCACAGCAACGAAATGCCTCTGTAATTTCTACATTGAAGTTTGTCGCCTTTTTTATAAATGGGGCATATAATGCACTTATTCCATTCCATGGGGATTCGTTCCGTTTGCCATATGTCCACGATTAAGGAGTGCAGTGCGACCGCCACATCAGCACCTCCAGCTTTAAGCAGTTCTGCAGGAATCAAGTCTGTACCTGGTGCCTTGTTGTTCCTGAGGGCACTAATAGCTTCTTCTATTTCCTGAATTGATGGTGGGTCAGATTCCATCCCCCCAATGTTTGCATTCCGCGGAGTGTGAGCAACAATTTCTCCTCCCTGTAGCATACCACCAAGGAGGCCATCGAAGTACTCTCGCCAGATAGTTTTAATTTTTTCTGGATCACTGACAATTCTATTCTCTCTGTCTCTACATAGTGTTGTAGATGGTTTATAACCTTCCCTGAGATGCTTAAGATATTTATAAGCATTCCTTATTCTTCCATCTGCAAAGTCCTGCTCCATTTTGAGAAGCAGCCCGTTTTCAAAAGTTCTTTCCTTTTTTCTACATACTTTATTTGCCAGTCTTCTATTCTCTTCATATTCTTGCTTCCTTTCTCTAGTCCTACACTGAGAATACTTCCTGTGAGCCTCATTCCTCCGTGCAACACTCTCCCTGCATTCCTCATCAAACCAGTCCTCCCGCCTCCGTCTCTCCTCTATTCCTAGTACCTCTCTGGCGGTTTCCAGGAGTGCGCACTTAAGGCTCTGCCATTTCTCTTCCACCGTTCCTGCGACTGACTCGTTCAATCTATTCCTCACTTTCCCAGCATATTCCTGTACCCTTTCTGGGTCCTTTAAACTCACTGTGTTAACCTTTTCCTGTCTTCTGAGTCTGTCCTTCCTATATACAGCCACCCTGCATCTAAACTTCATCTGCACCATATAGTGATCAGAACCAACTGACGCTCTTCTCCGGGTTTTGACATCAATGATACTTGTAGCTGCTCTTTTATCTATGATCACATGATCTATCTGGTTGACTGTTTTCCCATCTGGGACTACCCATGTTCCCTTATGGATATCCCGGTGTGGGAACTGAGTTGAGCTGATAACCATATTCCTGCTTGTAGCGAAGTCGATAAGCAGTTCCCCATTTCTGTTGGATTCATTGTGTAAACTTTGCCTACCTACGGTGCCAAGGTATGCATCTTCTTTCCCAATTTTCGCATTCATGTCCCCCATGATTAGTTTAATGTCATTCTTAGGGGTGGTACCATATATTTTTTCCAGCAATTGGTAAAATTCTGCTTTTATGTCCTCATCCTTCTCATCAGTCAGGCAGTGTACGTTTATGATTGACAGATTGAAGAATTTAGTAGCCAATCTTATTCTACATATTCTCTCGTTGACTGGATGGAAGTCTACTATGAGGTGTTTTAAGTTTCTGTCAACTACAAATGCCACTCCCAGTTCTCTTTTCCCCTTCTCTCTTCCGCTGTATAATACCGTATGAGTTTTAGTATCTCTTACTCCATTTCCCAGCCATCTTGTTTCCTGAACTGCTGCTACACCAATTTTATATCTTTTTAGCTCTTCAAATAGTTCCCTTTGTGCCCCCGGCCTGTACAAAGTCCTAACATTCCACGTTCCAAAAGACAAGTCCATATTCCGTTGCCTGAGTCGTTTCCAATAATACCGTCCTTTCCGAGGCTTATTTGGTAGTTTCGTAACATCCGGTTTTCCGGGAATGGGTTGTTAGCCCATAGCCCAACCTCCAACCTGGAGGGCCAGGATTGTGATCGAGGTTTTCTCCTCCAGGTAGGTTGCTTTCACTACAGCTATCGAGTCCCACCTACCCCCTCAGTCGCAGTACTACAGCCGGATGGGTCAAATTTTGACTACCGCCTGCAATAATCCAAGACATAGGCCGGTCCAGGATCATTTCCTATACACCCTACCTCGGTACTGATGGATACTGCTGCCCTCCACCGGGAATGTTTATCGACCTTCCGGTCTAGATCCGTACTGTTCTGCGTCAACGGGGTCACCTCTAGTAGGATGTGGCTCTTCACCACGCAGTACGGTCTTGGCTGGAGAGAGGCTCATGGCTCCATTGGGAGCTACCATCACATCATCCAACCCTGGGAACTTGTGAGGGCCAGTGCCCAGTCAACCCGAAGCAAAGGTACTACCTCTTCAAGTTCCCTCGACCCCACAAATTAACATATACAAGGAATAAAACGGGCAAATCATTATACCATTAAGATAGTACGGGTACAAGATCCTATTATACTATAGAGTGCTCGTATACTGTCGTCTGCGTCGGTACTTCACTAAATACTTCACTGTACTCTTCTCTTAATTCGTGCAGTTTCTCTTCTTCTGTGTTGTCATCCCTTCATCTGCTGCATTCATATGTCGAGTTGGACCATAATGTATTGATGGTTTGGACAAAACAATAGGTGTTTCACTTACCTTAGATTGCTCATTACCTTCATTCATATTTATCTCATACTGAGTGCCTTTATAATTACACTCTATCTTATTCTTATTAATATTTATCTTAGCATCTAGCACATTCAGCAAATCAATTCCTAAAATACCATTGTATATTAATTTATTCATAATAATCATGGGGTATGTTATTTCTAACTTTTTATATGTCATAGTTACATATGCTTGTTGTCTAACTCTTTCTCTTTTATTTGTGGCTGTGGTAATGTTCATATTATTTACGGGTAACATCGCCGTATTTTTAAAATATTTCTTATTTCGCAGTACCCATGCAGAATTTAAAACTGACATCTGACTACCTGTGTCTACTAACATTTTTATATCACAATTATTAATTTGAACATTTACTATGGGACATTGTGTTTGTTTCTCACCTTGCTCTACATCCTGGTCATTGTGTAGTAGCTCGTCATATAACAATTTCCGCTTTGCACCCTCGTTAACATTCCATTCTAACTCACCTGTTCGTCGCTGCGTTGAATTGTTGCTGCCTTTATCGCGTGACCCACTTGTCTATAGGGTGAAAACTTTATTCTCCCTCTTGTCCAAACGGAATCTCCTCTCTTTCTCTCATAACGGTCGCATTCCATCGCAACAATTTGCTCGCGGCCCATACAAACAGTTGAACCTATTTTCGTGCGTCTTTTATGAGAATTCTCACCGTAGTTCTCATACTTAGTTATAATTACCGTTACTATAATTATCACTCGTTCGGTACTTACCGTGTATATAATTAATATTATAATTATCACAATTTTGCGTAGTTTTTCATATTGGAGGTTTACCACTACAGTTATAGTTACAGTGACTATTAGTGTGTGTTCTCGCCGTAAATATTGTGTTTTAATTGAACACGTATTTTTCTTTTAATTGCTTTGCTGTGAGTTTGCACAGCAATTGGATATTTCTCTCACTAAGGTATGATTGTTTAATTTTTATTTTGTATTCTTCCTTAGTGTTAATTACTTCTCTAGCATTGTCATTATTACTTACGAACGTCTGTTCTCTCTTACTTTCAATGATTATGGTTTGTTCACATAACATTGTTTCACATATTTGTTCTGTTTGTTTATCAATCACTTCGCATATATTTTTCCCAAGAGTGTCAATACGTGAGTTGGTATCAACAATCTTTTCTGTTAACCCTTTTAACTTATTCGTTATTTTTATGGTGTCCTGTTTAAAAATTTCAGTCTGTTGTTCTAGTTTAGTATTAAAATTTTCAGACTGTTGTTCTAATTTATTTTCTAAACTTTCTGTTTGGTTTTTATTAAATTCTTTTAATTCGTCTATTCTCGCATTCAAATTTTCTGTCTGTTTTGTGCTTATTTCATCTACCCAAGCACGCATCATAGTTTGAAGTGCTTCCATGTTCAGGCTTTCTGGTTCTGCCATAATGAATATTTTGTATTTATTTATTACGTTTTAGAATATTATTATTATGGAACCGAATTACTAATTTTATTTATTTATTTATGATTATTATTAAATTTCTTATTACAATTACACCTTTACAATGATACTATTTCGCTGAGCACCAGTTGTGTCTTAATACACAACAATTAACATAACATACAGTTAATGTTTAATATAAATAATTATTATTACATATTATAATATATTTTTCATTTAACACACCTTTATTTTTAGAGCAACCATTTAGCTACAAAAAAAAATTTAAATAGTCGAATGGTCGGGATCATGCCACCTGTTCTTGGGCGACAATTTATACAACGGTATATCTTTGTGTATATAGGTTGCAAATACAAATTTATTTGTGTTTGAGGAGCCCCACATTCTTGGGACGTTAAAATTTTATAACACTACAAATTGATATTTATTTAATGTAATTTAAATGTGTGTTACATAACATAACAAATTCAATTTAATTTATTGAATTGATTTCATGGGTGTAATCGTAATAAGAAGATGATACGTTATTTAAGTTTAAAATTGTTCCATAATTTATGTATTAAACAAAATCTTTCATATCGCATATTAAACACTGACTCATTATTATATCGTTTGTATGAAGTTTTCGTACATAATTTATTGCTAACAAATTACATACACAAGTTATACACAAATCTTATTATCTAATTTTAATCACGTTAAAATATTTATTTTGCTCTCGGCTTACTCATTGTGTGCTCATCTTTTTGCAATTGCTGATTCATTAGCTTCAAAAATGAATTTACTTCTATTCAAATTTCTTTTATATTACTTTGTTTTAACTTTCTACTGCATATGCATTCTCCTTTATCATCAAAGACTTTACTAATTACGTTAATTCAAAAATTAAATATTTCTCTTATCATTTATGTTACTAATTACTAAATTTGATACAAGAAATATTATTCTAATTTTTATTCTGCTTTTACATTTATGTATAATTTATTTATTTTTAATACTGGTTGAATGTCTTTCATTCCAACATTCCAACTTTAATTATTGTCTTTCAAATGTCTATAATTACAATGGTTTTTTTATCACCTCGTTTGACGTGGTTATTCATCCATACGTCCTCCTTTGGTCTTCTGGTCGTGTCCTCCTTGTCCTTCTGGTCCTCTGGTCGTGTTCAACTGCATGTGCTGATTAATAGTCATCTCGTCTCACGTCATATGCTGCCGGTGTGTCCATAGACCTCATCGTATGTATTCTGCGGCTCTGGTTGGACATCTAGTTCTCACTGTGTCCTGTGACTCTCACTATAGATGTGAATTGGCGTCATCGACTGACATAGCCTCCTGCGGCAACGGTTGAATCGAGAAGAAGAAACTTTATTAGCGCGACCTGGTATTTATAGTCAGGTCGTGCAAAAATTCCTGTCTGAACAATATTTTACCTGTCAGATTCTGTCGAGCGTCACTTCCCCACTCTGGTTCAAGTCACAATTTTCGCCTATTTTCGCGAATTACGAAGTTTGTTTCACATCACTCGATGCTCAATCGATCACTAATTTTTATGCGATTACTATATGCAAATTGCACTTCTTTATGGTACTCACAAAGAGTTACTCATTTTTTATGTATAGTAATTGCACTTTTCATCACATCTGTACGGTTTTTTAACACTTTATTTACCTATAATTTCTATACACTT
The DNA here is from genome assembly GCA_034769895.1 of Magicicada septendecula. Lineage (NCBI taxonomy): Eukaryota > Metazoa > Arthropoda > Insecta > Hemiptera > Cicadidae > Magicicada > Magicicada septendecula. The sequence goes on along the minus strand of CM068372.1, from coordinate 105,593,667 downwards.
TGGTGTCTTTTGTTTTATCCTATCGCCCATAGTTTTCTTATAATTAAAATAAACATACAACTATTCTACTTGAAAAGGGTTGGTTACATTTCAGGAACGGACAGGTTTCACACACACCAACAAAATACGCGCATACACAACGCTAGCGACAGGTGTGTCGAAAATGCATGTCCATGCATGAATTCTGCACTCCCTATTTTTACTACGATCCAGCTTATGCAATCTGAATCATGTTTATTAATTCATATTTATTTATTTTTATTATTTATTTCATTCATTTTGGCAATGCACAGTACCGTTAATGTTTGTACTGTTGCAATACAGAAGCAGCTTGATGCTCCTGGCAATCGTTCTTCTCTGGAACAGGGATCTGAGACCAAAGAAGCACCTATTAGCTGAGGTGATTCTTTGTTTTATTTCGTCAGCCGTTTCCCCATCGGACAGAAATTATTTAGGATCCACACCCTAGCATCCTAAATAAACAAAGTTGTTGACTTTTTTGAAGGAATAGATGCCAATTTGGACGTGCTCTCCTTCTCTAGCTTCCTGTCCTGTGACCATGTATTTTGTCTTGCTCAACAGAGTCACACAGCTAACTGAAGAGTCAAACATGGTAATCACTTCGTGCGTCACTAATGCATCAACAGACCGTCTGCTTGGCTGCTGACTTACAACACAGTTGCACAACCAGTTCTTGTAATGGTCAGTACATTCCAGTCAGTACTTGACGACAAAAAAAAACACCGTTCAGTAGTCCTTACTACCAATCTTTCACCCTCCCCTCCAAATACAGGAGTGTGCAAATGCCCCAAATGTGTGTGTGTGTGTGTGTGTGTGTGTGTATATGTGTACTTTACATATTCAGGTGTTTGTTGCACATTTATACACACATACATGTAAACTTATATAAGTACATATAAAAGTGAACACACACAATCTTCTGTCAAGCATTGGTCAGCTCCTCTGGTAATATCTTAGGAATCTTCACTTTTCTAGTAGTATCAACAGTTGCTCCTGTAATAGTATCTTTGGTGGTTTCTCCAGTCAGTACCATCAGAGTACACAGTAGCCGTACTCCAGTCCTGAAACATATTCCCTTCAATGAAATGTGGGATGTGCTGTTGTTTGGTTCCCTTCTGTTGATGCACACTGCAATTCTGAAGACAAACTTAGATTTCAAAGCCTGAAATGTCAAATAAATTGTATTAGACATTATGATTGTATTACTGTCATGAGGTATGTTGATCCTCAACAATGATCATTATCTCTTATCTACAGTTACTGTATTTACATAAACTTAATCTTATAACTGCTTGAGTAATACAGCATATGTGTATTCAAACTTCTGTGTCTTTCGTAGAATAAGAGGAAGGAGAATACTGACCTGCATATATGTTCTGTGTTAATTCTGTAAAGGAAATGTAAAACATTAAATGATATTTATTTCCGTGGTTACTTAGTTTATAACAAAATGTATTGTTAACATTTTATTAATATTTCATTTTTGGCTTGAATTAATTGGGAACATCATAATAATGTACAGTAGACAAAATGTATGTGACAATTAAAGGATGGGTAACGAAAGGCTCACACACAAAGCAAAAGAAGGAAAAAGATGTAGGATAACCCCAGAAAAGATGATCGTGCTTACTTGAGGATGGTACAGGCAAACCATTGGCAAAGAAAGAAAAGAAGTAAACAGTGTAACGGGACAATTCTGAAGGGTCTATATTTTTTATTTAATCGAATAATTATTTTGGGCCAATCTGTTTGGGCACCCTTTATGGTCATTAAATCTGATTTGTGTAACACCCTGTAATCAACTTTGTGCCAGGAGGCACTAGGTACGGAAGAGATAAAAACATTGGAATGCGGGGGTGTGCGCGCTCGTGTGCCGCGGTTTATAATCTTGACACCAAAGTCACTGACGGAAGTGGACAAAACGTGGCTAATTGGCCGGCCACGTGAGTGCATCAGCCAATCAGAGCGCAAGCTGACGGAAGTGACTATTACCGATGCTTAGAGTAGCGTCAGGGAGTCGGCTAATAACATCTAAAAGTACCGGACGCGAGCAGTGGGTGCGTCCGCCGGCTGGGCACAGTTTTCACCTCGCCCACACAAATTACATGGGAATGTAGGGCCAAGACAGTGTAACATAACAGATAAACCACGCGATAGTGTCGGCGCGCGGGTCGACTAAAATTTAATCATGTAGACCGACCGGTAGAAAAAGGAAGAATTTAAACTTAAACAGTTCGGCAGTGATCAAAATTTAGTGAGGACGTAGTTTGACGCAACAATGAAATAACAAGGAAAAAGTGCAACGTGTGTTCGGCAGGAAACCAATAACAGAGTAACTATATGCAAACTCACTACATTTAAATTATTTTAAATTAAAAGAGTTCTCTATAAATGGGTTGGTAAAAAACGGAATGAGTGTGTGTGTGAGCAAAAAGCTGGGTTGTCTTTAATTAATTAATTTGATAATATAATTTAGATATAAGTAGTAAAACCGGTTAAATTTTGTTGTTGATTAAACGGGGCTTCACCTCAAGGTTGAATAGTTAATTTAAATGTTGGAGAATAGAGTGAGAAGTCATGATTGTAGTTGATTCAAAAGAGAAAGGAGAATAATGAAAAAGAAATAAAATAAGAGAGAGAACGAAGTAATTTAGTTTGAATAAATGAGATTTGTTTTAACAGAATATAACCATATGTTAGCTTAGTTATTTCGTCATTACCATTTCCTAGTGTTCTGTGCTGAAAAATTCGTCTAACGTTTCCGGGGATCTTCTGAATTGGGGGGTAGTCAGATTGCAAAATTATCCCTTTTTTTTTTTTATTAAGGAAGCGTGTAAAGGTTTCGATGTATAGCCTAAAACATCGTGGCGACTCTGGACTTCTGATTGGTGTTTTATAAAAAGGTAAGTAATCGAAAAAAGATCGCAGGTAAGGTTCTGGCAGTTTTTATTTTAATTATTTATTTCGATTTTGATTTGTTACTCAACAATTGGCGACTCGCTGCCAGGATCCGAGTATAACTTTATACGAGGTAGACCTATTTTAAAGCACAGAAAATAGGATTTGGGTAACGACGTATGTGTGAGGAATTATAGTACATAATTACGTTGTGTAAATTAGGTTATGTTTTGGTAGCGTAAATGTTGGGTTTACTTCCACGTAATACTAACGATTTTATGTGCGGGCTATTTTGATTTAATGGGTATAACTATTGAGCAATAGAGGGGTTGTAGTTTTATATAAAGGGTATTATGTAAATAATTTTTTTGAACATGACCGAGGTACAAGATAACGATATTGGTTTCGTGTGGGATGAGTGGGAAGGCGAATTAAGAGGGATTGTGGATAAAATGACGGACGAGGAGTGGGGTAATTTGGATGATAATTTGACACGGATGGAAGAACAAGAAGAGGGAATATTCTCCGAAATTAAAAAGCATAGTGATGATATTACTATTGGTAGTGAGATGACAAATAATAAAGGTAAAATAGTTGAAGTGATAGTGGTAGAAAATAAGACAGTGAATAGGCCTAATGATAAGGATGATAGTATAATGGGGGTGGAAAGTGGTGAAGAGACGGACCAAGTTAACAAGAATAAAGTCGATCAGGTGGCAAATAATGAGGTTAGTAACGATGATGGGAGTGAATCTGATTATAAGATGTATATCATGATGATGTGCAATGAGATAAAGAAATGTTTAGATGAAAGAAAGGAAATAATGGATAAGGGTTTTGATATGATGAATAAACATTTTGACGAGAGGGAGAAAAAGTGGGATAAATTATTGCGGAAACCCGAGAGATCAGTTAAAGGAGAATAAAGAAGTTCAATTAAAACAGGTAAGTGTTTGTGGTGGTAGTAATATGATGAAAATTAGTGAAGGAATAATTAACAAGGTGAGTAATAACGTAATTATAGTAATAAGGTAACAAGTGATAACAATGATATTAAAAATGGTGATGTAATTGAAAATGTGGTATCAGAGAGTGATACATTGAATAATGATAGTGGCGATGAGAGTTTAGTAGGAGTAGAAATTAGTGATGAGGTAGTAGTTGTTAATGAGAGTGAGAGAGAGCGTGAAGAGAGGTTAGGTGAATATGGAGGGCAAAGGGCAAATTTTCCCTGTAGTATAAGTGGAGTAAAGACTCCACATGTGTTTTATGAGGACAAAGGTTCCTCCAGAGGTTATGTGGGAGACATGGTGTCTCCAAAGGGTCCCTTAAGTTGTTGTAGTGATGTATCTGGTAAAGCCAGGAAGTATTTTAGTGATTTTATGGTGCCCTTTGCATGGAATAAGTTGGTTCAGGGGGGTAGTGACAGGTGTTATGATGATGAGAGATGTTTTGAGAGAGAGTTGTGTGCAGATAGGGAGATAGAATTATTTCAGTTAAAGAGAAATTATGAAGAGTTGATAGAGAGGTTAGAAGTGGAGAAGATAAACAATATGAAATGCTTACCTTATGAAATGACGATTGATGATTATTCTGATAATACTGTTGTAAATGATAAAAACTTACCTGATGTTGTGATGGATATAGTAAATGAATATGATGATACAAATGACATGGGAATAACAAATAATATTAAGGGAGACTGGACAAAATTAACTAATGTTGACAAGGTTGATGAAATAAAAAAAAGGGACAATCCTATAAATTATAATGGTACAATGAATGACATAGATTAATGTGTTATTACATTAATAATAAGAATGTGGTGTATGTGGATAAGAACGATTTGTGTTATAAATATATCAGATTATTATATGATGATGTAGGTTAAATAAAAAAATAAGTGAATGGACATTTTAAATATTTTAGTTTATGGTAATGACCTGGCTAAATTAGGAAATGAGGTGTGGTAAACAGAAAAAATAATGACGAAGAATTGTAAATAAACTGATAGTGAAATTAATTGTTTGTGTTGTAAAAGGTATTCTAGGTAAACAATGTGTGTATGTAGTAGAAATCAATTTAATAATAATAATAATATTTTGGCAGACTAAATAGATAATGAGAATAATTATGAAGGTGATAATAAATGAATTGAAATTGTTTTGGAGTAAGGTAATTAAAATATGTTGTGTTTTTAATAATTGATGGAATTAAAATAATTTGAGATGAAGCAACTGATTGATTTAAAATGCTGTATAAAGAGATTTTGATAATGAATTTAAATTATTTGTATGAGATTTAAACTTGATAATGAATAGTGAATGAATAAATGTAAAATGTATTTAGTTGTGGAATCATATGATTGTTATAATGTTTCAGAAGATACATGGAGTTATATACATTATTTGGTGGCGATCAATGTTTATATTTTTGTGTCTATGACAGTATATGAGTGATGTACTGTGAGTATGAAGTTTATAATACAAGTAAATAAAGTAAAATGTTGACATATGTCATTGCTATGATATCAAGGTTTTAAATTAAGTAATGAAATTAATTTGAGATAGTTATGAATTTTCAATGAGTAATAAAAGTTAGAATTTGGGTGATAAATATTTAAATAAGGCATTTGAATCAGTCAGAGTTAAGGTTAAATGGGTGTTAAACAGAATAAGATTTTTGGGAATAAAAGTAGTATAGCAAACCGAGTATTAATAGTGACACAGTAGCGATAGGGAGTATATGTAGAGTAATGAGAGGGATGTAATTGGAGAGTAATTAGCTGATGGTGGAATTTTGTAAGGGGGTGGTGTGATAAGGAGTCCTCAACGAAAAGCATTGTGGCGGGAGGTGAACCGTATGTGCATTGGCGGGGTTACCATGGGGAGACCAGGAACCAATAAGGGAATGAGCATAGGGAGGGAACACACATCATAAGTACAAAGGAGGTATAGGGTACTTTGTTATAAGGGTATAATGATTCGAAGTGAGTTAGAGTAGTAATTTAGTGGAGATAAATATTTTGAGGGAGCGGTGTCATACTATGTAAATCTGTTGGTAAGTGTTAGAGGCAGAAGGAGGTTGAGATTATATTTAATCACCCATTTGTAAATCGTATTATTATGAATAACTTAGAGTCACCCAAAATAATTGATAATGAAAATGTTAAAGAGAAAATCATAGGTAAAATGTAATAATAAATGAAACCAGTGAAAGATTTAATAGAATTTGAAAATAAAATAAAGCTGTAAGGTGTGTAATTTTGGTCAAACTTAAAGGTGAATTGTTTATTGTAAGCTAATAACAACAAGGTTAATTATGAGTGTTCTATGTTGTATTATGTTTGAATGTAAAAATTATAAACATGTGATGTATTTTACCTTGTATAATTTTTGAGATATATCTAGGGCAAAGGTCATTCACTTGACCCAGAGAGATCAGCTGATGACTGATGTTTGATATGTAGTATGTTTCCTACAATTGATTCGTAGATTTTGTTAATCAATACTGAAATAATTAAATCATAAATTTTGTTAGCAAAATGATTCTTTTTGGGAATCGAATTTTTTTTTGAAAAAAAAAAAATTGTTTTTTGCTTGAAGTATAGATTGTGTTTTTGTGTCCAGGATATATTGTTGATTATATGTTAATGTATTAACTGATTTATATGGTTCATAGTAGATGTGTTGTAAACAAATGTAATGATAAGGGAATTTATGATTTAATAAGGTCTTCAGTTTATTTTGTTTTTTATGAGTGTTAGTAGTTAGTGAAGAAGAATTGTAGATTCATGTAAAAGATTTTGGGATTTTGATGAAAATAATGGTAATATAAAATTTTGATATTGGACTTAGATTAATTTTGAACGGAATTTAAAGAATTTAATCTGATTTGTTGGATTCATTTTGAGTATGTGTACGCACCCAATACTTGCTAAAGGCAACCCAGTATGCATGTAAGGGGGAACATATCGGTTGAGGATCTGGTATGGTATAAGGCCAGTGTTTTGATTTTTGAGTGGAATGATAGAAGGTTAGGGGTACTAGGGTGAGTATCTGTCCGATTTTATGGTGTTGGGATCTTGAAAAGAGAAGTCCAGTAATCTCGTTCGGGTACAGCCATAGTCGCCTAGCTAGGGGGGTAGTTTACCCATGACATGTTTAGAAATTAACGGGGGGTTGTTGGCGCTATATCCTCACCGATCCTCTTAGGGTTTAGCAATGAGAGTTTTTATGCTCTTGGGCAGAAAACCTCTCATTGGGGGGGGGGGGGTATTGTAACGGTACAATTCTGAAGGGTCTATATTTTTTATTTAATCGAATAATTATTTGGGGCCAATCTGTTTGGGCACCCTTTATGGTCATTAAATCTGATTTGTGTAAGATTTCCGTATCTCTAGGTATGGAAGAGATAAAAACAATGGAATGCGGGGAGGTGCGTGCTCGTGTGCCACGGTTTATAATCTTGACACCAAAGTCACTGACGGAAGTGGACAAAACGTGGCTAATTGGCCGGCCACGTGAGTGCATCGGCCAATCAAAGCGCAAGCTGACGGAAGTGACTATTACCGACGCTTAGAGTAGTGTCAGGGAGTCAGCTAATAACATCTAAAAGTACCGGACGCGAGCAGTGGGTGCGTCCGCCGGCTGGGCACAGTTTTCACCTCGCCCGCACAAATTACATGGGAATGTAGGGCCAAGACAGTGTAACATAACAGATAAACCACGCAATAGTGTCGGCGCGCGGGACGACTAAAATTTAATCATGTATACCGACCGGTAGAAAAAGGAACAATTTAAACTCAAACAGTTCGGCAGTGATCAAAATTTAGTGAGGACGTAATTTGACGCAACAATGAAATAACAAGGAAAAGGTGCAACGTGTGTTCGGCAGGAAACCAATAACAGAGTAACTATATGCAAACTCACTACATTTAAATTATTTTAAATTAAAAGAGGTCTCTATAAATGGGTTGGTAAAAAACGGAATGAGTGTGTGTGTGAGCAAAAAGCTGGGTTGTCTTTAATTAATTAATTTGATAATATAATTTAGATATAAGTAGTAAAACCGGTTACATTTTGTTGTTGATTAAACGGGGCTTCACCTCAAGGTTGAATAGTTAATTTAAATGTTGGAGAATAGAGTGAGAAGTCATGATTGCAGTTGATTCAAAAGAGAAAGGAGAATAATGAAAAAGAAATAAAATAAGAGAGAGAACGAAGTAATTCAATTTGAATAAATGAGATTTGTTTTAACAGAATATAACCATGTGTTAGCTTAGTTATTTCGTCATTACCATTTCCTAGTGTTCTGTGCTGAAAAATTCATCTAACGTTTCCGGGGATCTTCTGAATTGGGGGGTAGTCAGATTGCAAAATTATCCTTTTTTTTTTTTTTTTTTTTTTTTTTTTTTTTTTTTTTTTTTTTAAGGAAGAGTGTAAAGGTTTCGATGTATAGCCTAAAACATCGTGGCGACTCTGGACTTCTGATTGGTGTTTTATAAAAAGGTAAGTAATCGAAAAAAGATCGCAGGTAAGGTTCTGGCAGTTTTTATTTTAATTATTTATTTCGATTTAGTTTGTTACTCAACAACAGAATTTAAGTTAATAAATTTATCTTAAAGAGAGAGAGAGAGAGAGAGGGGATAGACAGTGAGATTTCCCTCACAGTGTGAAGTTTTATGTAATTGCTAAAATTTCATATTTTTCTAAAATTTGTTCAGTTATATATAAGGTTTGTTCAGCAAATGGGGTCTAATTGTGGACAACGTCTGCACAAGTGACATGCTCTACTTTGGACACACACAGTTTGTTAGTCATGGATATTTTATTGCTGCTTTGTGTACATGGATGGTAGGATTAATCTCATTGAAAATCCCACCAAGTGTGTGATGTCTGTGCTGTGATACAGTTTTTGCACATGAAAAAATTAGGTGTAGCTGAAATGCGTCGCCAAATTACATAGGTTTGTAGTAAAAATGTGATAAGTGACAGTAAAATGCGGAAATGGTGTCAGTCGTTCTCTGACAGCCATCAAACATACACCACAAAGACTGTACTCGCTGACTTTCCCTTGTTACTGACAAGCTCACTGACAATGTGTTGACAACAAATTTTGGTGTTAACTGAGAACACAAAGGCATCTTACTTGTGGAATTCCTGGAAATCATTAACCAGTAAATTCTACAGGGTACTGTAAAATGATAAAAAAACAAATGTAAAATGTAAAGTAGGCTGGCAGTTCAGCCTATTGTCTTCTGATGTTGTCGTGCTTCACTGTAACACACGACTGCATAGCACCGTCACCACACATGTAACACTTCAGAAATTCAAATTTAATATTTTTGATCACCCCCATTATAGTCCAGACTTGGCATCAAGTGACTTTCATCTTTTTAATATAACGGACAAAATTTTTGATGTTCACAGGGAAGTTCATAAACAATGATAAACTCAAAAATGCTATGGATGGGTAGTTGAAAAACAGGTGGCAGACTTTTTGGAGGAATGGATAAAAAAAGCTTGTCCCTGTAAAAGTGCTTATATAATGGTGGCAACTACGGTATGTGAAAAATGAAGTATTGTTAGATATAATATACATTTGCAATAAAATATTTTTTCAGTTAAACGATTTTTCATGCACTACTGATCTACTTTCCAAATGACCCTCATATATCTAAATAATGACAAATAACACGTAGCCTTGTCTGCTTTATAGGAATTAGATTACAGCAGAGATGACAGTACATCTGTGGTAAATATGGCATGCACTATTTGTTTAGAGGAAAAAGAAACCAATATGTATCACCACATTGGCTGTACGTGTAGGCTGTGTGACGTATGCATTGTGGTAAGTTTTTCGTTATAAATTTATTTATGTATTTAGAAGAAAAACTAGTACTTATTTTAAATATTCTATATAATTATAAAATACATGTAATGTGGATGTTAATACAGAAAAAGTGTCAGCCATTATTGTCAGTTATATAACATTTGAAATTGAATGAAATTTCAAACTAATAAAATATCCTTGGTGCTTTTTAAGTGCGTATTGTATTTACTAAAATAAAAAGTGTATTGTAAAGAGGAGTGTAAGTACAGTTATTGATTATAAAATAGTAGTATCCATTTAATTAATAAGTTCGTCTGCTAAGTATACATAAACTGTCTTTAGACAATATAACAGGTTTTCTAATAAGAGCTGCTGAATATTGTCAACTGAAATATACCAGATGACAGCACCAGTGGTGTAACTAGGACCTGCTCCTGAAGCGGGACGGGGACAGATTTCCCAATTTTCCTCAGGACAAATGAGAAATTTAAGTTCCATTTAATATTTTATTTCTTAAATGTTTATAACCCTTATTTAACACACACAACTGGCTTAGAAGTAGGCGTACAGTAAGCAATTAGAATTTCACTGAAATTTTTATTAGTCTGGAGGGAGGGTTATCCCCGAATCCCTTCTCCGATAGTTATGCCACTGGTGGACAGCACTGTTCTCTGTATGTTTCATATTTGTCATCTGGTGGCTATTTAAATTTATACACAGTAGACCATTTGCACATCATTTAAACATATTACAGAGAACACGTTTTTCTGTTTCACACATTGTTAATACATTGTATCTGCTTACTTGCTCACGCGCAATCAGCCCACGCACTTACGTCATTCGTTGCAGTGCAGCTCGCGCTGGCCCGCTGCTGCGTTAGTTAGTTAAGACTCAGCTCTTCATCCATACACTACATTCTTCCATTTTTTGCTAGCCGCGGCAATGTAAAATTTTATTATGTAACTTCTCATACAGTTTATTCTCGCTTCTATACGTTATGTATTTCGGCAGTCTATGCCACACGTAATTGTATCTCGGCGATGTATCGCCACACGTAATTGCTTGGGCCTGCGCTTCTTTATAATGTCTCAATAAATGCTACTTAACTCAAATTTCATACAGGCCACTTATTCATTCAAACACATTCTGACTCCTATACCAGCAACCCTTAGATTGCAACACCAACTGTAGAAATTTTCGAGAGCGTTAAGCATTCATCATATGGTCCTCCGGGCCGCGGATATGATTCATTTTATGGATTTACAATCCACACACAATGTATTTCACGGATGTGACTCATTTCATGGACAATTCGTTTCATGGATCAGTTTATTAGGCAGGCCTATCAGCATTTTTTCTTCATAATTTAATTCAGCAATTCCTTAATTATCACTACAATTGGAGCTCGTATTGCACGACTTGGGGACATCATATTTCACCAACCGGAGCATTTGAAGCATCATTACAGCAGTTGAGCACCATCAGCACGTGGCATTCAGCATGTGGGAAAATCCAGAGCAGCCTATCTAGACAGGATTCGACCGCATTGGACATCACCTGACAGGCAGCGACCGTGTCTGCATCATCAATTCATGGGTACCTGACAGGACTACCAAGGTTTCGACAAGCTTTGATGCCTTCTAGAACATGCCGATAAGTACCATGTCAAGTGACTATAAACTCATGTTTCATATTAGTTTTCAATTTGCATGATTTGCATATTTTTCAATGTCATTAAAGTAAAGGAAGCAGTATTAAAAATAATAATATAATTTTTTAAATCAGTTTCATTTGAATATAAGCTTGTAATTTTTTTTGCGAACTCAACAAGCATTTTTTAATTGTAAGTCATACCTTTCAAATAGCATTCACATCATTAGTGATTATACTGCTATATTGTTTGTACTGCCTAGATCAGTATTTATTACCATATAGAACTAGTTTAAAATGTGTTAAGTAAGGGTTACCGTGTCGTTGCGTGACTTTATAATTTGGATTTCCTGCCTGGTCTTGCTCATCGCTTTGCATTCACTTGGCTTCTTTCGTATTATCATTTAAATTTTCTCTCATACCCAATCATGATGGATATGAAGGCGCTGATCAAGAAACGTGGCACGATCAAGGCCTCTATATCTCGCATAAACACATACGCAGACAATTTCGATCATGATATGCATGACCATCATGCACTAAAAATAAAGCTTCGCCACCTTATGGAGCTATCAGCCAAATATGATGAAATTCAAACACAAATTGAGTCTCAGGACTCTGACTTTACATCCGCGAGCGATAGGGTTCAGACCGAAGATGATTTATGCAGCATAGAAGGCAAGCTGCAAAATTTAATAGACCATGCCGAGGAGATGAGCAGGAAGGCAGCAAGTCAATCGGAAGTAGTCACATTCAGCACGCCTCCCATTCAGTTGCAACCGATTAAGCTACCCTGTTTCGCAGGTGATATAATTGAATGGCAACATTTTTACAATATGTTTTTGTAGTTAGTTCATGTCCGAACAGACCTGACTGGCATCCAAAAACTTCATTACTTGCACTTATCATTAAGGGATGAGGCGCTGAATGTCATAAAATCGCTCCCTATCACGCACAAAAATTACATGGTGGCCATTGACTTGTTAAAGGCCCGGTATGACAGTAAATCAGTAAATTGATTGTTACGACGTATCATGCGGCTAATGTCTTGGGCATGAGACACATGCAGCAGGAGTCCATGCTTAGCATTTCTAAATTTATAGATGAGCTCACCATTAATATAAATGCGCTGAACTCATTGAACCTACCAGTAAACACATTTGAACTTATTTTTGTGCATTTTCTTGCCCAAAAGCTTGACGAGCGTACGTGCAGATTGTGGAAGGAAACTTTAGGTGAAAAACAGCTTCCGATTTACGATAATTTTATTAGATTTCTAAATGCAAGACGTCAGCTGTTGCAAAACGTAAATGCTCCGACTGGTTCGTCTGGCAGCAGACAAGTTAGCGATAAGACTTCTTATCGCAAATCGGCTAAACGCGCGGAGTTCACTGGGTCACTCATACACACTCAAACAAACAATAAATTTTGTCAGCTGTGTCGTGGTAATCATAAATTGCTCGAATGCCCACAATTCATAGCTTTACAACCTACGCAACGTAGAGAGGTTTTAATAAGTAACAAACTCTGCCTGAATTGCACACGTTCGGGCCATGAAAGCTCGCGTTGCCCTTCTAAATTTTCCTGCAAGGCATGCTCGAAAAGGCACCACACCATGATCCACGCTTCAATAAATAACTCGACCAACAGGAGCAATAAGCAACGTTCCTTGAAGTTACAAACTGTATAAGATGCGGCGCGATAGGACCAAAAAAGTGTTGAGATCCGATCGAGTGGACCTAAAAAATGTTGATGTCGGCACGTGTGTACCAAAAAATGTTCTATTAGGAAGAATGATGTTTGCGGTGCTATTGTCAGGATGCAGAATAATGACGATAGTGGACTGTATAATACATTTATTAAGTTTCTGTTATACACTTAAATCATGGTGTTGAGATTGGCTAAGTCTGAACAGATTTTAATTTTAATAAACAGAGTCGTTAAGAACGCTACATGTTAGATGAGGCGCAAATGTGCGACACTCAGATTAAAATGTTAAGGCGTAAGGCCTAGACGAATGTCGTATGAATTGTTGTAAGACTTGAGGCGCGAGTACACGGCACTCAAGCTACATGAAAAAGAATTAGCAATGTATTGCCACTGTATTGCAAGTATGCAATATATGTTGTGCCCTAAGGCCTACAATGATTGTCTGACGACAAGAAAATGAATGATGACAGAACAAGCGAGCAAACGTAATGACGTCTGCCGCCAGCCGTAGCTCGGACAACTGTGTCATTTGTATAAACATAATAAGCAATTTCAGAAAATACAGATTAGCCAACCTATTAATGCGAAAATTACCACATTACTGTCCATAACTGCCCGCAAAAAATCAAAGGATTTTTTAATACATTTTAATAACTTATTGTAGAAAAATACAGAGTTCTTAATAATAAAGTCAATCTCAAGTGGTATTGAACCTTGAGTTTGAAATCTTAGATAACAGTTATGACATTAACTGTTTAGAGATAAGCTTGAGTGATGATAAGAGTTGAACAGGCCAAAGTCGGCTTGCAACCTGATTATACATGAGTATAAATGCAAGATTAGCAATGTATTGCCAATATATATTGTATGTATACAATATTAAACAATATAAGACATGAAAAATACATGGTTTGACAATGTTTAATGATGAATAATCGGCGACTCATCACATATAAATTGTAACATTTATGCAAGTCATAATGGTTATCTTGAACCAGATAAGGCCAGTAGACCTATACAATAGTATTGAATACAATGAACAAACAAAATTATTATAAAATTATACACGTAAAGACATAAATTTAGCATGACGCCTTATAGTTTGCACGATGCATGCTATACCTGATATTTCAGGAATATACAATAAATTGTTATGTAAAAACAAGCTATACATAGTTGAATGATTGCAAGCACAAAGTGTAATGATGTAACTTTAATTACTTTCTGGTATTTTGTATTATTCATACTGATACTCCCACTTACCTTGAATCTTCGATCTGGCCGGATCGCATAGCGGGGACGAACCCAATTCGTTCGACGAACTTGACAGTACATAAAACGAAATAAGGTTTTTGAAAGAATTTAACTCTCAATTTTTCTTGGAAGAGAAATTATTTTTTGTTTATTAATCACAAGTATTGAATTTATAAGTTTTCTCCAAAATAGGTTTTTACATGTTTTAAAGGTTGTGCAACTATTACGGCTTATTTCCTATACTTACTTCCTATTACTTACATACGTTAAGTTAGCCCAGCCTGCGCACTCACTACTCACATTCTTAAAGACCCCTTACTAATATAAAAAGCACCCCATTTTATGTGAAATTAATGAATATAATGCTTTATGTGTGGAACGTTACATGTGAGGCGTCCTCTTCCCCGACCACGCGGTGCGTCTTCCAAAGTCTTTCATTCTCCGTATTTTCACAAGTTTATCGTATTTAATCACGTTCAATATTCATTCATCGTCACTAGAGGCACTGTTATATATGCTTTTGTAAACTCACATAAGTATTTTGTCGGCCGACTTAAGAAAAAATATGTAAATTTTGCCCGGGCACAAAACTGATAGCTGCCACGCGCGGCTTGGTTGTTCGTTGACTGGGCAGAGCGTTACCAACATGCCTCCCTCCAAAAACTCAGACAGAGCGGAAGTTGCAATGTCTCATGATCGGATCTTCCGTCACTGTTCATTCAACACAGGTGTTTTTTGTGAGGTGACCGTGGACGATATTTGTGAAGCACGGTTGACGTCACTAAAAGTGGGTGGTCTTAGACTCTATTTCCTGAGGATCGGTAAGGAGACGATGAATAAATTTGTTCTCCAGACATCTTGGTTTTTGGGCTGAAGGCGTCATTCCGAGCTCGTACTTGTACTGCTCGTGGGCGCGCGGTCACACTTATGCACATTTCTGAGAATTTGAGGGTGGTACGAATTCCTTGCCGAGTTGCCCAACACAAATTGCGCCTTGCCTTTGTTTCAACACTGTTTCTTACCACGTGTTCTGTTACAATGGAATGGACGTTTGTACAATATAAAACTTTCATAATAATTTTTTATAAAATCCCGCAAAAAATGAAATAAATGAAATTACCCAATTCTCCCATAACTGTAAGAAATAAAGTGACCCAAATTTTGACACGTTACAATACCCCCTCAATGAGAATTCTGCTGTCCAAAACAGAAGAAATCTCATTGATAAACCCCGAAGAGGACCGGTGAGGAACTGGTGCCAACAACCCCCTCTTGTTCTTACTTCTCATGGGTACACGACCCCCCTGGTTTGGCAACTATGGACGCATCTGAACGAGCTCACTGGACTTCTCCGTAAGAGATCCCAACACCGAAAAATCGAACAGACAAGTACCACAGCACACCTCACCTTCTAACATGCTACCCCCCCAAAATCCTCAATCCCTGGCTTAGATTATGCCAGATCCTCCACCGATATGTTTCCCCTTTTATGCAAGCTGGGCTGCCTTTAGCAGATACTGGGCTCACACACATTCACATTACATATTATACATTGAAAAATTCTTTAAAATTTACTATTTCATCTAAGAAAAAAATTCAGATTTCAAAATAAAATATTTTATCAAAAAATTCTCTTCCTTATTTTTCTTTTCTTGTTATCATCAAAAAATTACACCAATGGAACACTTCTTAAAACATGTTCTTAAATCAAACAAAACATCCTTAGCCTAACAGGTGATTACCTAAAGTCTAACAGTACAATTCAATACAATAAATCAATAAAATAAACATAGTCAATACACAAACAATCAAATAATCAAAGCTACAAAATATTCACAAGCTGGCAGGCGCAAACTCATTTTTTTTTTTTTTTTTTAAGAAAAAAATATTTTTCAAAAAATGCAAAAATTCAAAAGAAAATTTAAATTTATTAAAATGTTTCCTTTACATATAAAATTATTTAGAATTTGTCTGAATTGACAAAATAAACAAATTAAATTGACTTCCTATTACACCAGCTTAGTGGGTGTATGACCTCACTGTCAGCTGATCGAAACTAGGTCAAGTTCAAAACCTTGACCTACATGTTATGTACCAGTTCTATCTGAGAATACATTTCACATCAGTAACAGTCTACCTTGAAACACAAAACATAATAAAACAAAACATTTAAAATAACAAAATATTAATAGAAATAATAAGCAAATTGACCTTTAAATTATTCAAAATAAACTTGACAACTTTACATTTACACATTCTATCAAAATATTGTCACTGGTTTCAATAAAAATATATTTTCATTATAAATCTCTGTCTCTATTCAACAATCTTATTCTACACTACTGTGGGTGATTTAAACTATTTATCACAATTTACTTTACTACTTGCTCTGTATAAATATATAATCTGTACCCCTCTGACTCTAACCTCTAACAACTGTAACTCACATGACACCCATCTCTATCAAAAACATCTCTCAAAACACTATCTAAACCCCAACTTATCATTAAACTCAATTCGCCACCTTCTCTCTATATATAAAAAAATACTCTCTAACCCTTTGTACATAGGATACGTGTTTCCCCCCCCAAAAAACTCATTTCCCTTATCTGGCCCCTGGATTCTACCTAAGGCGGCCCCGTCCCACTAAAATCGTTCCCAATCCCGTCCCAACTTATCATTTTGTTGCGGACTCCCACATTACACTACCCCCTACTACAAAATTGCCATCCCCAAAAAATCTCAATCTCATTACCTCACTTCAAATACAACAAAATAACATCATTAATTATACACATCAATATATCACTCAAAAACTCTACATATATTCTCCACATAACTACTGTGTCAACATCAATACTTCTCAAAATTCTATCACATATATTAACTCAAAACAACATTACATTATTTTCACTAAATATCACTATAATATTGACGACTCGGAACACAAAGTTTTTTATAAGTAAAAACGTAAAGTTTTACCTTACAGCCTAAACCGGCTTTCACCTATAGAAGGCTTCATCAGAGGCTGTCGTTAGTAGCGCTGCTCGTCTTGTTGTTGGCGACGAGAAAGTGTTTCGAAAGATTGAAGCTGTGTGTGTGTGGTGAGATGTGTTCGAATAATGCGTGCGATTTGAATTGTGTCTGTTCGTTTAGGATGTCGTTTTTATTTGTTTTTGTGTGTTTGTATATTTCTAATTGTTCTAGAGTGTCTAGTTTTCGGCCTTTTATGTGTACGTGTAGTATGTTCATGTTATTGTCGATGTTTTTATATGTGTGGTTTGCTTCAATGAGGTGGTTTGCGAAGGTAGATTCTGTAGTGGTGTGGAGTGCTTTTGTGTGTTCAATGTATCTCTGTTTGAAGCTACGTCCTGTCTGGCCTATGTAGAATTTACTGCAATTTGAACAATTTAGTTTATATACACCGGGTAGATCGAATTTGTTTTGTGCTTTGGGCATGCGTTTTGATAGTGTGTGTTCTGTTTTGTTAGTAGTTTTGTAAGCGATTCTGTATCCTGCTTTTTTGAATTTGTGGGCAATTTTTTCTGTTTGTTTGTTGATGTATGTTAGTGTTATGAATTTGTTGTTTCCTGTCTTTGTCTGTTGTTTGTTTTGTGTTTTGTGTAGGAGTTTACTGACTATTGTTCTGTCATAACCGTTAGATTCTGCTAGATATTTTATCGTGTTTAGTTCGTCTTTGTAGTCTATTTCATCTAAGGGGATGTTGTTAAGTCTATGTATCATGGTTCTAAAAGCAGCTAGTTTGTGTTGTATTGGGTGATTGGAGGTGTTGTGTATTAGTGTGTCAGTTGTAGTTGGTTTTCTGTATATACTGAATTTGTGCCTGTGTTCTAGTTTTGTGATGGAGAGGTCTAAGAAGTTTATGGTATTGTTGTGTTCGTATTCGGCAGTGAAGGTAAGTGAAGGTGAACATTATCACAAAACAAAACTACTTTACTTATAACAATAAATACTACACACAGAACGATGGCCTACCAATGGGCTCCCCCATATCCAGCATTCTAGCAGAAGTCTTCCTCCAACACTTAGAAAAAACAAAAATACTCACAAACAATGACAGACACTCACATAAAATACTATATTGGCACAGATACGTTGATGACATTCTAATACTATACAGGGGAAACAAAAGACAATGTGAACAGTTACTAACGCACATAAACAAAATACATAAAAACATAACCTTCACTGCCGAATACGAACACAACAATACCATAAACTTCTTAGACCTCTCCATCACAAAACTAGAACACAGGCACAAATTCAGTATATACAGAAAACCAACTACAACTGACACACTAATACACAACACCTCCAATCACCCAATACAACACAAACTAGCTGCTTTTAGAACCATGATACATAGACTTAACAACATCCCCTTAGATGAAATAGACTACAAAGACGAACTAAACACGATAAAATATCTAGCAGAATCTAACGGTTATGACAGAACAATAGTCAGTAAACTCCTACACAAAACACAAAACAAACAACAGACAAAGACAGAAAACAACAAGTTCATAACACTAACATACATCAACAAACAAACAGAAAAAATTGCCCACAAATTCAAAAAAGCAGGATACAGAATCGCTTACAAAACTACTAACAAAACAGAACACACACTATCAAAACGCATGCCCAAAGCACAAAACAAATTCGATCTACCCGGTGTATATAAACTAAATTGTTCAAATTGCAGTAAATTCTACATAGGCCAGACAGGACGTAGCTTCAAACAGAGATACATTGAACACACAAAAGCACTCCACGCCACTACAGAATCTACCTTCGCAAACCACCTCATTGAAGCAAACCACACATATAAAAACATCGACAATAACATGAACATACTACACGTACACACAAAAGGCCGAAAACTAGACACTCTAGAACAATTAGAAATATACAAACACACAAAAACAAATAAAAACGACATCCTAAACGAACAGACACAATTCAAATCGCACGCATTATTCGAACACATCTCACCACACACACACAGCTTCAATCTTTCGAAACACTTTCTCGTCGCCAACAACAAGACGAGCAGCGCTACTAACGACAGCCTCTGATGAAGCCTTCTATAGGTGAAAGCCGGTTTAGGCTGTAAGGTAAAACTTTACGTTTTTACTTATAAAAAACTTTGTGTTCCGAGTCCTCAATATTATAGTGATATTTAGTTAAGTAACGGACACGTCATGGACAACGAAATCCAAGAATTATTTTCACCTCTACTATTTCTTTAACTTTGACTTCAACTTGGACAGATCTACTTGTCCCACAAAATATTTATCACCCAAAACTATCTCTTGTTAACTTGCATAAATTATTACTTTACTTCTCACTTTATCAAATTATTTTTATCGTTACTTTAAAACATCTGTAATACATTAAAACATTACATTGAACATTGATTACTTGGAACATTTATAAACCATTTTACCAGTGACATGTTATTGCTGATCAGCTGATCTTACTAACACAATGAAAACACATCTCAAAATTGAACAAATTACATGAAATATACATTTATCAATACTCACTTCTAAACTCCTTGTTTCCCCTTTTTCTGATTCTGATACTTTATGTTGACCGCCTGCCAGACGGTTTAATTATTTATTTAGGTTCAAAAATACACACATATTTTTATCAATACCTATATCTAACGTACAACAGTAAAATAATACACTTAATTTTATGGAATGAAACCTTATATTGAATGTCTGAGTGTATAGTTATTTAAATATTTAAATAGAACACAAGCACTTTCCTTGGATCAAAATTTGAATTAGCAAACTTTTTATGTTGTAAAATTTAAATGCGTGACTCACCTGAGCCACCTCCCATCCACACACTCTGTTGCAAATTATGGAGGACGGTATCGCCCTTTCGCTTCTGCAAAGACGGCATATTTTGGAGTAGGATGACCTCTCCGTGTCTTTCCTTCCGCTATTATATTTTAAAAGGTTCAGATATCAACATACCTTTGTTATATAGTTACATGCCCTTAATGCGGGTCTACCACCTGGCTTTGCTGCCCCCACGTGGGCAGAGTGGTAGCCGCTGTTCCATAGTACCTGGATTTCCCCTAATTGTCACCCCCCATTTAATTTCTACTATATACCAATCTCAAGTCAGCTATGGTCAAGGGACTTGATATGACCATAGCTAACCGCTAGCCAAATCCACGATTAGTGCTGGTAAGGCAGTAATCGCCCGAAAAGTCGGGGAAATCTAACTTGCATTTCAATGCCTGTTACACTCATCATTGATATGTGCGACATGATCGTCTATCAGTGTGCAAATCAAATTTGCACTAAAAAGGTGTGCCGCACATTTTCGCCATTTTCGCCTCTGATGGAGGTAACACTGTTACCCCCAACCCATTTCGCTATCTACGAGAGCACAGGCCACCCCCGCAATAGCAACTTAATAACTAACTAAGAAATCAAATGTACAACATTATAGTATGAGACCTTCATTCATCACTAATCCTTTAACTCACTTACATCATTCATAATTTTCTACCATTGGACTTTCTTAAAATTTTCAAAATTTATTATTAATAATTAGTATATATCATTTTTCAGTTATTATTAAAATTTTTAATTATTATTTTTATTGAACACAATTATTTCAAATAATCTCACTATTGAATTAAAATCTTAGTTACCTGTAAACATTTTTATTATACATGATTCATATTGTAAAAGTTCTATACTTACAGTCCATTTACATTGATATACACAAAACATATCCACTATACCACAATACTTTCACCTCACCTCTGAAACATTTAACACAAATATCAGTTTACATCAAACAATTTAGCCATCTATTACTAAATTCCAAATCTCGTAAAATAAATTGAATTCATTTAAAGAATTTAATTAATTAACATTTAAATAATCAATCAAAATATTTAACATGTATCAAATTGTTTTAATTAAATTAATTATTAACAATACAAAATTCATTACCATCAACAACTATTATTATTCAATTACTGTTTTCAAAATTAATTCTGATACGTATTAAATTGCAAAATATTAATATTATTATTATCACTTACCTACATACATACATTGTTTAGCTGACCTTCTACAATACACATAAATAAATTACCTACAATTATTTACAAACTTTAGTTAATAACTGTTCAGTTTTCCGCACTTCATTGTCCACATCTGCCATGTCAGAACCATAAAACACAATGTTTATCACTGTCTTTTATTGTTTTATAGTTTAGCCTCCATCGTCCCAAATAAGTCTTGGTTTTACATAACATCGTTCAATTTTATTACCACACAAATGACTGTTTTGTGTGTTGTAACCATACAAACTAAATTCATTCATCTTACCCAAATACTCATTAAACCAGTCAACGTTAGGTATTTTTGTTAAGTCTCCATCATTAAATTCATTCACTGTCGGGTTAATTACTTTTATCAAATCATTATAGTCATTATTCAAATATATTTCTAAACTTTCTTTCCATTCATCATACTCTCTATTCAAATCATACACTTCTGTTTCTTTATTAACATACAATTCTCTGTTTACCTCTCTCTCCTCATAACCCCAAATCACACTCTCAAAAGTATTACAGACAGAGGGTACAAATTCAATTAAACCTTTCCTGACTTCTCCAGGAAAAACAAAAAACTTCAAAAAACAATTATTTGTAGCACACTTGTCTACACAATAGATACGTGAAGGTCTTCCTTCACCCCCCATTCTACCTCGTAAAAAATTTACCCTCTGTTTCATACCCATAATATAACTCTCTTTCCACTCTCTCTCTAACTCATTAACACACATTAACATCTCATAATCACCTTCTACAAACTCATCAGTACTCTCAGATATTACATTTTCAATTACATTATTATTCTCATTATTTTCAACAACATCATTATTATTTATTAATTCTTTATCTAATACAACATTGCCATTACAACTTTCGTTTGTATTACTCATACTCTGTTCTACTTTATTCAAATTATTTCTTATCATTTCATTAGTATTTTCAAGACATTTATTTTTTTCTTGTATATCATTTATTAAACCATCAAATTTTATGCTAATACTCTGCTGCAACTGAATATTCTGTTCTTTAATTTCATTAAAAATAATATCATTTTTAATATTCTGCTGTTCGCATTTTATTTTCTGTTCTTTGAAATCATTAGTTAATTGATCTAATTTACAGTCCATCTTTTCAAATTTACAGTCCATCTTTCGTAAAAAACTCATTATGTCCATTTCATCGGCTTGTTTGTTTTTGTTGGTTGAAACTGGGGTTAACTGAATCCCAGAGTCAACATCTGTTTCGCTTAGTTGTGTTTGAGCTGCAATCGGAGTGGAGTGAACGATTACATTACTGCCGACAGCTGTTTCTGTAACAGCGCTCGGCCCCCCCTCAGCATACCACTTTCATCCAGCGATTGCGACTCAAGGTCACTTTCACTCATAACTGAATCTATTACACTACTTTTTTCTATAATCTCAGAGATTTTTACTTGATCTATTTTTTCTTACGTAACAACTACCAATGCTTACTCTCTTTTCAAAACTGATATTTTAACATATACAAAATCACCCTTTTACCATAATTACGTAAGTTTACATCACTACAATTTCGCTTTCGTAACCGTACTTCGTTATGCACTGTCAAATGTAAGCCGGTGTAATACAACCCTTTTTTGTTATATTACATCCTGGTCATGCTGCACCAATTGTAACTTTAATTACTTTCTGGTATTTTGTATTATTCATACTGATACTCCCACTTACCTTGAATCTTCGATCTGGCCGGATCGCATAGCGGGGACGAACCCAATTCGTTCGACGAACTTGACAGTACATAAAACGAAATAAGGTTTTTGAAAGAATTTAACTCTCAATTTTTCTTGGAAGAGAAATTATTTTTTGTTTATTAATCACAAGTATTGAATTTATAAGTTTTCTCCAAAATAGGTTTTTACATGTTTTAAAGGTTGTGCAACTATTACGGCTTATTTCCTATACTTACTTCCTATTACTTACATACGTTAAGTTAGCCCAGCCTGCGCACTCACTACTCACATTCTTAAAGACCCCTTACTAATATAAAAAGCACCCCATTTTATGTGAAATTAATGAATATAATGCTTTATGTGTGGAACGTTACATGTGAGGCGTCCTCTTCCCCGACCATGCGGTGCGTCTTCCAAAGTCTTTCATTCTCCGTATTTTCACAAGTTTATCGTATTTAATCACGTTCAATATTCATTCATCGTCACTAGAGGCACTGTTATATATGCTTTTGTAAACTCACATAAGTATTTTGTCGGCCGACTTAAGAAAAAATATGTAAATTTTGCCCGGGCACAAAACTGATAGCTGCCACGCGCGGCTTGGTTGTTCGTTGACTGGGCAGAGCGTTACCAACATGCCTCCCTCCAAAAACTCAGACAGAGCGGAAGTTGCAATGTCTCATGATCGGATCTTCCGTCACTGTTCATTCAACACAGGTGTTTTTTTGTGAGGTGACCGTGGACGATATTTGTGAAGCACGGTTGACGTCACTAAAAGTGGGTGGTCTTAGACTCTATTTCCTGAGGATCGGTAAGGAGACGATGAATAAATTTGTTCTCCAGACATCTTGGTTTTTGGGCTGAAGGCGTCATTCCGAGCTCGTACTTGTACTGCTCGTGGGCGCGCGGTCACACTTATGCACATTTCTGAGAATTTGAGGGTGGTACGAATTCCTTGCCGAGTTGCCCAACACAAATTGCGCCTTGCCTTTGTTTCAACACTGTTTCTTACCACGTGTTCTGTTACAATGGAATGGACGTTTGTACAATATAAAACTTTCATAATAATTTTTTATAAAATCCCGCAAAAAATGAAATAAATGAAATTACCCAATTCTCCCATAACTGTAAGAAATAAAGTGACCCAAATTTTGACACGTTACAATACCCCCTCAATGAGAATTCTGCTGTCCAAAACAGAAGAAATCTCATTGATAAACCCCGAAGAGGACCGGTGAGGAACTGGTGCCAACAACCCCCTCTTGTTCTTACTTCTCATGGGTACACGACCCCCCTGGTTTGGCAACTATGGACGCATCTGAACGAGCTCACTGGACTTCTCCGTAAGAGATCCCAACACCGAAAAATCGAACAGACAAGTACCACAGCACACCTCACCTTCTAACATGCTACCCCCCCAAAATCCTCAATCCCTGGCTTAGATTATGCCAGATCCTCCACCGATATGTTTCCCCTTTTATGCAAGCTGGGCTGCCTTTAGCAGATACTGGGCTCACACACATTCACATTACATATTATACATTGAAAAATTCTTTAAAATTTACTATTTCATCTAAGAAAAAAATTCAGATTTCAAAATAAAATATTTTATCAAAAAATTCTCTTCCTTATTTTTCTTTTCTTGTTATCATCAAAAAATTACACCAATGGAACACTTCTTAAAACATGTTCTTAAATCAAACAAAACATCCTTAGCCTAACAGGTGATTACCTAAAGTCTAACAGTACAATTCAATACAATAAATCAATAAAATAAACATAGTCAATACACAAACAATCAAATAATCAAAGCTACAAAATATTCACAAGCTGGCAGGCGCAAACTCATTTTTTTTTTTTTTTTTAAGAAAAAAATATTTTTCAAAAAATGCAAAAATTCAAAAGAAAATTTAAATTTATTAAAATGTTTCCTTTACATATAAAATTATTTAGAATTTGTCTGAATTGACAAAATAAACAAATTAAATTGACTTCCTATTACACCAGCTTAGTGGGTGTATGACCTCACTGTCAGCTGATCGAAACTAGGTCAAGTTCATAACCTTGACCCTAAGGCCTACAATGATTGTCTGACGACAAGAAAATGAATGATGACAGAACAAGCGAGCAAACGTAATGACGTCTGCCGCCAGCCGTAGCTCGGACAACTGTGTCATTTGTATAAACATAATAAGCAATTTCAGAAAATACAGATTAGCCAACCTATTAATGCGAAAATTACCACATTACTGTCCATAACTGCCCGCAAAAAATCAAAGGATTTTTTAATACATTTTAATAACTTATTGTAGAAAAATACAGAGTTCTTAATAATAAAGTCAATCTCAAGTGGTATTGAACCTTGAGTTTGAAATCTTAGATAACAGTTATGACATTAACTGTTTAGAGATAAGCTTGAGTGATGATAAGAGTTGAACAGGCCAAAGTCGGCTTGCAACCTGATTATACATGAGTATAAATGCAAGATTAGCAATGTATTGCCAATATATATTGTATGTATACAATATTAAACAATATAAGACATGAAAAATACATGGTTTGACAATGTTTAATGATGAATAATCGGCGACTCATCACATATAAATTGTAACATTTATGCAAGTCATAATGGTTATCTTGAACCAGATAAGGCCAGTAGACCTATACAATAGTATTGAATACAATGAACAAACAAAATTATTATAAAATTATACACGTAAAGACATAAATTTAGCATGACGCCTTATAGTTTGCACGATGCATGCTATACCTGATATTTCAGGAATATACAATAAATTGTTATGTAAAAACAAGCTATACATAGTTGAATGATTGCAAGCACAAAGTGTAATGATGTAACTTTAATTACTTTCTGGTATTTTGTATTATTCATACTGATACTCCCACTTACCTTGAATCTTCGATCTGGCCGGATCGCATAGCGGGGACGAACCCAATTCGTTCGACGAACTTGACAGTACATAAAACGAAATAAGGTTTTTGAAAGAATTTAACTCTCAATTTTTCTTGGAAGAGAAATTATTTTTTGTTTATTAATCACAAGTATTGAATTTATAAGTTTTCTCCAAAATAGGTTTTTACATGTTTTAAAGGTTGTGCAACTATTACGGCTTATTTCCTATACTTACTTCCTATTACTTACATACGTTAAGTTAGCCCAGCCTGCGCACTCACTACTCACATTCTTAAAGACCCCTTACTAATATAAAAAGCACCCCATTTTATGTGAAATTAATGAATATAATGCTTTATGTGTGGAACGTTACATGTGAGGCGTCCTCTTCCCCGACCACGCGGTGCGTCTTCCAAAGTCTTTCATTCTCCGTATTTTCACAAGTTTATCGTATTTAATCACGTTCAATATTCATTCATCGTCACTAGAGGCACTGTTATATATGCTTTTGTAAACTCACATAAGTATTTTGTCGGCCGACTTAAGAAAAAATATGTAAATTTTGCCCGGGCACAAAACTGATAGCTGCCACGCGCGGCTTGGTTGTTCGTTGACTGGGCAGAGCGTTACCAACATGCCTCCCTCCAAAAACTCAGACAGAGCGGAAGTTGCAATGTCTCATGATCGGATCTTCCGTCACTGTTCATTCAACACAGGTGTTTTTTGTGAGGTGACCGTGGACGATATTTGTGAAGCACGGTTGACGTCACTAAAAGTGGGTGGTCTTAGACTCTATTTCCTGAGGATCGGTAAGGAGACGATGAATAAATTTGTTCTCCAGACATCTTGGTTTTTGGGCTGAAGGCGTCATTCCGAGCTCGTACTTGTACTGCTCGTGGGCGCGCGGTCACACTTATGCACATTTCTGAGAATTTGAGGGTGGTACGAATTCCTTGCCGAGTTGCCCAACACAAATTGCGCCTTGCCTTTGTTTCAACACTGTTTCTTACCACGTGTTCTGTTACAATGGAATGGACGTTTGTACAATATAAAACTTTCATAATAATTTTTTATAAAATCCCGCAAAAAATGAAATAAATGAAATTACCCAATTCTCCCATAACTGTAAGAAATAAAGTGACCCAAATTTTGACACGTTACAATACCCCCTCAATGAGAATTCTGCTGTCCAAAACAGAAGAAATCTCATTGATAAACCCCGAAGAGGACCGGTGAGGAACTGGTGCCAACAACCCCCTCTTGTTCTTACTTCTCATGGGTACACGACCCCCCTGGTTTGGCAACTATGGACGCATCTGAACGAGCTCACTGGACTTCTCCGTAAGAGATCCCAACACCGAAAAATCGAACAGACAAGTACCACAGCACACCTCACCTTCTAACATGCTACCCCCCCAAAATCCTCAATCCCTGGCTTAGATTATGCCAGATCCTCCACCGATATGTTTCCCCTTTTATGCAAGCTGGGCTGCCTTTAGCAGATACTGGGCTCACACACATTCACATTACATATTATACATTGAAAAATTCTTTAAAATTTACTATTTCATCTAAGAAAAAAATTCAGATTTCAAAATAAAATATTTTATCAAAAAATTCTCTTCCTTATTTTTCTTTTCTTGTTATCATCAAAAAATTACACCAATGGAACACTTCTTAAAACATGTTCTTAAATCAAACAAAACATCCTTAGCCTAACAGGTGATTACCTAAAGTCTAACAGTACAATTCAATACAATAAATCAATAAAATAAACATAGTCAATACACAAACAATCAAATAATCAAAGCTACAAAATATTCACAAGCTGGCAGGCGCAAACTCATTTTTTTTTTTTTTTTTTAAGAAAAAAATATTTTTCAAAAAATGCAAAAATTCAAAAGAAAATTTAAATTTATTAAAATGTTTCCTTTACATATAAAATTATTTAGAATTTGTCTGAATTGACAAAATAAACAAATTAAATTGACTTCCTATTACACCAGCTTAGTGGGTGTATGACCTCACTGTCAGCTGATCGAAACTAGGTCAAGTTCAAAACCTTGACCTACATGTTATGTACCAGTTCTATCTGAGAATACATTTCACATCAGTAACAGTCTACCTTGAAACACAAAACATAATAAAACAAAACATTTAAAATAACAAAATATTAATAGAAATAATAAGCAAATTGACCTTTAAATTATTCAAAATAAACTTGACAACTTTACATTTACACATTCTATCAAAATATTGTCACTGGTTTCAATAAAAATATATTTTCATTATAAATCTCTGTCTCTATTCAACAATCTTATTCTACACTACTGTGGGTGATTTAAACTATTTATCACAATTTACTTTACTACTTGCTCTGTATACATATATAATCTGTACCCCTCTGACTCTAACCTCTAACAACTGTAACTCACATGACACCCATCTCTATCAAAAACATCTCTCAAAACACTATCTAAACCCCAACTTATCATTAAACTCAATTCGCCACCTTCTCTCTATATATAAAAAAATACTCTCTAACCCTTTGTACATAGGATACGTGTTTCCCCCCCCAAAAAACTCATTTCCCTTATCTGGCCCCTGGATTCTACCTAAGGCGGCCCCGTCCCACTAAAATCGTTCCCAATCCCGTCCCAACTTATCATTTTGTTGCGGACTCCCACATTACACTACCCCCTACTACAAAATTGCCATCCCCAAAAAATCTCAATCTCATTACCTCACTTCAAATACAACAAAATAACATCATTAATTATACACATCAATATATCACTCAAAAACTCTACATATATTCTCCACATAACTACTGTGTCAACATCAATACTTCTCAAAATTCTATCACATATATTAACTCAAAACAACATTACATTATTTTCACTAAATATCACTATAATATTGACGACTCGGAACACAAAGTTTTTTATAAGTAAAAACGTAAAGTTTTACCTTACAGCCTAAACCGGCTTTCACCTATAGAAGGCTTCATCAGAGGCTGTCGTTAGTAGCGCTGCTCGTCTTGTTGTTGGCGACGAGAAAGTGTTTCGAAAGATTGAAGCTGTGTGTGTGTGGTGAGATGTGTTCGAATAATGCGTGCGATTTGAATTGTGTCTGTTCGTTTAGGATGTCGTTTTTATTTGTTTTTGTGTGTTTGTATATTTCTAATTGTTCTAGAGTGTCTAGTTTTCGGCCTTTTATGTGTACGTGTAGTATGTTCATGTTATTGTCGATGTTTTTATATGTGTGGTTTGCTTCAATGAGGTGGTTTGCGAAGGTAGATTCTGTAGTGGTGTGGAGTGCTTTTGTGTGTTCAATGTATCTCTGTTTGAAGCTACGTCCTGTCTGGCCTATGTAGAATTTACTGCAATTTGAACAATTTAGTTTATATACACCGGGTAGATCGAATTTGTTTTGTGCTTTGGGCATGCGTTTTGATAGTGTGTGTTCTGTTTTGTTAGTAGTTTTGTAAGCGATTCTGTATCCTGCTTTTTTGAATTTGTGGGCAATTTTTTCTGTTTGTTTGTTGATGTATGTTAGTGTTATGAATTTGTTGTTTCCTGTCTTTGTCTGTTGTTTGTTTTGTGTTTTGTGTAGGAGTTTACTGACTATTGTTCTGTCATAACCGTTAGATTCTGCTAGATATTTTATCGTGTTTAGTTCGTCTTTGTAGTCTATTTCATCTAAGGGGATGTTGTTAAGTCTATGTATCATGGTTCTAAAAGCAGCTAGTTTGTGTTGTATTGGGTGATTGGAGGTGTTGTGTATTAGTGTGTCAGTTGTAGTTGGTTTTCTGTATATACTGAATTTGTGCCTGTGTTCTAGTTTTGTGATGGAGAGGTCTAAGAAGTTTATGGTATTGTTGTGTTCGTATTCGGCAGTGAAGGTAAGTGAAGGTGAACATTATCACAAAACAAAACTACTTTACTTATAACAATAAATACTACACACAGAACGATGGCCTACCAATGGGCTCCCCCATATCCAGCATTCTAGCAGAAGTCTTCCTCCAACACTTAGAAAAAACAAAAATACTCACAAACAATGACAGACACTCACATAAAATACTATATTGGCACAGATACGTTGATGACATTCTAATACTATACAGGGGAAACAAAAGACAATGTGAACAGTTACTAACGCACATAAACAAAATACATAAAAACATAACCTTCACTGCCGAATACGAACACAACAATACCATAAACTTCTTAGACCTCTCCATCACAAAACTAGAACACAGGCACAAATTCAGTATATACAGAAAACCAACTACAACTGACACACTAATACACAACACCTCCAATCACCCAATACAACACAAACTAGCTGCTTTTAGAACCATGATACATAGACTTAACAACATCCCCTTAGATGAAATAGACTACAAAGACGAACTAAACACGATAAAATATCTAGCAGAATCTAACGGTTATGACAGAACAATAGTCAGTAAACTCCTACACAAAACACAAAACAAACAACAGACAAAGACAGAAAACAACAAGTTCATAACACTAACATACATCAACAAACAAACAGAAAAAATTGCCCACAAATTCAAAAAAGCAGGATACAGAATCGCTTACAAAACTACTAACAAAACAGAACACACACTATCAAAACGCATGCCCAAAGCACAAAACAAATTCGATCTACCCGGTGTATATAAACTAAATTGTTCAAATTGCAGTAAATTCTACATAGGCCAGACAGGACGTAGCTTCAAACAGAGATACATTGAACACACAAAAGCACTCCACGCCACTACAGAATCTACCTTCGCAAACCACCTCATTGAAGCAAACCACACATATAAAAACATCGACAATAACATGAACATACTACACGTACACACAAAAGGCCGAAAACTAGACACTCTAGAACAATTAGAAATATACAAACACACAAAAACAAATAAAAACGACATCCTAAACGAACAGACACAATTCAAATCGCACGCATTATTCGAACACATCTCACCACACACACACAGCTTCAATCTTTCGAAACACTTTCTCGTCGCCAACAACAAGACGAGCAGCGCTACTAACGACAGCCTCTGATGAAGCCTTCTATAGGTGAAAGCCGGTTTAGGCTGTAAGGTAAAACTTTACGTTTTTACTTATAAAAAACTTTGTGTTCCGAGTCCTCAATATTATAGTGATATTTAGTTAAGTAACGGACACGTCATGGACAACGAAATCCAAGAATTATTTTCACCTCTACTATTTCTTTAACTTTGACTTCAACTTGGACAGATCTACTTGTCCCACAAAATATTTATCACCCAAAACTATCTCTTGTTAACTTGCATAAATTATTACTTTACTTCTCACTTTATCAAATTATTTTTATCGTTACTTTAAAACATCTGTAATACATTAAAACATTACATTGAACATTGATTACTTGGAACATTTATAAACCATTTTACCAGTGACATGTTATTGCTGATCAGCTGATCTTACTAACACAATGAAAACACATCTCAAAATTGAACAAATTACATGAAATATACATTTATCAATACTCACTTCTAAACTCCTTGTTTCCCCTTTTTCTGATTCTGATACTTTATGTTGACCGCCTGCCAGACGGTTTAATTATTTATTTAGGTTCAAAAATACACACATATTTTTATCAATACCTATATCTAACGTACAACAGTAAAATAATACACTTAATTTTATGGAATGAAACCTTATATTGAATGTCTGAGTGTATAGTTATTTAAATATTTAAATAGAACACAAGCACTTTCCTTGGATCAAAATTTGAATTAGCAAACTTTTTATGTTGTAAAATTTAAATGCGTGACTCACCTGAGCCACCTCCCATCCACACACTCTGTTGCAAATTATGGAGGACGGTATCGCCCTTTCGCTTCTGCAAAGACGGCATATTTTGGAGTAGGATGACCTCTCCGTGTCTTTCCTTCCGCTATTATATTTTAAAAGGTTCAGATATCAACATACCTTTGTTATATAGTTACATGCCCTTAATGCGGGTCTACCACCTGGCTTTGCTGCCCCCACGTGGGCAGAGTGGTAGCCGCTGTTCCATAGTACCTGGATTTCCCCTAATTGTCACCCCCCATTTAATTTCTACTATATACCAATCTCAAGTCAGCTATGGTCAAGGGACTTGATATGACCATAGCTAACCGCTAGCCAAATCCACGATTAGTGCTGGTAAGGCAGTAATCGCCCGAAAAGTCGGGGAAATCTAACTTGCATTTCAATGCCTGTTACACTCATCATTGATATGTGCGACATGATCGTCTATCAGTGTGCAAATCAAATTTGCACTAAAAAGGTGTGCCGCACATTTTCGCCATTTTCGCCTCTGATGGAGGTAACACTGTTACCCCCAACCCATTTCGCTATCTACGAGAGCACAGGCCACCCCCGCAATAGCAACTTAATAACTAACTAAGAAATCAAATGTACAACATTATAGTATGAGACCTTCATTCATCACTAATCCTTTAACTCACTTACATCATTCATAATTTTCTACCATTGGACTTTCTTAAAATTTTCAAAATTTATTATTAATAATTAGTATATATCATTTTTCAGTTATTATTAAAATTTTTAATTATTATTTTTATTGAACACAATTATTTCAAATAATCTCACTATTGAATTAAAATCTTAGTTACCTGTAAACATTTTTATTATACATGATTCATATTGTAAAAGTTCTATACTTACAGTCCATTTACATTGATATACACAAAACATATCCACTATACCACAATACTTTCACCTCACCTCTGAAACATTTAACACAAATATCAGTTTACATCAAACAATTTAGCCATCTATTACTAAATTCCAAATCTCGTAAAATAAATTGAATTCATTTAAAGAATTTAATTAATTAACATTTAAATAATCAATCAAAATATTTAACATGTATCAAATTGTTTTAATTAAATTAATTATTAACAATACAAAATTCATTACCATCAACAACTATTATTATTCAATTACTGTTTTCAAAATTAATTCTGATACGTATTAAATTGCAAAATATTAATATTATTATTATCACTTACCTACATACATACATTGTTTAGCTGACCTTCTACAATACACATAAATAAATTACCTACAATTATTTACAAACTTTAGTTAATAACTGTTCAGTTTTCCGCACTTCATTGTCCACATCTGCCATGTCAGAACCATAAAACACAATGTTTATCACTGTCTTTTATTGTTTTATAGTTTAGCCTCCATCGTCCCAAATAAGTCTTGGTTTTACATAACATCGTTCAATTTTATTACCACACAAATGACTGTTTTGTGTGTTGTAACCATACAAACTAAATTCATTCATCTTACCCAAATACTCATTAAACCAGTCAACGTTAGGTATTTTTGTTAAGTCTCCATCATTAAATTCATTCACTGTCGGGTTAATTACTTTTATCAAATCATTATAGTCATTATTATTCAAATATATTTCTAAACTTTCTTTCCATTCATCATACTCTCTATTCAAATCATACACTTCTGTTTCTTTATTAACATACAATTCTCTGTTTACCTCTCTCTCCTCATAACCCCAAATCACACTCTCAAAAGTATTACAGACAGAGGGTACAAATTCAATTAAACCTTTCCTGACTTCTCCAGGAAAAACAAAAAACTTCAAAAAACAATTATTTGTAGCACACTTGTCTACACAATAGATACGTGAAGGTCTTCCTTCACCCCCCATTCTACCTCGTAAAAAATTTACCCTCTGTTTCATACCCATAATATAACTCTCTTTCCACTCTCTCTCTAACTCATTAACACACATTAACATCTCATAATCACCTTCTACAAACTCATCAGTACTCTCAGATATTACATTTTCAATTACATTATTATTCTCATTATTTTCAACAACATCATTATTATTTATTAATTCTTTATCTAATACAACATTGCCATTACAACTTTCGTTTGTATTACTCATACTCTGTTCTACTTTATTCAAATTATTTCTTATCATTTCATTAGTATTTTCAAGACATTTATTTTTTTCTTGTATATCATTTATTAAACCATCAAATTTTATGCTAATACTCTGCTGCAACTGAATATTCTGTTCTTTAATTTCATTAAAAATAATATCATTTTTAATATTCTGCTGTTCGCATTTTATTTTCTGTTCTTTGAAATCATTAGTTAATTGATCTAATTTACAGTCCATCTTTTCAAATTTACAGTCCATCTTTCGTAAAAAACTCATTATGTCCATTTCATCGGCTTGTTTGTTTTTGTTGGTTGAAACTGGGGTTAACTGAATCCCAGAGTCAACATCTGTTTCGCTTAGTTGTGTTTGAGCTGCAATCGGAGTGGAGTGAACGATTACATTACTGCCGACAGCTGTTTCTGTAACAGCGCTCGGCCCCCCCTCAGCATACCACTTTCATCCAGCGATTGCGACTCAAGGTCACTTTCACTCATAACTGAATCTATTACACTACTTTTTTCTATAATCTCAGAGATTTTTACTTGATCTATTTTTTCTTACGTAACAACTACCAATGCTTACTCTCTTTTCAAAACTGATATTTTAACATATACAAAATCACCCTTTTACCATAATTACGTAAGTTTACATCACTACAATTTCGCTTTCGTAACCGTACTTCGTTATGCACTGTCAAATGTAAGCCGGTGTAATACAACCCTTTTTTGTTATATTACATCCTGGTCATGCTGCACCAATTGTAACTTTAATTACTTTCTGGTATTTTGTATTATTCATACTGATACTCCCACTTACCTTGAATCTTCGATCTGGCCGGATCGCATAGCGGGGACGAACCCAATTCGTTCGACGAACTTGACAGTACATAAAACGAAATAAGGTTTTTGAAAGAATTTAACTCTCAATTTTTCTTGGAAGAGAAATTATTTTTTGTTTATTAATCACAAGTATTGAATTTATAAGTTTTCTCCAAAATAGGTTTTTACATGTTTTAAAGGTTGTGCAACTATTACGGCTTATTTCCTATACTTACTTCCTATTACTTACATACGTTAAGTTAGCCCAGCCTGCGCACTCACTACTCACATTCTTAAAGACCCCTTACTAATATAAAAAGCACCCCATTTTATGTGAAATTAATGAATATAATGCTTTATGTGTGGAACGTTACATGTGAGGCGTCCTCTTCCCCGACCACGCGGTGCGTCTTCCAAAGTCTTTCATTCTCCGTATTTTCACAAGTTTATCGTATTTAATCACGTTCAATATTCATTCATCGTCACTAGAGGCACTGTTATATATGCTTTTGTAAACTCACATAAGTATTTTATCGGCCGACTTAAGAAAAAATATGTAAATTTTGCCCGGGCACAAAACTGATAGCTGCCACGTGCGGCTTGGTTGCTCGTCGACTGGGCAGAGCGTTACCAACATGCCTCCCTCCAAAAACTCAGACAGAGCGGAAGTTGCAATGTCTCATGATCGGATCTTCCATCACTGTTCATTCAACACAGGTGTTTTTTGTGAGGTGACCGTGGACGATATTTGTGAAGCACGGTTGACGTCACTAAAAGTGGGCGGTCTTAGACTCTATTTCCTGAGGATCGGTAAGGAGACGATGAATAAATTTGTTCTCCAGACATCTTGGTTTTCGGGCTGAAGGCGTCATTCCGAGCTCGTACTTGTACTGCTCGTGGGTGCGCGGTCACACTTATGCACATTTCTGAGAATTTGAGGGTGGTACGAATTCCTTGCCGAGTTGCCCAACACAAATTGCGCCTTGCCTTTGTTTCAACACTGTTTCTTACCACGTGTTCTGTTACAATGGAATGGACGTTTGTACAATATAAAACTTTCATAATAATTTTTTATAAAATCCCGCAAAAAATGAAATAAATGAAATTACCCAATTCTCCCATAACTGTAAGAAATAAAGTGACCCAAATTTTGACACGTTACAATGACATGTATGTCATAATTAAAGCATGAATAATAATTGTGCAATACATGATCACAAAATACAAATACAAAATACAATATAAAAATATTAAATATAGGCGTGGCATATGGTTATAGACAGTAGATGTGGATAAAACAATGTGTTTTACATAGATGCAAGTTATACATAATAAATACAATAGAAATCGGTTTAGATAATTACAACATGTGTTGAACAATTGTGAGAAATAAATTCATAGAGTAACAAAATATCACACATATTGACAAAATGTGCGAGAAAATGCATACATGGTTTGTATAACTGCAGACCATGCGAATATTACAACAAAATTTTTACATAAAAACAATAGTAAGCAAAGACATGAGGCATAAATCAAATGTTGCATATACGAAAATACAAAATAATAATTATAGCTTTGCATATTAAATAAACTGACACTTGCTTGAGTAAAACAAACAGTTTCTGAATCAAAAATATACAAATTAAAGCTTATGCTAAAAACAAAGGTGCTTATAACTAACAAAATCTTCTTAGAACATCTGATTTATGTATTTTGACAAATATATACAAAGGAAAATAAACCCTTTTTTACTTCCATATTCCTTAAGGAATGGAAGTATGGTGATGGCAAAAAAAATCGTGTTCGAGATTATTGCAGATTCTGATTCTACTACACTCAAAACATGAAAAAAAGTCGTTTTCCGAAAAGTGTCTGTGTGTGTGTCTGTCTGTCTGTCTTCTGTCTGTCTGTCTGTCTGTGTGTCTGTCTGTCTGTCTGTCTGTCTGTAGATTTTTTTTCTATGGCAAACGATAACTGCCGCAAATTCAAACAGAATCAAATAATTTTTTGCATGCAGCCCTGATTTGCAGAGTACTCGCGACCTATTGTTTTTGGTGAAGATCGGTTGAGGGAAAGGGGTAGTTTACCTGTAACGTTTTATGTTTTAACAAGGGTATTTCCTATGGCAAACGATAACAGCCGCAAATTCAAACAGAATCAAATAATGTTTTGCATACAGCCCTGATTTGTAGAGTACTCAAGACCTATTGTTTTTGGTGAAGATCGGTTAAGGGAAAGGGGTAGTTTACCTGTAACGTTTTATGTTTTAACAAGGGTATTTCCTATGGCAAACGATAACAGCCGCAAATTCAAACAGAATCAAAAGATTATTTGCATACAGCCCTAAATTGTAGAGTTCTCAAGACCTATTGTTTTTGGTGAAGATCGGTTGAGGGAAAGGGGTAGTTTACCTGCAACGTTTTTTTAACAAGGGTATTTTCTATGGCAAACGATAACAGCCGCAAATTCAAACAGAATCAAATAATGTTTTGCATACAGCCCTTATTTGTAGAGTACTCAAGACCTATTGTTTTTGGTGAAGATCGGTTAAGGGGAAGGGGTAGTTTACCTGCAACGTTTTTTTATCAAGCGTATTTTCTATGGCAAACGAAAACAGCCACAAATTCAAACAGAATCAAATAATGTTTTGCATATGTCCCTGAATTGTAGAGGTCTCAATGACTTTCGATTTTGGTGAAGATCGGTTAAGGGGAAGGGGTAGTTTACCTGCAACCTTTTACGTTTTAACAAGAGTAAAGTACTTGAAAATTTATTTAAACTTTTTGAAACAATGGTAATTGTTAAAAATAAAATAATTTTGTTGCCAGGCAATAAAATTATAATTTTTTCATTTTAATGTAATATAATATTTTTCATTTAATACAGCAATAAAAAGGCAGGTAAGACACAGCCTGGCTGTTTGGATGAAAATGATTTTAAATATAAATCTTAGAATATGGAAGTCATGTATGGTTCTCCATACCGATATTTTTACTGTTCGTCCCTAGTAGGGACCAAACATAATTTATGGATTGGTCTGCGATAGGTGCCAGTAGGCGTGCGAACGACAACTACTCTAATTAAGTTGTCTGGGCCGGGAAATGTAGCGGTAATTACACCAAATTTCTACGCTAATGGAGGTAAGTTATCCTCAGTCAGTAAAACCAGGTCACCAATGGAAACGTTGTCCTTGGCGAATTTCCATTTGTGACGTTGTTGAAATTGATGTAAGTAGTCGCGAGACCAAGCCTTCCAAATGACTTGGACAAACTTCTGGAGAAGTTACCAATGTCCAAAACGAGAGATGGGAACGTGAGATAAGTGTGGATCACGTATCGCCGTTAATGGTGCACAAATCAAAAAATGGCCAGGTGTAAGTGGCACCGGATCATTTACATCCGATGAAACGGCGAATAATGGACGTGAGTTTAGACATGCCTCTATCTGAGACAAAACTGTCGTAAACTCCTCGAAGGTGAGTATAGACTTGCCTACCACGCGGCGCAATTGATACTTTAAACTCTTTATACCGCTCTCCCAAAGGCTACCAAAATGAGGTGATGAGGGCGGAATAAATGACCATGTAATACCCTGAGAGGTCGTAAAGGATTGGATTGATGAGGTGGCATCCTTATTATGACAAAGATTGTAAAGGTCATGCAAAACATTGCGGGTCTTCCTAAAGTTCGTGCCATTATCAGAATATAACTGGCTGGGTATGCCCCTATGGGCCATGAAACGACGTAAGGCAGCTATAAACGCGTTGGCCGTAAGGTCGGAAACCAATTCCAAATGAATGGCCCTGGTTGCTAAGCAGATGAACAAAGACACGTACGATTTTGACAGTGTCCTAGATTTCTGCCCGCCATGACGAATCATGAAGGGACCACCATAATCAACTGCGCAGAATAGAAACGGCCGCGAAGGAGTGACTCTGGGAGATGGCAAAATACCAAGCCTTTGAACCTGATGTTTGGCACTAAACCTGAGGCACTTGACGCATCTACGAATGATGGAGCGAATGGCTATCTTGGCGTTAATGATCCACCAACGTTGACGAAGTGAGTGATGCACGAGTTGAGCACCAACATGGAGTAGATGAATGTGTTCGCGTTCAATAATAAGGCTAGTGAAATGAGCCGATGGATGCAAGACAATAGGGTGCTTATTGTCATAAGGTAGTTGTGACTGCTGTAATCGTCCGCCGATGCGTATGATGCCAGAATCATCAAGGAACGGGTCCAGAGAAGACAGCTTGCTTCTGATAGAAACAGAAGACCCATTACGAAGACAATTAATCTCAGCAGCGAAGTGGATCGACTGAGATTGTTTTATGAAAAAATTAAGAGTGGAATGAATTTCAATGGGGGTAAGAGCGCCCGAAATTTTCTCAGCCCTGGAGAGTCTAATATTTTTGATGAATCGAAAGCAATAAGCGTATACGCGAGTCAGATGGTGCAACGAAGAAAAGTTCTTTGAAAGATCAGTGGCTAAGGTAGACATTATAGAAAGTTTGGGGGTTTGTTTCTCCTCCGCAGTGAATTCAGGAGACGACAGATTAGAAGGTAAAAAGGGTGGAAAAAGAGTGGACTCGGAAGATTGAGACAAACAAGCAGGACCATAGGACTCACCCAACTGGGAATTGTCAGACTTAAATGGTAGTGAAACAACGAACCTACCCTCATCATTGCGATGAGTGGACTTAACGAAATGCTCCTCACAAGCTGAATCGTTACTAATGGGTGCATTATCAGGGATAGTTTCGGTCTCCCAAAATTTCTCGAGAGACGCCAGAATTTGACTGTCGTTGTTCCTAGCCAGGAACGAAACAGCAGGACCCTTATAACGGCAGTGTTTGGGCAGATTGCCGGCTAGAATATAGCCTAACTTTGTTTCTTGTATAATAGGAAAATGAGAACCTCTTACATATTTGTTAGGTAAAATTAAATCTAAGTAAAATTGCGCTCCTAAAAGTATATCGATATCAGCCGATATGTTGAAATGCGGATCGGCAAGGAAAACGTTATCTGGGACATTAAACTGATTTATGTCAAAAGATTGTGCTGGCAATTTATGGGTTAATGCAGATAAGACCGCGCATGTTGCTTCGAAACTAAATCTTTGATAGCGTGAAATAATGCGTATAGACACTAAATTAGTGGCACAACAAGTGGTATTATTTATACCTGTAATCGGTATATTAGATTTAGTCAAGTTAAGCCGTAATTTCTTAGCAAATGATTCCGTACAAAAATTTATTTGTGACCCCGCATCCAATAGAACTCTTGCGGGTTGTCTATTGCCAGCCCGGTCAATGATAAACACAATTGCTGTTGATAAAAGAACATTGTTTGTAGATTGTAATTTAAGTGAACAGTAGTTGCTGCTGCTGGCAGAAACTGGTTTTGACACATTGTTTATGTGTAGTTTGAACATAGTATGGTGTCGTTTTGAACAGATCTTACATGATTGTTTGATCTTACAATTAGATGAGAAATGATCTGGTCTTAAACAATTTGTACAGAGTTTATGATTTAATATAAATTGCCCTCGTTCTGATGTGCTTAATGCACGAAATTTGTCACACATGTAAGTTGGATGACTAGATTTACAGCATAAGCATAAATAATTGTTTGAAGATGAGTGATAACTTTTAAATGCAGTGCTGCCAGCAGAGTTTTGTG
Source organism: Magicicada septendecula (assembly GCA_034769895.1). NCBI lineage: Eukaryota > Metazoa > Arthropoda > Insecta > Hemiptera > Cicadidae > Magicicada > Magicicada septendecula. The sequence goes on along the minus strand of CM068372.1, from coordinate 105,553,058 downwards.
ATTTATGTTTGTCAGATTTATTGAATCTTAAAGTTGATTTGTTGAGCTGCTGTCCGGCATCGATAGGCAGTGTATTTTCTAGAAACTGTCTACGTGTGTTTAAAAACTGAGTGAAGCTTTGAAAGTTAGGAAGATTATCGGGGTCTATAGACTCCTTCCATAATTTAAACGTGGTATGATCCAGTTTTGCTGACAATAATTGTACAGTGATAAGCTCGAATGAATCCACTGACAGTTGCATGGCCGCCAGTGAATTAACGGAAGACGTTATTGTATTTATGAATTCTGCCAGACTTTGGACAGAGTCCTTAATTGTTGACTTTACTTCAAGCAAATTTTGAATATAATACTTAGCTAGTATGAATTTGTTGTCATATCTAGCGGACAGCAAACTCAACGCTATCGAATAGTTTTCGTTACAAATGGGTAATGCCTTAATTAAATCTAGCGGCTCATTTTTCAGAGACGAATACAAATAATGTAATTTCTGCACTGACATTAAATCAGATCTGGCGTGCACCAAGTCCAGAAATATTGAATAAAAGTGCTGCCATTCTAAGATATTGCCTGTGAAGCAGGGCAGACTTATCGGTTTTAATTGTATGTTGCTTGTTAATACGGGAGATACAGTCTGAACGTTGAAGCTTTCTATCAATTGCAAGATATTGGCTTCTGTTGAATATAACAGCTCTTCAACCTCAATTCGGTCTTCTTGAGCAGCGTTTATGTCTTTAGAAATAAGTTCAATTTCGGACTGTACCTCATCGTATTTTGTTGCCAAACTTTTTAGACTTTCGAGTCTAACTGTTAAAAAATATTTTGTGTTAGTGTTTTTGTCAAAGTTAATGATAGCCGAATTAATTCGCACTATGGCAGACTTTATGTCGCCTCTCTTTCTGACGAACACTTTGAGTCCTTCTTCAGCCATTGTACGCACCTGTTAATGATGTGGTACCTGGTATGCGATGTCCTGGAGCGTCGAGGCCGTGGAGAAGATGGCAAACACACAGACCGGAGAGATGACTGCTTAAACTGGAGTGTAGACGCTAGCACATGTATGGTCTTGCAGTGATGTCACGAGGCTCAATGGCGATGAAAGAAATGCTGAAGTAAGTCCCGAGATGGTCGGATCAGCGAATATGCTGAATCGCCCGTGATGGCCAGAAATTGGGGCAGAAAAATGATGAAAACCGCTATAATAAGTTGCAAAAGGTAAATGATGAATCCAGGCCCCGAGGAACAAAAAATGTCTAAGATGCGGCCCGATAGGACCAAAAAAATGTTGAGATCCGATCCGAGTGGACCTAAAAAATGTTGTCGGCACGTGTGTACCAAAAAATGTTCTATTAGGAAGAATGATGTTTGCGGTGCTATTGTCAGGATGCAGAATAATGACGATAGTGGACTGTATAATACATTTATTAAGTTTCTGTTATACACTTAAATCATGGTGTTGAGATTGGCTAAGTCTGAACAGATTCTAATTTTAATAAACAGAGTCGTTAAGAACGCTACATGTTAGATGAGGCGCAAATGTACAACACTCAGATTAAAATGTTAAGGCGTAAGGCCTAGACGAATGTCGTATGAATTGTCGTAAGACTTGAGGCGCGAGTACGCGGCTACATGAAAAAGAATTAGCAATGTATTGCTAATGTATTGCAAGTATGCAATATATGTTGTGGCCTAAGGCCTACAATGATTGTCTGACGACAAGAAAATGAATGATGACAGAACAAGCGAGCAAACGTAATGACGTCTGCCGCCAGCCGTAGCTCGGACAACTGTGTCGTTTGTATAAACATGATAAGCAATTTCAGAAAATACAGATTAGCCAACCTATTAATGAGAAAATTACCACATTACTGTCCACAAACTAACAAATCAATTTTATTGTCCACCGCCGTATGCATCACCACCGATCATGCCGGTAACAAGCGCCCGGTAAGAATCCTGCTGGATTCAGGGTCGCAAGCGAATTTTTGTACAATGGGTTTCGTCCGCCGCATGGGCTTAAAACTAAACAAATCCGAGCTGCCTATCACGGGCATAAATAACTCACTATGTCAAGCCAATTTTAGCACACGGGTGCGCCTAAACTCACGCTATAAAGATTTCACTTTAAATGTCCACTGCGCTGTTCTGCCCAGAATCACAAATAACCTCCCAACAGAATCCTTTGACATGGCATCGTTGAAAATTCCAAAGGGGATATTTTTAGCTGACCCGCAACTTAATCATTCGTCACAAATTGACATATTACTCGGGGCACAGTATTTTTTGCAGTTGATTGAGCCGACTAAATTTGTTCGCAGTCCGCACTTTCCGATAATACAGGAAACAAAGCTAGGGTTTATACTCACCGGGAATTTACCCTTCAACGTAGACATGACTAAGCCGGTCTCTTTGTTCATAGCACGTGACGACAATAATGCTATCTTGTCACAATTGACAACCTTCTGGCAGTTGGAGGATATTTCGTACCGTACTCCCTCAGCTCAGGACACGGAGTGTGAAAATCATTTCCTTGCAAACACCTATCGTAACGATAGTGGTAGGTTAGTTGTGTCACTACCCCGCAGTACAGAGTGCCTCGGCGATTCTCTTCCCGGAGCGGTTCGCAGGTTTCAAACCCTTGAACTCAAGTTTAGGCAAAACCAGTCTTTGCACAAAGAGTATACTAGTTTTATGCAAGAATATTTAAATCTTGGCCATATGTCTCCGCTTGATTCATATGATTTATCAATTAACAAGTCAAACATTTTTTATCTACCTCACCATGCTGTTGTTAAGACTACTAGCACAACCACCAAGCTTCACGTTGTTTTTGACGGTTCGGCCAAAACGTCCAACGATTTGTCGTTAAACGACACCCTTATGGTCGGCCCTACGGTCCAGCAGGATCTTTTCGTCATTATGGCCAGATTTAGAACCCATCGTTACGCTTTCATTGCTGACATCGAGAAAATGTATCGCCAAATTTTGGTATCCCCGAGTGATTCTAACTTACAAAGAATTGTTTGGTGGCGTGACGCTCCCCACAAGGAACTCAAACACTATGCTCTGAGAACAGTCACATACGGGACTGCCAGCGCATCATTTTTGGCCACTAGATGTTTAAAACAAATCTCCCAGGAAAATAGTACTCAGTACCCCCTGGCCTGCTCGGTCATTGCTAACGATTTTTACGTCGACGATCTCCTTACTGGTTCCGATAGGTCACACGTCCTAACCCAACTGAACACTGACATTTCTGAGTTGTTAAGCCGCTACGGCTTCACTCTTCACAAATGGTCTTCTAATGACCGGAATATAACATCCTCATATACTAACTCGTCCCTGGACTTCAACAAGGACCAAACTGTCCGCACTTTAGGCATTCAGTGGGACGTTCATGCTGACAGCTTCGTATACAATATCCAAAGAAATTTTAAAATTGATGTATTCAACAAAGAAAGGTATTATCGGTCATCGCTGGAATCTACGACCCATTGGGTCTGATACGTTTTGGTGCAAGCACTTTATGCAAATGCTTTGGTCTTCGGGTACAAACTGGGACGACCCGCTTTCTGACTCATTATCAATTAAATGGGCCGAGCTTTACGCTCAATTAATTTCAGACACTCATTTTAGGATCCCGAGAGCTATAAAGGATTCATGTAATTCGTCAATCATTTCATACTATAAAACAGGTTAATTACCTTCCGCCACGCTTCTTGAAATCCGAATACAGGATTACTCAAGTTTCGACACATTAAGTGTCATCATCAGATCCTCAATGAATATGGGTTAAAACTACAGTTGTTGATGTATGCACATCCCGTCAAACGATAAAAACAACACACACATAATAACAAAAATATTTAAATAATTTAATACACGTTAAAAACAAGACAAAACAGAACGAAAAACAACTACACGCGGCCGCCGCGGACCTGCGCAGGAACACGTTATACAGTAAAATTAATCGATACCGATTTGACCTTTGATAAACTTTATCGATCTGACACAGCTAATATCTCATTCTATATCGTTGACTCTGTTGAATAAAATATTATTTTTATGGATTGATTTTTCATTTAAGATGTAATCGTAATTCTCTTTAGTGGCCTTATATATTTCAAACCTTTCGAGAGTGTCCAGTTTAAGAGATTTCCTGCATTTATGTAATATGTCCAAATTCTCACTAATACTTTTTATGTTATGATCTTGTGAACTTAAATGTTCAGCAAATGTGGATCTTCCTATATTTGATTTAGAGCTTGGGAGGTGTTCTTTATAACGCAATTTGTACGAACGACCCGTTTGTCCTATGTAGAAATTTGAACAATCCGAACAATTAAGCCTGTATACACCTGTACCGTCGTATTCATCGAAAGACTTATTTTGATTTTTAAACTTAAGTTTGTTCTAGAGTTTATTATTTGCTTTTGAAGCCAATACTATATTTTGTTTTTTCAATTGGTTTTTTAAAGTGTGATGTAATATTTCACCATACTCTATTGCGATATATTTTACTTTTTCTTTAGGCTCATCAATTAGTCTATTTTGTTTCTTATTTATTATTTTATCTATTATGTTACATTTATAACCATTGGCTATCACTATGTGTTTAATAATTTCGACTTCGTTTTTATTGTCTTCTGTGGAGAGGGGCAGTGATAGCAATCTATGTACCATGCTATTAAAAAATGCCATTTTGTGTGAATAAGGGTGGTAAGACAAGGCATGAATAGCATGATCAGTGGTTGTCGGTTTCCTGTAAATATTAAAGTTAATTTTATTATCAATTTTTGTTAAAGACAAATCTAAGAAATTTATTTTATTATTCTTTTCTGTTTCTAATGTAAATTGCAAATTTTTTGTTATGGTATTCAAAAATTTATTAAGCATCTCTAATTGTCTGCAATTACCATTGTAAATCACTATCGTGTCAACCACAGATCGACGATAAAATAAGATTTTGTTGTAATGTTTGTTTTTTGGTGATAATATTTCGTTATTTTCGATGTGGTTTAAATAAATTTCCGCCAGGATACTTGATAGTGGGGATCCCATTGCTAATCCATCTTTCTGTAAATAATATTTATTATCAAAAGTAAAATAATTTTGTTCCAAAATTACTTTTGTCAAATTAATAATCTCATCAACTATTTCATGGTTTAAAGTGGCTATTGATAATAATAAACTTTTTGTTATTTCCAAAGTTTCATTAATTGGTACATTCGTATACAAATTGACTATGTCAAATGAAGCTAAAGTTAAATTTATCAATTTTTTTGGCAATTTTATAAGATGGTGCAGACATGAAATTTACTAAAGGACGGACAGGCATGTTATTTTTATGTATTTTCGGAAGTCCTCTAAGTCTAGGTGCTTTAGGATCTATCATTTTTAAATATTTTTTCTCATCATTTGTTATAATATATTTGGTTTTGTTTAACACTGATTTCACATTACTATTAAACCTATCAGTGGGGTCACTCTTAATTTCAATAATATTATTGTTTATGAAAAATTCATGTATTTTACGTTTATAATCCTCATTAGTTAAAATTACGAGTGTCTGGCCTTTGTCAGCATTAGTGACAATGGTATTATTGTCTATCAATTTCCTTTTTATTTCATTGAATATTTTGGTTTCTTTATTGTAACTAGTTTTTATATTTTCGGCTTTCAAAACTTTCTTTATTTTATTATCAACTGCATGTCTTACAACTGTTCTTGTTTCCTCATCAGATATAGCATTTATTGCTGTTTCAGCGTTCAAAATTTCATTTATAAGTGATTGTTTGAATCCTTTGTTCTTAAAACAGTATTTTAAACCTTTGTTTAAAAGGTTAGTTTCTTCATTATTGAAATTGATTTCAGTAAGATTCAAATTGCGTTATAAAGAACACCTCCCAAGCTCTAAATCAAATATAGGAAGATCCACATTTGCTGAACATTTAAGTTCACAAGATCATAACATAAAAAGTATTAGTGAGAATTTGGACATATTACATAAATGCAGGAAATCTCTTAAACTGGACACTCGAAAGGTTTGAAATATATAAGGCCACTAAAGAGAATTACGATTACATCTTAAATGAAAAATCAATCCATAAAAATAATATTTTATTTAACAGAGTCAACGATATAGAACGAGGTATTAGCTGTGTCAGATCGATAAAGTTTATCAAAGGTCAAATCGGTATCGATTAATTTTACTGTATAACGTGTTCCTGCGCAGGTCCGCGGCAGCCGTGTGTAGTTGTTTTTCGTTCTGTTTTGTCTTGTTTTTAACGTGTATTAAATTATTTAAATATTTTTGTTATTATGTGTGTGTTGTTTTTATCGTTTGACGGGATGTGCATACATCAACAACTGTAGTTTTAAACCATATTCATTGAGGATCTGATGATGACACTTAATGTGTCGAAACTCGAGTAATCCTGTATTCGGATTTCAAGAAGCGTGACGGAAGGTAATTAACCTGTTTTATAGTCTTAAAACGCTTTTGGAGGCAAATAAAATGTTCAAATCATTTCATTTCAATTACACGGGTTTGCAAACGCGTCAGTAAAAGGTTACGCATGCTGTATTTATGTGCGTACGGTATATTCCGACAACAGTATTTTGTCTCACTTATTGTGTTCTAAATCAAGAGTCGCCCCTTTAAAGCAGATATCTTTACCTCGCCTTGAACTTTGCGCCTGTTTATTATTAGCGCAGTTGGTTTATAAGGTTGTCCACGCTGTGACCTACAATTTCAGCGAGCTGTATTTTTATTCTGATTCCACGATTGCCCTACACTGGATTCACCAACAGTCGTCGAGGTGGAAGATATTTTTAGCCAACCGCGTTTCGGAGATTCAGCAGCTCACTATTAAGGGCAATTGGTATCATGTCGCGTCGCATGATAATCCTGCGGACATTTTATCCCGCGGCCGTTTACCCCGTTTGTTACACGGCCACCAGCAATGGTGGCATGGTCCTTACTGGTTGTTGAAGGAGCCTTCAGCGTGGCCCATCCGTCCTTTTGATTCCAATTCCTCCTGCGCTCATCCGGATTTGGACAAGGAAGAACGTAAACAGGCTGTACTCGCTCTGGCTACTGCTTCGTTCTCTTCAAGCTACGTTGAAGATTACTCTTCTCTCTCTAGACTTCTCCGCGTCTTTGGTTACTGCCTGTGTTTCATTCGGAACGCTAAGTCTCCCGCTTCTAACAGAAACACTTCCTTTTTGACTGCGCAAGAGCTACACAGCGCGCTTTTGGTTTTTATACGCCAAGCCCAGTTTTCGCATTTCAATATCGAAATTAAAGAACTCCAGGCACAACGCCCTGTACCTACTAATAGTAAAACCTTCTCGCTCAATCCATTTATAGACAATGCTGGTATACTACGTGTAGGCGGATGCCTTCAACAGTCTCAGCTAAACTACAATAATAAGCACCAAATCATACTTCACCCTCAGGCTCACCTTACTAGACTAATTATTGAATATGAGCATATTCGACTACTCCACGCTGGAGTACAACTAACGCAGTGTTCTCTGCGCCAAAAATATTGGATTATCAATGACAAATCTTACATACGCTCAGTGATTCACAAATTTATCACTTGTTATCGATTTCGCGCAACTGGTTCAAGCCAACTTTTAGGTCAAGTACCTGCTCCCAGAGTCACTCCCTCCAAGCCATTTTCACAATGCGCCGTCGACTACGCCAGTCCTATGTTTCTACATCAGGGCGGGCAGCGGTCCAAATCTTTTACAAAGGCTTATATTTCTCTTTTCATTTGCATGTCCACTAAGGCAATTCACCTTGAATTGGTTTCAGATTTGTCTGCAGACGCCTTTCTGGCTGCCTTGAAACGCTTCATATCCCGCAGGGGCATCCCCGCACAAATATTTTCCGATAACGGTACCAATTTCCGTCGTGCTGGCACTATATTACACGATCTGTACAAACTCTTTCAGCAGGACGAATTCCAAAAATCCGCTCAAGACTTCGCCAGTCCACGTGGGATTAAGTGGTTTTTCATACCTCCGTCAGCGCCTCACTTCGGCGGTTTGTGGGAGAGTGGTGTCAAAAGCGTTAAGTTCTATTTGCGGCGCGTTATAGGCAGTACGCTCCTCAACTTCGAAGAGTTTTCCACTGTTTTGGCTTAAGTTGAAGCTTGTTTGAATTCGCGTCCCTTGTTCACTATGTCAAATGATGCCGGGGACCCCGAGCCTTTGACTCCAGCGCATTTTTTGGTTGGTTCCCCCCTTACCGCGCTCCCGGATGTAAATATGGGTCGCTTGGGGAGATGGCAGCTTCTGCAGAGATTTACCCGCTCTATATGGAAGAGTTGGTCTAGAGACTATCTGCATCAGCTGCAGCAGAGAAATAAATGGAAAAAGCATTCTAAAAATTTGTCTACAGGACAGCTAGTCCTCATTTTAGAAGACAATACACCACCATTGCAGTGGAAACGTGGTATTGTCACTCAGACTTATGTAGGGCAGGATTCGTTAGTACGCATTGCGGACGTCCGTACTGCTCACGTCATCCCCCGTAGACCTATTCACAAGCTGTGCCCACTTCCGGTGGCATCAGACTAATTGACATTTCGGTGCTTCATGCCCGGGACATTTCCAGATGAGCATATGCTCTACTTGCTACTAAGTACAATGTTAAATGTACTTATTTATGCATTTGTATTTATTTGTATCAATTAATGTACGCTATGTATCCGTGCATTAGTAAACATTTAAACGTTTCTCTTTTTTCTCAGTGTGATGTCAGTTATTGTGTACTGTTTGGTGCAGTGTCTATTATTATAGTGAATTTTTTGGGTATATTTCTATTGTCTATTATTATAGTGAATTTTTTGGGTATATTGCCTTTTGTATTATTATGTAATACTGCTTATTATGCACTAAATGACACGCTGTTATTGTTAAATTTGTTGGATTTTATAACATCTTCTCTTGTGTTATAACTTAGGGAACCCGCAATAATTGGATCTGCCAATTATACAGGCTGCCTTAGTTGTGACGAGCTGAAAATAATCACAACAAATAAAACAATTCTTATAGCAGGATATTAGGAAGGGGAGACTGTTGATTTATGCACTCAGTTTACTCGGTACTCAGATGACATCTCTTTATTACATTTGGTGATTAAGTTCTCTATTGAAAGTTCTCAAACAATATAGTTTACCATATGATTATATATAGATATTACTCCTTTACCAAGGGCCCTCAAAATATGATGTACATCTATTTTATTTATTCCACGGATCCGGGATTGAATATATTAAATGAATAATGGTCACCTTGCCATATACAATATTGAAAATTTAACCATTTGAAGAATGGTTTTTATTAAGCTTTTAAAACAACAAAACTTTTAGTTTAAAGTTTTACTCTTTTGCTATAACCAGTGTTATTAGATTTCAGACTACATGTTACATATAATGTCTGTCTTTTAAAGTCTTTAATGTTATTACATTTAAAACAGAAGTTTTGAAGTCTTTAATATGATACCGTTAAATTGTCTTTTGTGGATTATAATTTTTGTAACTCTTAACCATGGAAGACAAGCCTCCATGTCACCTGTGTGTTTCCTGAAGTTGCTGCAGAATAGGTTCTTCGGTCCTCCGGTGTTTCCTGAAGGTCGGTCGTTACCTTACCATCCTGTGACGGTGAAGTTCCTGAAGTATGTCAAATCATTCCAGGGGCGGTACACTCATCTCAGGCGACTGTAGTAATTCTTAGTAATTCTTGTAGTTAGAATAAATAAATAGAAAGTTTGTTTCACTGTTATACACTTCACATGATTATAGATTAGTTGAATATCACCTTCTTGTTTGTAGTACTGTACAAATTACATAGTTTGTTATTTGATAATAGAGAGAGATGTCATCACCGCACAAATTTACTTATTTAAATAGTCATTGAATAAAGCCTTTCACATTTTTATATATACGTAGCGAAACAACGCTTTACGCTGCTTGCGGAGTGAGCGCTCCATTGCAAGTGGCAGAAATAGTTAGGGGTGAGAGTAGTAATCTCGCGACAATTACTAGGCAACATAAAAGTAGTTCCGTGTTTCTAATTTAATTAAAGGACTAAAGTTTGATTAAATTATTAACAAGTGATATTCTTAGTTACAGAGGTTATCAAAGTACGTAACAGTGGTCTTATATAATTATTTAAATAATAACAAATTTACAATAATACTTAGTTTATTTAGGGGTCAGAAAACAAGTTGATTCTGGTTAGCGCCTGTTTCTGCAGGATTAATTAACAAGCTTTACCCTTTCTGTACAATTGTATTCCCTTTTAATTTATTATTAGACTTTATATTAAATATTATTATTATTTAATGATTGCAATAAGATTTAGTTCAAAATGTGAGATTTTATTAAAAATATAAAATTTCTCAGCTTATACATTATCAACTTAATTAATTAACATATGATTTTATTAATAAAATCGTCACAATTTCTTTAATTATTGTACAATGCTACTTACGATGTCCTTATTGCCATGTATTATTGTTATTATTCTTATTATGTTTTATCACACATTCAAGCCTTTGGACTATTATTACATATTATTCGGTGAGCATTAATTAATAATGTATTTCATTTGTTTATGTTGTATTTGTATTTATGCCAATATTCATGTACCATGTATTGTCACATCTCTCAGATTTGCGACTTATTAATGTATACTTGTGTTTTTGAGTAACCTTGTTTTTTACTGTAAACTATGTCAAAATCGCCCGATTTTGGGCGGGCAGTATGTTAATACATTGTATCTGCTTACTTGCTCACGCGCAATCAGCCCACGCACTTACGTCATTCGTTGCAGTGCAGCTCACGCTGGCCCGCTGCTGCGTTAGTTAGTTAAGACTTAGCTCTTCATCCGTACACTACATTCTTCCATTTTTTGCTAGCCGTGGCAATGTAAAATTTTATTATGTAACTTCTCATACAGTTTATTCTCGCTTCTATACGTTATGTATTTCAGCAGTCTACGCCACACGTAATTGTATCTCGGCGATGTATCGCCACACGTAATTGCTTGGGCCTACGCTTCTTTATAATGTCTCAATAAATGCTACTTAACTCAGATTTCATACAGTCCACTTATTCATTCAAACACATTCTGACTCCTATACCAGCAACCCTTAGATTGCAACACCAACTCTAGAAATTGTCGAGAGCGTTAAGCATTCATCACACATGTTGTGTTATTTATTTTAAAACCAAGGATTTCACCCATACTACAATCAGGTATCCTCAGCGACTCAGATGAGCTTATGCTACGGAGGATGCCTAATTGTAATATGGCTGAAATTCTTAGTTTTAAATAAATAAAACAATGTGTGGGGAACCAAGAAACAGTTTTGTTGTTGTTAATGAAAACTGCCAAAGCTTGCGACCAAGATATTGCAGAAATGTTTGCTCGGTATCATAGGCACAGAGTGAATAACATGTTTTGCAAACTTCCTAACTTTTTGACCCTCATAATTGACCAAGAGACAAGAGATACGATACTTCATAGTACAGTATAGTAGAAAACTGTGTGTAAAATTAATGTACCCTGCGCAAGCAGGTTTGTCTTGTTCAGACATAAATGTTGCCAAAGTTTGTAAAAGTGTTGCTGAAGATCTGTAGACTTCTCTTTGGAAGACCTGTGGAAAAGACAAATTCCACTTCATTTGGTATTCAGTTAATAGTACAATAGTAAACAGTACTGCAAATGATGAAAGCCTTTTTGTAGCCAGAAAAGACATAATATAAATGTGGATTTGGGACGTGTGTGTAGTTCTAAATTCATTGCATTGCATTGTGTGTGCGGGGTGTCTTTGCACCCGTGGCTTGACTTCAGCATCTGGGTCATGCCCAATGGCTGCGAGAACTAAGTCTGTTTGCCAAAGTAGAAACTAAGTCTGGTTCAGTTGACAGATAGCCTAAAACTGGTAAAGGAAACCGCCAATGCGTTAATGGAGAAGGCGGGGGAGAAAGAAAACATTTTGGACTTCTCTGACACTGCCGCCGGAACCAATTCAGGCAACAGATGTTTGTAACGGGGCAAAAGGGGTAAAACAAATTTTATTCATTTTAAACAAACTCTTCTTTGTACTATTCGGTAACATCAATACAAGTTACGCATTGGGAATTGTGACAAAGAATATATGGTGAATGGACTATAGCTTCGAGACTGGTACGGATAGTTACAGGAATGTCAAATTGTCAGCAAGTGCGCGCTCAGGCGGCCAACGGTCTCACGCTAACGGCACGAACAGGTACATTCTTTCTCGCTCAGTGTGCTGAGAACAAAGACAGTCGGCAAATAATATCTGAAGGTAACGGACACAAGCAGTGGTGTGCGTCGCTGGCCAGGCACAATTTTCATCTCGCCCGCAAATAAAATGTGAAAGTAAGTCAGCGTCAGTCGACTAAAAAACATCCATCCAGCCGGGTGAACCCATAGGCTCACGAGCCGAAAACCTTTCTTTTAAGACTTTAAAAATTTTAACCAAAGTATTAAAATGTGATTAAATTAGAAAACAGAATCATAGAAAGCGTGTGAGGACAGTGTAACGTTAAACAGAAGTGCAGTGAACAATTAACATTAACAATTTAACAGTGAAAACGTAATTTGGACGAACTATAATATACTGCTGACAACACGTGGTCTGGAGGGACATAACCAGAGAAGTACCTGTAATTTTAAACCAATAGTCATGACGAGTTAATGAAAGCGCTAAATAAAACAAGAAGTAAAATGGAAATTTGTGTGAATGAGAGAATGAGCAAACTGGGCTGCCTTATATAATCTAATTAAAATAATCAGACTAAATAAATATATAATGTTGCTATAATTATATAAGTGGCATAGCCAAATATGTTTTGATAACGTTAATAGCAGAGCTGAAAAATATGTAGAAGAAAGAGGAGAGAGTAGAACAAAGAAGGTCATAACATAACATAATAAATTAATACTTTATTTCACTTGATCTATGTGTTAGAGTAATCACTTAAAACACCTCATTTCATTTCTTGCACTGATCAGTTCGTCGTACGAACGGGGTTAATCCACCACCAGAGATCCGGCTGACACATATATGAGAACTTAAGGTAGGTGGGAGTGTATAATTCATTTATTGTCAAATTAAAATATAAAGTTACAATGGTGCCGTGACCGTAGGAAGTAATATAATAATAAATGGTATTACACCAGCCTATTTTTACAGTGCAGGGAGTGAAATCCGGTTGTGAAAGAAGCAATATCTAATTTACGTAATTATGGTGTAAGATTTATGTGATAGTATAATAATTTGGAGGGATAATTAACCAATTGTAGTTATATCATAAGTAAAAATAAGTTATAAATCAATTAAAAATGTCTGAGCACGCAAAACAAAGTAATTTAACAGACGTAGATATGAGCGAAAGTGGCCTTGAACCACAGTCAGTGGATGAAAGTGAAACGCGAACAGCTGTTGGCAGTAACGTAATAATTCATTCCACCCCAATTGCGACTCATTTGCAATTAAACGAGTCAGCTGTTGATTCTGGAATTCAGTTAACTCCAGTTTTAACAAATAAAAATAAACAATCCGATGACAATGATATAATGAGGTTTTTACAAAAAATTGATAATAAATTTGATAAATTAAGCAGTGATGTTAGTGAATTGAAAGAACACAATAAAGAAGTAAAGAGTAGTTTCGAAGTAAAGAATAACAAATTTGATGAGTTAAAAAGCAAAATACATGAACAAAAAATAAAATGTGTACAACAGAATGTTAAAAATGATACTAATTTTAAAGAACTTAAAGAACAAAATATTAAGTTTGAGAAGAGTATAAATGTAAAGTTTGATGATCTAAGTAATGCATTATGTAAACGTTTGATGAACGTTTCCAGACAGCTATAAAACGAATACAAGATGATGTAGATAACGTTACAAGAAATACCGGTAAGTGTAGTGGGAATGTAATTAATGAAGTAACTGAGAACAAGGTAAGTGGTAATTATGGTAATGAATCTAATATTGCAGTAAAAGGGGAGAATAACAATAATATAATTAAAAATGTGGCGCTAGAGAATAAAGTGAATATTGAGAGTCCTAGTGAAGTTTTAGTTGAAGTAGATTGTAACAATGGAATGTTAGTGAGTGTTAATCAGTTAGAGAGAGAGTATGAAGAGAGTTTACAGGTGGAGGGGTTGCAGAGGGTAAAATTTTCCCGTGGTGTTGTGGGGTGTGAAGGAAGGTCTTCACGAATGTATTGGGTAGATAAGTGTTCTACCAATAATTGTCCTTTGAATTTTTGTGTTGTTCCTGGAAGAACCAGGAGGTGTTTTAATATAGTAGTACCCTCTGTATGGGATGGTAGAGAAAATGTGATATGGCGTTATGGTGAGAGATATTTAGAGAGAGAGAGTTGTTTGTAGATAAGGAGATAGAGATTCACGTTAAGTAGAAGCTATAAGGAATTAAAAGAGAAGTTTAAATTTGAAAAAATAGATGATATGAAAGACTTAGCTTGTTATGAAGATAGTGCAGAAATAAATAATGATAACGTTGATAATTTTACTGAATGCTTACCTGTGCATAGACGTGGAGTATTAATAATAGATGATTCTGAAATTGAGAGGTTAAAATGCTTAAGGGTGATAGATAATAATACAGACGGTGACAAGACCAAAACTAATGATGTAGACAGGTTATATGATTTAATAATAATGTGGGATAGTCCGGTAGATTGTTATCTGGGTTTTGCGGAACAAGTTGAAATATTAAAGAAGTATTATATAAATAACAATAATAATGAAATGAGTGTGAGTAAAGATGAGAATGGTTATGTGAAAGTAAGGCTAATTTACGACGATGGGGGTTAGAAACAGTGAATGAACATTTTATTATTTTAGTTCATGGTAAATACTTGGTTAAATTAGGTAATGAGGTGTGGTAAACAGAAAAATAATGACAAAAAAAAGTAAATAAATTTATAGTGAAATTAATTGTGTTTGTGGTGTAAAATGTATTTTATGTAAACAATGTGTGTATGCAGTAGAAATTGATTTGATAATAATAATATTTTATCAGATTAAATAAATAATGAGAGTTTGTAATAAATGAACTGTAATTGTTTTGGAAGAAGGTAATTAAAGTAATGTTGTGTTTAAATAACTGATTGAATTAAAATAAATTGTAGATGAATTAACTAATTTAAATGTGGTAGAAATAAATTGTGATAATGAATTTAAAGGATGTTTCTGAGATTTGAACTTTAAAATAAATAGTAAATGAAGGAATGTAAAATGTGTTTAGTTGTGGAATCATATAATTGTTATGTTTCAGAAGGTACATATGGTTGTAATGAATGTTCATAATTTTGTGTCTATGACAGTAATCGTGTGTTTATTCAATTGAGTGATGTAATGTAAGTATGAAGTTTATAATGCAATTTGATAATGATGAAATTAATTTGAGGTAGTTACGAGTTTTCTAATGTCGTTTTCAATGGTTAACTTAATGAAAAATGTTGTAAAAGATAGAGTTTGGGTGATAATAATTATTTCAATAAAGCATTGAGTCAACCAAAGTTATTTTAAATGGGTGTTACATGAAATAAGAATTCTGGAATAAAAATAATACAGAAACGAGGTAATAGTAGGGACACAGTAGCGATAGTGCATATATGTAGAGTAATGACAGTGATGTAATTAGAGAGAAAATAATTGATGGTGAAAATTTGTAAAGAGGGTGGTGTGGTAAGGAGTCCTCAACGCAAGACGTTGTGGCGGGAGGTGAATAGTTTTACATGGGGTTTGGCGGAGTTACCTGGGAAAGGGCCAGGAACTAATAAGGGAATGAGTATAAGGGAGGGAACACACATCCTAAGTACAAAAGGGGGGTATCAGGTATTTTTGTTATAAGAGAAGAATGATTTAAGTGAGTTAGAGTAGTAAGTTAATTGAGGTAAATATTTATTGGGAGATTGGTGTCACCCTATGTAAATCTGTTAGTGATTGTTAGAGTAAGAAGGTGGGTAAAGTTATATCAATGCCCATTCGATAAATCAAATCATTGTGAATGACTGAGAATCACCCAAACTATTTGATGATGAAAATGTGAAATAAAAATTTATAGTGTAGATGTAATAATAAATGAAATGTGATGTAAAATGAATGTTAATAATAAATTTGAATTTTGGAGCATTTCATGTACAATAAATGGTAAATAATTAAAGGTTGATATAAAAAGAGTTAATAGAAATTCAAGTTGTAATGTTTATAATTTTATATGCAAATTTAAAGGTCAATTGTTTATATTAATGTAATGATGTTAATGGTCAATTTGGGTGTCAATTATGTTGTATATTATTATGTATTATGTTAATGTATAGGAATCTTAAACATTGTATAATTTTTTGGAGTGTGTCTAAGGTAAGGTCATTCACCTGACCATGAGACATCAGCTGATGACTGGTGTTAGATATGTAGTATGTTCCTTATAATTGATTTGTAGATTCTTTTGTTAATCAATTCAATTAAACGATTGAATAATAATTTTTATTGACAAAATAATTCTTTTTGGAAATTAAATTTTTTTTGAAAAAAATAATGTTCTTTGCCATAAAGAATTCTATTTTAATTTTTTTTTTATGTTCACTATAGGTAGAGAAGGTGTCATGATATATGATGTTTATATTATGGTATATTTAGTTGTCTTGATTATTCATCTCTTCTTTCACAGCACTAAACACTTAACTAAAAATGAACTTTTTTCATGTGAAAAACTTACTATTTTATTGTACGCGTTTCGGCTTAGTATCCGCCTTCTTCAGCTTTGGTAACAGGTAATAACCAAAATTACCTGTTACCAAAGCTGAAGAAGGCGGATACTAAGCCGAAACGCGTACAATAAAATAGTAAGTTTTTCACATGAAAAAAGTTCATTTTTAGTTAAATGGTATATTTTATAATCATGTGTAATTGTGTTTGAATACGTGGATAGGGACAAGTTGTTTATTTTATTTTGTGTAACAGGATTGTTAACAGGTAAATTAAGAGGAGTTGTAAAGAAAAAAAATAAATGCATAAAGACTTTGAGTTTTGAAAATTATGTTTAAATTAATTGAACCAGATAATGTAAAGTAACATCCAAGTAAATTTTTGATAGGGTAGGCTACTTAGATTTATTTAACTGTTTGAACCTAATTTGAATTTTATATTATAATAATTAATGTGCAGATAGTGTGTAAGTTGGTAATGAAAATGTGTACGCACCCAGTATTTTGCCAAAGGCAACCCAGTATGTATGTAAGGGAAGATATATCGGTTGAGGATCTGGTATGGTATAAGGCCAGTTTTGGAATTTTATTCAGAATGTTACAAGGTTAGGTGGTACTGTGGTGAGTACCTGTCCGATTTTATGGTGTTGGGATCTCGAGTAGAGTAGTCCAGTAATATCGTTCGGGTGCCGCCATAGTCGCCTAACTACGGGGGTAGTTTACCCATGATGTGTATAGAAATTAAAGGGGGGTTGTTGGCGCCATATCCTCACTGATCCTCTTAGGGGTTAGCAATGAGAGTTTTTCTGTTTCAGCAGAAAACCTCTCATTGGAGGGGGGTATTGTAACGGGTCAAAAGGGGTAAAACAAATTTTAATCATTTTAAACAATAAAACCCGTCTTTGTACTATTCGGTAACAGTCAATACAAGTTACGCATTGGGAATTGTGACAAAGAATATATGTTGAATGGAGTATAGCTTCGAGACTGGTATGGATAGTTACAGGAATGTCAAATTGTCAGCAAGGGGGCATTAGCGCCCACAAGTGCGCGCTCAGGCGGCCAACGGTCTCACGCTAACGGCACGAACAGGTACATTCTTTCTCGCCCAGTGTGCTGAGAACAAAGACAGTCGGCAAATAATATCTGAAGGTAACGGACGCGAGCAGTGGTGTGCGTCGCCGGCCGGGCACAATTTTCATCTCGCCCGCAAATAAAATGTGAAAGTAAGTCAGCGTCAGTCAACTAAAAGACATCCATCCGGCCGGGTGAACACATATGCTCGCGAGCCGAAAACCTTTCTTTTAAGACTTTCAAAATTTTAACCAAAGTATTAAAATGTGATTAAATTAGAAAACAGAATCATAGAAAGCGTGTGAGGACAGTGTAACATTAAACAGAAGTGCAGTGAACAATTAACATTAACAATTTAACAGTGAAAACGTAATTTGGACGAACTATAATATACTGCTGGCAACACGTGGTCTGGAGGGACATAACCAGAGAAGTACCTGTAATTTTAAACCAATAGTCATGACGAGTTAATGAAAGCGCTAAATAAAACAAGAAGTAAAATGGAAATTTGTGTGAATGAGAGAATGAGCAAACTGGGCTGCCTTATATAATCTAATTAAAATAATCAGACTAAGTAAATATATAATGTTGCTATAATTATATAAGTGGCATAGCCAAATATGTTTTGATAACGTTAATAGCAGAGCTGAAAAATATGTAGAAGAAAGAGGAGAGAGTAGAACAAAGAAGGTCATAACATAACATAATAAATTAATACTTTATTTCACTTGATCTATGTGTTAGAGTAATCATTTAAAACACCTCATTTCATTTGCTGCACTGATCAGTTCGTCGTACGGATGGGGTTAGTCCACCACCAGAGATCCGGCCGACACATATATAAGAACTTAAGGGAGGTGGGTGTGTATAATTCATTTATTATCAAATTTAAATATAAAGTTACATGTTGCCATCTAAATTCACAGTACAGCATGCAAACAATGGCTTTGTTGTGAGCAAAGATGAAAAACAATTTCTTGCTCATTGGTAGTGTCAGTTGGTCACAAGATTCAACACAAATTTAGTTAGACACATTGAAATATTTTGTTTGAGGATATGGTGAAAAGTATATGTACACTACCAATCCAGAACTTGCCAAAAGCTCAGAGATGAACGTCTACGGCTAACTCATAAGATTGAATCACAGATATCTTCAGATTTCATTAAAAATTTTGATAAAGGATGATGTATATAAAAATGATGCACCCATTCGTCTGATATAATTCTTCATACGTAATTATAATCAGCTTTACTATTAATCGAAATAAAAGTATTCAAAGTTTACCACCTACAAATGTGTTTTACTTTTAAAAACATCCAGAAGCATTATTGGAAAAACTTGTATATAACAGTACACTTTTTAATAGTATCATACACTTCCATTTTCACATTTTGTACTTTTCACATGTATAAAAACAAAAAAATTGTTAAATACCCTTTATTACTAGTAACATAAGTAAAATGTGTGTGTGTGTGTGTTTCAAAACTAAAGTAATGTATCCAAATGTTATCAGAACTTCGGCTTGCCGGGCTGTAAGGTTGTGGTCCAAGGTTGTTGGGTGCAAACATTTCAGCCATGCCTTTGATGGCCATCTTCAGTGCAGAAGCTGTGTTTCACAGTCAGCGACCACTGACCACTGAACTGTGGTTAAGGCTAGGCTCAATTTATCCAAATGTTTGGTACCTTTAAATATATTCTTCCTTGCTCAGCATGCTGACTTTCAGCAGATGTTGACAGTAATGACTTGTGAGGTAATAACATGAAAAGGTGAACAGATGAAATTTTAAAACTATCTCATAAGTTTTTAAGCCAGAAAATGGTTAGTATTCCATCATATGCCACCCCAAGAGTTCTCCATGGATTTACCTTCATATTATATCATGTGAAATACTCTCCTGAGTGCTAGTAGTGATAAATGGCCTTCAAGAAGACCAAAGGACAAAGGATAGAAAAATCCCGATTTAGAAGGAGAACTTTTAAAATACGTTCACGAGTCACAAAATAGCTGCTGTACCATCACTCATAATGCTTATGTGTCGTGCTTTAGAAATACCAAGAGATTTAAACATTACTTTAACACATTATAAAGCAAATCAAGGATTGGTTACAAGCTTTATTAAATATAACAAAATCTCGCTGAGAAGACATACAGTACATCACTTTGGATGTACAGGAGACTACTAATGGATTACACTGACACTTTGACATTTCATTTCAACATTATACCATTAAAATTCAACAAACTAAATTTTACAATTTGTGACAGGTGTGGCTCAAACCCCCATTCTCTCTGTATGTTGTGGAATACATTAGACAAGAAGGGATTGTCTAGCATATTAATCCGCACTTCAGGAGCAGAAGAGTTATGCTGTATAGTAATGCTTGCTATGATGGCAGACAGCAACAAATGTCTGCCTTACGTAATCTTTAAATGGAAAACAATACAAAAAAAATAAAGTTTCCATCAGGAATGTATGGTGTTGTTCAAGACAAATGATGGACAGAGAACAGATAGGTAATTTACTGGGTGGGAAGGATATGGAAGCAACATCCTGGGGACTATTGCAAAATCCATCTCTTCGTATTCTTGATAGTTTTCACAGACATTTAGTGCATAATGTGAAGCATTTTTGTAGAATACAGACTGATGTTGCCTTTATACCAGGAGGTGTGACTTCAGTGTTTCAACCACTTGACGTGTCAGTCAAGAAGCCTTGCTTGTTAAAAGAAAATATAAAAAATATTTATGCCAAGTGGATGTGTGAAGCTGAACAAACATTTAATGTACTGGAAAAATTAAATGACCATATCAAATTAAGGTGCCAGTGGATCCTGAAATCTTGGAATATGATATCTGTGGATACAGTGGCAAAACATGTCAAAATGTGCATTACAAACCCACTGGATGGAAGTGCATGTTAATGCACTGGACGTTATGTGAGAAGATCGACAACAGGAGCTAACTAGAGTCTCAGATGTAGATTGGATTTTCCGATAACGACGATGTTGATTTTTAAGGTAAGTTACATTACAGACTCATTAATGCAAAAGTAAAAACACAAACCTAAATATGGTAATTACGTGCGTGAATTAATTTGACATCCTTGTTCACTTACAGGGACCGTTTACGTTACTATGGAATGTAGATTAGAAGCCATCCAGAAAATTCATAAAATGTCTAATACTTAAACGGACTTTAGTTACAGAAATTTATAATTATATTGTGTAATAAAATATTTTTAGAAATCAAATTTCAGTAATGCTTAGTGTGTTATATCGTTTAGTTGTAATTTTAAAATATTATAATCTGAAAAGTACCAGTTCATGTAAGTAATTCCCCGCATAATTTACGCACCATGTTTTTTGCTGGCAGCAAAAAGTGTGTAAATTACATGAGTAAATATGGTATATTAAAAAGAGAAACAGGTGGCTCAGTAGACCAGTGGGTATGGCACCTGGCTACTAATCTAGAGGTCCCGGGTTCAATTCCCGGGCCCACACCATAAAATCAAGGTGTGTTTTTCAGCCCCCAGGTCGACTCAGCCTGTTGAAAATGAGTACCTGGGATAACATCCTGGGGATAATAATGGACAGCTGAAGCGTAGTGCTGGCCACACTGCCTTCCTTGTACGCCGTACGGCTCACATTAGGGAGCCTACCCTGCCTACTCCTAAGCTACTCCGGTGGTATACATGGGAGCCATTGTTATTGTTATAAAAAGAGAAACATTAAATTTAATGGCACATACCATCAAAGCATGGAGAATTTGAAGGCAGCAAAATGCTACTAAAGCAGTTTCTCTTACAGATCGTTAGTGTTATACCAGTTCTGGTATGATCAGTTTTAAACCACTTTTAATTTTGTGCCATTTTAATATAATTACACTAAAACCTTGTTTATCTTAATTGCATTTATCCAAAACAATTTTTAGTAAATTTTAAAAATACACAAAAACATTTTCCTGTCGCTATAATCTATATTTAATAACGTAGACAAGCGACTCCACGTGATATAAAGTAGAAAGTCAATAATCAGAACTAATTGTGATAAGGGGTACTCTGAATTATTGATTTGCTCGGACTTCCGAACATAAAGTATTATGTTCATATATTGTAAACATAAGTACTATATATTGTTAAAGTCCCCTGCAGAACTTCTAACAATGAAACGACTACAAGATTGGGCAGCCAGCAAACGAGCTTCAAAGCTTAGGCAAACAACTATGATTGATTACTGTACGAACAAGCAATAGGACTGTTCCAGTACTGTAGAAACTATAATTTACAGTGCGGTGCCATTTTATAGTTTATTGTGTCATATTCACTGTAACTTTTAAATTATTATTATTAAATAAAGTTACTGTACTGACATATGTATTATTATTTAAATAGAAGTTTCGGTTTATCCGAAATTTTGTTTATCCGAAACAGGCGGACTAACTATAAACAACTAACTGTTTGTTCAGATAGTTTTTTTATGTGTGATCTAATCTTAATACTATTAGAATTTCTTAGTAGTGAGATTTTGTTGTTTTTTGTTTCACTTGACTGTATTTAAGTAAAGCTGACTTCCAACTAGTAGAGAAGAAACAGTGTAATATTAGTTACATAGTTAGTGACTGTTAAAAGTCTAACTTTGTTATATTTGCAAGCAACACTACTAATGATTAGTTTTAAAGAATGTATAATGTCAGAGTGAAACATTTATTTACATAGTCTAAAGTTTCTGTGCATATTGGTGATTTTACAATCTTAATTGAATATATATTGTTTTTTTACAGAGGCTGACACAGCATTATGGTGAAACAAACTTCATGTGTCCTGTGTGTCGAGTGCAACTCACTCAAGAAGTTAATCTGCTAGAAGTTGAACAGAAAGCAGACGCAAAACCATCTGTTAGGTAATTACAGAATATCTAAATAGTTGAACTAATACTATGTTTGTTTGTAGTAAGAGCAAATACATCTCTTTTGTCTTTAAATCTAACAAGGAGAGTGTCTTTGTTTCTCACAAAAGTCAAACATCCCTTGGTTAGTGGTGTATCAATGAGATGTTGAGGGGACCCCAAGATTTTTCCTTATCTTCCCTGTAATATATTTTTATGTTTCAAGAGATATTCACGTTGACGAGTTGATAAATACCAATTATCCATAACGATATGTCTTCATTTGTCAAGTGGATTCTGTGCTAGGTACATTACTATTCTTCCTGATACAGGGAGACCAGCACAATCAGAAAACGTGGAGTTTCATAAATATCTTTTCCGATATACAAGGAAACATTTTTATGTATTCCCTTGGAAATTTGGCTTACTTGACCATAAACTAAACAGTTTCAGTCCAAAATGTGATCTCTTATCTTTTATGTACTGCCGGAAATGTAAACGGTCGTTATATAACATCAAACATTCATCAACACCAAAGTCTTGGCCAGGATCAAGAATAAGCTGACAACACTCTCGTAACAACACAACGTAAGGTGCATAGCATGTGACTATCTGCCGTGAATTTACAGATTTAGGACTTGAAAACCATAAAAGTTTTAGAATACTTTGAAATCTATTATGACCAATTATTTTTTAGTAACAATTTTAGACCACTGCAGAAAGGATTACTTACCAATAATCACTTATTTCAGCCAAGTTCAATAATTCCATAAAAAAAAAACATGTATATTTCCAGCACTTCAGCAGGTTGCCATATCAGGCTAAACACTTTTAATTAAGAAAGTTGTGTTAGTGGTTATAATCACAAACAGAAATATCACTGTTACACACAAAAAAAAATTCCAATCTGACGATGAGCTGAGAAGCTTGAAAGCGCTAATCGGAATAATTTTTCTATAGTGGTGGGCAACAGTGATAATTCTAAACACTTTTAGCGAGCGGTATTGCATATCCTCAAAATACTGATCTGCTCTTTCATTTGTTGAGTTACACAAACTGATGAGTGCTTTATTGAAAAATAATTCAAAATATTTTCTAGGGCTAATCATTTCTTCCAAGTCAATTGCAGGATGAATATCATACTCAGGTTTGAAAACTGTTATAGGCATAGACTTCTTGTCAGTAAGCGGATTATTTACATACGTCCAATTTTCTATAGTTCTGGCTTCACTCTCACCATCTGATATATCTTCAAATTCACAACTGTGTCACTACTGTTCTTTTCTTCGTTTTCAGGAATGTATGTTACATCACTGTCACTTTCCATTTCAGTATAATTCAACAGCAAATGCACAAGAAAAATATGGACATAAAAATAACAATCCAACAGGGGTGGGAATGAAATAGCATGTTGCCGTGCACACAAGTGGTGGGGTAAGTCATGGTCATGCCACTACTATTCCCTCTCTCCGGACTGCTGTTATGAGAATTAGCCACAACATTAGTCAACAGTCACCAGCCACTACATACTAAATGAGTAATAAATTCAAATATAAACCGGATTTTTTTTTACGCCGATTTATTGGTGACAGATAAAATTACAAAAAAAAGTACCTTATTTTTCTACATAGTTTCCTTCAACAGAAATACATTTTGTCCACTGGATAGGTAGCTTCTTGATCCCTTCATCAAAAAAAGAAGACGGGTGCTCCAACAGCCAGTTGCGCACATACTGCTCAACCTTGATATCTGCAAATTGCTCATATAATACTGCTCGTTGTTGAATTTTTCCCCATCTAATGCTTCCTTCAGCACACCAGACATGTGGAAGTGACACGGAGATAAGTCTGGACTGTAAGGAAGGTGTTCAAGAAGTGCCCAGTGAATTTCAATGAGTTTATTGCGAGTTTGAGCTGCAGTATGTGGCCATGCATTGTCATGGAGAAGCAGAACGTCGTGAATTGGTAGCTGGCATCGTTTGTTGCGATAAGCGGCCCTGATGTCATCCAGCACCTGGTAGTAGTATGCCGCATTCACCATCTTTTGATCATGAAGGAAATACAGCATCATACCTTTTGAGTCCCAAAACACAATTACCAGAACTTTCCCTACTGACAGGCGAGTTTTGGCCTTGACCGGCACTCCATACTCGTCCTCTTGTTCTCTGGGATGTAGTGGTGGACCCACGTTTCGTCGCAGGTCACAATTCGGTTAAAAAACACCTCTCCTTCTTCCTCAAAGCGATTCAGAAGCCACTGACAGATGTCTTTTCGGACATTTCTCTGCACCTCAGTGAGAAGATGTGGGACCCACCTCGCCGAGACTTTACTGAATCCAAGCTCATCTGGGAGAATTGTGTGTACACTCCCAACACTTATGCCCACCTTGATGCAATTTCAGTAACAGTTATGCGGCGGTCACATTCCACAAGGTCACGGACAGTCCGAGTGTTGTCAGCATTGATGCTGGACCGTTGGACGACGCTTGTAACTTGTGTTCTTGACAGAATAGCATCTTCAAACTGTGCCTGGAGCCTGGTCAAAATCTCAGGTGATTTGACCCCTTCATTGGCAAGAAATCGGATAATTACCCATTGCACAACAGACAAAGGTACCTTGTGTGCTCGAACATTGTACTACTGATGTGGGAACGTGTTCTGCAGGCATGGCTGGGTGTTCTCTCACCTCCACACAGCCCCACCTAAATACCTCAAACGCCCCACCTCACTCACTCCTCTTCCTGAGTCCACATGTAAAAAATCTGGTTCATATTTGAATGACCCTCGTACCAGGTGCAGTAAAAACACATTAACTTAACCAATACCCCACAACATATGCAGCATATGTCATGGTTGCTGGCCATCAACAATTTACATCATACTACGCATTTGTCCTGGTAGTCAAGGGGTTAAGCAAACAAAATTTTTATGTACTCCACATTTATTAATCACCTAAGAAACGTATTTAATAGTTTCAACCATCTTTGAACTTAAGTGGTTGGAGGGTTGATTCACAACTGTACTCACTTGTGAGTCTACTCTTTATTTGCTTAGACTAAAGACAACAGTCTAAACTGTTGTCATGTTGTTAAGTGAATAATAAAAGTATAGACCAGAATTTTTTTTTACTATTCCCTACTGTCTTCCCAAATAATGAGTAATGACCGAAACATGTCATTAAAAGTGAACATTATAGCGTACGAAATATTTACAGAATGTTGAACGTCCCATTGGTGTTTCGACTGGATATCATGGGTGACGGAAACAACAATATGAAAACTGTGAAATTATTCGGTCACCCAAGGCTTCTGCGTCTTCCCAACAGGATACAGAGTCAGCATTTACACGAAGCAGTCGCTGCTGTTATACCATCCTCGCAGCAGTATAAACTGTTATTAGTGGATGGCCAGGTATATAGTGAGAAACTTTTTACTTTTACCTAAATGAGAACACACTAGTTATTTTAAATATTTTGAGGGAGAGTGCTGATGTTAATGTTGTTACATCCCAGAACTGTTCCCATACTAATTGTTTTGTTGTCTGTTCAGGGTCATCATTGTTCTCGTTGCATGTTCAACTCGCACTGTCGTGGCTGCGCTGTGGACAGCGAGGGTCTGATCATACTGAATACTGGTGACACATTGGCAGCAATGTTCACTGAACCAGTTCCTGAAATCAACGTCATACCTCATTCCAGCACGCTGAATCGTTACAGCTTACAACCTCTCTCTATTTACGATTGTATCAAGGCATTTAGTCAAAGGTATGATAGGAATAATTAACATAGCGAACTGTGTTGCAGTTAGTACAAGTTCATCACAAGAACTTGCATTGTGTATGCTTAAAATGTAGAAACATACAAAGAAAGGGCCACACCTGAAATTTCGTACTGTAGTGTCACCTACAAACGTAGTGGAGAGTTCCTACAGAATATTTGGCCTTTTCAGCAACAATGAGCAGATGTTCATGGAGCATTCAACCATTTTTAGAATTCACTCCAAAATATTTTAAATGACTCGTACAATATCTCTCTATTGTATACAACAAAAGTGTATTCAGTGTCTGTTCAAAAGTGCAGTGTGGACTCACTTAACCAAAACAAATGGGTGCATAATCAGCTCGGATACCAGAAACCTCAGAGAAAAGAGAGTTTGACCTTATGGAATATTAGTCTGTTATAGCAACAAGAAAACACTCAGAATTAATGGTCTAGTATAAAAACAAGCTAATTGTGGTTTATTTTTTAGAAAATTATATCTCAGTTTAACACGTTGGCTATGTTGCTTGCAGAAAGCATATAATATCTAATATTATATGATGAGTAGATATTATATTATACTAGTTTAGATATATAATTAATTTTAATTAGATCTTATGTAACGTTTATAAATGTACATTGATTCAAAACTTTTTAATTAAGAAAATTGTATTAGTGGTTATAATCACAAACCGAATTATCACTGTAGAAAACAGCATTGCACACCACTATAGAAAAATTATTCTGATTATTGCTTTCAAACTTCACAGCTCATCATCATTTCAGAAATAACAGTAATAGGACTATAGTAATGTTAAAACTAGTTTGGTATTGACACTTGTAATGAAACAGAAATAACATTGCCACACTCTGACCACGTGGTTTCTATAAGTGGATAAACATAAAACAATGATTCACATACAAACAACTTACAACACATTCACGCACAAAGTTATTTAATACGCCTTTTCAAGACATAACAGTTTACTTTTGAAAAATAATATATCTCTTAATGTACTTTTAATTACAATAAGACATCAAGAGATGCTTTTCTAGAGAAGTCACGAAGTCATGTGCTACGTATATTGTAGTGAATACGATTATTTAATATGGTTGTGATAACGTATACGTATTATACTATGCATTATCTTAATCATAGTGCACACTAATCGGTTCACAATCATGTAAAAAACTTTTTTAACATGATTATGTTTTTAGGCTGGGGGTCATTCCACAAAATGCGTGATGCAAAATGTGTAATGTCATCGAAAAATGTAACGCTTCCACACTTTCGATTCCCTAAAAAAGCCTAAAAACATGATCATGCTTCGATGTTTTGGTTTCGTCGAAATTCTTTGAATGCTTATGTGCATAAAACAGAGAGAGAGAGAGAGAGATTTTTTTTGAGTTTTTTTGTGTGAAATGACATGAATCGTGTCACGCAAATTCCAACTCTGGTAATCTGAGATCTTACTTAATATTTTGGTGTGGATTTAATATCATAATATTTTAGTCGAAAAATGTGATAAATAATTACTCTATTATTAAATCACTAACTTAATAAATACAGATAATTTGGTATTAAGCTAGCATAAATATTTGCGAATTCTTCATAAATGAAACTGCCTGTATATAGTGAAATAATAATTTATAAATGATAGAACTTGTAATATTGAATTATAATATTTTGTTTGTTATTTTTGTTTAGTTAAAAATTAAATTAAATACTTTTATATTGCAATTTTATATTTAAAATTACTTTTAACATTAAGCAAAATAAAAACTTACGTTTATAGTGGGTGAACTCCGCTTAATGTAGAATCACTGCCTTCAGATTTAACTGATTCACTGTCACACGAACAGTTCACAGAATTATAAAATCTTCTACCTGCTGTTCCACTATACCTCTATTTTTCCATGCGTCTTCAGTAACTGACTTGGTGCGTTTGACTACCTTCTTTCAACCTTATCCAGTTATCATTTGTATGGCTTCATTTGTTAATTTTTTGACTTCAGTCATTGTGAATTGTGTATTATTTGTTGCAACATATTATTTTTAACCCTGGCCAATATTAGTTCTATGGCGTTAAAGTGACAGCAATTTGGAGGCAACTGGATGAATTTATGACCATGACTTTCAGCCAGCTTCCTTACTTTCAGACATACCTTCTATTTGAAAGTAAATGCGTATAGGTAAAGTTGTAACATATTCGCATGACTAATCACAAAGTGTAACAGAAAACACAGCTCTCTTAACAAACAGACTTCGTTACATAGAACCTAACACTTCATTCCGTGGCACGACATTCCACACTGTTTTACTTCCATATTCCTTAAGGAATGGAAGTATGGTGATGGCAAAAAAAATCGTGTTCGAGATTATTGCAGATTCTGATTCTACTACACTCAAAACATGAAAAAAAGTCGTTTTCCGAAAAGTGTCTGTCTGTCTGTCTGTGTGTCTGTCTGTCTGTAGATTTTTTTTCTATGGCAAACGATAACTGCCGCAAATTCAAACAGAATCAAATAATTTTTTGCATGCAGCCCTGATTTGCAGAGTACTCGCGACCTATTGTTTTTGGTGAAGATCGGTTGAGGGAAAGGGGTAGTTTACCTGCAACGGTTTTTTTTTAGCAAGGGTAATTTTGTTTGTTCGGCAAACGATAACAGCCGCAAATTCAAACAGAATCAAATAATGTTTCGCATACAGCCTTGAATTGTAGAGTTCTCAAGATCTGTTGATTTTGGTGAAGATCGGTTAAGGGAAAGGGGTAGTTTACCTGTAACGTTTTATGTTTTAACAAGGGTATTTCCTATGGCAAACGATAACAGCCGCAAATTCAAACAGAATCAAAAGATTATTTGCATACAGCCCTAAATTGTAGAGTTCTCAAGACCTATTGTTTTTGGTGAAGTTCGGTTGAGGGAAAGGGGTAGTTTACCTGCAACGTTTTTTTAACAAGGGTATTTTCTATGGCAAACGATAACAGCCGCAAATTCAAACAGAATCAAATAATGTTTTGCATACAGCCCTGATTTGTAGAGTACTCAAGACCTATTGTTTTTGGTGAAGATCGGTTAAGGGAAAGGGGTAGTTTACCTGTAACGTTTTATGTTTTAACAAGGGTATTTCCTATGGCAAACGATAACAGCCGCAAATTCAAACAGAATCAAATAATGTTTTGCATACAGCCCTGATTTGTAGAGTACTCAAGACCTATTGTTTTTGGTGAAGATCGGTTAAGGGGAAGGGGTAGTTTACCTGCAACGTTTTTTTATCAAGCGTATTTTCTATGGCAAACGATAACAGCCGCAAATTCAAACAGAATCAAATAATAATGTTTTGCATACGTCCCTGAATTGTAGAGGTCTCAATGACTTTCGATTTTGGTGAAGATCGGTTAAGGGGAAGGGGTAGTTTACCTGCAACCTTTTACGTTTTAACAAGAGTAAAGTACTTGAAAATTTATTTAAACTTTTTTACTTCCATATTCCTTAAGGAATGGAAGTATGGTGATGGCAAGAAAAATCGTGTTCGAGATTATTGCAGATTCTGATTGTACTACACTCAAAACATGAAAAAAAGTCGTTTTCCGAAAAGTGTCTGTGTGTGTGTCTGTCTGTCTGTGTGTCTGTCTGTCTGTAGATTTTTTTTCTATGGCAAACGATAACTGCCGCAAATTCAAACAGAATCAAACAATTTTTTGCATGCAGCCCTGATTTGCAGAGTACTCGCGATCTATTGTTTTTGGTGAAGATCGGTTGAGGGAAAGGGGTAGTTTACCTGCAACGGTTTTTTTTAGCAAGGGTAATTTTGTTTGTTTGGCAAACGATAACAGCCGCAAATTCAAACAGAATCAAATAATGTTTCGCATACAGCCCTGAATTGTAGAGTTCTCAAGATCTGTTGATTTTGGTGAAGATCGGTTAAGGGAAAGGGGTAGTTTACCTGTAACGTTTTATGTTTTAACAAGGGTATTTCCTATGGCAAACGATAACAGCCGCAAATTCAAACAGAATCAAAAGATTATTTGCATACAGCCCTAAATTGTAGAGTTCTCAAGACCTATCGTTTTTGGTGAAGATCGGTTGAGGGAAAGGGGTAGTTTACCTGCAACGTTTTTTTAACAAGGGTATTTTCTATGGCAAACGATAACAGCCGCAAATTCAAACAGAATCAAATAATGTTTTGCATACAGCCCTGATTTGTAGAGTACTCAAGACCTATTGTTTTTGGTGAAGATCGGTTAAGGGGAAGGGGTAGTTTACCTGCAACCTTTTACGTTTTAACAAGAGTAAAGTACTTGAAAATTTATTTAAACTTTTTGAAACAATGGTAATTGTTAAAAATAAAATAATTTTGTTGCCAGGCAATAAAATTATAATTTTTTCATTTTAATGTAATATAATATTTTTCATTTAATACAGCAATAAAAAGGCAGGTAAGACACAGCCTGGCTGTTTGGGTGAAAATGATTTTAAATATAAATCTTAGAATATGGAAGTCATGTATGGTTCTCCATACCGATATTTTGATAACAGCACGTGTGGGACATCTCGGCAACAGTGTGCGTTGCTACGGTTACTGTTTACAGTTTTGAGTACGGCAATTGGTTAAGAGGCACATAGCAGTTAGTTGTTTACTCAACAGTTCCATCTGTCAATACCAAACTAGTTTTAATATTACTTTAGACAACTTTTTTATACCCCCACTTGCCCTACCGCGCATACACATTTTTGTAAACAAGCTATAAGTTAAATGCCCTTTCTGGCTATTATTAACTAGACATGGGTGACTGAACTTGCTAGGTATTAACATGTACCTGTGAATATTTATTTATCAGATTAGTTAAAGTGTTTTAGAGTCGGCTTTTGTGATTTGTGTGTAACATTAGACACTTGTGTTTGCAGTGAAGTGCTTGATGAACACAACCCATGGTATTGTCCAAAATGTCAGCAGAATCAGTGTGCAATCAAAAGTCTGTCGGTGTGGCGGTATCCTGACTACCTTATTGTTTATTTAAAACGGTTAGTGACGGACATTTTAACATATTAGTTTTATGTTGATTAGTTTACTGTAGATTTAGTAGAGCTTAAGCCTCCTGGTAGTTTCCATGAAATACAGATGTATAAGGGGAATTAAAATTAATTTACACGTGTGTAACATTTAAATTCTTCATTTAGTAGTATCTTACTAAAGGTGACATCTTCATAGTGTTGTCCTCAACAACAAATGTTGGTCCTTAAAAACTGAACAACAAAAGAAAATTGAAGCAGCAGAAGTGAAATTACGATACTGGGTTGCTGGATAGTCCTTACTGATTAGAAAAAGTACAGTGCTGTAGTAATTATGGTCCCTTTTTGCACTACCAAAGTAGTGTAGGAGGTCCAAGCAGGGTAGGCTGCCAGTTTGAGTTGTATGGTGATCAAGAAAGACAGTGTGGCCAGCACTATGCTTCAGCTGGGACAAGAATATACAGGAGGAATTAAATGCCTTCAATTTAAATGAGAGTCTCCAGATTTATGGGATAGTTGAATACTGACATCAGTAGTACTGACATTCAGATCGGATGGATGCCAACATAATTTTTAAGCAGCCCTTCATATTGGATTCCGTTGATAGTGATGGTCAGATCAGTTCAGTTTTCATGAGACCAGATTGACGTAACCCTTGAACTTACGCTGCCATCCACTCACCTGACATCTGAATTTATATGACTCTTAACTTACAATCAAACTTTTTTTACCTCTTTAAGAAATGTCCTGAAATTGACTTCCACTTGATCAATGCCCCAATATAACTCAGTCAGTCAAAAATGTATTTCTCACTCAGCAGAAGTTTAGAATATTCATTACTATGAAAATATCAACCATACATTTTACTTCCATCAGATATGCAAATATGGTGAGTGTGCCAAAAAACAAAAATCATATTCAAGATAACCGAACATTCATTATTTACATATTTAGAAACAAATGGTTTTAGTAATATTTGTATGGTATTATAAGAAAGAGTAGAGAGGGTATTTGTGTATAATGTAGAAAAACGTATTATCTACGTATTACCTGAATTTTTTTACATTTTCTACCTCTTATGAAGTATAATATACATACTTAGTTCCATTTTTCTGATAATATAATATCAGAAATTCACTTTGAGCTTTTCAATACAACATCATGTGTAATTTATAAGAATAACCAATATACATACTAACCTTTCTAACATTCTTCATTGTTAGTCCTGCAACAGTACATTATGCAACCTATTTTGAGTAGTTAATGAGTGAACATAATAATTACGTATCACAATATTAATTGATGACTCGTTGGGCACTTGGTGAAACATATTAATACAAAGGTTTTGTAAAATATATAAAAACACTTGGTACATTTCACAGATTTTATTTTAACTGACAGCTGTTTTGACTACATAAGCCATTGTCAAAGATGCGAATTAATTAAAACCTAAACACCGGATGTGTTAGTAAAGGTGGTGGTGGTGGTGACCATCTGTTTAGGGCGTGTAATTGGAACATCTGTGAGGGTGTTGAGATGGAGAGGGGGTGTGCAAGAGCCAAGGAAAGGTCAGGTGTCTTTAAAAACTAAATACAATCTGAATGCAAAATATAAAGTTAACTAAACTAAATATAATTTAATGAAGAAATTTGTGTTAGTGGTTGAAATCACAATCAGAATGATCACAGTTGCACGCCACTATATAAAAATTATCCCAATTAGCGCTTTCAAGCTTCACAGCCCATCGTCAGATTGGAATAGACAGGAAATTTGTAAAAACAACCCCTTCACCCCTCTCCCCCACCCTGCTCACACACAACAAGCTATAATATAAATGACCCTTCCCCACCCCCTAAACCCTGTCCCACCATCTGTAGAGTTACATATTTTTTCTAGCAAATTCCTTGTGTTTCAGTGTTTTGTGTGTGTGTGTGTGTGTGTGTGTGTGTGTGTGTGTGTGTGTGTGTGTGTGTGTGTGTGTGTGTGTGTGTGTGCGCATCCTTTTAAACTACCCTCTTCCTCTCCACACACGTGGGTCAGTCATACACCCTTATTTTAAAACATCCAATTAGTACTATGCAAAATAATTCTTAATCTTATCTATCTGTCCTCTATCATTTACTTCTTAATCATGTTATAAAATATTTCTTCATTATCAAATTTAATTTTAATATTAATTAAATTGTCTAACCCTTTTTCTCTTTCTTTCAATATTTCTAACTCCTCTCTAAGCTTCCTTTCAACTGTGTTATTCACTACTTTTACAATTTCGTATTCTTCCAAAGGATTAACAAACTTATGGTTGTCTTCTATGAAATGTCTTGCATATAATATATGCAAATTTATATGCAAGACATTTCATAGAAGACAACCATAAGTTTGTTAATCCTTTGGAAGAATACGAAATTGTAAAAGTAGTGAATAACACAGTTGAAAGGAAGCTTAGAGAGGAGTTAGAAATATTGAAAGAAAGAGAAAAAGGGTTAGACAATTTAATTAATATTAAAATTAAATTTGATAATGAAGAAATATTTTATAACATGATTAAGAAGTAAATGATAGAGGACAGATAGATAAGATTAAGAATTATTTTGCATAGTACTAATTGGATGTTTTAAAATAAGGGTGTATGACTGACCCACGTGTGTGGAGAGGAAGAGGGTAGTTTAAAAGGATGCACACACACACACACAACACTGAAACACAAGGAATTTGCTAGAAAAAATATGTAACTCTACAGATGGTGGGACAGGGTTTAGGGGGTGGGGAAGGGTCATTTATATTATAGCTTGTTGTGTGTGAGCAGGGTGGGGGAGAGGGGTGAAGGGGTTGTTTTTACAAATTTCCTGTCTATTCCAATCTGACGATGGGCTGTGGAGCTTGAAAGCGCTAATTGGGATAATTTTTATATAGTGGTGTGCAACTGTGATAATTCTGATTGAAATATAATTTAATGCAAAATATAAAATTAACTGAACTAAATATAATGTGAATCCAAAATATAAAATAAACTAAGTAACAGCTTTTAATAAAGGGGATACACAGAATTCAGTTTGTTCATTTGTTAAATTTTTGTAATTTTTTATTGCTTTTTTAATTTCTAGAATTTCTAACGAATCCATTTTTTTACCTTTTTGTATGTTGTGGAGTAGTGTTATGTTTTTTGTATCTATGAAGTGATTGTGTTGTAAGCAATGATCTGCAAAACCTGTATTGGCTGTATTGGTTAAAATCGCCTTCTTATGTTCAGAAATACGATATTTCAGAGCACGGACACATTGTCAGATATAAATAGCATCGCATTCTGCACACTGTATTTCATAAACTCCATTTTTCTCCAGAATGTTTGATTTTTATTTATTATTGACTAGTAGTGAAAAAAGATTACGTTTTTTTACTGATACCATGTTGAGACCATGGTTTTTTAACCTATTATTAATCCTATCTGCTATAAACGGAATGTAATTTGTTAAATGAAATTTTTTGTTACCCTGATCTAGCTCTATGGAATAAAATTCTTTTAAAATAATTTTCTTGCTTTTTTTTAAATTAAAGAGTATTATTCTTTCATCATAACCGTTATTTTGTGCTGTGGCTTTTATAATATCTACTTCTTTATTGAATTTAATTACTTATTTTTTGCGTACCGTATCACTTATTATATGATATATAATTACCTTAATATCCACTTTAGTGATACACAGTTTCGTCACTGATGACGCGTTTCGGGACTAAGTCCCATCCTCAGATACATAATTAATAAACTAAAATATTAAAATCACGACCATGATACTGGTCAAGTCAAAAATAAATAAAATAAATTATAAATCGCATGTAATAAGTTTTGCTAACCACGGCTGGAGCTCCCGCATGCGTTCACCCGCAACCGCGATTGCCACGCGACTTAAGATTGTATCTGAGGATGGGACTTAGTCCCGAAACGCGTCATCAGTGACGAAACTGTGTATCACTAAAGTGGATATTAAGGTAATTATATATCATTCTTTATTGAAATTTTCTTTTATAGTTCCTTTATCCAAAGAAAATTTCAATAAAGAAGAAGCAGTTTTCATGCAATGGTTAATCGTCTCCTTATAGTTCCTTTATCCAAGATCATTGCTTACAACAAAATCACTTCATAGATACAAAAAACATAACACTACTCCACAACATACAAAAAGGTAAAACAATCGATTCGTTAGAAACTAGAAATTAAAAAAGCAATAAAAAGTAACCAAAATTTAACAAATGAACACACTGAATTCTGTGTATCCCCTTTATTAAAAGCTGTTATTTAGTTTAGTTTATTTTATATTTTGCATTCAGATTATATTTAGTTCAGTTAATTTTATATTTTGCATTCAGATTGTATTTAGTTTTTAAAGACACCTGACCTTTCATTGGCTCTTGCACACACCCCTCTCCATCTCAACACCCTCACAGATGTTCCAATTACACGCCCTAAACAGATGGTCACCACCACCACCACCTTTACCAACTTGAAACGTACCAAAACCTTTGTATAATTATGTATGCTAAATGGAATTTGTTTATATTATACGCTGATGGGTGTGGAGCAGAATTGCGTGGTTACGTGTTTGGGGTAAACAAGTGTTGCGTCAGCTCACGGCAGCGTCGCTTGGCTGTAACCAGAAAAAACTGGATTAAGTGCACAGTTCAACGGACATACTGTTGTGGAAGACAAAGAAAAACTCTCAGTCTCACCATCGCTGTCAACCAGTAAACACGCGTTTTTAGATCGCATGGTCAACCACGGTAGGCCAGCCAAGGTAGCCCTACCGCTATCTAAGAAAAAACCGTGTGAAATTGGTGAACGATAGTTTACTATACTTTTGGAATGTTTTTTTTTGTATTTTTCATCAAAACATTAGTTGTCGAGAAAGTGCACGATTTCGCCCGGGTAACGCAACTACAGTGAGACTCACCGATAATCCAGATAAGTAGAAAGACAAAAAATTTAAACAACGAGTGTGGGGAAAACATTTGGCCAATAAACTAATAATTATGAAATCAAGCTGTATACAGAGTCAGAATGTGAGGGGGGGGAGAGAGAGAGAGAGAGAGAGAGAGAGAGAGAGAGAGAGAGAGAGAGAGAGAGAGAGAGAGAGTGAGTGAGAACATAAAAGTACTGATTTGGTTTTGTTTTTTTTAATTTGTTTTTGTTTCATATAATGAGTTTTGTATTCACAAGTTTTTTTTATTTTTCAATATATTCAATAATATTTTATTACAATAAAATAAGAATATTGTAATGGGACAGAATTGGGGGATTGGTTTTATTTCAATTGTAAATGCAAAGAAGGGGAGTTACCCACACAGGGCCTCAGTTTTAACAATCGACATTCACTTTCGGGGCACCCAGTTGCACGTTTGGTCTGTCCGCCCCTCAGTTTGTTAAAATTCCTGATGCTGAGGAATGTGAACGAGTGTGCGCCTGCTTGCCCGAACATCGTATTTGTCACGCACTTTTTGCGAGCCTTTGAACGCAGGTTAATGTTACACAGACTCGCCCCCAGAAGATACCACGTGACGCCCGTTGGGCCTATCAGAAGCCAGTAGCCACAATCAAGAAGGAACGTTGGCCATCTTGAAAACGTCGGCGTCTGCGGGGTCGGCTAATAACACCTAACGCGAGCAGTTGCGTTATCGCGCAGTCCGCCCAAAATACATTTAACAATGTAGACGGACCGGCCGAAGGAGTGAAAATGTGAGCTAAATTATAATTCAAAGTGGTAAAAAATGGTGACATCTAAATTAAACTGGGAGAACAATTTTTGGACAAATCAGTGACTGAGAATATACGGAGTGCGATGTGGTCGGCAGTAAACAGCGGCAGTTAAGTAACAGTGGAACTCAAAATTAATTCTAAAAAAATTGTAATGGTATAGAATTGTGTGCTATCATAGTTTTAACTTAAATCAGGAAATTTTTAATTGTCAGTATTCACCTGTGAGGTGCCCCTTGTAACCAGCAACATACAGTGTTATTGTTGATGTCTAGACTGCCCAGCCCAGACGTATTACGTAACAGCTTGCAAGCAGTCTCCCTTGTAAATCACAGTAAGCAGTGTGTCTCACTAGTATTAACATCAGAGAGTAGCAGATAGCAGTCGTCTGTAGGTGAAACTTTATATCAGTGGCCTCGGAAATTTCGGTAGGTCGAAGCGGAAAGAGTAGCCTAGACCTACCGAAACGTATTGACACTCTAATGAAGAAGATTGTAAAGAAACAGTGAACGTGATACACAGTGAATTCGTAAAGTAAGGTAATTAGGACAGGGTAAGTGTGATTAAAGTGAAAGTGTAAGTGAAGATGGCAGACTAAGTGGAATAGCCAGAAAAGTTAAGTACAGTAAATTTTTAATAAGTACATTGGTCAGTAAGTTTTGAAAACAGTAAAGCGCTTGGTAAAAGGGGGATAAAAAAAATATAATTAGCGATTGTAAAGAATGAGAGAGTGTATGCGAATGAAAAGGGGAATAATTGATTAAAGTACTGGTTCCTTATTAAAAGTAGTTATACCAAGAATTTTAGTATAAATAGTTTTGTTTCTAATTGTTGAATAAAAAGGGAATATGATATAGTAAATAAAATATGATTTGTTTCAATATAAAACATGTGGTAGAGTAAGTTATTACGCCCGTTTAACATAACCTGTCCTGTATGGAAAATCTCGCCTAAACGAACCTGGTAAGTAATTAGAAGTAAATAATGGGAAAATGTATTAAGGTTTCCATATTTGTCCTTTTGTTTTAAAAATATTGGTGGCAACCTATAAGTTGGGAATCTTCTGTTTTTGGTAAGTCAGGGCGAGTAAAGTAAAAGGTAAGTAAAAGTTTATAATATAAGGGGGGTAGGAAATAGAACTTAACAAAATGTTATAAAAGAAAGCGCTTTAAATAAAGGGGATAAAAGATGTGAGTGTGTGAGCAAATACTGGGTTCTCTTTAATTAGGTAAAAAATAATTTAATTTAATTATAAGAAAAAAAAAAGATACTTGTGATTTTGTATTTCAATATGTTTGTGGTTTTAGTCGGGTGGGGTCGCTACCTCAGTATTTAATTTTGTTCATTTGAAAGGTTAGAGAATGTAAAAGGATACAGCATGTTTTTAATTGATTCATAAAAAGAGAATGATAAAAAGAATAATAAATGAAGTTGAAATAGTTAACTGTAAATGAGAGTAATTATTGCAAGACATAACCCTAAATCACGCTTATAGATCATGAGTTCGTGTGAAGGACCGTGGCAGACAAAAGGTAAGATGAGTTTTATTTAATTATTTTGTGGTAGAGTGTTTGGATAATCACAATGTCTATTACAATGTGTTAAGTTAATTTCTTACGCCACCTTACAATAACCTATTATCTGTGTCCAAAAGTTCGTGTAACAGGCTTGTAATTTTCTGTGAGGGAAAGTTTCCACATTTCCTCCGTTAAAAATGTGGTGGTGACCCTGGGGCTTTTGGTGTTCTTTGGAATCTTCTGTAGGTAAGTAAAGAATAGTAACAGGGCTTAATTTCTTCGTTTCTTTTATTATTGTTAATTATTTCAAACGATTACAGTCCATAGATAATCTTATGTATATTTGTTTTCATTAAAGAGTTAATATATCATTTGAAAAATTCAGAAACTGATTTAGAACATTAACTGTGATTGACGAGTGGAAACACAGTAATTGAAAACAATAAATCTGTTATCATAACAGCTCAGAAATTATTGTGGACTCAGAGTATTATCCCTAACAGAACTTTGACATGAGAGGATACACTACAAATTATGAACATTTGGTAATATGGCCTGTATTTACAAATGTTTGTATAATTTTGTTGCAGATTTGTGTTCCATGACCATATTAGTACAAAGTTAGAAGACAAAGTTATGTTTCCGCTGTGCGGACTCAACTTAGCTGAACACGGCTCTCTGTATGATTTGTATGCTTGTGTGTGCCATGTTGGAAGTAAGTTCTTGCTTATGCTGTTGTTAGTGTTATACTCTTTTATTCTGTTACATTGTTTATTTTATATCCCAGCTTTGAGACATTATTATCAAAGCATATTAGTCATTTATTGTGTTATTGTTTATTGTGTCAAATCCTTCTTCTTCTGTGGCGCGACAACCCATTACTGAGTTAAGGCCTCCTTTTTAGGTTTCTGCACATAAAAGAGTTTGACAGATGTGATATGTGAATTCTCCAATCCAACCCCCAACCTGGTGGACCATGAACTTTGATTTTGGGGTGCTCTTCCCCTAGAGTAGGGGTCTCCAAACTATGGCCCGCAGGCCGGATCCGGCCCATGAAGGGTCATTGTCCGGCCCGTGGCAACCTGGCCGATGCTACGTGCAGTTTTTAAATATATCGTCAAAACACTTCAAATATTATAACATTTTACTAAATAACTAAACAAGAAATAAATATAAAATCAAAGTACAGGGCCAACTTGTCAGACGAACACTTGAAATCCATTCTAGTGATAGAAGCATCAAAATTTGACCCAAAATGGACAGGTATTATATGTCAGAAGCAACTTCACACATCCCATAAGTACATAAAAAAGCCAAAAAATAATACATAAGAAATATCTTAGAATGTTATTTTTCCTTACTTTTATTTACATTATTTTGAATAAATAAATTTGTTTTCTGTGGATGTCTACATAATTTTTATTTAAATACCTATTTTATTGACTTGATTATTTTGTAAACTTAAAAAAAAATAAGTTTACTGTGTGTGTGTGTTGGCCCGCCTGAATTCCAAGACTTTTCAATTCGGCCCTCAAGTGAAAAAGTTTGGAGACACCCTGCCCTAGAGAATTGCTTTCACCCCAGTTGACAAGCTCTCTCTGCCCGGTTGCAGTAGACTAACTAGCTCAGCTCATGTGTGCAGCCATTGGGCTACTATACCCTCTTCCGCCTCCACACTAGATGCACACTCTGCTGCCGGTGTGCAACATTCTGCCAGGCCAGGACCCAGGATACGCCCAGACTGCCCTGACAGAACCCCCATCTCTCATTTGCATACCGATCCACTCCGCCGAAGGGATTGGTAAGCATAGCAGAGTCCACCGACATGTAGGTGAGAGTGGAGTTGGGGTGGAGAGGCTGGTGAATTTCTCTTCTATGAAAACATAAATTCACGTCACCCCCTTTGGACCCCACACACAAATCATTAAGTACTGCATATTCACAAAATTATGAATATAATGTATTTATCTGTTGATACTTAAATTGGTAATGATGAAATCTGTAATTACATGTGCATAGCTATTACGTAAATTCTTGATACTACTGATCAGTACTACTTAAACATGGAAGATGTTTAATTAAGTAATAGAGAGACACATATAATTTCAGATCTCTGATAAGCTACAGTACACACTCGACTATCAGTAGAAGTCTCAAAGTCACTGCAATAAAATTTCTACATATCTTTTTTTGTTAAATATCACTGTCGTTCTTTCTTTGCGTTATGATTTCAAGAAGTTTTACCTTTGACATTACTTCACTAACAGATTATAGTAAATAATAGCCAGTTAGTTTTAATGGTGCAAATAGCACTGGCTGACATTTTCTTCAGAATATTAAAAAAAAAAAACAGATGGTAGACAACATTCAGTAATTTTAATGTTAAACTGTTATTTATTGTTGATGCACACATATAGTAGTATCTGAGCTTCAGTTTTCAATCGGTACCATCTTTACCATAGCCAGGTTTTTGTGATAATAAATATGACTTGTTTGCGAGGAATCAAGTTCTAAAATCTGAAAGGTGTAACTCAGATTAAATAGAATATTATAAATACCTTGAGCTCTTTTGTGTATAATTTCCATATTATCGCGTTTTAACTGTAATAATGAAGTAATTTATTCAAATCTAGGTGTTTCTGCTGGTCATTATACAGCATATACACAGCATCCACGGACTGGAGAGTGGCATTATTTCAACGACGATTATGTAGTTAAACAAATGCCACAGGAAGAAGACTATAGCAATGCATATATTCTGTTTTACAAAAAACGAGGTAAGCTTGTAACTTGTTGTTTCTCTGCTAGGTGTTTGTAGTACTTAAGTGCTGTGCAGTTTTATTTTTCAATTAGCAAGCTATAAGTATAGTCCAAAATATTCATTATTGAGTAGTTTAAGTAATAAAAAATAGACTATGTTAAAAAACAAAACACTGGACTCAAAACAACGAAAATCTTGCTAAATCTTTTGTATGAAATGTTTCAATATGGCTCCTAAACCATAGACCAGTGGACAAGGAATAATTACCAACTGTCCAATTAGTTTTTTATAACCTCCCATCTTCCATTGCACACACAGTATACGATCTCCATAATAGTTCTTCTTGTCCACAGTAATATTTACTTCCTGCTAGTTGTTTCAGTTACACCACTGAAAAATCCAGTATCTAATATTCTTATTTACTCCCATTATCCTTCATATTCCTGTATATTTTATCCTCATATTTGACCTGTGCCATCTTATCATACAAGGGCAATTTGAAAAGTTCGCAGCCTACAGTATAAAGGTGTTACATGCTATGTGTATTAACTTGTATGATGAACTGCTGGGGCCAAACAGACGTAACACAAAAATTACTTCAACACCAATTACTGTAATGTTACATTGAATGCAATAAATAAGGCATAATAGAAAATGATTAGTACCAAGCGTTAGTGAGTAGAATCAGCATTGCTTTATTTTAGTAGGATAAAGATTTGCCTCTCTATGTGTAAAAAATTAAGCCAACCAGCAGACTAAAATTAATCATCAATCAATGTCAGTTTACAAAATGTTAATAGCTATTACATACATACTACCATGAACTCATTAATTATAACAAAAGTTTTTTTGTGTCATATAAGCAAATAAACTTGGTTCATTTTCTTTTCTGTCTGAAGTGTTACAAACTTCGAGTTCCAGATGTGGTTTAATTAATAATTAATTAGTTTACTTGAAAGAACAAAAGGGCGTGTCCTCTGGAAGCATGATGTCGCCGACGATGTCGTGCGGGGGCCTGTTGTAGAGACGTATTTCTTGGGTACCCTCACGAATTGGCAGCCTCTGTCTCTAAGTATGTGCAGGTTACATCAGCGAACGATAGCTTCCTGAAGAAAATCAAAAACTGCCGGTACTCTTCGACCAAGCCGATGCTTGGTATGTCAAGTTCCCAGCATAAAGGGCAGATTTGAAGAAAATTGGGTTCCTGACTACTGAGGTTGGAGCTCAGTAGCTGACTGAGCAAAAAAAGGTCGACTGGC
Source organism: Magicicada septendecula (assembly GCA_034769895.1). Classification (NCBI taxonomy): domain Eukaryota; kingdom Metazoa; phylum Arthropoda; class Insecta; order Hemiptera; family Cicadidae; genus Magicicada; species Magicicada septendecula. Next base: position 105,510,256 of record CM068372.1, on the reverse strand, counting down.
TGAGTACTGAATTAGTTTCGTAAAGAAAAGGTGAGGGCGTGACGTCAAACAACAACAAACAAACCCCAGAAGTTTGCACTACCAACCTGATATGATATGTCACGGACGCTTCATTGTTTGGATTAATAATAACGATATGTGTGTTGGGGATGCCAAATAACTGCAAAAAGGTATGATTCTCATTTTGTTTTTTCACCACAGTGTAGGACCATATTCACCCTATAAACAACTGTGAAGCAACAAGTTAGTCACCTGCATTGTTGAAAATTGAGATAATTGAATGTAATGCAATGATCAAATTTTTTGTTAAAAGGTTTAATGCCAAAAGAGATTCTTAATGAGATGAAATATGTGGTGAGCAGTGCTGCACCTAAATTTACTACAGTCAAAAGGCAAGCTGATGTATTTAAATGTGGTAGTGCAAGTTTGGAAAATGAAGTGGGCATCTGAAAAGTGCCACTACATCAGAAATCATGAATACATTGCATGATATTGTTTTGAAATGTCACTGTTTGAATGTGTAAGAAATTGTTAAGACTGTGAGCACCTCAGATGAAGGTGTATCACATTCTTCCTGAGGAATGAAGTATGAGGAAGCTGTGTGCCAGATGCGTGCATCATTTATTGACAACTGATCAAAAACACATTCGATTCCAAGCTTCTCATGAATGTTTGGACCATTAAAAAAAATCCAAAAGATTATGTTTGTAGGTTTTCAACAACTGATAAAACTTGGCTTCATCACTTCATTTCAGAAACAAAACAATGGATGCATAGTGATTCTCCTCCTCCAAAAAAAGTCAGTGTCAATTATTCTGTCACTGGGAAGTGTATGGCTAAGGGAATATTGTTAATCAATTGTCTTGAAAAAGGTCAAACAATAGATGCTAATCTTTTGAATCAATTCAATGAAAACATTCATGAAAGAAGACCAGGTTTAGCAAAGAAGATCATTTTCCAGCAGGATAATGCACAATTTCACTCAAGTATTATTCCTAAGGCAAAAATCACTATAGATGTACAGTCTGTTGCAACATTTGTCTTATTCTCCTGATTTAGTTCCATCTGACTTTCATCTGTTCCTAAACCTAAAAAATTCCTTGATGTGGCAGTAAACGGTTATTTTGAGGACCTAGAGGAATCAGACTTCGACAGTGGGATAAAAAACACCGGACCATCGCTGGAGCAAGTGTGTTGAACTACATGGAGACTGTGTTAAAAAGCAAACATGATTCCAGTAAGAAAAAATAAGTCTTTCATTATCAAGCTGTGCTTTTTCAAATTTCCCTGGTATAATCTGGTATGACTGTTTGATTTTTTTCTAAGAGATTTAATATATTAATTTCTGATGTTTTTTCACAAACTTCTACAGAATGCCAGACATTTTTTAAGACTCGGTGAATTGTTGTAAAATTAAAATGATAAAAACAAAAAAGTTCAATTAAAATTATATAGAAATGTATGCACATGCTAGAAATAATTGGGAGAAGGTATCTAATATAAAATGTGTGGAATGCTTATTACAGTGTGGTGCAATCTTTGGGATAGTTTACAATCTAAGAACTATGATGACAAAAGTTAATTTAGAATATGTGGTTGGCCTAAACCTCAAATGTAGTCATACTCCAACTTCTGTGTTTGAATATGTTGTTCCATAAGTATAGTTTACCTTTCATCATCATCCTCAAGGTTTAAACCAAGAATGGTTTTTTTCCAGTCTCAAATAGTCAAATATTACATTTGGTCATTCCAGCACTTCCTCAGACGTCCCACACCTCTCCGTCCCCTCGGCTTATATTTCCATAGTTGTTTGGGGATGCGGCAGTCATCCATTCGGCAAAGATGTTCCCACCAATTCAGCCGATACTGGGCGATCCTGTCGGCTGTCGAGTATACTCATAATATTCAGTTCCTGCCATATGTGTTTCTTCTATGATCATGGAAAGTATACCGTGCCGCGTGCCTGAGAAATATAATTTCAGCCGCTTGGATGCCACTGGTGTGGTCTTAAAGTCCAATTCTCAGACCTATAAAGAAGTGTGGGAAGAGCCACACTTTTTATTTAGCCACCCATTTAGTTTACTTTTGTAATCCTAAATTTAACAGACGTCGTTTTATAAGTGTAATGAGTGATAGACTAAAGCTACTGATGTCTTGCCTATAGAATAGCATTGTTCACCTAAATGTTTTTAGGTTATGCCATAAAATTCAAGATATTGTTAGAATATGATCCAGAGTAGTGAAACATATATACATTTTACAGAACAAGTTATTTTCATCTACAGTATTTTCCTTTAATACAAAAACAAATCAGAACAATCTTTAGTTAAGAGGAAACAAATCATAAACAGAATTAATAGTGGCAAGAAGTACAAATGTTGCTTTAGTAGTCGTGTTCTGAGATCAGCCAATTGCTGCCTAGTACATAATTCGTTCTGAGTGTGGCATAATGTGCACATTATAGTTTCATTGTTTTTTATTCATAATGATAATTTAAAATAAACTTTTAACATAGTTTTTTAGTTTAATACATTTTAATATTATTGTTAACTTGTTACTTCTAAATGACTTTACAAGATCAGTATCTCATTGTACTAGAACTTGAACACAAACTATTCCATTTTAACTGAAGATGACAATAGTGATATGACGTCAAATGTGACATAAGTCTACTGGTATAATATTAACAGTGATATTTTTGTGTAAATAAAAAATACCAAAAATATGGGACTTAAACTAAATGCATAAAAGGTAAGCTAAGGAGTCTAATACACTAATGTAAATAAGAAATCCTCCTCTTTAAGATGATGTAAACTGAAAAAAGGTACATTGATCTGGTATTTGTTCATGGTCCATTAGATATGCCATAGCTTTAGTGTGTTGAAACTGAATTAATAAAAAAAATAACTGCAGTTTATTTTGAACCTCAAACATTGCCAGGGTTCTGGTATTTTATATATAGTAGAGAAAGCTGAGATACAAAATGTTACTAAACTTATGTTACATGCTTTTGTGTGTCCAGACATATTTACAACTTTCTGGGCCCAAAAACAAGCAGGATCCAATAGTGTGCCATGTCTTCTAGTGTGCAACTGGCTGGACTAATTGGGCAGACCAGGATATGCTTAGTGTCTTGAAGCTTCCCATATTTGCATTCATTGTCTTTCACATGTTTAAGACACTACTTAATCAGATTTGACTTAACAGGAGCCATGCAGGTTTCTTATTTGATTGAGCATCTTTCATGTTTCCACTCCAGCTGTGAACCATTACGTCAATCTTGTTTTAGCAGGTAATTGACTGGAGGTTCAGTGTCTACATCGAAGGAGGTTTTTCCTTGATTTTAGTCTTCCAGTCGTCCCTTCTGTTCCATAAATGAAGTATCTCTTATCAAACTTTCTTACATTTCATGTCATACTGTATCCTGCGACTACTAGACATTCCCAGATCAGCTGCGTTGTAAAGAGCCTCTCCAGGTGTAGATTTAAAACAGCCTGTTATAATTCCACAAGTTTCATTCAGGAGTATCTCTACTTTTTTCCGTGGCTAGATCTGCAGCACATTGAGCTGGTGTATTCTGCTGATGAAAAACAGGGCCTGAGCAGTTGTTCTAAATATCCCTAGGGTTTGCTACCATGCAGCTAACAACAAGACAAGGGGGCCCCTGGGCAACATCTGTGACGGTAACCCTTTCACTACCTGGACAAAAGAGGTCTGTTGTAAATCCATGTGTTTTATTCTGGTCTTGTATTTAATTTTTTTATTTAATGTGAGCTACACATTTTATTTTATAATATTGTGTCAGTGTTAGTCGCTGTAGTATACAAAACTTTGACTAATAATTTGTTGTTTACGTCTGTTATAGGTGCAGATGTTGTGAACGAAGACCCAAACTTGAAAACTTCAGGACTTACAACCCAAAACAGCTGAAATAAACTATTTGATCCCACTGTTGTAAAACAATAAAATACAAAACTACATGTATGTTGGGTTCATACCGTTTCCTGCCAATACATAGTTTAGCATGTCTTTTTAATAACAATAATAATACTAATTATACAAACAAGTTACTAATAAACAAACTTATACTTAGATTTTGTTTTATATTTGTTGCCTGTCGTAATAAAATAATACTTATTTCAGACCAGGGCTGTTTGAGTTTTATTGAATGCAGGCTGAACACATGGAAAGCTACAGTAAAGCTTTAGCGATTTTAACTATAATTGTAAACTTAATCTAGCTATTGTTCAGCATGTACTTTTTTTCCACTGTTATTCCTAAGGGGGGTATTCCACTATAAAATATATTTGACAATGTTTTTTTTATAAAGTTTTATTTTTAATTTTACAATATAATGGATCACATTTAATAATTTTATTATTAAACAAGTTCTTTTGCAAACTTTAAAAAGTCACCATTATCAAAGCTTGGTGATTCAAACAAAAATTGACAGATTTTAAACAAGAGACTTGAAACTATGGGTAGTGACATTTTATAAAATAAATTTAAAAGTAGGCTCATCCATTCATCATTTTAGTAATTTCTTCTGTTCCTGCAACTTCTCTTTATAAAATCGGCAATACAAAAATGGAATGTAGCTGGGAAAGGCTATACAGGTTTCATCAGTTTCGAGTCATTATAATAATCAGACTTCTGACATTTGGGAGCACGGCTGCACTTTACTCTTCTCAGTGACATGAAATTCTTTGTGCAGTTTTGCTTAGTATGGGTCATGTTTGGTCTCCAATAGTAAACACAAACTATTTTTGGCTGATTGTGAAATCTGTGAAAGTATTTAAGTGCATGTTACCAAAATTTGAAACATTGAGGTGCAGTGGGTGCCTGAAATACAGTGAAACCTCGATATAACACCCCTGTGATAAAACGCGACCCTTGATGTAATGCTCATTTTTCATGGTCCTGGCAAATTAAATAGTTTAACTTGGGACCTTTATATAAAGCGACCTTCTGCAGAAGAGCGTTATATCAAGGTTTCACTGTATAACGTTCTTCTGTAGACTGGCCAAAAAGTGCTTTATATCGAGGTCATTTTATATAAAGGTCCCAAATTCAACTATTTAATTAGCCAGGACCATGAAAAATGAGCGTTACATCAAGGGTCGCGTTTTATCACAGGGGTGTTATATCGAGGTTCCACTGTACTTGGGTTTGGCTCCAATCTAAAATGACTTAACTATTTATAGTGCATATAGACTTTATCCAAGTACTATCAAAATTATGATATTGTGCTTTAGTTTGTAAGGATTCTTTACTGACCAGCTTTGCTATCTATTACGCTGGTGCTTGATTGATGTGTTTGTAACTATACAAAAAATTGTAAAAATACAACAGAAGAAACTTAACCCCAATTACAGTAAACCCTCGATTTAACGGACCTCGGTTTAACGGACTTCGGATTTAACGGACAGAATTTGGAGAAAAAAAAAAGCTTTTCAAACGTATAATGTGCATAAACTGCAGACTCTCCTGTTCTGGCAATATTGCTTGGCTATCGCACAGCATTCTTTCGTTTCCTTTCTTCTTGTTTCTTGTTTTGGAACACGCAAATTTTCTCATCTTCAATTGTATTTGATGAGAACAGAGTATTCATCAAGAATTCATTTAATTCTTCACGATCCCTGTCTTTGCGTTGTCGTTGACGCAGGCGTCGCACACGTTCAGTGGAAGACATCACGACGACTAACACTGAACAATATACACTGATCAATATAATATCTTATTTCACTGTAAAATATTCGTCCATCGGCTAATACAGCAAGCATTACACTGGCATGTAATTTTTCATTTCCCGTAATCTTTATTGTTACAGATTTGGCTCCATTTTGGTCCACCGTAAATATACGTAAATAAAAAATACGGGTGTTTCATCGGCATTTCCCATGTGTTCAAGTGAATAATTATGCTTCTTGCGTAAATGAATGACAAATCGCTGATACTGTAGGAGTTTTTCTTCGTAGTCACTCGGTAGGTTTAGCGCGAGTGATGTACGTCATTTAAGCGCAAATCCATTTCGCCGCATCATTCGTCTTATACACCCGAAGCTGGCTTTGAAACCGGAGACTTTTAATTCTTCTGCGATTTCTAAAGCTTTTAATTTTAAAACATGTCTAGTGACAGAGAGTCCTTGCCTTCTTAAAAGCCGTACGTATTCACAGACGCTGGACTGCTACAAAACGCCCAACTTGAGGTCCAGCGAATGCTCGTCGCGCAGTATTTGCATTTAAAAGTCGTTCCTTGTTTTCTCCATCGTCGAATACAGGATTCATCAATATCGAATTTCCTTGCGGCTTCACGATTGCATGTTTTTTCTACATTTTGTATCACAATTAATTTATAATTCGCATCGTACGGGTTACGTTTAATTTGATTTGACTGCGTGCCTTTAGTCTCCACAATATCACTCATACCGCAAACGCACTACAAAAACGCCGAATGAAAACAAAGTACAGATAAGCGATGTTGTCGCTGTTACAATAGAAAACCACACTGGCAGTTTACCCGTTATTTAGAAACATGTTACTCACACCCCCCTTTGTCTACTCATGTTTCTACTCATCCTTTGTCTTGCTGCCTACAGAAGGGTGCGAGCACGCGCGCATGCACACTTTATCTTCCTATTCTTTCTTCAGTTTGCTGTTAAAACATTCGGTTGTAGTCATAAATCATAACACCAGAGTTAACTACAGCCGGGCAAACTGCTGTTGCTTAGGCAGTAAACAACTCATAGATACCAAAAGCGTTCGTCCCGCCAGAAGTCGGTATAACTTCGAATTTTGTTAGTGCGCGAATGCAAGCCGCAGGCCAAATTAGTGACCATGTTTTTAGGAGAAAAAGTGCGGCTTGTATTCGGAACAATACGGTATTTGCATGATATTAATAGTATTAAAATTTTATGTGTTATAGGCCTATTTGATTTAAATATATCCTCAAAAAACAAAATTTGCGATATAACGGACTTTCGATTTTACGACACCCCTCAGCCCCAATTAGTCCGTTAAATCGAGGGTTTACTGTACTACGATTTTACGACTTACCTTTACGCAGAAGATTCCCATAGTCCCGGGGCCGCCACCACATTTTCAGGAGTAAATCTGGAAACCAATTACATTCCCCGTAGAAACAATTTAGTAAATAAATTATTAACAACTTTATCAAAATCCAGGGCCGTCTAGGCGAACTTATTGATACAGAGATAAGGTTATGAGCAGAATGGCGTATTAATTAACTAACACATGTTTATGACAATATCATATTTTATTTTAATAAAATGTTAACTTATTTTTAATATGATAAGACACAAAATCATAAGACAAAGAAATTTTAGAAGCAAATCAGTACTTTATACTCCCCCCTTTGTTTCTTTATACTTACTCTCTCTCTCTTTCTCTCAAATTACCCCCCCCCCCTTATTGAGATCTCACCATTTTAATATTTTTTATGTTTTATAATAATTTTATAATAAAAACCAACTTAGATAATTTTGATTAATTGTTTTTTGTCCTTTCTGGTTACTTATCTGGCACGAGGTCTCCAGTTGTTGCACCACCTGTTGCACGACACTTTTTCGATAAAACAACTAAATGTACGTCCCGAAATTTTTATATAATGATCTTCGCTGATTTACTACTTTAAAAGTTTGTCACAGTTTCCTCACATTTTTAAACACAATTATAGGTAGGCCTACCATAATTGTAATGCATGGCCTACCTACACTATTACGATACGACCTTACGGTTCGACTGTTCCTTGGAGACTCGGTCTGCGTCACTAGCGTGGCTACGCTAATTCCGTTTTTATAATGCCTTTGAAACTGGTTCTCGGCGGATTTCTACTCACATCCCGTCCTGGTCACTGAAATTTCCGTTTTAACTGAGTATCACCACTTCGGCTGGAGACTGGCTGTATCGTTGTAAACACGTGCCGTTTGTGTGATTCACTGGTTAAAAATAGAATCACTTGTTACATCTTTACCTTATTTGGACATTGCCTAACGAACTTTACTTCTACAGTTTTAATCAGATTTGCTTCATTACAATAAAATATGTTAACTTGTGATATAAATTTTGTTACCCAAATTTTGTCCCGTTACAAGACCCCCCCCCCAATGAGAGGTTTTATGTCAAAAACATAAAAACTCATTGCCTAAACCTAGGAGGACCAGCGAGGATATGGCGCCACGACCCCCCTTACTTCCTGATTAAAATTTGGGTACTTACCCCCCTAATCCAGTGGCTGTGGCCACACCTGCATGACTTTACTGGACTTCCTTCAACAGGATCCCAATACCGTAAAGCCAGACAGGCTCTAGGCGACCCTGCCCTGACGGGCTGGCCAGCACAGGTTCGTCGCCACAGTTCCACACAGATTCTGCAACAACAAAGCAAAAAATTATCAAATGGCCTTTCACTAATCCATATCCTTGCACTGATTTGGGTTCCTCCTAGAAGTACTGATTTGGATTGACCAAAGTACTGATTTGGATTGACCAAAGTACTGATTTGTGGTATCTTAAGTATCTTAACACACAAATAACATTACAATTCAAAAGGAGGTACCCTTATGCTAACATAACGCATATTATTTAACTCAAGTAACATATCAGCGTACATGGGTATATAACCATATATCAAAATACAATTGTAAATCATATCAAAAAAATAAAAAATACTCAAATTCAATTACAAACTCAATTTTCTACCGCTTCCATTTTACATTTACTTTCACCTTACAATACTTTTGAAGCCAAATAAAAATTTAGTTGATACATGAATTGTGCAAAGTGATGCACTGCTTAACCCATTTTAATCTCAATTACCTCATTACAAACCATATAACACATGTTTTATAACTACTCACAAATACATCATATTGAAATAACCATTTCAAATTTGAATTTCACATTTCAATTATCAAATTTTTATCATTTATTATCAAATTCAAACCTAAATTTTTTTTTTACAAAATTGGCATCCTAAACCATTTCAAATCAATTTAATTACATAATAAAAATTTAGTAATGCCAATTATCATTCAAACAAAATTATAAACATTACTACACAAAATACAATATACACACGCAACACAAAATACAATATACAAATGTATCCTCAGATACCCTACCATAACAACAACATAACCTAATACATAATACATTTAACCCCAATACAAATTTATATACAATATAATACCACATAATCCATCATTATTCCCCAAAATCATTATATTATCAAGCCAAGTACTAAAACCATTAAATCAAATAATTAACCATCAACATATGTTTAACCCCTATCATCATAAATTAGTCTTATGCTGTACATGCACATTTCATTTTTGTTTAAATCCATTATATTATCTCTTTCAATATAATGACCATTTAAATTTGTATCATTATCCCCAATATTATAATAACCAAAAGCAAGATTATTCCATAACATTATATCATATACCTTGTCAACATTGTGTACAGTCAAGTCGCCCTTGGGATTATTTGTCACAACCAGGTAAATTACAAGATCATTATCTACTGCACCAGTTACCCTAGTCTCATCCCTGGTAATTCTTCAATTTTCTCCCCTCTCCCAATATCTGAAATCTCCACCAACTCTTCATAATCTCTATTAGCATCAAAAATCTCTATTTCTCTCTTTCTCCACCCCTCATCACAATACTTATCCCAACCCCCCCTGAACTACCTCACTCCATGCAAAGGGCACCACAAAATTACTAAAACATCTACTGGCTTTACCAGGTATATCACAACAAATTAGGGGACCACTTTGAGACACCATGTCTCCCACATAACCTCTGGAGGAACCTTTGTCCTCATAAACCTTTACTCCACTTAAACCCCAGGAAAAATTTGCCTTTGCCCCCCATGCTCACCTAACCTCACTTTACACACTCTCTCAAACTCATTAACTACCTCTTCCTCACTAACTTCTACTCCCAATAAAATTTCATCATCACTACCATTATTCAATATACAGCTCTCTGATACCACATTTTTAATTATATCACCATTATTATTTGTCACATCGTTATAGTTATCCTTTACACTAACATCATCACTTACCTTTGTAACAGTACAGAATGACTCAGTACCAGAATTATGGGAATTATGGGTATTTTCATTGTTTTATTATGTATTTTTTTTAAACATACAGAATGGTTAGGTACATTGTCCCTCTGGAAAACGGAACAACGTAAATTCGGCCAGAGTAAAACACCAAGGTCTCCGGTGGACGTGAAAACAGCAAAATATACCATGGCGGTGTTTATGACGAAGTACCACAATATGCATTATGATTGGGCTATAACACTAGTCCGTCATCGCTAAGAACAATGACGCACTGAGTACAATGTGTGCAACGAGGCGTTGTCCAGCAAGACAAAGCGGGATGACGTAAGAACTACACACACACAAGCAAGAAATTACACTTGCCTCGCTCTCATTTCAACGCCATTCTTCAGAGGAGCCACAGCGATGTATCGTTGTGTGTATAACTTTTTAACAATACTTTAATTCAACTAACAAAAATGATACCAACAGTAGTGGAGCAATAAAGGCTCATCTTGTTTACAGTATAAATATATAAAAAATGTAAATTCAGTGCACACATCCATCTAATTAATCTTAGCGGAATTAAAGGCGAATACCGACCATCACCATGGGAGTCTCACACCAACAACGGATGGACACCACCACCTAACAAGCAGAGAAGTTCCTTTTGTCATTTTTATAGTTAATGAGCTCATTAATATCAAATCGATAATAAAAAAGAATGTACGGGTCTGAAGTTGAATGTGTGAGAATGAATGCGTGAATGTATGGCCATAACACATAAGCCGAAGGCATTGGTTTGTGCAGTAACTAATTAACTATTAATAAATGATTTTAAGTTGCAGCTATAAAGTGTACATTGATATTAATTCAACAGATAAAGAAATAGAGAGAATCAAAAGAGATAGGAAAAGTAGTCACCATTTTGTTTTGTGTCATATCATATGACGTCACTATTTTGACCGCATGGTTGTATGTGTACTACCTTAGATTGAATTAAATTTGATGGTTAATTTCAAGAATATCTGGTTATCATTTGTGTCGTCAACTGTGTTTCAAAATCTTCCTGTACCCGAACCCTGGTACCCCTTAGGTAGAAAACAAGTAATAAAGGAAGAAAATGAGCCCGGCAACTAATGAAATTGGTGAGTATCATTAATACCGAATTATGGTATTTGTTATCTATATCTTACAAAATATATGTGCTAATATTATTGTGAATAAGTTATTAAACTTCACAATTGGTCGCCCTCACAGTGGACTTTGTATAAAATTAATTTATATAAAACAGATAGATGGAGAAACACAGAAGACGATATATAATGAATGAGAGGTTATGTTGTTAAAGGTAAATAGAAATACGAGTTGAGTATATTGCGTAGTCAAATACAAATAGAGATAAATAACCATTTAAATACTAAAATACAAAATGGCAGAAAATAACAATAGCATAGAAATAGAAAATTCAGAAACAGAATCCATTTTATTGGAAAGACACATTAGCTCAACACCCAAAGTAGTTGAAAGTAAAATCTCATTAGAAAATATATTCACATTAATCAGTGACAAATTCAATCAAATGAACGGTACGCTTAATGCAAAATTAGATAGTTTTGAGAGTGAGTTAAAAAAGCAAAATACTTTACAAATATCAAATTAAACCAAGTAGAAGAGAGATTAGAAAAATTTAAAAACGAAATACAGAGACAAAATTGTAGTATTGACAAAGTAGACAAGTTAGAGATAGACAAAAACAAGGTAAGTGGTGAGAATTATGATAGAATTACAAATAGGGTGTTAGAAAATAATTGTGTGAGTATTGAGAGTAGTGATAAAAGTATAATGGGAGTAGAATTTGATAACGAAGTGATAAAAAGTGTTGATGAATTAGAGAGAAAGTATAGAGAGAATTTACAGATAAAGGGGTTGCAGGGGGTAAGATTTTCCCTTAATGTTGTAGTAGGGGGTGAAGTAAAGACTTCACGTGTGTTTAGGAAGGACGAGAGTGCCTTCAATGCGTATTTGGAAGACAAAAGGTCTACAAATAAAGTGGTCCCTGTTTTTTTTTGTGCACTTCACAGGTGGTGCAGTGATAAAGTAGTAGAGTCCCCTGCATATATGGAGAAAGAGTGTGTAGCTTGGTATGGTGGTGAGAAATGTTTTGAGAGAGAGAAAGAGAGAAATTGAGATATATAAAGTAAAGAAAAATTATGAAGAGTTTATGAAAAGGTTAGGTATAGAGATGATATATAATAAAAATATGAAATACTTACCTTGTAAGGAAGTTGATATAGTAGTAGGAGATGATAATGAAAATAATGACTTAGTAACTTATCTGATTGTGACGAATTATACTGGAGGTGACAGGACAATAACCAATCATGACAGATTAAATGAGTTTGTGGAAAATAATGAAAATTTGAATGGTATATGCATTTATGATGTTAATATAAGAGATTCAATAATAAGCAATGTATATAGATATAAGATAAGACTATTGTTCGACGATATGGGGTAGTTGTGTATTGTTTATTGTGTTATGAACATTTAATTGTGTGGACAGTGTTTTTAAAAATGGACTGACTAGGACTGATTATGGTAAACGATTTCATGATTATGTGAATTGTATATTTTGTGTATTGATGTCTATGTATTTGTGTATTTTTACTGTTGTGTATTTTATGTAATTTTTATGTAAACATGTATGGTACGATTTTAAATAATTGAAGGAAGTTAATAATGATTTTAAAGGATATTATGAGATTTAGATTCTAAAGGGTTAGTAAATGATTAAGCAGGTAATGTATTTGGATATGAAAGGTGTTGTTAGCAGATAAGTGATAAATTTTGTAATGGTGTATTAAGTTGAAATGTTGTAAAGAGTTTGGGTAATAGTGATAAATAGAGGCATGGGAGTTAGTTAGTTAAAGTTATTGGGAGTTAGGAAAAATAAAGTGTTGAGATGCTGATAAAATATAAAGAGGCGTTAGATATTTTAGGGACACAGTGGTTAGTAATTATAGGTAGAGTTGAGTGATGTGCGTGGTAATTATATTTGTTGTTGATGGTGATATTTTGTAATAAGGGTATTGGTGTAGGAGTCCAACGAGAGATGTTGAGACGGGAGTGGACCGTTGTGTGCCGGAAAGGGTTATCTGAAAGGGTCAGAAACCGATAAGGGAATGAGTTGGTTAGAGGGAATACACACATACTAGTACAAAAAGGCGTGGTGCCAGAGGTTTTAAATGGGATTTGTGAAAGGGGGTTATTAAGAGATATTGGTGTCAAAATATATTAATGGTTAGAAGCGGCTAGTAGAAAAAAGGGGTAGTAAGGTTAGGTTGACAATGCCAAAATAAGACGGAGAAAAATGAGTAATAGAGAGTCACCCAAACGAGTGAGGATAGCAGGGTTAGAAAAGGAGAATTCATGGTAGGAAGGTGAGGTAACAAAGGAAGGTAATGTAACAGAAAGGTAAGGATAAATTTGAAATTGTTGTATAGAATCTAATGAATGTCAAATAATTGAAAGTTAATTGAGAATTGATGTTATAAAGTTTGGTACAAATCATGTAGATTTAAATTGTTTAATGTAAGGTAAATGTAACAATGTTAATATGTAATGTACAATGTTTTATGATGTTTTATTAGGTTGGGGGGCAATAGAGTGTGTGGCTAGGAGGTCGTTACAGGGGTAATGACGATAATAAGTGTTAAGAGATAGCAGATTTTAAAGTTGAAAATATAAAGTTAAAAAATGAAGTTAAATAAAATATTCTCGTAAGCTGCCATTTACAAAAGAAATAAATGATTATAAGTTGAGCAACAAAGTTTAAAGGAAAAGTGTCTGCCATGATAGTTGTAAGTTGAATTTATAGAAATAATTAGGTGAAGGTATTTTGGGGTATGATAAAGAATTGTTGATATATTGTGTTATATTTAGTTACATATATATGTTGTTTATTTTCTTACAAGGAAGTAGTTGAATTTGGTGGTGGTAAGAAATCAATGTATTTTAAGTCTTGTTGTGGTTAAGTGACACTTTTGAATTAAAAAACAAACCAATGCCCGAACACAAACCAATGCGTCTAAAAGGGGACATATCAGTTGTAGATATGTAAGTGTATTATACCACTATTTTGAATTTTTGTATTGGATGTTTCAGAGTTTTGTGGTGTTGTGACCGCAGTCCTGGGCTGGCTGAAGCGTCAGAACAGGAGTGTAGAGTGCCTCATGGCCTTATGGTGTAGGGATCTCTCAGGAGAAGTCCAGTAAGGTCAGAGGGTGCGACCAGCATCATAGGACCAAGGGTAAGTGATGATAAAATTTTTTTGTGTAACGTTACAGGGGGTTGTGGTGACGTATCTAGACTGATCCTTTTAGGAGAGTGTGAATGAGTCAAGGAAATTTTTTTATGTTTCGACACAAAAAATTTTCCTTGAGGGGGTTTGTAACAGTACAGAATGACTCAGTACCAGAATTATGGGAATTATGGGTATTTTCATTGTTTTATTATGTATTTTTTTTAAACATACAGAATGGTTAGGTACATTGTCCCTCTGGAAAACGGAACAACGTAAATTCGGCCAGAGTAAAACACCAAGGTCTCCGGTGGACGTGAAAACAGCAAAATATACCATGGCGGTGTTTATGACGAAGTACCACAATATGCATTATGATTGGGCTATAACACTAGTCCGTCATCGCTAAGAACAATGACGCACTGAGTACAATGTGTGCAACGAGGCGTTGTCCAGCAAGACAAAGCGGGATGACGTAAGAACTACACACACACAAGCAAGAAATTACACTTGCCTCGCTCTCATTTCAACGCCATTCTTCAGAGGAGCCACAGCGATGTATCGTTGTGTGTATAACTTTTTAACAATACTTTAATTCAACTAACAAAAATGATACCAACAGTAGTGGAGCAATAAAGGCTCATCTTGTTTACAGTATAAATATATAAAAAATGTAAATTCAGTGCACACATCCATCTAATTAATCTTAGCGGAATTAAAGGCGAATACCGACCATCACCATGGGAGTCTCACACCAACAACGGATGGACACCACCACCTAACAAGCAGAGAAGTTCCTTTTGTCATTTTTATAGTTAATGAGCTCATTAATATCAAATCGATAATAAAAAAGAATGTACGGGTCTGAAGTTGAATGTGTGAGAATGAATGCGTGAATGTATGGCCATAACACATAAGCCGAAGGCATTGGTTTGTGCAGTAACTAATTAACTATTAATAAATGATTTTAAGTTGCAGCTATAAAGTGTACATTGATATTAATTCAACAGATAAAGAAATAGAGAGAATCAAAAGAGATAGGAAAAGTAGTCACCATTTTGTTTTGTGTCATATCATATGACGTCACTATTTTGACCGCATGGTTGTATGTGTACTACCTTAGATTGAATTAAATTTGATGGTTAATTTCAAGAATATCTGGTTATCATTTGTGTCGTCAACTGTGTTTCAAAATCTTCCTGTACCCGAACCCTGGTACCCCTTAGGTAGAAAACAAGTAATAAAGGAAGAAAATGAGCCCGGCAACTAATGAAATTGGTGAGTATCATTAATACCGAATTATGGTATTTGTTATCTATATCTTACTAAATATATGTGCTAATATTATTGATATAAGTGGGTAAATGCACACCTTATCATCTCTTACCTGATTTAGTTTACTTTCTTTGTTCTCATTACATTTACTATTAAAACGCTTCTCCCACTTTTCAATCGATTCATCCCATTTCTCAATCATCATACGCAAAATATTTTATATCCTCTTTTGATGTACCTACTTTGGTTTCCTGTACATCAGCCATGTCCATAAATTTTTTATAGTACCCTTAACATAAAAACCAATACAGTCCTTCTAATACAAATTTAACAATCATTGTACACATTAAATGAAATACACTTAATGCATAAAATCGTTACCAATATACTCATAAACCAACAATAGGTAACAAGTGCGTTACACTACGAAACATAAACATATAATTCCGAAACCTTTTCGCCGTCTACCCCAAACCTATCTCTGTATCTTAAGTAGGCCTAACTTATATAAAAAAATGTATATAAGCATCCTGGCAGGGTCGGCAATTGTAACTATACAAAAAATTGTAAAAATAAAACAAGAAACTTAACCCCGATTACTACGATTTTACGACTTACCTTTATGCAGAAGATTCCCAAAGTCCCCGGGCCACCACCACATTTTCAGGAGTAAATGTGGAAACCAATGACATTTCCCGTAGAAACAATTTTATAAATAAATTATTAACAACTTGATCAAACTCCAGGGCCGTCTAGGCGAACTTATTGATACAGAGATAAGGTTATGAGCAGAATGGTTAATTAACTAACACATGTTTATGACAATATCATATTTTCTTTTTATAAAATGTTAACTTCTTTTTAATATGATTCGTAGTCCTTCAGTCTTACGACTGGTTTGTACCCTCCCCCCATATACCCGTGGTGCGTGTGGTACTGAGTCTCTCACAGGTATATGGGACCTACAGTTTAACGCCGGATCTGAACGGCATAGTTGGGGAAGGTTTATACTAAGCAGGATACCTCTCACTGGTTTGCCATTGCCTTGCGAGGGGGAACGCTCGTATCTAAATCAGATGGCCCCCGGCGGGAATTGAACCTGCGCCGACAGCGTAGCAGCGCCACACGCTAGCCACTACGCCACGACCGCTCCTTTAATATGATAAAGACACAAAATCGTAAGACAAAATTAAATTATAAGATAAAGAAATTTTAGAAGCAAATCAGTACTTTATACTCCCCCCTTTGTTTCTTTATACTCACACTCACTTTCGACTGTTCCTTAGAGACTCGCTCTGCATCGCTAGCGTGGCTACGCTAATTCCGTTTTTACAACGCCTTTGAAACTGGTTCTCGGATTTCTACTCGTGTCCCATCCTGGTCACTGAAATTTCCGTTTTAACTGAGTATCACCACTTCGGCTGCAGCCTGGCTGTATCATTGTAAACACGTGCCGTTTGTGTGATTCACTGGTTAAAAATAGAATCACTTGCTCATTCTTTACCTTATTTGGACATTGCCTAATGAACTTTACTTCTACATTTTTAATCAGATTTGCTTCATTACAATAAAATATGTTAACTTGTGATACAAATTTTGTCCCGTTACATGTTTTGCTAATAAAAACTGTATAATCGTAGAGGTGTCAACACATGTATTTGGGCTTCATACTAAGTTATTGATGATTGTATACTCAACTATATCATGTAAATGTGAATAATACCTCTTACTGTCTTCTAAATTTTATTGTTACTCAAATTAACAAGTTTGTTTACATTAAATTACAGCTCTTTTATAAACATTAGCGGTTTGTCCGTTTTCAGGGAAAACAAATAAATTTTGGCGAGCAGATACTCTTGACAAGACAATGTAAACTTGTGCGTTTGAAAAAACAACGAGGCTCTAGATGAACTCCAGCAATTTGCATGGTTTGTTTTTGATATTTATTAATGAACATAGCAAATGCTAGTTTTATAGAAAATAGCAAGTATTTGAATTGAAACTGCAAATTTTTTGGAATGACTTGAATCCTTAGTGTAAATACTTCATAACATGGAAATACTCTGTTAATGTCATGCAGTCTGGAGTATATTATGTCCAAAGCCTATGATTTTTAATCATAAGTACTATTGTATCGTGCATCAATTTTTGAACACTGTGAATGTCTCTTAGACTCCTGTTTAAGGACTCGATGGCACGCTTGTGAGAAGTTATTTTTCAATTTACAAAATAATTATTAATAGCAATACACATTTCCTACAAATCTTACCTTTCTCGGGTCCCAGGTTCTTTGCACGAACTCGTGAAGAATAAGCGTGATTTAGGATTGCATTCTTTAATAAATTACACTCTCAATTTCAGCATTAGATAGTTGTATTATATTTAACAATTCTTTTCAAAATTTATTGGCTTTTCATTTTTCTTCGTAAAACTATTACTGATCTTTTTAGTTATTTTCAAAATTACAAAAAAAACATGGTAATTTACTTATTCTAATATACTAGTTATTCTTATTTATTATAAAGCAACCCAGCATCTGCTCATTCACTCTTTCACACAACATTTAAATTATTCCCCATAATTTAGTTTAGAGATCTCTGTACATTATAATTTTTATGATTCGAAAAGTTTATATAAGATAGGTTACTTGTTTTTGATGATCGGGTCGACCTCCTGCTACACTGGTTGTCCAAATTGCGTTTTCACTATTTAATTTTGATGTCACTGTTGAACTGTTCGAGTTTGATTTATTCCCTTTTCTGCCGGTCATTCTACATTGTTGAAATTTAGTCGACCCGCGCGCCGACGCAACCACGCGGTTTATATGTTATTAGCCAAACTGTCTTTGACCTACATTCCCATTTTTATGTACGGGCGAGATGAAAACTGTGCCCAGCCGGCGGACGCACACACTGCTCGCATCCGTTACGTTGAAATGTTATTAGCCGACTGCTGCTGTTTTCTAATGCACCAGGTGAGAAAGAATGTATTAATATGTGCCAAAACTATGGGAACATTCGCCGCCTGAGTGCGCGTGTGGAGGCGCGTACGCTCCCTCATTGATAACTGCACATTCCTTAGCCACACCGCAACAGTTTCGACTATACAGTCCACTCACCGTATTTGCTTATTCACAATTCCCAATGCGTACTTTCTGACGGTTACTGACCAGTACCAAGACTGGTTTAAAATGATTAAAATTGGTTTCACATTTTTTTGCCCCGTTACACTTGTGCAATATTATTTCTTCATCCCACACTATTAGCTTAAATTTAAGAAGCATATCAACATGTTCACTATTTTTGCTAATATTATAAATCAGATATTCTTTCTGGGACAAATCAAGGGCAATTTATAAACTGAATTTGCTGTGCGTCCCCAAATAGTAATGTTACTGCAATTTCCCAGTGATGCTACTGCTACTACCATATTAATTTCTACTTTGTCTTACTTGAGCAAGTAATAGATTAAGAAGGAATGTTTTATTCATTTCACCTGGAGCATCCAAAAATAAGAGTGCTGGTATGTTGGAATTTACTTTATCCATCACTATATCAAACACAGTTCGTTTTTCTGATGTTAAATTTGGCAGCATTTGATCAAGTTTTTTCTGCAGTTCCATAAAATTTCAATTCACTTCCCTACTACTTACATCTGAATTAACATTGTTATTTCGCTGAGGTCTTTCATATGTAATTTTTTTAACTTTTTGTCATAAATTGCACACATTGCTGGGACTCAATCTTCAGTATTTATCAATAAATCATTATATAAATTATCTAGATTGTTGTCATAGGAATGTTTCGGCGTTCAATCAAGAAGTATTTTTGCGGCGTTTCATAACAGTTTATGAAACTTGGATACATCACTATGTAACGGGGCAAACTATAGAGTTACAACTACCAACCTGAAACCAAAGAACAGTCAAAACAGTGGGTTCCAGTAGAAGAATGTGCTCCAGAAAAAGCAAAAAGCGTTCCATCAGCAGGTAAGATGATGGCCACTGTCTGTTGGGATGCTCGTGATATAATTTTAATTGACTTTCTGGTGAAGGGTAAAACAATAACTGGGCAATATTATGCTTCTCTGCTGGATCATCTAAACGAGGAACTAAAGAAAAAACTATCACATTTGACGAAAAAGAAGGTTCTTTTTCACCAAGACAGTGCACCAGCTCATTCTTCTGCAACTGTGACAGCAAAATTGTTTGAATTACACTATGAAATTCTTATGCACCCGACCCCCCTTACTCGTCAGACTTAGCAGCTTCGGACTATTATCAGTTTCCAAATTTGAAAAAAGTGGCTTGCTGGAAAGAGATTTATGCAAAATGATGAAGTTATTGCCGAAACATTGCGTATTTTGAAGACTTCGATAAATCATACTATAAGGATGGGATCGAAATTCTTGAGCATCGTTGGACTAAGTGTGTAGTGTTGAAAGGAGATTATTTGAGAAATAAAAAAGTTTTTTCCCAAAAAATTGTGTCTTCTTTATTTTTGCACGGACTTATCAAACACCCCTCGTACATGTCACCCTCTTTCACCTGTGACCATCCTTCTACTGGTGTACCTAGTTTCCGTCTTTTCCATTGTTTTGTTGAAGTTTACCAGACATAGTACTTTGGTACATCCACATATAGTAAAGTATTCACAAAATCATCATTTTGACAAAGTTTGAAGAATACTGTTACTGCTGTACTCAATGGTATAGTAACACAGTACACATGCAAATTTGAAGAGTTGAAATAAATTCATTCTCCATTTTCTAATTGTACAGCTAAATGAGTATATGCTGGAGACCTCATGTCACTCATGTAAAGGAAAACTTAAGATAAGATTAACCAAACCGCTTCACTGCTACTTACATATCTGCCTCACTGATAGATTTAGACTTCATCTAAGCATTGTCTAGCTCCACCTTTATGACAAATGTTTAATATTGCCTGGTCACTCCCTTTGTTTATATATTTTATAGCTTTCACCAAACTCCAGAACATTTATATGAGCATCAAATATTTTTGACAAAACGGGACAACAGGGCATTACCCATCGGTGATTGATTATAACTTCATACACTTCACCACTTTTAATTGTTGTAGTAGAGCTACCATTTTCAGGACTACATCACAGATATAGGGAACATTCGTTCTCATTCATTTGGGTCTCGTTAATAAACTGGTGAAAATATTTTTTTGAACGCATTCCATTTTTTGTACAGGAGACATCCAGTTTCTCAGCTCTGGTCACTTTATAAATCTGATTATGATGCAATTTTTCTGTAAGCCACACTGTTAACAAACCTACCTTTTTAATTTTTTAAATTGTTAACATTTTAAAACTCTGTATTTACTCTGGGCAGTTGTGATCTTATTTATTCTTATTAATACACATATAAATACATAAGTTATTTATTTTTACCTACCGTATAAACTGTTTCTTGGGCCAGGATCTGTGGAGTTATTTAATCATTACAAATATAAATACATAATTTATTTAATTCCACCTACCTGTTAAAGAGTTTTCTTGGGCCAGGATTCGGTTGCACGAACGTAAGATGCAAGCATGGTTTACAGGTTCTACAAATCATTTACGCAACTCATTTTTGAAGAGAATTAAAATTTAATTTTTATTTTTTGAACTTTGGTAACTTCAAAAGATTCTTTCTCCAAAATTAAAATTTGAAATACATGCATAATAATTTTCTGTGATCCACTCCCTGATCCCAACAATACAATTATAAACTTATTCTAGCATCTTACCTTATATTCATACAGACAGCCCAGCCTGCTAGCGTTCACTCATTCACACTAATTTACAATACCTTTATCTTGAAAACCCTATTTTATTTTAATTTATATATATATCTCGATACACCGCCCGGACACGTGTTTCTTAGTTCGTCTGTTTACTGCATATTAGATAACTTTGTTCGCTGATAACCTCACTTCGCACGTCCTGATTTTGTAAGCCCGTTATTTTCTGGGATCCCGGTCGGTATGAGAGCGGTATTAAACTTAATTCTTCATGCTTGATAAAGTTCAGGCCGACCAGGCCCACGCGGCACTATATGCGTCTGTTAGCTGTTGTGGTTTCTCGTGGACTGGTTTTATGCATGATGCCGGACATTACTGCCTTGCCGACGAACAAATTTCGTCGCCGCGCACAGCCTGAGTTGTCAAAGTCTTGTGGCTGTACACTTGACACATAGGAGTTTTTTAGTGCGGGATGTTGACGATATTCCGTGAGCACTGTTCTACGTCACAGTTATGGGCTGTACTTAGTTTCATTTCCGCCAGCATGATCCACGAGGCGAACAGAAATATAGTACTCAAGCCATTTTGCATCCAACAATTCCGCGTCGGTCTGCGCACATGCGGGTGTGGTGCGTTTGGGTGTAGACGCCACACAAATGTAAAGTTCTTAGAATCGACGCCTTGCACAGTCTTTGGCGATTGTTTCACAACAGTTATTGCGTACCGTTTTCTTTGTCTGCACAATGCTTTAGATTCAAACTGGGGACTTGCCACGCAGATGGAAATTACTTTATGAATATTTTATAATAAATCCCCAAAAGTTACTAAAATAAAAAAATCCTTTTATTTGACCCGTTACAGATCCTATCACACGAACGTAGAAGCAAGCATGGTTTTCAGGTGATACAAATCACTTACGCAACTCATTATTTGAAGAGAATTAAAATTTTATTTCTTTACTAAAAAAAAACTTTTGTCAATACTATTTCTATCTTATTTTAACATCTTACCTTAATTTAATACAGACAGCCCAGTCTGCTTTTTCACACACACACACACACACACACACACACACACACACACACAATATTAACACCTTACCCTTTGTTTTTTATTTAACAAAATCATTTAGATTTAACTGTAAACTACCGAGACTCCGGCCGGATACGTGTTTCTTAGTTCACCGATTCAATGCACATTAATTAACTTGTTCGCTGACAACTTCACTTCACACGTTCTAATTTTGTAAGCCCGTTGTTTCCTTGGATCCCCGTCGGTATGAAAACTGTATTATACTTAGTTATTCATATTTTATAAAGTTCAGGCCGACCGGGTCCACGCGGCACTGGTTGCGTCCGTTGGGTGCTGTGGTTTCTAGTGGACTGCCCATACATGATGCCGGACATTACTGCCTTGCCGACGAACAAATTTCGTCGCCACGCACAGCCTGAGTTGTCAAAGTCTTGGTAGTTGTTCACCTGACACATAGGATTTACGTGTGCTGTACGTCGCCGATATTTAGGTGCTTACTGGTTGACGTCACAAAAGAGGCCGGGCTTAAACTCACATCCGCCGTCCAGGATCATGAAGCGAACAAAACTTTCGCCTCTAAGCCATGTTTGTTTTACTACAGTGGCGTCGTTTGCGCACATGCTGGTGTGGTGCGTTTGGGCGCAGGTGTCACACAAACGTTAAGTTCTTAGAATCGACGTCTTGCACATTCTTTGGCGATTGTTTCACAACAGTTATTGCGTACCGTTTTCTTTGTTCGCACAATGCTTTATTCAAACACATGGCCGTATACCCAGATGGAAAATGAATTTCAAATATTTTATAATAAATGAACCCAAAAATTAATAAAATAAAATCCTTTTATTTGACCCGTTACAATACCCCCCCCAACGAGATATCTTCTGCCGAAACAGAAGAAATCTCATTGCTAAAACCCCTAAGAGGACCGGTGAGGATATGGTGCCAACAACCCCCCATTGGTGCTTATACTTCATGGGTAAACAACCCCCCTGGCTCGGCGACTATGGCCGCATCTGAACGAGATTACTGGACTTCTCTGGACGAGATCCCAACACCATAAAATCGAACAGACACGCACCACAGCGCACCTCGCCTTCTAACATGCCGCCCCAAAATCCAAATCCCTGGCTTATATCATGCCAGATCCTCAACCGATATGTTCCCCCTTATCATGCACACTGGGCTGCCTTTAGCAGTTACTGGGCTTGTACACACACTTATTGCTACGTCCTATCAAATCTTGTTATCAAATTTAGGAGTTTCCTCTAAATTGAAACCAAATCTATATTACCATTACTCTCAAAATCAAAATACAAATCTTTTATCTGAATTGAATAATTCTCTTCGTTATTATTGATAATTAGAAAACAACTAAATTGAACATTTATTAAAACATGAACTTCCTTATCCTAACATGTGATCATACATATACCCTAACAATACAATTCAATAAAAAAAAAACACTATTAATACACACAAACAATAATATAATCAAAATTTCAAAACATCAATTAGATGGCAGGCACAAAAATCAATTTTTTTTCAAAAAAAAAATTTTAATTTATTAAAATATATTTTTTTTCTCAATATTAAAATTATTTGAATTTATTTAAATTAATTAAGAAACAAAATTGGCATCACTTCATTGCCAAAACAGGTCTAGTATAGAATATCACCCATCAGCTGATCAAACTGGGTCAATTCAAGAACCTTGACCTACATAAGTTACACATAAGTTACCTCAGAAAATACATTGAACATCTTTAAAATTCTATCTTTAAACACAAAAAAAAACATAATAAAATAAGACATTTAAAAATAACAGAATATTATTATAATTAACAATAAAATTGATATTTAAATTAATCCAAAATTACACCTTTTACAACTTTACATTTTCAAATTCTATTAAAATTGTCACTTGTTTCAAACAAAATTTTATACTTTTACTATGAATCTCTTTTCTTTACTATTCTCAATCTCCATTATTTTGGGTGATTTAATTATTTATACTAACTTGATTTACTACTTGATATGTATACATATATACTCTTTATCTCTCTGACTCTAATACTACTAACAGCTCTAACTAACATGACACCCATCTCTATCAAAAACATCTATCAAACATTCTCTAAAACCAGCTTACTACTAAACTCAATTCGCATCACTTCTACTCTTGTATAAAAAAAATAACTCTCTAACCCTTTGTACTCAGGATGTGTCCCCCCCCCCAAAAAGCTCATTCCCTTAATCTGGTCCCTGGATTCTACCTAAGGCAACCCCTTCCCGTCCCAACCACTTTTGTTGCGGACTCCTACACTACACTATCCCCTCTTACAAAATTACCATCCCCTAATTACCATTCTCAGTACATCACTTCAATTACAACAAAATATCATCATTTACTTATTACATCAATATATCAATCAAAACTCTACATATATTCCCCATAACTACTGTGTCACTATCAATACTTCTCAAATTCTATTACATTAACTCACCACAACATTATTCTCTCTATTACCACTTTAAACTTAACTTGGACGGATCTACATGTCCCAACAAAATATTAATCACCCAAAATTTACCTTTTACTATCTTTCACAAATCATTTAAAATACTCAACTATATTAAATTATTTTCATCCTTAAAATTAAAATCTTTTACTACATTAACATCATATTGAACATTAATTACCTTGGAAATTAGTAAACAATTTATCAGTGACATTCTACTGCTGATCAGCTGACTTTCTTAGCAAGGTGAATGACCTTACTGCAAACACATTTCAAATTCTACAAATTACATGAAATACATATTTTTATCAATCCTTATATCTAACATAATACACATCATTGTTTCCCCTTTTTCTGACTCTGGTACAATTAGGTAAACCACCTGCCGGTCGGTCTAGGTATTTACTTGGTCATAACCACATTTCAAAATTATATAGATTACCTATTTCTTCAACCCCTATATCTAACACAATGAAATAAAAACATTTATGAGACAGAATAATCATAGTATAATAAACATAATATTTATCTATTTATCAAATCGTAATACAAGCGTTTAATTAGTGCAAAATTGATTTATCATTTTACGTTATGAAATTTAAATTCGTTGCTCACCTGAGCAACCTCCCAACCACACACACTATTGTTTTGTTCTGTTGGACTGTAGCGCCCATTGGCCTCCACAAGGACGGCATAGTTGGAGGAATTGAACATCTCCTTGTCCTTGCTTCGGCGTTACATTTGAACTGTTTAGATATCGACATATCTTTGTTTTATAATTATACACCCTTAATGCGGGTCTACCACCTGGCTTTGCTGTCCCTACTCGGACAGAGTGGCAGCCGCTGTTCCATAGTTCCGGGATTTCCCCTAGTTTCACCCCCCATCAATTTCTAATATAAACCAATTTCAAGCCAGCTATGGTCAAGGGACTTAATTTATGGCCATAGCTGACCGCTAGCCAAAACCACGATTAGTGCTGGTAAGGCAGTAATCGCCCGAAAAGTCGGTGAAATCATCTTTACCTTCAGGCTTGTTACACTCGTCATTACTCTGCACGGCATGAAAAATCTATCAGTATACAACATAAGTTGTATAAAAGGGTGAGCCGTGCATTTTCGGCCTCCGATGGGGGTAATACTCTCTATTAGCCCCAACACTTTCCACTATCCACTGTGGCACATGCCACCACAGCGATAGCACCCTAATAACTAAAATAAAACTTTCTATGAAACATTACAATGTGAAATTTTCATTAACTCTTTTATCCATCATCATTTAAATCATTTATCACTTTCTACAATTAGATTCCTTAAAATTTTCAAATTTATTATTAACATTTATTTTACATCACCTTGCAGTTATTATTTTTTAAATTATTGTCTCAAGTTATTTTCATTATTGAAGTTAAAATTCTTGCACACCTGTAAACATTTTATTCTGTATAATTGGTATCATAAAATTTATACTTACAGTACATTATTCACCTATTGACATAAGCACAAAATATACACACCATATTACCTCCACGTAACCTCTGAAACATTTAACAACAGTGTTATCTCATATCAAACAATTTGTCATTTATTTATTAATTAATCATGATCAAATTCAAATCTCATAAAGCAATTCAAGCTCATCAGAAAAAATTCAATTATACAACATTTAAACCAATCAAAATATTTAAGCATCTCCCGCAGTAATTTTACGCACCACCCAAAGAATCGAGCATCTAACCCGTCGTATCACCAATTTGTTGAACTGGCCAGGTGATAAAGATACCCCTCATGATGTACAAAAATTCGCCGAGGAAGCATTACAACAATTACCTGAGATAATGCGTGAATTACGTCGACGATCCGAATCGTTTAGATTAGACGAAATCGAAGAAGCTATGACGAAATTAAATATTTCACCTACCCAATCCCCGACTCAAGAACAGCCAAACGGTACTGCAAAAATGCAGATTCTGCAGGAATCAAATATAAATCCATTCAAAGAACGGTTAACTGGTAGTCAAGTAAATATTCAACCAGTAAACGTTACGTTACTCCCTAATGAACTAGAAAATATGACCAGTACCTACGAATTACCTTCTCACTTGCGGACTAATCAACCTGCGGAAAAACCTAGAATGACGAGTCAAATAAATCTAACTTCCGAGCTCTATGGAAAAATAACCCACCCTGTAGAAAGTATTTTGTCCGATATACAAATCACTGATGGGCTGAATATTACAAAGCTGCTTGATTTTATCAAACACATCTTACAATTAAAGGAACTGCAACAACTAAGAGATAACCAGATTTTGCAAGTAATTTTACCTAAGTGTAGACCTCCATTAAAAGATAGAGTGTTAGAATCCCTAAGGTATAATCACCCGGTAGAAGAACTTCACACCACACTAATAAGACATTTCATTCCCACCGGTATCTACGAAGAATTGAAGCAAAACTTAGTACTTCGTGCACAAGGTACATACGAGAGACTAGCTCATTATATTTCTGAGGTAAGAGAATCTGCTTTATTGCTACAAGTTAAATGGAGTGAACAACAGTTAGTAGACACTATCTTAGTAGGACTATCCCCCGAGGAGCGATCTCGCCTAGCACTCGTGAAGCGACCTACCACTTTCACCGAACTAGAACTATGTTGTATACATTCATCCAACGTCTGGTATTCTGACCAGAATAGACGCGTTTCTATGTCCCTGAGTCAACACAGAGATTCCTTCCAAACTAAACAAAAGCGCTATCAACAGAAAATCGACCAATCAAAAAACATGTGAAGCTGGAAGAACGAAAATCCTACGTCTTCCGAAGCACCAGAAGGAAAGGTAACAACTATACTAAGCATCAAATAAAAATAAACGCAGAGACCCTTATTTAACAAGATTTATCGAGAAGTGCAACTCTATTGGTGCATGTAAAACAAGTATATGCCAACTACCCTATGTACAGATAGACCTTGGAGCAACGAAAACCCTTGGTTTAATTGATTCCGGATCTACCCGTAGTATAATTAGTAAACAGTTAGCCACCTTATTAGCTAATCATAATCTGATTAAACGTAGCCAAATGGTGAACATAAAGTGTACCACCGAAAATAAACAAAATCTAAAGATATCGCACAGTATTACGGTGAAATTAAATATAAAGAATTTTACTTGGTATATTCCCCTACTAGTAGCTGAAGAGTTAGGACAAAACTTAATATTAGGCGCGGATTTTATAAGAAAAACTGCTTTAATCCTTGATATATATGCAAAACAATATTTCTTCAGATTTGATCGTACTCGAAAATATCAGTTCGACTCCGAGTTAAGTAACGACGCTATTTGTGAAACCGCAACTATTCATTCAGAGCATCATGAATCGAGTCTTAAGTCATTTAAAAGGAAATGAGAGACTAAGAATCCAAAAGTTAATAAAAGAATGTTCTGCTGTACTCACCCCCAAGTTAGGATTAACCCATTTAATCGAATATAAAATAAATCTTAGTGACAGTAAGGTAATACGACTGCACCCATACAAATTATCTCCGCCCAAGATGGAAATCATGAGAAACCACATTAACAAACTCCTTGATCAGCACGTCATATAACCCTCAACGTCTCCATACTCATCACCTGCATTCCTAGTACCAAAAGGAACTGACAAACATAGACTAGTCGTGGATTATAGACAACTAAATAAGAGTATAGAATTTGAATCGATACCACTGCCCGACATTCACAGTGCGTTTCACTATTTTACTAGAGCGAAAATCTTCACCATAATGGATCTCAACCAAGCATTCCATCAAATCCCACTAGCTGAGGAATCAAAACATTTAACTGCTTTTGCTGTCCCATTTAATCTATATCAATTTACGAGAGTACCATTCGGTATATCACAAGGAAGTTCAGTATGTAGCCGACTGTTAGAAAAAATTTTCCATGACGTTAAATTTAAATTTGTATATCATTATCTTGACGATATAGTAGTATATAGTGAGTCAATGGATCAACATATGGATCACTTGCGTGAAGTATTATCCAGGTTAAAGAAAGCCGGACTGACCGTAAACCCGAGTAAAGTTAATTTCGCTGTAAAACAATTCTCCTTCTTAGGTCACATAGTATCAGCCGAAGGTAAGGTTACCATTGATCCCGAACGTACACGCGCAATCCGAGAATTCTTACCTCCCAGAGACGTCAAAGGTATAGCTAGATTTTTAGGTATGATTAATTATTTTTATAAGTACATACCCCACTTAGCGGATATAGCAGCCCCATTGAATGCCTTAAGAAAGAAAGGAACGAAATTCGAGTGGACTACTCAACATCAAGAAGCATTTGAAACACTTAAAGAAAGCATTATATCCCCACCTGTATTGCAGTTAGCGGATTTCAGTAAACCATTTATCGTACAGACCGATAGTTCAAGTGTAGCATTAGGAGCCGTAATATACCAGGAAATAAATAATACTAGACTCCCGATCAGCTATGCATCCCGTACGTTGACTGAACAAGAAAGGAAGTTCTCAGCCTATGAACTTGAATGTTTAGCCGTAGTATTCGCCTTTGATAAATTCAAACCATTTTTGGAACACAAAGAATTTCTACTAGAAACCGATAATCAAGCTTTATCATGGTTATTGAATCACCCAAAACAGTTAGGTCGTATCGGAAGATGGGTGTTAAGATTAAATTGCTACAAGTTCAAAGTGCAACATATTCGTGGTACTCAAAATGTAGTAGCCGATACTCTATCCCGCATGTTCCAACTACCCAATACAAGATCTGGAGAAGACAATATTGAAACCATTACCGTTAATACACTAATTACTGACTTTCCCCTTGCATTTAAGGATTTAGCATATCACCAACAACAAGATCCGAAATTGTGCAAAATAATCGAACAAATAGAAAAAGGAAATAACTCTGACAAATATATCTTGAGTAAAAGAGTACTTTGTTTTAAAAAGGCAAACGGAAAATTACTGAGAATAATCGCCCCGGAAATAATCAAACCCATGTTAATGGGGTACTACCATTCATCGACAATTGGAGCTCATATGGGAATTAGGAAAACTATACATCGTATTCGCAAGGAATACCACTGGGAAAACATGAATAGTGAAATAAAAAAGTTCGTGAAAGAATGCGAAATTTGTGCCCTGAGCAAACCAGCAAGAACCAGTCAAGCCGGAAAATTAATCTCCGAAATACCTACCACTCCCTTCTCGAAAATATATGTAGACTATTCTGGACCTTATCCCCGCTCTAAATCCGGAAATACTATGCTGTTAATTTGTGTAGACTCATTCACTAAATTCGTGTGGATGTATCCTATGCGTCGTGCATTAGCATCTACGACAATTAAAATTCTACAAGAACGACTATTTAAAGACTATGGTACACCTTTAAGCTTAATATCTGACAATGGACCCCAGTTTAAGTCGAAAGAATTTAACGACATGTGTTTTAAATTAGGTATAAATCATATTACCGTGACCGAGTACAGACCGCAAGGAAACCTACCAGAAAGATACTTGCGTAACTTAAAATCAGCATTAATATCTTATCATGCTAAAGACCAGACAACCTGGGATCAAAATATTTCGTGGATACAATTTGCATTCAATTCAGCGTATCATGAAGGTCATAAATCAACACCATTTGATTTGCTGTACAAGTACAAACCCAACCATCCTGTAACCACAAAGTGGAAAATCAATGAGTTATTACCCCGCGACGTGAATGGGAATAACATACGAAAAATATGGAACGAAGCTCGTGCAAATTTGAGAGCGAATTTACAAAAATCAAGGAAGTATCATGAGAATAATAATAAACAAATAAAGTATAAAATAGGTGATATAGTAATGTATAAAACTCATCCTATGAGTAAAGCAGTTGATAGGACCACTTCAAAACTATCATATCGATGGTGTGGCCCCTACCAAATTCATAAATTCATCACCCCCGTTACTGTAGCTCTGTATGAACCCAATACAGAAAACTACGTTCGCAGAAGCCATCTGTCTCAAATAAAAAAATGTTTTTCGTGTCAAAATACAGAAGAAAGACTACGAGAAAGATAGAAAACCTAGAATACTATCTAAGTATTAAGAATAAAATATGTTGTATATACTTATACCGAAATAGGATAAGATTGTGCAACATCCTATACTATAAGTGAGTATAAACAAAAAAAAACCCTTCGTACGAATACTAGCGAGGCCTGATCAACCTTAGCTAATGTCCTGCGAGAATGATATTATACATGAGAAATCTGATGACAATGATAATGAAGATGAAGAGAGAGAAAGAAAGAAAGAAAATAATCCTTAGCGCTGTAAACTAAAAGTAATTCTATTGTTCTAACAATACGTGATTATTATTAGTAACATACTCATGAGTATAACTCCGTAAAACGAGTGACCAATTCAAGAAAAAACCGGTAGTAGATGTAAGAATTAAAATAAGGTAGATTTACGTTGTGTGTATTTATATATAGTAGATGTAGTAGAATTTAGATGTGACATAAGTGTAAGATAATCAATTGATGAATAGAAATAATGTGAGAGAGAGAAATTTCAGTATGAAATTTTGTGTCCAAATATAAGTGTATATTAGATTTTCTATTATTCCACCCCCCCCCCCCGTTTTTCATAGTTAAGTGCAGGAGGATGTGACGATTTTAAAAAAATCAAAAATCGCACAAATAAAACATTTTTTAATTTTAATAAGTAAGAGTATCATCCACCCTTACCTATACCCAGATTCCTGAATCAACTTGAAACTTTCCAGTACCAACACGCCAAGAAAGGTATTAAGTAAAGAATAATAATAATAATTACTTTAATTATTAAAAATGCGACTATATAAATAAAGAAATCCCTAAGTCATAATAAAGTAAACATAAAGTATTTACATCCTAATTAATGAATAATTAATAATATATTGTTACGACGGTCTACTCGATCGTCGTAGGTACAGTGGAAACAAAATAAGTACAAGACACCAATTAAGTCACTAATCACACCTTTAATTGTTATAGTAAAACAGTTCGTAATTAACAACACAGTGTCTACAACAAATCAAATGAAATTGTTCATACGCAATAAAATGTCCACTAATATTAAAACTCAACTGTATTACAATTATACCGTCCGAATATAAAACGCAACACTTCACTAATAACTACTTGAACGTACACCGTAATAACCCGAACCGCTCTGTAAATATATCGCACTAATACTCTCGAACCGCACAGTCAAAAATCTCGCATTGAACTGAAAAACTAAGGCCGCGACGCGATGTATTTATAGTTACGCTACACACACCAGAAGCTTCCAAACTGCGTCTTATCTCTCGCGAACTACGTAATTGCTGCGGCCTTGACACAGTCCGAGCGCCCGAGCGAAGGCTGGCAAAGTGCGAGAAAATTCTCGCAACATGCGTTTAGTAGCACGTACACCACACGCTTACGTCGAGATCTTTCTGGGACATTCGATAAACGCCTAGATTGTTCTACGCTGTCGTAGCACTGCCCCCCTCCTTAAGCCTGTTCGTCCCGAACTGGCAAAGCGTCTCTAAATTTGTATTTAGCCAGGCGATCTAGGTGGACGACCTTGAACTTTCGCCTTTTTTTTACAGTGTAGGGTCCTTCCCAGTTAGACTGTAGCTTAGGTGAGCGACCACGACGGCGCTTTGGATTGAACAACCAGACCTGATCTCCTTCTTGGAAACCCACACTATTGCTGCGAATGTCATACCAAGTTTTCATTTTATCACTGGCAATTTTGAGCCGTCCTCTTACCAAGCGATTCATTTCTCGCAGTTGGTTTTCTAATTGCGAGGAATAGTTCTTTGGCTCTTGGGACTGAGTCTCAGGTGATCCAAACATCAAGTCCCCAGGAAGACGAATCTCCCGCCCAAACACCAATTTTGCTGGAGTCATGCCGGTTGTGTCATGTACTGATGATCTATACGCCATAAGGAATAGTGGTATACGTTGGTCCCAGTCTGTTTGGTTCTCGTCAACAACTTTCAAAAGATGCTGCTCAAGTGTCCTGTTGAACCTCTCAACCATCCCGTCCGACTGAGGATGCAGAGGCGTTGTCCTGGTCTTTCGAATTCCAAGTAGACGGCATAATTCTTTAAACACTCCTGATTCGAAATTTCTCCCTTGATCCGTATGGATTTCCATAGGGGCTCCATAACGGCAACAGAAGTTGTGAACTAACTGCTTTGCCACAGTGGTAACCTCCTGATTTGGAATTGCGTAGGCTTCCACCCACTTAGTAAAGTAGTCACCTACAACCATGATGTACCGGTTTCCATCGTCAGTAACTGGGAATGGTCCAGCAACGTCTATGGCAATTCTCTCGAAAGGTTGTCCAACGTTATACTGTCTCATTTTTCCCCTGCTTCTGGTTTGTGGGCCCTTGCTTGCAGCACATATTTCACACGTCCGAACCCATTCCTCTACGTCGTGGCGAAGATGAAGCCAATAGAATCGCTTCCGTATTTTGTCAAGGGTTTTGTTAACGCCAAGATGGCCTCCAGATGTTCCATCATGCATCTCCTTCAAAACAGACTGCACTTTACTTCGGGGAACTATCAACTGCATGACCATGTCTCGTCCATCTGCACTTTCCCAAGCCCTTTTCAGCAATCCGTTTTCTAAGGTGAGAGATTCCCATTGTGCCCAGTAGCCCTTCAGCACTTCGGAACCATGGCAGATATCTTGCCAATCCGGGCGGCAACCTTCCTCTTTTGCTGTCAAGATCGGTCCAATGTCTTCATCAGTCATCTGTTCTTGTCGACAGTCTTGTGTTGTCCAGCCATCAGCCAGGGAATCTACAGTGATGGCTCGAACATGTTCACTTGAGTTTTGTTCTTCCTTTCTGTGGCAATGTCGGCAGTCTTCCGGGCATGGTCTTCGTGATAAGCCATCTGCATTACCGTGCAGGCGCCCCCGCCGATGTTGTACCTTGAAGTTGTACTCTTGCAGACGTTCGAGCCACCTTGCCAACTGTCCTTCCGGATTTTTAAATCTCAAGAGCCATGCAAGTGCAGCATGGTCGGTACGTAGTGAAAACTCTCTCCCATAGAGGTATTTATGGAAGTGCTCCAAAGCTCTGACAATTGCCAACAACTCTCTTCTTGTAACACAATAATTTCTCTCTGGTTTAGAAAGCGTCTTGCTGTAATACGCTATTACTCGTTCTTCACCGTTCTGCACTTGAGACAAAACTGCTCCTAGACCAGTATTGCTTGCGTCTGTGTCTACGATGTACTTCCCTTCGGAAGCTGGAAAGCGAGAATTGGCTGCGAACATAATGCAATCTTCAACGTTCTAAATGCTTGTTCACACTCTCTCGACCATTGGAAGTTTCGTTTATTTTCCGTTAGCTCATGTAGTGGTTTAGCAATAGTAGCGAAGCCTTTCACAAAACGTCAGTAATATGAGCATAACCCCAGGAAACTCCGAACTTCGTGTTTATTCTTCGGAACTGGCCAGTCTCTTACGGTGTCTACTTTATTAGGATCCATGCTAACGCCCGCTGCCGAAACCAGATGGCCCAAATACTGTACTTCCTTCTGGAATAGAGAACACTTCTTCGGGCTCAGCTTCAGTTGTGCACCGTGAATTCTAGTTAGAACTTCCTTAAGGTTTTCCAAATGATCTTCGAAAGTCTTCCCGATCACTATGACATCGTCTAAGTAAACAAGGCAAGTTTTCCACGTCAGGCCTCGGAGTATCAGGTCCATCAATCTCTCAAATGTTGCCGGTGCATTACAGAGTCCAAATGGCATGACGTTAAATTGGAATAAGCCACTTGGGGTCGAGAAAGCGGTCTTTTCCTTGTCTTCTTGATGAAGACCCACTTGCCAATATCCACTCTTCAGGTCCAATGTGGAAAACCACTGTGCTCCGGACAACGTGTCGAGTGTATCGTCAACGCGAGGTAATGGATAGCAGTCTTTCTTTGTAACATCATTTAACCTCCGGTAGTCTACGCAGAAACGCAATCCACCATCCTTCTTCGCTACCAGCACTACAGGGGAAGACCAAGCACTTGACGAAGGTTCAATTACTCCCTCTGTCAACATGTCCTGTACTAACCGAGACATCTCCTCTTGTTTAGATAATGGAGGCCTTTGAGGAGGTTGGCGTATCGGTGTTGTGTCCCCAGTATTGATGCGATGTTGCACAAGAGAGGTTCTTCCCAGTGACTGTCCCCGAACTGCAAAACAATCTTTGAATTCGTGTAAAAACTGTCCGAGTTCTTTTACCTCACCACTTGAGAGGTCGTTAGAAGATCTGTTCAATAATTCTTGCAGTTCCTCTGGTAATTTAGAAGTATCCGAAGAACTGGGTCTTCGTTGCGTTATTCCGGCTATCCAGGCCACAGGAGTCAATTTGCCTAGGAGCGTATTGCTTTGTAAAGTGATAGCTTGATCCAAAATATTCGCCACTCTAATAGGTACATTTCCGGTTTCGTCAGGTTTTACTAAACTTTTGGCAATTAGTATGCCCGGTGTGCTGACTACCTGGGGTTCGAATATAGAGCACTGATTGCCCCTAGTATCTACCTCAGTTCTAACCATGATGATCTTTTCGGAGTTTGGCGGAACAGTTACGGCCACTTGGTTTATGACTGTAACCTCTCGGTGCTTTTAGTATCTATTTTCTTTTTTTTATCTCCTTGCTTGTTGGTTTTGAAAGAGAGGTTACAAGTTATTTAGAACTAGGCAAGAGCCTAGAGAAGCTAAAATTGTGCTGGGTCCAGTATGAAGGGACCTGCAAATGAAACACTGGTCTTCAGATAACAACAACAATTTATTGTTCTTGGCTAGTACAACATATGAGCCTCTAAAGGCAAGATAAATAAGTCTTTTGATCGTTAAATATAATTTCATTAATATGTGCCTTGCCAAAAGTTGAACAAGGAATAATAACTATTAACAGCACTAAGTATTGAATGAGTATTAATAGCTGAACCATCATTGACTAACAAATCGTGGAATGTTACATAATGACAAATTATAGTTATAAAATAATACAATTATAAAATGGCACACAGTTTCGACCTGCAAGTAATCACTTTTTATAACAAGGCATAAATATACAGAAATATACACAGGCATAATCAATATGACAAGTAACAATTATGTAAAACAACACACACATATAATTAACATCAACAAACGTTTATATTTAAATAACCCATCACATGTTCACCCTGGTTATCAGCGCATATAATAATCTTGTTCAACACCCATAACCCCCTTATTCTGACCAAGTGTCCGGCCCCCCTTACTGTTTAATTAATAGGTGACTAAAACCCCCTTCCCAAAACTTCAATTAAAATATCCCAGGAGTGGAGCAGACATGCCCCCAAGTTTTAACAAGATAAGTGTTAACTGAATGTTCTCTGTAAGCCACGTGGCCAGCGCACAAATCCCATGCCGATATTTAATTATCAATTCAATCCCATCAATTACCATAATGAAGAGTAGCATCACAAGGTTAACATGGATGTCCGGTTGCCTAACTGCATTTTATGTTTCTTTTTACTTTCAAAACAGAATATAGAAAAATAGTGGAACTTGACCACCACAAGTATTCATAACTGACATTGATTAATCTTGTGTGTTCTTATGGTTAACTAATTGTTATAGTGAGCAATTACAATTATCGTTACAAAGATTTTTTATGGTAAATACAAACTGTGACAATGGTAATTTTAAAGTGTGCCAATTAGCTAAACAGTGGAACAGAATTTGTAATACGGAATCTAAGTCATAAAAGTATTAAGTCAGCTCACAGTGTTCCAAAACTTGACTACCGGCAGGGTCAGGCATCGGACGGGATCTAGCAAGATCTGACACAGACAGACTTGCAGTGGACGTCTCCAACGGGAGTCGCCCACGGTTTAAAACCACCCCCAGATATGAATGAATAATAACACACGTGTCCAGATGGAGCAAAATCGTTAACATAACTATCCCAACATGCTTAAAACAGAAATAGAATGAGATTCAACTCTATCTACCGAACTCCCCTCGACCCGGGCGGTGCGTGACCCCGGCCGAGTTTTCACTCTCAGAACGAGATATACATGATAGTAATAGAGGAGGCGTAAGCCTTACAAAATGCAATTAAAACATTCCACCCATTGTCCGGAAATAACTGTCCACACTGGAACGTTTCATGAAAGTCTCAGAGTAATTCGGCCACAAGATTTAGGTTAAAAATGGTTAAATTTCACCTGGTTTGAAGGGTGTATGTTGAGGGCTCAGTAGTGTGTGTCCAGTCCATCCTTCCGGCTGACATAGCTGACGAAGGTTTTAAAATTACATCGTCGGAGGCAGTTGTTCGGCCATCCTTCCAGAGCGGGGCAGATTCCCGGCTACCTCGGAAACCCTGCACAATTATATCTGGGATTACTCATAATTTCATGAAACACACACTACCACATTTACCCACTGACATAGCATGGACTGTCCGGTTTATGAACTCGAAAAATAGCCTAAGTCAAGAATCCCAATGAATGTGGTAATTCACTTCAAAAAAAATAACTCCATTGAATATGTTAATATAGAATATTTCTAAATATAGTCACTCCATAATAATGATAATTTTAATTAACCTTTATGCAAAAGTTTTCATGACGCACTTACAGGAATTGGCAACTTTTAACAAGTCCGTGACATATACAGATATCAGAAAATTACTGACTTACGCCCCATCTTAGTTTAGTTAATTCAGTAGAAGCATTATAAGATTAATATAAAACATAATTATATCCCTAACGTTACAATCAATTAACCAGGGTTGAGATAAAGCATACATAAAACTAATTATAACCTGAACTCGCCATGTGCTAAAGGATTCACTGCAATGTATATCTCAACGCATCCACTTTAATATTAAATAAAACCAATTTGTTTTTATAAATAATTAAAATACATATTTTAATGGACTTACCGGAGGTCACGTAGCTTTCTACTTATTCATAGAAGAAGCTGGGAGACGAAAACTGTTCAATCTACTCTGCCAGCCGGGGACCAGAATGTGAGGCGCTGATAGCTAAAGTCGGACTGAATAAACCGGCTGTTGAAAAAACCGTGCGTAACATCGATAGGGCGCGCGCGAGTCGGGCGGACAAGGGGCAATACAGCATGACAAAGTCCAACTGACCGTACCAAAGGACAACTTCTGTCGCGTCGACAAATACGTAAATACTTTAATTAATCACCATATAGACATCGGAACATCACCGCGTTTTCCAAAACGCGGCACACCCCCACCCCAAAAGGGCAACCCGGTTGCCTCACCTTCAAACGCGGGAAAGTACCCTGCAGTGTACTCCCATCTGAAAACTCCGGTGGACATCGTGGGTGAGTTGGCCAGGCAGACTCGCTCCCAGGAGAACAGAGGCTCAGAAGGGAAAACAAAAGAAACGAAAGAAGACGTGTAGAGTGTAAGTGTGCGGTTGCTGCATGCTGACCTGATCAGGGCCAGCCCACAGCAAAGAGGGACAGAGAAGAAAGACAAAGAAAAGTTCGGGAGCTCCCTGAGTTCCGACCTCCTGAGGCTTGTCCACCCAAACCGGAACACGATCGCCACCTAAACAGGGGCATCTGCCCCATGTAATTACGGGATAATTCCCTAATACTATTCCCCATTTTACACACTACCATACTGCACGGGCCAAGGGGAAAGGGGGCGATGACAGTCCCCATGATGCGGTGGTCCCACTGGGACCTAACGGAAAACCATGTCAACTGTGACTATGGCACCTTTCCAATATATATATATATATATATATATATATATGTGTTTTACAAGTGTGCTCCAAGGGCATGTCAACAACATGGAGGACCCCAAGGCGCACAACCGCCCCTGAGCCCCTCCCTGCTGTCTATCCTCTCTCCAACTCCTTTTTTTTTGCTTTTCTAATTTTTTTTTTTTTTTTTTTTTTTTCTAGGTAAGGTTAGGAAACTGGAATGTGGATGGTCAAGGATGATTACGGTCATGGGCTGGGACTGAAGGTAAGGACATGGCTCCCTCCGGACATAGGACAATAGGAGAAAACCAAGGCTCGCGCAGGCAGGGGCGCATCCCTGAAGTAGACGAAACCCACCGGGACCGTGAGAAACCTCTACCCGCTACCCTATCATTCTCATTATCGCCCCCGGAGCACACCCTCTTAAAATAGACAACCTCCCCAACGCGGACCGAGACCACCGTCGCTCCCCCCCCATTTTTCAGCCCGTTTACCCTTTTTTACACAATTTTAATTTGGAAATGTGTGTAGTAATCTCTTTAGGATTACCACCCGGCTCTTCCAACCGCGCCATCACCAGTGACGTAAACCCGAGAATACGGTATGGCCCCGACCAACGATAGCATAATTTGGCGGCTCTTTTATCGGCAGCCGAGCTGATCGGGTGGCTCTGGCAGTAGACCAAATCTCCTACCTTAAAGGGATTTGGAATACGCCCCTGATTATACCGAGCACGGACGCGCTCGTGCGCATGGAGCAAATTCTTCCGGGCCTCTTTCCACCTATCTGCCGTCCTAATGTCTGGGTTACTCGGCAGAAGATCGTCTATATTCCATAAGTTGGCCAAGGGAAGCGTAGACGAGAAACCAAACATAACTTCAAAAGGAACGGCCTTATGACTGTCATGCAGGGCCGTATTGAAAGCTAGTTGTAACCACTTAAGGTTCTGGTCCCAGGTGGTCTGTTGTTCCGCATGATAGGCGATGAGTGCGGACCGGAGATTCCTGTTGAATCTCTCCGCGTGGGACGGCTGTGGGTAATAGGGGGAAGTGGTTACATGTTTGATGCCATTGGCGAAGCACATTCACCGAAAGTCGCCAGAAATAAATTGTGGACCATTGTCCGAGACAATGATGGCCGGAAGACCGAAGTGCTGAAATACATGACTCTGGAGCGCGTTTATGGTCAATCGAGCAGTTGCCTGCCGTAAGGGCAGTAGCCAGGCAAACTTCGAAAAAGCATCCACACAGACAAGTAGGTAAGCATTACCTGACTTGCTACGCGGGAAGGGTCCCACGTAGTCGATGAATAGCTTCTCCATCGGTCTGCTCGCCACATCAGATGACAACAGCCCCAACTTTGTGTTTTGGGCAGGCTTGCTTAAGCCACAGAGATGACATGCCTTCACCCGAGTTGCTATGTCCCTATCCATGCCCTTCCAGATGAAGTTTTTTCTAATGCTGGAAATGGTCTTCGAAATCCCCTTATGTCCACCTACCGGGGAATTGTGATAGTAGCTGAAAACCATGGGCACAAGTTTGCTAGGCAGCACTATCTTCGGGGCCCGCCCCTTTTTCTCTCTGCAACATAGGACGCCCCTGGACAAGAAGTACGGGACCTGCACGTTACCCTCTTTTAGATTTTGGATGATCGGACCCAACTCTTCATCATTTAACTGATGGGGTAACACATCAGTAAAAGCTAAAGGAAAGTCCAGTAAAACAGAACAGGGTTGCTCCGGCTGGGCTTCGCTGGGCTGGGAAAACATACGGGACAAAGCATCTGCAACCACATTTTGAGTTCCCCGAATGTGTTGCACCTTAAATTTAAAGGATGAGATTTTAACCACCCATCGTCCAATCTTACCCAGCTGCCGGGGATGAGCGAGAAGCCAAGAGAGAGCCTGGTTGTCGGTCTCGAGCAGGAACTCAGCGTGTTCCAGAAAACGCCTGAACTTATCTAGAGCGTATACCACAGCCAAACACTCTAGCTCATACACTGAAGACTTCCGTTCTTGTTGGGTCAAAGTTCTAGAAATGAAGGCCACAGGCTGCCTAGCACCATCAACAACTTGGGACAGAACCGCCCCGAGCGCCACCGAACTCGCGTCCGTCTGTAAGATAAACTGTCTCGAGAAGTCTGGCATCCTCAGTACTGGAGGGGAAATAATGGCTTCCTTCAGTCTCGAAAGCCTTCTGTTGCTTTTCCCCCCATACAAATTTGGCGCCCTTCTTCCGGAGTTCATTCAGAGGTGCCGCAATCTCCGCCACGTTTGGGATGAAACGTCGATAGAAATTGACCATCCCCACAAATCTCGCGATGCCTTTGGTGGGGGAAAGTTCCTGATCCCCTGTGTTCGCTCAGGATCCACAGTGACACCTCTATGGGAAATCAGGTGGCCCAGAAAAGAAATTTGTGTCTGGGCAAACTTCACCTTTTCAGGATTGACAGTGAGGCCGGCACCCCTCAACCTGCACATCACCTCCTCAAGATGACTCAAATGTTCCTCATACCCCTTGCTGTACACCAGCAAGTCATCAAGATAATTAAAAACGTACTTGAACTTGACATCGTGAAAAACGGTGTCAAGCAAACGGGTGAGTGTTTGGGCCCCTACCGCTAGACCCATAGGAACCCTAGTATACTGATAGAGGTTCCACGGAACACAGAATGCCGTGTAGGGCCTACTTTCTTTCGTCAAGGGAATCTGGTGGTATGCAGAGTTGAGGTCAATGATGGTAAAATACCTCGCCTCACTGAACCAATCGAACGCGGAATGAAGGTCAGGAAGTGGGACCGAATCTACCTCGATGTTAGCGTTCAGCTTGCGGTAGTCGATGACCATCCTGTGCTTACCTCCAGGCTTGGGCACTAGGAACGCTGGACTGGCATAACTGGACTGAGAAGGTTCAATCACCCCTTGATCTAATAATTCTTGAACCTTCTACCTCAAGATGTTCATCTTCGGAGGGGCAAACTTATAAGGGTGGGAGCGCACCACCTTGGAGTCCGTTAGGCGGATCTTATACTCCAAGAGATGTGTGAGCCCAAGGGCCGGAGTTAATACAGTGGGGAAACGCTCACACAACTGATCTAAAGCGGACCGCTGGGACGGGGAGAGGTGGTCTCTAGATGTGTCGGGGCACTTAACCTCTTGGATATCTTGCCTGGTCCCCTGATATCCAAGGAACGGGATTACAACTCCCCGATTGAATTTAAAATAACATTGGTGCTCTTGGATGTCAATAACGAGACCACTTTTGCAGATGAAATCGGCACCAATAATGCATTCAACTCCCAGAGCAGGAGAAACCAGAAAGCTCCACACCCAAGAAAATCCCTCGATTTTAAACTTGAATGAAACTACCCGGGAAATGGGCAGAATTTCCTGGGATGCCGTCCAGCACACTACGGAAGACTTCTGACCGTTTAATTAAACCCTGTCGCTCAAGGTCCTCGCACACTTTAGATGAAATGATGGATCTTGCTGATCCGGAGTCAACTAATGCTCTGAGTTGACTCTTTTTCAACTCCAACAGCAAGAAGGGGCATACGGAAGTGGTTCTAGAGATGGTTTGGAGGACCTTGCTACCCAAAGACTTGGGACCTACAACTGGCCTGGAGGCGCGTACCTTAGAAGACCCGCGACAGGTAGGGGAAGACCTCCGACATATCTTCCCCTCATTGAGCCTTTTCTGAATGACCTTGGGCGCCCTGGGGAGGGACGTTGGACTCGACCCAACCCCGGTACAAAATCGCCTGACGTGGCCCAACCTACCACACTTAAAACAAGTCACCTTAGGCGAACGACGGCGCCTCCCGCTACAAGAGTTTGTAATACGATTTTCATTACCACATGAGGATGGAACAATTCGCCCCCCATGCCTCTCGTGTCTTAACTTATCATGGGTCACGTGCTCACGGGACTCGTCAATCACCTGGACCATTCTAGAAAACACACATAGCCGTTCGAGGTCCGCAAAACAACGTGGGCGGTCCGCGAACACCAAACGGGATCTCTCTTGGGGCGTCACCCCTTCTAAAATTCTTCCCACGACATCCTTGTCGGGCAACCCTAACCTCAAAACCCGAGCACATTTACGGATATCCTGCACAAAATCCCCCAACGCCTCTCCGTTGGCCTGTGCACGATAGAA
The DNA here is from genome assembly GCA_034769895.1 of Magicicada septendecula. Lineage (NCBI taxonomy): Eukaryota > Metazoa > Arthropoda > Insecta > Hemiptera > Cicadidae > Magicicada > Magicicada septendecula. The sequence goes on along the minus strand of CM068372.1, from coordinate 105,467,346 downwards.
CCGGCTAAGTTCCAAATGCCCACGTCGCCGACTGGGTATGAAAGAGTCCAACACCTCCCCATGGAGAGAGTCGATACTGCCACCACGACGCAGAGTGCGGGTGACCAGCTCCGCCAATAAACCCCGGCAGTACGGATATATAACGGACAAGAGGACCTCATCGGACAGCCCCGGAAAATCCGCCAACTCCAGGACGATGTCCAGAAAAACCAACAATTTGCCCTCATCTTCTCCATCCACTACCGGAAGTCTCTGGAGGATGCCGGAAATAGGATTGGGTAGTCCTTGATACCCTACCCCCGCCAGAATCACACAATACACTGAACACAAAACATAACCCACAAAAGCATATTTACAAGAAACGGAAAAACTCAAGTACTGTCCTTCCTTTGAGTAGACCCCCGGGTTTCCTAGCGCTGCGGAATCCTGACCCGCTCCGGAACTAACTCTCCGTCAGTCGCCAGACTCAAGAAGAAACAACATCAGACACTAACACCAACATACAATCCACACCACCGAACACTAACCACAATATACAACATTTCGACTACAACATTGTCACCATTACACTCGGACGATACCGACTTCCAGTCGGGCCATACCGCATCCCACTAACCGCGCGCGCAATTACTTACAAAAAATAAATTCGGGAACCCATCCCCACGCGAACTCCGGCAATGTCCAATTTCATAACAACAACCCAACTACAACACGTGCCCGTGGCGGCCTCAGATTTACAATTCAAAACATTTAACAATGATTCATAAAAAAACATACCTACTTCTACATTTCATGTCAACTATTAAGTGCCATTTTATTTGCCAGACTATCTCCAAGTTTGCAAGCCCCATCACACACCAGGACCCAAGGGTTCAAGCCTAGAATGAACCACGCTCTGCTACCATTTGTAACCTCTCGGTGCTTTTAGTATTTTTTTTTTTTTTTTTTTTTTTTTTTTTTTTTTTTTTTTTTTTTTTTTTTTATCTCCTTGATTGTTGGTTTTGAAAGAGAGGTTACAAGTTATTTAGAACTAGGCAAGAGCCTAGAGAAGCTAAAATTGTGCTGGGTCCAGTATGAAGGGACCTGCAAATGAAACACTGGTCTTGAGATAACAACAACAATTTATTGTTCTTGGCTAGTACAACATATGAGCCTCTAAAGGCAAGATAAATAAGTCTTTTGATCGTTAAATATAATTTCATTAATATGTGCCTTGCCAAAAGTTGAACAAGGAATAATAACTATTAACAGCACTAAGTATTGAATGAGTATTAATAGCTGAACCATCATTGACTAACAAATCGTGGAATGTTACATAATGACAAATTATAGTTATAAAATAATACAATTATAAAATGGCACACAGTTTCGACCTGCAAGTAATCACTTTTTATAACAAGGCGTAAATATACAGAAATATACACAGGCATAATCAATATGACAAGTAACAATTATGTAAAACAACACACACATATAATTAACATCAACAAACGTTTATATTTAAATAACCCATCACATGTTCACCCTGGTTATCAGCGCATATAATAATCTTGTTCAACACCCATAACCCCCTTATTCTGACCAAGTGTCCGGCCCCCCTTACTGTTTAATTAATAGGTGACTAAAACCCCCTTCCCAAAACTTCAATTAAAATATCCCAGGAGTGGAGCAGACATGCCCCCAAGTTTTAACAAGATAAGTGTTAACTGAATGTTCTCTGTAAGCCACGTGGCCAGCGCACAAATCCCATGCCGATATTTAATTATCAATTCAATCCCATCAATTACCATAATGAAGAGTAGCATCACAAGGTTAACATGGATGTCCGGTTGCCTAACTGCATTTTATGTTTCTTTTTACTTTCAAAACAGAATATAGAAAAATAGTGGAACTTGACCACCACGAGTATTCATAACTGACATTGATTAATCTTGTGTGTTCTTATGGTTAACTAATTGTTATAGTGAGCAATTACAATTATCGTTACAAAGATTTTTTATGGTAAATACAAACTGTGACAATGGTAATTTTAAAGTGTGCCAATTAGCTAAACAGTGGAACAGAATTTGTAATACGGAATCTAAGTCATAAAAGTATTAAGTCAGCTCACAGTGTTCCAAAACTTGACTACCGGCAGGGTCAGGCATCGGACGGGATCTAGCAAGATCTGACACAGACAGACTTGCAGTGGACGTCTCCAACGGGAGTCGCCCACGGTTTAAAACCACCCCCAGATATGAATGAATAATAACACACGTGTCCAGATGGAGCAAAATCGTTAACATAACTATCCCAACATGCTTAAAACAGAAATAGAATGAGATTCAACTCTATCTACCGAACTCCCCTCGACCCGGGCGGTGCGTGACCCCGGCCGAGTTTTCACTCTCAGAACGAGATATACATGATAGTAATAGAGGAGGCGTAAGCCTTACAAAATGCAATTAAAACATTCCACCCATTGTCCGGAAATAACTGTCCACACTGGAACGTTTCATGAAAGTCTCACAGAGTAATTCGGCCACAAGATTTAGGTTAAAAATGGTTAAATTTCACCTGGTTTGAAGGGTGTATGTTGAGGGCTCAGTAGTGTGTGTCCAGTCCATCCTTCCGGCTGACATAGCTGACGAAGGTTTTAAAATTACATCGTCGGAGGCAGTTGTTCGGCCATCCTTCCAGAGCGGGGCAGATTCCCGGCTACCTCGGAAACCCTGCACAATTATATCTGGGATTACTCATAATTTCATGAAACACACACTACCACATTTACCCACTGACATAGCATGGACTGTCCGGTTTATGAACTCGAAAAATAGCCTAAGTCAAGAATCCCAATGAATGTGGTAATTCACTTCAAAAAAAATAACTCCATTGAATATGTTAATATAGAATATTTCTAAATATAGTCACTCCATAATAATGATAATTTTAATTAACCTTTATGCAAAAGTTTTCATGACGCACTTACAGGAATTGGCAACTTTTAACAAGTCCGTGACATATACAGATATCAGAAAATTACTGACTTACGCCCCATGTTAGTTTAGTTAATTCAGTAGAAGCATTATAAGATTAATATAAAACATAATTATATCCCTAACGTTACAATCAATTAACCAGGGTTGAGATAAAGCATACATAAAACTAATTATAACCTGAACTCGCCATGTGCTAAAGGATTCACTGCAATGTATATCTCAACGCATCCACTTTAATATTAAATAAAACCAATTTGTTTTTATAAATAATTAAAATACATATTTTAACTCTTTGAAGGGCAGGCAATACACAGTGTGACCACCTGTATGTTGGGCGTAACGGGGCAGTGGTTACACAGTGAAACCACTTGCATTTCTCTAAATAGATCTTTCCAGGGCAGCAGCTACACAATGAAACCACCATAGAAGTATATTTCTCTGCCACTTGGAGTGCTGGCAGTTGCATCAGCTGTTAGGAGTCATCTGTTGTTGTAGTAAGCAACATTTGTTTACACGTGCAGTACGTTGGTTATGTGTCATAGTTTACTTTCCTTGCATCTTTTACAGTTTTCGTTTATTTTTGTTTTTTCAAGTGAATTAGTTATATTTAATATATTTTCTCAATATTGAACAAAACCCTAAAGATAAAGTTATACATATTTGTGAACAGTAAAGTGGTTTTTGGTGGTTACACTGTGTAACCACTGCCCTTGAGGTGCTTGTGGAAGGTAACTTACAAAATGTCTAGAAATTATCTGAGTGAAGAAGAAATCTTAAGATATGTATGCGATGATGGAATACCTTCGGACTGTGAAAGTATTGCTAGTGACTTAGATTCGGAATCTGACGTTCACCAAAATGAACCAGAAAATAGGGAATTTTTTTCAGGTGACTTGAACATTCCTATTACTTTAGATGATGTTAGTAGTTATAGTGAAGAATCTGGTGATACAGGAAGTGATAAAATCATTTGGAATACTACAAACACTGTCAAATGTGTTCCACAGTTCTGTGAATATAGCGGTGTTACTGAACATGTTAAAAAAATAGATAATCCAGATCCTTATAAATTATTTACCCTTTTTGTAAATGATACAGTGGTTTCTCATATTGTTTTTCATACAAACCTGTATGCAACACAAAAGTTAAGCCATTTAAACCTACAACTGATGAAGAGATACAATGTTTTTTAGGTATAAATTTGTACATGTCCATTAATAAAAAAAAGCAGCTATTGTGATTATTGGTCACAAGACGAAGACTTACATGATTCTTATATTTCAAAAGCTAACGCCAGTGAAACGTTTTAGCTTCTTGTTGAGTCATTTACATTTAAATGATAACTCATTGATGCCTTTGCCAAATGACCCAAATTTTGATAAATTGTACAAATTGCGACCTTTCATTGATTTTTTATCTCAATCATTTATTGACTGCTACAAGCCACACCGTAACGTTGCTGTGGACGAGAGTATGGTTAAATTTAAGGGACGATCCTGTATGAAACAATTTATGAGGGATAAGCCAATTAAACGTGGTTACAAAATTTGGATGTTATGTGATGAATCTGCTTATGACTTGAAATTTCAAATTTATGTTGGAAAAGGTAAAAATAAAGTTGAATGTGGGTTAGGTGAAAGAGTAGTTTTGGATCTCACCAATGTTCTAGAAGGTAAGAACCACATAGTTTATATGGATAATTTTTTTTCATCTCTACAACTGTATGAAAAACAGAAATAAAAATACTTTTGCATGTGGTACAGTGAATCCTAAAAGGAAAGGTTTACCACCTCTTGAAAATGAGAAAAATATGGAGAGGGGAGAATTCTCATTCAGTGTAAGCAACACTGGAACTGCTGTTTACAGGTGGAAAGACAGCAAAGGTGTCAATGTATTAAGCACTGCTCATGACCCTTCAGAAATTTCTACGGTAAAAAGAAAACAAAAAGATGGAACAAGGAAAACATTCACATGCCCACTTGCTATTCAGGAGTACAACTGCCACATGAATTTTGCAGATAAATTTGACACGTTAAAAAATGACTACAAAATTGATAGAAAGAGCAAAAAATGGTGGATGCGATTATTCTTCCATTTTATTGATTGTTGTGTCACCAATGCTTTCATCATACACAAAGAGATGGACTTGCAGCAATACAACAACAAAGATTTTAAGCGCGCAATCTACAGGGCAATTTTCGCTCCAAAAATTGTTACTACAAAGAAGGCAGCAGTAAACTTAGAAGACAGACCAGCAAACGTCACAAACAAAAAGCTCGTGTAGATGTTAATGTTAGGCTGGTATCTAGCAGTCATCAACCCACACATGTGGCTTCACCACGAAGATGTGCGCTCTGCAGTTCTAAGAAAAACCCAGTACGATCAAGATGGAAATGTGATGTGTGTGATGTAGCTTTGTTTGAGATCAGGAAAGACATGTTTTAATGATTTTCATTCTCTTAAACAGTTGTAAAGAAAGTTTTAAATTATTTTAAATTTGTGAATTTTCTGCCTTTGTTATTAGTTACAAGTTGCTCAAGTGGGGCAGTGGTTACACAGTGTAACCACCTTTCTTTAGTAAATAAATTATATATTTTTTAAAAGTACTGTTTTAATAATTTTTAACATTCATTTATATGCCTAAAAAATAAAATAAGCGAAAATTACAAAAAAAAAGTAAAAAAAAATCTCGTGCCCCACATAGGGTTTTTTGTGTGCTTATTGCCTGCCCTTCAAAGAGTTAATGGACTTACCGGAGGTCACGTAGCTTTCTACTTATTCATAGAAGAAGCTGGGAGACGAAAACTGTTCAATCTACTCTGCCAGCCGGGGACCAGAATGTGAGGCGCTGATAGCTAAAGTCGGACTGAATAAACCGGCTGTTGAAAAAACCGTGCGTAACATCGATAGGGCGCGCGCGAGTCGGGCGGACAAGGGGCAATACAGCATGACAAAGTCCAACTGACCGTACCAAAGGACAACTTCTGTCGCGTCGACAAATACGTAAATACTTTAATTAATCACCATATAGACGTCGGAACATCGCCGCTTTTCCAAAACGCGGCACATGACGTCCATCGATTTTTCTGCTGTCGTCATTGTTGATAGCATTACCTCTTCGCCTCCGATTCTCAAGACATTGTTTTTGAAGTCGACTATAAATCCGTATGCGTTCATAACGTCCACACCAAGAATTGCTTCATCCACAATGTCTGCAACAAGTACTTGATGATTAAACTCAAGTCTACCGAGGCGTAGGTGTCTCTCCACTTTTCCATACACTTTTACAGGCCGTCCAGTAGCTGTTCGCAAGCTGCAAGAGCACCAGATTGGCTTGAGATCTTTCACCACGTCGGGGCGCACAATAGAAACTGTTGTGCCTGTGTCAACTGTAATCGAGGTTGGCCTTTCTTGAACAAATCCGGTAACTACCAAGCTCCCGGTGTTTTTCTGAAGCGTAGAAATTGCGTATTCTCTAGGGGCTTCGTTCCTCCAGTTAGTCAGCACACGCCCCGTTGCACCGACTATTGCTCGTTTCCCTGCTGCTGAATTCTAACCCGACAATCTCGTTGTAGATGTCCAGGTTTCCCACATCGATAACACTTCGGTCTTCCATCCTTTCTTATTTTATTCTGTGGCGCCGACCGTCGAGTCTCTGTTCCTTGTTCTTCCTCCTCCTCGTCTGTGCCGTCGCGATCTTTTAGCTCGCGCACTTTATGACTTGTCCAACCAGACGCTGATTTGGCGGCCTCAAATTGCAAAGCATGTACCAGGGCGTCCGCACTGTTCTGGTGTCTTGCCATTCGTAACACTTGCTGTAGTTCATTATCTCAGACACCGGCAGTAAATGTCTGCATCGCAAAACGCGTTCGAAAATCTTCTGGCGCTTCAGGATAGGCCAGTCTAATTAGTCTGTCGATACTTGCTTCAAACTCTTGAAGACTTTCCCCGGAATGTTGTCGCCTTGCTCTCAACTGGGTGCAGTACACATCTCGCAAATGTTTATCACCATACCGTAATTCCAGAGCTTTTATCAACTCGGCACAGGTGTTCTGGCTGTCAGGTGGCACTTTCTGTAGTAGTTCTGCCGCGGGTCCTTTTAATGCAAGAACAAGCGAAACAGCCTTGTCTTTTTCTGTCCAATTATTTGCGCATGCAGCAGCTTCAAATTGGCGGAGGTACGTTGCCCAGTGAGTGCTTCCGTCAAAGGTTGGAGCTTTGACATGAACTGTCCCTACTGCAGGCAAAGTGACTTTCTCTGTTAACTTATTTTCTGTCTTGATCACTGGTACAGTCTGTTCAGAAATTTGTTTTGGTTGAATCTTCATGCACTGTTCAACTTCAGTTTTAATTTGTTCTCTTATGTTTGCCATTGAGTTTTCTACTGCAGATATTTTATTTGACACAGATTCTTCTATAACAGATATTTTTGTAGACATCGATTCCTCCACAGTCAAGACAGATTTTTCTAATTCAGCTATTTTTAATGTCATTGATTCTTGTACCTTCGATATTTTAGTTACTTGCTTATTAAGCTCACCTCGTAGGAGACCCAACTCTGCAGCGGTTTGTTCTTGTGTCTGCTTTTGCTGCTGTATTAACTCCTTGATGTCATCTGCTTCCTGCTTCCGTTTTTCATCCTGTCGTCTTTCTGTTTCTTCTCTTTCTTGTATTTGTTCTTCTTTTTGTCGTCTTTCTGCTTCTTCTCTTTCTTGTATTCGTTCTTCTTTTTGTCGTCTTTCTGCTTCCTCCGCCTCCTGTCTGCGTTTCTCGTCCTGTCGTTTTTCTGTCTGCAACAGCAGCGCCTGTAAATTTTCCATCATCTGACTGGCATCCATTGTTTATCGATTAATTACGAATCACACTCGTCTTGTACAAAGCGTCCACTGTTTCCACTGTTAACCGTTCTATCCCAGTTCTGACACCACTGTTACGACGGTCTACTCGATCGTCGTAGGTACAGTGGAAACAAAATAAGTACAAGACACCAATTAAGTCACTAATCACACCTTTAATTGTTATAGTAAAACAGTTCGTAATTAACAACACAGTGTCTACAACAAATCAAATGAAATTGTTCATACGCAATAAAATGTCCACTAATATTAAAACTCAACTGTATTACAATTATACCGTCCGAATATAAAACGCAACACTTCACTAATAACTACTTGAACGTACACCGTAATAACCCGAACCGCTCTGTAAATATATCGCACTAATACTCTCGAACCGCACAGTCAAAAATCTCGCATTGAACTGAAAAACTAAGGCCGCGACGCGATGTATTTATAGTTACGCTACACACACCAGAAGCTTCCAAACTGCGTCTTATCTCTCGCGAACTACGTAATTGCTGCGGCCTTGACACAGTCCGAGCGCCCGAGCGAAGGCTGGCAAAGTGCGAGAAAATTCTCGCAACATGCGTTTAGTAGCACGTACACCACACGCTTACGTCGAGATCTTTCTGGGACATTCGATAAACGCCTAGATTGTTCTACGCTGTCGTAGCAATATAAAGTACGAACTATTTTCTTAGTGCGTAAATACGCACCAGCTTACTGAGCCCTTGCCCCTAAACTATACGCGCATTCGCCAGCAGAACGTCGTCATGAAAAGATGTGAGTTGTGTGTTGTGTACATACACGTAAGTGTATGTCCTTAAAAGTATATCCAGCGTGAGATGGTTTTATTGTGAATAATGTAGTGTGTAGAGTTAGTGAGAATACATACAGAAAGAAAAAGGTAGCCAACACATCTCTTTTTAAAAACATAAAATGTAAGTGTAAGATATGTAACTACTAGACTTTAGTGCTGCAAAGTGAGAACTATAATTAAAAAAAAATGTGAACTACAAAAGTCTGGACCAAGGAAAGTGAAACTACAACAGTTGGAACTTCAAGTAAACAACCGATCTTCGAGAGCAGAAATAATCAACCCGATGTAGATTCACCAGGAACAACGTACTCCACCCTTAGAAGACGACAGGAGATGCCCCAAGGATACAACAACAACCTCATATGAAATTCAGGTGATATCAAACCACAACTTTTGTAAATTTCGCCTTAATAAAAGAAGTAACAAAGAACTTTAAAGAACTTTAGCAATGTAAAGAACAAATTATCAGATTTGTAAATTTTGTAATGAAGTAATAGTAACCGCAATGTATAGATAAATGTAAGATAATAATGTAGAGTATCACCAATATTATTCTTCCAATAATATGGTTGAAGTTTTGATAAATTAATTATTTTGAGAAAGTTGAGACCCGGATCCGTGGTATTAAAACTAACATATATATGAATAAATTTTGAGATAAAACGAATAATATACTTAAGATCTTTGAAGCAGTAAAAGCAGAATTTACTAAAATAACTTTTCTTTATAATCAAGCATAATATGTGAATAACAATAAAGAGATGTTTTCGCTAACACCTAGTGAGTGAATAAATCTATGCAAACCTTGTCAATTTCCTATATCATAATTGTTTTGTAATTTGTTGGTAAGGAGGTTTACTAACAACGGCAGCTAGTTTAATTTACTGGTAAAGAATTGAACTAGTTCCCGACTTTTGTGTTGTCTTAACAAGGGAGACGGCACAAAGTGTTAGCTGCGTGAATTGCTAACCATCTCTCGCGAGTTACCGCCGTTGGCAAGAATCCAATCAGCAAGCAAGTTGTAAATATCGCAGTCGGCGAGAAGCCAATGAGACAGCAAGTTGATGACTCAGTAGCAGGCGAAACAGGGAAGGCAGAGTGACGCTTAGGCATCTTGAAAGCGTCAGTTGACGAGATCCACTCCAACCGCGCGGTTGTGTGAAAATAGTATCCAGGTAAAGTAAGGTCGGCTGACTAAAAATGTTATATAAAATATGGTGAATTTAAGTTGAAACAATAATGAAACATACAGTGATGAAGAATCAAATACAGTGTTAAAAGTATGACAGTTTAAGATCTAAATTTCGTGTGGTCTACGGAGAAAGTGAATAACACGTGGTTGTGCAACTCTCTGGGACGTCGGCGGAAAGGATGAGTACCTAAGACAATTTTAGAGATACAAAATTAAATTATCTCAAAGAAAAAGAGCTCAAGTAAAAGAGGGTTAAACAATGTATATTGTGACGGTACGTTTCATCACCATAGACCTATAATCTGTATAATAGTAAAACACCAGTCATGAGTACTAGTAACCATGGATGATAAGGAAAAAAAAGTGTATAATAAACATAGTATGTCAATCCCAAATTAAAACAAAAGCAGTCGATGAAGAATTAAATATTGAAAATAGTGCAACACAGTAGTTATAATGAAAAATTAGAAGAGAAACACAAAGAAAACTATAATAACGTGATAAACCCAATAGATATGGTAAGTGAGCGGGTAGAACCAGCACCAATACCAGTGAAATGATATATACGAACAATATAAATAAGTGAGCGGGTAGAACCAGCACCAATACCAGTGAAATGAGATATACGAACAATACAAATAAGTGAGCGGGTAGAACCAGCACCAATACCAGTGAAATGATATATACGAACAATATAAATAAGTGAGCGGGTAGAACCAGCACCAATGCCAGTGAGATGATATATAAAGTGAGATAAAATGAAACCAAAGGAGAGGGTGACTGCCAAAATATAAATGAAACAAGGTGAAATAAATTGATAAGATATAGAAAGACACACACGAATAATATAGAACAGAAAAGGAGAAATAATATCACACTCGAATAAGGTGATGAAGGAGAAACCAATAAATGATAAGTGTAAATGATAATTATGAGTATCATATAAATAAGAAATGCCAATGATAATTATTAGTATCATATAAAATAATCAATGTAAATAAAGAATAGTAAAATCCGATAGTGTATAATTAACTAAAAGTACACTCACCAATTAAATAGAGACCAAATGTTACAAATAACTCTATCACGATACATACTTGTTAACAGAATAAATAACCAATATAAAGTGAGAGATAATTAGATGATGAACATGATATTATTGAGAAAGAATTAATGTTACGGATACCCACCAATAACACTTACATAAAACTATAAAAAAGTGCAAAAGTGATAGTGTAAACCCTACAGAATAAATAGAAACCCTTTTGATAGGAATAAACACCAAAAAATCAGTGAGAAACACTAAACATTAAAGGTGCAGTATTAGTAATTAAGGATATCATTAATATTAGAATTAAGATTGATTGTAGCCAAGGAATATAAGGATAGTCAGGGAAGAAATCCCAGGAAGAGTTAAATGTTAGTGTTACCATGGGTAGAGAATAAGGTTTATATTAGAATAGAGAAATAGAATAAATGATAGAAATGCAATATCAATAAATACCCGGTGGTCAAGGGGATAGTTAAGTAGGTAAATAAAGTGAATGGTGTGATGATGTTTAACACACATAAAAAATAAATAAGAAGTAATAAATGGTAAACAAGAATAGCATAAGAACTGTTAGAGAATTGTTCGATTAAGTTTATAAGTAGGAATATGGCTGAAGATGTAATGTGTCAAAAAAGGGGTTTTTTTTTATTAAAATTATTCAACAACATCATTGTAAGTCCCACGTAAAAAGGTTCTATTCAAACAATAAACCGTGACGTAACTTTTTGAGTGGAGTATAGTTGGAGAATGCGACACTTGTTTGGAAACTGAGTGGTTGTCACGTACAGATACGCGCATACACTCGACGGGGCGCGGTTTCTACGCCTAACATACAAAACCGACGCCACGAAAAATGGCAAGGCATAAAGATTTTATTTCCACGTGCTCTGTAGACGGCGGAAATTAAGTAGAGGCTCCGCCTACCTCAGCCTCCTATATCGTCTCCGTGTAACAACACTAGCTCATGTGGCCCATGGACAATCCAGACATATTGTACGTTGACAAAAAATTCATAACCTGAAGGCAGTGCGTTTCCTGTTGAGCCACCAGCAAAAGTGGGGAGCCTGGTTCGCAGTTGCCGGGCAGTCGACATAGAACTCCAGACCACGCGTGGTCAATAATAACATCGCTCGAGCTAGTTAGGGTCGGCTGACCAGTAAATTGTGTTTAAAAAATGTATAAAAGAATTAAGACATATAGATCAACTGGGAAGTCAAAATAGACAGTGAGAAAGTAGTTTCGGACATGTGAGTGAGTAAGTCTACAGAGTGCAACACGTGGTCGACAGAATGAACAGAGAAGTACCAGTGCAACTTTCTTTTTAATTTCTTTTAATTATGCTAAATTTTATATAACGCCAAATTTAAAATAAAAGGGGAATTTAAACTGTATGAGTGTGAGAGTGAGCAAGCTGGGTTGTTTTTCTTTATTAGTTAAATAAGTAATTTAAGTATATAAATTAAAGATACTTGTGGTTTTGTATTTCAATGTGTTTGTAGTTGTGGTCAGATGGGGGTCGCTACCGCAATATTTAATTTTGTTCATTTGAAAGATTAGAGAATGTAAAACGAGAAAGCATGTTTTAATTGGTTCATAAAAAAGAATGATAAAAGAATAATAAAATGAAGTTGAAATAGTTAACTGAAAATGAGAGTAATTATTACGACACATACAATCTTGAAATCACGCTTGTACTTCACAGTTCGTGTGACGAACCAGGGCTGGCAAGGTAAGTGGATCAGGAGTTATTAAAAATTTAAATATGGTAATTATTATTAATATTAACATCACAAAGAGTTATGCAGTCCATACACCTAATTGTAAACCATAGCAATATTAATAAGAGAAAAAAGGTAAATTCACATCAATCTAGTAATACTAAGAAAGCAATTAGAGCATAATAGACAACCATGATATGTAAACTAAAGAAAACAGGCAAATATTATAAAACAGATCCAAAATAATTCAGCAAGCAAACAAATCATATGTAACACAAACAAAAGATGTATGAAAGTAAAATAATGTGTAATTAGTATAATATATGGAAAAATAGACAATTGATACTGAGGCCTATGCAATGCCTAACTGTATAGCACCAATAACAACAAATTGTAAGAATTGTACTATGATATTAGCAAATCCAAGGCAAGCAAATAGTAAATAATAATTAGTGAGCCATATTAAGTGATAAATGTTAAATTTAGGGCATAAAATAAAAAAGAAATGTAATTAAAGTAATATCAGCATAACTGTCAAAACATAATACATGTTTTATTATGGGATTGTAACATTCTAAATGCTACACTCAATTTATTTTAATAACCCCTCCCCTGATCATTTTAATTAACCCAAACCCTTAAACATGTTGTGAAATTCCCAAGCCGGCAACGTGGTCTTCGTTCGAGCTCACTATTTAGCGTTTAGCAATCACTGGTGTGTCCGGAAATAGACGTAGATGTTCTTCACTGAATGGTATTAACCACGGTCACATGGGTTTAAACTGTTAATTCACTTTAAACTGGCAACTTATAAAATTTGTTAAAAAAGAGCCCCGTGGGGCTGTACCGGCCGGTACGGTCTGTGTTGGACTCCCCAGAGCGGCATAGCATTCGCCGCTAACTTGATTGTGTCTTTTTTTGTGGAAACCAAGGCCTCATAGTTCTTCGTCACTTGTATGTCCTATCCAACCCATGCCAGTGTTTGTGTGCTATTCGTACCAGATATTCGCGCAGCACTGGCTGACGTCACGAGGTAGGTGGGACTTAAGCTTTACATCCGGCACCTTGGCAAACTAAGTGAACAGAATTTGTTACTCTTAGCCATCTTTGCGGTTCACACCGGCGTGGGTCCGCGCGCATGGTTGTGACGCGATCGGACGCACTGTCACACACTCTCAAAGTTCTGGGAACTCACGCTTGGTACATTCTTCCTTACTGATTGCACAACAGATATTGCGTATTGTGCCTTTGTTAGAAACTGTTTCCATTCACCACGTGTTCTGGTCAGAGTTGGAAATTAAATTTACAAATATTTTTATCAATCCCAAAAAACTTAATAAAAAAAAATCCCACAAAATCGGAACGTTACAGGATGTTAAATTAATCTTTGAAACAAAATACAAACAGTGGTGATAATATCTCATACTTAAATAAGAATACCGAAGATTAATAGCAATCAGAAGATATACAGTAATTTTGAATAAAAATTCAAATATGATAACAATGGGCTTATGTCAAGCTAAGCCAATCAAAAGCAATGAGTAACCATGACAACAGAACGTTATTGACGAATTTTTCTGTTAAAACCTAATTATTCCATAAGTGACGCTTGAGACGAAGAGACGCCAAGCCATAGCTGGCTAAAATTTTAACTTAAAACACCCAAAAGTGACTAAATGTACTAAAATAAGGAACTACACCACCTGATGAAGGACTAACACAATCAATTGAAGCAACTGACCAGATTAATTCAGTCTAAATTAAGGAACTTCAGTCAAATAAGACGAAGAAGAAGCCAGACATGACCAAATCCCAGGACGAGTGAAGATTGATGAACGAAACGATGACACAACCCAACCCAACTGTATAACACCACACCATAGGTCTACTGATTGTTAAGTATTGCGGAATTGCCTAAAATTTATAAATAAAATCCTTTCTAAATCATTTCTCACAATAGAAAAACTCTCACTATAACTGATATTATTTCTTTCAAAGGTTAATAAAGAAAATATTTATGAATGCTAATATTAACTATAAGCTAACCTCTGTATAACACGACAGCACAGACACATACACTTTTAAACATCACAGAGTTGAATTCAATGTAAAACTTCTTTCATAATTAATAACCACAATTGTAAGGTGGTGTACTCTATTTAAATATTTTGTTCTAACTTTTTGTCGTACTCAAAAGGATCCAGTGGCAATTTAAATTGTGTAAATAAAGTAAACACGGCGACATTTTGCGTCGTCAAATAACTATTGTTGCCACACTGCTCCCCGCTGAGTAAAGAATTAAATATTTGCCGAGGCCAAAAAATTATTATATTAAACTCAATTGTATAACGATTATTGAAATTTGATGAGCTATTAATAAAGCATTAATAAACAAGTACGAACCTTTATTGACTGTCCTGTAATTATTTCACATGTATTATGAATGTTGTGTTTTGTAGTAGTGAATAGAAATTGCGACCAAAGTTTATGTTGGCAACACATTCTCCCCAGACTAGCGATACTCGAGTTCTCGCCACCCGGCGAATAATTCGAATCACACACTGCAGTAACGTAAACAAACTAACTAAGATTAAACCTTTTAATTGTTTTGTTTGGAAAACGATTTGGCGCCAACATCAAGCCTGCCACCTTTAATTTTGCTGCTGCATAGAAGGAGATGAAGGAAACAACATTGGCTAATGGATGGACACAGTACTGAATGCGACTGAACCAGAGTACGATATCAGAGGATTTGAAACATCTGATTTCTGTGAAACCGTAAAGAAGGCTGGTGAAGAAGTAAACGAGAATGACATAGAACAGTGGCTAAACTTGGACGAGGGTGATCCAGGCTACCAAATCTGAGTCAGGAAGAGATCGCGGAATCTGTTCTACACGACGACAAGAAGATGGAGATGATGATGACGACGACGATGAAGAAACATCTGTTACAGGAAGTCCTAAATCATCAGCGATAAGAAACAGCATGGACAAAATTATCGCGTACATAGGAGAGTCTTCAGATCCGGAAGTGTGTGCTTACTATGATAATTTTAGACAGTTTAGATCTTTAATAATAAAGAAGCAACATTCTGGTTGAAAACTGACTCTTGATGCTTTTATCCAGCATAAATAAACAAAGGTGTGTACATAAAATATGTGCATGATATTAATAGTATTCAAATTTCAAGTGTTATAGGCCTATTTTGATTTAAATATATCCTCAAAAAACAAAATTTGCAATTTAACGGACTTTCAATTTTACGGACATCCCTAAGCCCCAATTAGTCCATTGTGATGGGACAAACCAAGGTGACAAATACTTTTTTTTTGTATTTTGTAGTAAACCATTTGATGCAACACTTTTTAACCACCCAGTGTGTAACTTTGGTGATCAGCCTGTAGCGCGGTGCTAGGCACGGCGTGATACAAAAATGTAACGAAGTATGTGAATTCTCAGAAAAGCATGTAGTTGTGCGACACAATTGACAAGTGTTAGCTGCGTGAATTGCTAACCATCTCTCGCGGGTTACTGCCATTGGCGAGAATCCAATCAGCAAGCAAGTTGTAAATATCGCAGTCGGCGAGAAGCCAATGAGACAGCAAGTTGATGACTCAGTAGCAGGCGGAACAGGGAAGGCAGAGTGACGCTTAGGCATCTTGAAAGCGTCAGTTGACGAGATCCACTCCAACCGCGCGGTTGTGTGAAAATAGTATCCAGGTAAAGTAAGGTCGGCTGACTAAAAATGTTATATAAAATATGGTGAATTTAAGTTGAAACAATAATGAAACATACAGTGATGAAGAATCAAATACAGTGTTAAAAGTATGACAGTTTAAGATCTAAATTTCGTGTGGTCTACAGAGAAAGTGAATAACACGTGGTTGTGCAACTCTCCGGGACGTCAGCGGAAAGGATGAGTACCTAAGACAATTTTAGAGATACAAAATTAAATTATCTCAAAGAAAAAGAGCTCAAGTAAAAGGGGGTTACACAATGTATATTGTGACGGTACATTTCATCACCATAGACCTATAATCTGTATAATAGTAAAACACCAGTCATGAGTACTAGTAACCATGGATGATAAGGGAAAAAAAGTGTATAATAAACATAGTATGTCAATCCCAAATTAAAACAAAAGCAGTCGATGAAGAATTAAATATTGAAAATAGTGCAACACAGTAGTTACAATGAAAAATTAGAAGAGAAACAAAAAGAAAACTATAATAACGTGATAAACCCAATAGATATGGTAAGTGAGCGGGTAGAACCAGCACCAATACCAGTGAAATGATATATACTAACAATACAAATAAGTGAGCGGGTAGAACCAGCACCAATACCAGTGAAATGATATATACGAACAATATAAATAAGTGAGCGGGTAGAACCAGCACCAATACCAGTGAAATGAGATATACGAACAATATAAATAAGTGAGCGGGTAGAACCAGCACCAATACCAGTGAAATTATATATACGAACAATATAAATAAGTGAGCAGGTAGAACCAGCACCAATACCAGTGAAATGATATATACGAACAATATAAATAAGTGAGCGGGTAGAACCAGCACCAGTACCAGTGAAATGATATACACGAACAATATAAATAAGTGAGCAGGTAGAACCAGCACCAATGCCAGTGAGATGATATATAAACAATATATAAAGTGAGATAAAATGAAACCAAAGGAGAGGGTGACTGCCAAAATATAAATGAAAAAAGGTGAAATAAATTGATAAGATATAGAAAGACACATACGAATAATATAGAACAGAAAAGGAGAAAAAATATCACACTCGAATAAGGTGATGAAGGAGAAACCAATAAATGATAAGTGTAAATGATAATTATGAGTATCATATAAATAAGAAATGCCAATGATAATTATTAGTATCATATAAAATAATCAATGTAAATGAAGAATAGTAAAATCCGATAAAGTATAATTAACTAAAAGTACACTCACCAATTAAATAGAGAGCAAATGTTACAAATAACTCTATCACGATACATATAAATAACCAATATATTGTGACGGCACGTTTCATCACCATAGACCTATAATCTGTATAATAGTAAAACACCAGTCATGAGTACTAGTAACCATGGATGATAAGGAAAAAAAAGTGTATAATAAACATAGTATGTCAATCCCAAATTAAAACAAAAGCAGTCGATGAAGAATTAAATATTGAAAATAGTGCAACACAGTAGTTATAATGACAAATTAGAAGAGAAACACAAAGAAAACTATAATAACGTGATAAACCCAATAGATATGGTAAGTGAGTGGGTAGAACCAGCACCAATACCAGTGAAATGGTATATACGAACAATATAAATAAGTGAGCGGGTAGAACCAGCACCAATACCAGTGAAATGATATATACGAACAATATAAATAAGTGAGCGGGTAGAACCAGCACCAATACCAGTGAAATGATATATACGAACAATATAAATAAGTGATCGGGTAGAACCAGCACCAATACCAGTGAGATGATATATAAAGTGAGATAAAATGAAACCAAAGGAGAGGGTGACTGCCAAAATATAAATGAAACAAGGTGAAATAAATTGATAAGATATATAGATATATAATAAGATATAAGATATAGATATAATAGAACAGAAAAGGAGAAATAATATCACACTCGAATAAGGTGATGAAGGAGAAACCAATAAATGATAAGTGTAAATGATAATTATGAGTATCATATAAATAAGAAATGCCAATGATAATTATTAGTATCATATAAAATAATCAATGTAAATAAAGAATAGTAAAATCCGATAGTGTATAATTAACTAAAAGTACACTCACCAATTAAATAGAGACCAAATGTTAAAAATAACTCTATCACGATACATACTTGTTAACAGAATAAATAACCAATATAAAGTGAGAGATAATTAGATGATGAACATGATATTATTGAGAAAGAATTAATGTTACGGAATACCCACCAATAACACTTACATAAAACTATAAAAAAGTGCAAAAGTGATAGTGTAAACCCTACAGAATAAATAGAAACCCTTTTGATAGGAATAAACACCAAAAAATCAGTGAGAAACACTAAACATTAAAGGTGCAGTATTAGTAATTAAGGATATCATTAATATTAGAATTAAGATTGATTGTAGCCAAGGAATATAAGGATAGTCAGGGAAGAAATCCCAGGAAGAGTTAAATGTTAGTGTTACCATGGGTAGAGAATAAGGTTTATATTAGAATAGAGAAATAGAATAAATGATAGAAATGCAATATCAATAAATACCCGGTGTTGACAACAGAACGTTATTGACGAATTTTTCCGTTAAAACCTAATTATTCCATAAGTGACGCTTGAGACGAAGAGACGCCAAGCCATAACTGGCTAAAATTTTAACTTAAAACACCCAAAAGTGACTAAATGTACTAAAATAAGGAACTACACCACCTGATGAAGGACTAACACAATCAATTGAAGCAACTGACCAGATTAATTCAGTCTAAATTAAGGAACTTCAGTCAAATAAGACGAAGAAGAAGCCAGACATGACCAAATCCCAGGACGAGTGAAGGTTGACGAACGAAACGATGACACAACCCAACCCAACTGTATAACACCACACCATAGGTCTACTGATTGTTAAGTATTGCGGAATTACCTAAAATTTATAAATAAAATCCTTTCTAAATCATTTCTCACAATAGAAAAACTCTCACTATAACTGATATTATTTCTTTCAAAGGTTAATAAAGAAAATATTTATGAATGCTAATATTAACTATAAGCTAACCTCTGTATAACACGACAGCACAGACACATACACTTTTAAACATCACAGAGTTGAATGCAATGTAAAACTTCTTTCATAATTAATAACCACAATTGTAAGGTGGTGTACTCTATTTAAATATTTTGTTCTAACTTTTTGTCATACTCAAAAGGATCCAGTGGCAATTTAAATTGTGTAAATAAAGTAAACACGGCGACATTTTGCGTCGTCAAATAACTATTGTTGCCACACTGCTCCCCGCTGAGTAAAGAATTAAATATTTGCCGAGGCCAAAAAATTATTATATTAAACTCAATTGTATAACGATTATTGAAATTTGATGAGCTATCAAGCATTAATAAACAAGTACGAACCTTTATCGATTGTCCTGTAATTATTTCACATGTATTATGAATGTTGTGTTTTGTAGTAGTGAATAGAAATTGCGACCAAAGTTTATGTTGGCAACACATTCTCCCCAGACTAGCGATACTCGAGTTCTCGCCAGCCGGCGAACAGTTCGAATCACACACTGCAGTAACGTAAACAAACTAACTGAGATTAAACCTTTTAATTGTTTTGTTTGGAAAACAATTTGGCGCCTATCCGGAAGAAAATACAAGTGAGTAAGGACAGGTAAGGTAGTACAGACAGCAACAAGATCCGGTACGAGTTATTAGAGCGTACACGATCGACATAATCAGCGGCAGTTTCATAAGAAATTAATACATATTACACAAATATAAATAACCGATTGAAGTATTCAACATAACAAAAAATAACACCGACGACCGAGATATCTTACAATATTGATATAGAAAAGAATGAGAGAGTGTGTGATACAAAAAAAAAGTACTGGTTTGTCAATCATAATAAATATTCTTTTGTAGTTTTATAAGAATTGTTCATTTATAATATTATGTAGGTAACTTTGGGCTTTATACAGATGTAGTAATTTTTGAAAAGAAAAGAGGGAATTTGATAGTTGTAAGAGAGGTTGGAAAAAAGAAAGTAATTTTTTTGAATAAAAGTAAATGTTATTTGATTTATCGATAACCATGCCTTAGCGTAGTTATTTTGCCACACAAATACCTAATAACCTATTTCTGTAGCTCACGAGTTCGTCCATAAGACCTTGGCGTGACCACAAGGTAAATCATAGGGGGTAAGATTGGTAGATTTCTTTATATAATATAAATTAAACTGTTACAAATGGCGCCCGAACAGGGACGGCTTATATAAATTTATTTTATATAAGCTGGACCTACTTTTGATTACAGAAATGGGTTATTTTGGATGATGGTGGTTTTTAGATAAGTTACGTATAAGTACGTGTTTAAAGGTTATGTAGAAGGTAATAGAGTTGGTAATGTAAAACCTTGAGTAAAATCAGAATTTTTGTATAATTGTGTATGTAATTTATATACACAAAAGACATGGAAAATAAGGTCAGTTTGACTGACGTAACTTTCACAGGTGAGGCAGAAGTTCATTCACCCCAAGTGAACCAGTTCAAAGAAATTAATTTACCCGAATCAGCTGATATGAGTGATTCAGGAATTCAGACAACTTCGATAGTAACAAACAAAAGTAGTCTAACCGAGTCGATTGTCATGAGTGAAGCGAAAGCAGAATCGACTCCTGTAACAACTAAAGTAAAGGAAGTTGTAACCGCGCGGTTGTGTGAAAATAGTACCCGGGTAAAGTAAGGTCGGCCGACTAAGAATGTTACATAAAATATGGTGAATTTAAGTTGAAACAATAATGAAACATTCAGTGATGAAGAATCAAATACAGTGTTAAAAGTATGACAGTTTGAGATCTAAATTTTGTGTGCTCTACGGAGAAAGTGAATAAAACGTGGTTGTGCAACTCTCCGGGACATTAGCGGAAAGGATGAGTACCTAAGACAAAATATTACCGTTTCAATTTTAGAGATACAAAATTAAATTATCTCAAAGAAAAAGAGCTCAAGTAAAAGGGGGTTAAACAATGTATATTGATATAGAAAAGAATGAGAGAGTGTGTGATACCAAAAAAAAGTACTGGTTTGTCAATCGTAACAATTATTCTTTTGTAGTTTGTAATAAACCGTAGCCTTCTGCTCAGGTCTGCTTCCTTTTGTTTTAAGCCCCACTGTTGTGAGCGCCAATTTGTAACAAATTAAATTGATTCTGTGAATTTGTTTGTTTGTGAAAAAAAATTTCTTGTTTATTTATTTATTTTTTTATTTAAATTAATTATTTAATTATGTTTCGTGGTGTTCCGAACTTCTGTTTATTTGTATTAATTTAATTATGTCTTTTTCTGTATTTGTAATTCCTTTCACCAGTTAATAAGATTGTCTCCAATAACAATCGATAGGTGAACTTTCCTATTTGAAGGTTATCTTCCTTCTAAGTGGTGAAATTCTGGTAGTTTCTGCTCAATTAATGTTATATGTTATACTAATTATTAAATAGTAATAAACGAGATTCAATTTTATAGTAGTTAATGAATTTTATTAACAAATGTTTATTTATTCGATTTTTTATCGATTGATTAATCGATTCTCAGGGTCTATCAATAGTTTTTACAATTATTTAGTATCGGGTTCTTTTAACAGTTATTTTAGATATAGTCAGAGAAAAAGGGCAGATTAGAGAAAGTATAACATTACAAAAATATATCAACTTAAAATTAAAATACATATGTCATTCATAATGATGAGTATATAAATTTTCAAACCATTCAGTCGAACAGGCAGTGTTGCATTGGATTGTGGGAAGAAGAAAGATGGCCGCTTCGAGTTCAGATGCAGGATGAATACACCTCGCTACTTCTGCGTTCAATAAAAGCTGCTTCTCCTGAGATTCCTCGTTCCTGCTGTTGCGATTATTCCTTCTTGTGTTGGTGGAGTGTTCCTGGTTGAGTTTTAGTGTTCCACTTGGATAAAATGTGTTGTAAAAATTAATGTTTCACTTTCGTCACTTAGGCCGCGAATTGCACTTTTGTTTCGTGGTGTGTTATTACTGTTTTAATCGTTTAAATGTTGTATCGACTGGTGTTCTGTTCTGTTTTGTATTGATTTAATGTTTGTAGGTGTTTGTTTCACTGAATTTACTTTAGGAATGTATTTTTTACAAAACTCGCGTTTTTCACTTCAGGCTAGGCTTGTCTCAAGTGTACGCCATTTCTGTCTCAGCTACTAGGTTAAATATGCTTCAGAGCTCGTGTCAAGTGTACTTCACAATATCTAATAATCAACTAACTTCCTTCGTCTTGTCCAAAAGTCTTAGCCAAATTAATATTAGCTATCCATTGTTTCAAAATTATTGGTATCCTGTGCATGTGAGAATGTTACATTATATAACTGATTATATTTTTGCTATTATTCAAATTTATTAACTATTAAATACATAATCTTCTTCTTCAGTTCATTCTGCTTGATTTGATACCAAATAATGTAGTTTTATTAAGTTTTTGATCTAAAATGTTATTTTTTACCTCATTTTGAAAATTGTAAGTTTTAAAAATCACTTCCTGTCCTTTTCCAAAATGTTGCCATTTTACATGTTATATTAATGATTATATTAAATCTCAGATTGATATAAAAGATTTATCTTCCCTTAATTTCTTGTAATTAGATTAATTGGCTATCTTTGAAAATATTAAACATTAATATGTGACTCCCTCTCTAGATTTTCAGTTTTTTACATTTGCATATTTGACAATAATTCTTGCTATCTTTTTACAAAATCTTTCTTACTTATATTTTCAATTACATGACTCTATGACTGATTTACTTTATATAAATCCCATCAGTTTAATTGTTTTTCTGTACTTATTTTATCAATTTTGATGCTGTTTAGTTTTAACATTTGGCCTAGATTTCTAACAGTTTTTACATACAAAGTTTTTAAATAATACATTTTGTTTGTACCCTCTCTGACTTTCTATTCTATTATGACATTAATTAACGTGTTCTTATCTTAACAAAAGAACAATTAGTATATAATTTATACTCTTAATACATAATACATAATTGAAATTAACAATGGTCTTTCAAACTCAGACATTTTACACTTAATTATTATTAGTAATACAATAAATATTTTATAACTGAAGAATGTTATTTAACTCTAACATTTTATACTTAATTATTATCAGTGGTAACTTATTCTAAATAAATAAAATATCTTGGTCCTTCTATCATATACTCTATTTCTTATACTAGGTTCTATTTTTAGTTTTAATGTGTTTTTGATTTTGGGGCAATGATACTTTAACACTTCACTTTTTATATGCCCTGCTCTTGTTTTATCTATTATCATTCTACTGAATGTTGTATAAAAAGAGTGGCAGTTATTATTTAAAACACCTGTATTATCTGTCATGATAATACTTTATTTAAGATTATTCATGAACACAAATAAGGACTTCAAAGTTGTATTATTTCACAATTTACTTAGTTTGTGAACTGCAATATTTACACATAAGGTTTATTTATTATAACACAAAAACTTGCACTTATCCCCTTTCTATTTTTGGATTTTATTTCTAAATAGTTTTATAGTTTTATTAAAATCCAGAAATCTATTTATAGAAGATAATGAAGGTTTGTTTTTTGGCATTATAAAATTATTTTACACTGGTTCACTTTCAATTCTTACTTTGTACACTTTTGGCTTACATTTATTTTACGTGGTTTTTAAATTTGATATTTTGTTATACTTTCATTTGTTATCATGTTTATCATTTTCTTTTGGGGTTTGGGCTTTTTATAAGAGCACTCCTTCTTCTTGTGGATGCTGTCTTGTTCTGGTTTCTTCATTGATTCCTCCTATTCTTTTTGTTCCTTATAAACGTATTTCCATTTTCTATCTTCTTGTGGATGTTGGGTTTCTTCCTTACCTACTCCTATCCTACCTGGGTATTACCTTTTTCTATATTTTAGTTTTGCAGTTTACTTTGCTGATTCATCACTCATTATACTATTGGTTTTAAATGAACTTTTACTTTAATCAATGATTATACTTCACGGTGGTTCTTTAATAATTTTTTATTTTATTTTGCTTTCTCGGATTTAAAAAAAATGTTTTTATTTTATTTTTATTGATCATTCTGCCATTCAGAATTACTGGCATTATCTGTCATGCTACAGATTACTCTCCTCCAGAAGTGATTATTTCAGACTTGATTATGGATGAAATAATTGCTTATAATTTTTTTTTTTTATTATTCTTCGTTTTCCTTTCCATTTCTATATCAGCTTCTTCATACTTGAGCTTAATAAACTTTATAGTCTCTTATTTGACTTTGATTCTTCTTGGATATTTAGTGTTTTCTGAGATATATTATTATTATTATATTCTTTCTTTTCTTAACTTCGTGTTTTATCCCTGGGATATTAATTCCCTAACATGTGAGCTGGGGCAGTTCAGAGAGGCACTTGTGGCTACATATACTCTGCTGGCCATACATCACTTCTAATTGAGTCCAGAGGCAAATCATCTTTGCTCAAAAACATAATGCTGCTGGAATTATCTACAGACAGTCATCGAATAAAAATTACATATAGAATAGTCTCATTTTCGACTAATAAAAATATCTTTGGATACTTCACTTCGTTGTTTCTCAGATTATCTCACATTTTCTATCTTAGTTATTCTTCTTAATATTTATTATTCTCATTATATATTCTTCTAACTTTTAGCTCGTCTGATATATTCATTTTTATTATGGTTGGAAACTTTGTTAATATGTTTGTTACTAGTTATGGTGTAACTTTTCCTTCTTCATCTGAATTCTCATTACATCTTCTTCTGGTTATTTACATTGATAGCATACTTTTTTATATATATTATTTTCTCTTTGGTTCTTATTAATTATTTGAATGGTATTATTTTATGTCAGTTAATTTTTTCAATTGGTTTCTTTATAATTGACTTTCAAGTTGTTATTTTGATCATATTATATAAACATATTTTTCTTTCTTTTCTCTTTCTCAGAAAGTTATTAATCCGCTTTTGTATTCATTAAAGTTAATTGATTAATATTATATTTTTTCCTGTGGTTATTATTTCTCTTTGCCTTTCATTAATGTCTTATTATTTTCTTGTCAAAGCCATTTTCTTCATATGATTGGTATGAGTTGTTCTTCTTTGTTTCTTCAGAACTGAGTAATATTACAATCATCCTTCTTGATTATCTGTTTTCATAATCGTTTTATAAATAGTTAGTCATCGGTTGTTCTTATTATATTAATTTTTTTTTCTTTTTTAGTTTTTGAGAATTTTATTATAATAATGAATTCTTCTCTTTTTAATTATTCTCAAATTATTCTTTTCACATCATTTATAAGCTGATCTTATTATTTTTTAAATTTTGACGATTTTTATACAGTCACAAATTCTTCTTCTGGTTCCAAATTATTTTCTTTCAAAATTATTTACAAGTTGATCTTATAATTATTTCAGAATTTTGAGGTTTTTTCAAAATTCAAATTCTTTTTATTTCCAAATTGTTTTTCGCCGTAGTCGGTTATCGTAACATCCGTCCCTTTTCTTGATGGTGTATGGTATTTGATTTAACCGTGGTCCATCATCTCAGTTGCCCTTATTGTCCGGATGACCATTGTCTTCATAATTATTCCTGTACTGGTGACATCTCTTGTTTCTATCTGGTATTTCATTTTCCTGCGGTTATTCTGTCGCTTGTTTCAATTTTTCTTCGAATGGTTCTACCATATGGTTCATTAAAACAGGGTGTTACTGGTCCATCAATGAATAGTGATATCATTGATATTTTACCATATATTGCTACCCTTGTCATATGCCATTTACCTCTGGTCTTTTCCAAATTGTAGACTACTGTTTTGTGGTAACCCCTTTCTGAAATTATTTCTATTCTCCTCCTATAATCTCTGGTATTCATGATTTCTTTTTCGTTGGTAATTGGGATATTATTGACATCAATTAAACCATGGTTCAACATCTCCAATTCTTCCTTTGTTTTTATTAAATTCCTTGGATACATTCTTCTCATTTTCTTTGATTCCATTTCCCTGTGTTTAACATTTTCTTTGTTTCTGTTAGTTTTAATTTCAGGTAATACTACTACTTGTTCCTTTGTTTTATCGTTTGGTATTTCTTCTGTTTCTTGTTTGCTATCATTTTTTATTTCTTTGGTCCTATCCTTTCTTAATTTTGTATTCATCTCCCTTACTTCTTCCTTTAACCGTCTACTCTCCTTTCTTATATCATCCGTTTTCTCCATCATCGATCTGCACATTTCCACAATCGTATCCATCATCTCTTCTCGTGTAAGTTCTGCCATTTTTGTTTGTCGTCGTTGCCTTTTTATTATCTTTCTCTGACTTTATAACTGCAGCCAAGCTCCAATTAGGGATTGGGCAAATTCTAGTGGCCTATCAATCACTAATTAAAGCCCCTCAGTTGGTCGCCAATTTGTAATAAACCGTAGCCTTCTGCTCGGGTCTGCTTCCTTTTGTTTTAAGCCCCACTGTTGTGAGCGCCAATTTGTAACAAATTAAATTGATTCTGTGAATTTGTTAGTTTGTGAAAAAAAATTTCTTGTTGTTTATTTATTTATTATTTTTTTTATTTAAATTAATTATTTAATTATGTTTCGTGGTGTTCCGAACTTCTGTTTATTTGTATTAATTTAATTATGTCTTTTTCTGTATTTGTAATTCCTTTCACTAGTTAATAAGATTGTCTCCAATAACAATCGATAGGTGAACTTTCCTATTTGGAGGTTATCTTCCTTCTAAGTGGTGAAATTCTGGTAGTTTTTGCTCAATTAATGTTATATGTTATACTAATTATTAAATAGTAATAAACGAGATTCAATTTTATAGTAGTTAATGAATTTTATTAACAAATATTTATTTATTCGATTTTTTATCGATTGATTAATCGATTCTCAGGGTCTATCAATAGTTTTTACAATTATTTAGTATCGGGTTCTTTTAACAGTTATTTTAGATATAGTCAGAGAAAAAGGGCAGATTAGAGAAAGTATAACATTACAAAAATATATCAACTTAAAATTAAATACATATGTCATTCAATATATAATGATGAGTATATAAATTTTCAAACCATTCAGTCGAACAGGGAGTGTTGCATTGGATTGTGGGAAGAAGAAAGATGGCCACTTCGAGTTCAGATGCAGGATGAGTACACCTCGCTACTTCTGCGTTCAATAAAAGCTGCTTCTCCTGCGATTCCTCATTCCTGCTGTTGCGATTATTCCTTCTTGTATTGGTGGAGTGTTCCTGGTTGAGTTTTAGTGTTCCACTTGGATAAAATGTGTTGTAAAAATTAATGTTTCACTTTCGTCAGTTAGGCTGAGAATTGCACTTTTGTTTCGTGGTGTATTATTACTGTTTTAATTGTTTAAATGTTGTATCCACTGGTGTTCCGTTCTGTTTTGTATTGATTTAATGTCTGTAGGTGTTTGTTTCACTGAATTTACTTTAGGAATGTATTTTTTACAAAACTCGCGTTTTTCACTTCAGGCTAGGCTTGTCTCAAGTGTACGCCATTTCTGTCCCAGCTACTAGGTTAAATATGCTTCAGAGCTCATGTCAAGTGTACTTCACAATATCTAATAATCAACTAACTAACTTCCTTCATCTTGTCCAAAAGTCTTAGCCAAATTAATATTAGCTACCCATTGTTTCAAAATTATTGGCATCCTGTGCATGTGAGAATGTTACATTATATAACTGATTATATTTTTGCTATTATTCAAATTTATTAACTATTAAATACATAATCTTCTTCTTCAGTTCATTCTGCTTGATTTGATACCAAATAATGTAGTTTTATTTAGTTTTAGATCTAAAATGTTATTTTTTACCTCATTTTGAAAATTGTAAGTTTTAAAAATCACTTCCTGTCCTTTTCCAAAATGTTGCCATTTTACATGTTATATTAATGATTATATTAAATCTCAGATTGATATAAAAGATTTATCTTCCTTTAATTTCTTGTAATTAGATTAATTGGCTATCTTTGAAAATATTAAACATTAATATGCGACTCCCCTCTCTAAATTTTCAGTTTTTTACATTTGCATATTTGACAATAATTCTTGCTATCTTTTTACAAAATCTTTCTTACTTATATTTTCAATTACATGACTCTATGACTGATTTACTTTATATAAATCCCATCAGTTTAATTGTTTTTCTGTACTTATTTTATCAATTTTGATGCTGTTTAGTTTTAACATTTGGCCTAGATTTCTAACAGTTTTTACATACAAAGTTTTTAAATAATACATTTTGTTTGTACCCTCTCTGACTTTCTATTCTATTATGACATTAATTAACGTGTTCTTATCTTAACAAAAGAACAATTAGTATATAATTTATACTCTTAATACATAATACATAATTGAAATTAACAATGGTCTTTCAAACTCAGACATTTTACACTTAATTATTATTAGTAATACAATAAATATTTTATAACTGAAGAATGTTATTTAACTCTAACATTTTATACTTAATTATTATCAGTGGTAACTTATTCTAAATAAATAAAACATCTTGGTCCTTCTATCATATACTCTATTTCTTATACTAGGTTCTATTTTTAGTTTTAATGTGTTTTTCATTTTGGGGCAATGATACTTTAACACTTCACTTTTTATATGCCCTGCTCTTGTTTTATCTATTATCATTCTACTGAATGTTGTATAAAAAGAGTGGCAGTTATTATTTAAAACACCTGTATTATCTGTCATGATAATACTTTATTTAAGATTATTCATGAACACAAATAAGGACTTCAAAGTTGTATTATTTCACAATTTACTTAGTTTGTGAACTGCAATATTTACACACAAGGTTTATTTATTATAACACAAAAACTTGCACTTATCCCCTTTCTATTTTTGGATTTTATTTCTAAATAGTTTTATAGTTTTATTAAAATCCAGAAATCTATTTATAGAAGATAATGAAGGTTTGTTTTTTGGCATTATAAAATTATTTTACATTGGTTTGTTATATTAATAAGTAATTGTCTTTTGTATTTAAATTTATTATTACACTTTGTTGGTTCAGGTAGTCGCCATGTGGTTGTTACCAACATAAAAAATTTTACCTACGGGTTCCAAGATTCTATAAACGAGCGAAGAAACAATATGGTTGTAGAGAAATAATAGACTTTGACTGCATTAGATAAAACTTGTGTTTATTAATGATCGGAATTTTTCATATTTTATAACAAAATGGAATCATTCTGCTTCTACAAATCCAAGATAGCTGCGGGACATTTTCCCTACATCAGCCTTTATGCATGATACATTTACGCAATATATATATTTTGACTTCGAATTACTCTTGTTACATATGGAAATGAATACAAGCAATTACTGCTGTTTTAATAATTCAAATTACTTAGTTATGTAAATCACTTAACGTAAACCAATGCTTTTATGTGATTTATACAGGTACCTACACACCCTCACGCATACCCACACACACGCTATTTGACACAGTACATTTTATGTATTAATTACTGAACTCGAATTAATTAGGGGCAGCATTTTATCTAATTTAGAAAAGGTTTACTTTCCTGTGTTCAGGTGTCGAAAATCGACCCAGGCGTCACTCATGGTTTACACTGTTACTCGGCCGAACTATTAAAATGTTTCTTCTTCCAATTTTGCTCACTGCCTCTATTTATTTATAAAAGACTGTTTAAATATAGTAATATATCAAAATTCACATTTTTACTTGTTTTGCGGGCCCGCACAAATATGTTCCGAAACTTCACAGGTATTGCTCGCGCGAGCATTGAATTTAGACTGGGCAGAATTACAGGCGCTACTTTGTGAAGCAGCTGTTGTTCTTTCAATTCTGATTGGTGTTCAGTTTGTATCCTTGCGCCAGTGGACTGTTTTTGGCCTGTTGACAAAACTGGTGACACACATCGTTATATAATTTGCTGACGCAACGCATCGCCTGATGTTGGTTATATAATTTGTTTACTGTTGTTTTCGTCATTTGTTGACCTTGGTACAGTTGCCGGCTATTAAAACTGTTTATATGAATATTATTAAACAAGTCTGTATTCATAAGGTTAACAGCAGTGCAGCCACGTTGCGATCGTTTCAAAATAACAAATTTACCCAAGTCTATAATTTCTGTCCCTATCACTCAACAAGGGATAAAGTTATTATTATTTATTTATAAAAAAAAAATACAAATTATGTTATTTATTATCAATAAAATATAAACTTCTTTACATTGTCTCAGGTAGGCCCCAAAAATGCCCCGCTACAATACCCCCTCAATGAGATATTTTATGCCGAAGCATAAAAAATCTCATTGACACATTCATACTTGCTAAAGGGATCAGCCAGGATATGTCGCCACAACCCCCTGTACGGTTTACAAAAAAGAATAATCAACTCACCCTTGGTCTGGTGACTGTGACCGCATCTGCATGACAATACTGGACTTCTCTCTCGAGATCCCAACACCGTAGAGTCAGACAGATACTCAACGCCCCTGCTCTGACGCGTAGGCCAGCTCAGGTCCGCCGCCACAGCATCACCAAACACTGAAACAACAAATAAAAATATTAAATAGTGGCCTTATACAACACCATATCCCCAACTGATCTGTTTCCCCTTAGCGGTGCTGGTTTGCGCTAAGAAGCACTGGTTTTGTTTTTACTCACTTATTACTAACATGTATATATCAGAATACCTAACATAACTTAACATAAGAAAACACAGTACATTAATAATTCATTTTAAAATAAACAACTTACAATTAAAATGTTACACACTTTACATCATTAAATTAGCATATAAAATCAAAAAATTACTTTTAAACTTGATTTACTCTTATTAATTCGTTTCTCAAAATTACAAAAATTATTATTATTTTTTTTTTTTCAATTATGGCCATCATTATTCCATTTCATTACTTTGGGTGATTCTACGTTATTCATTATTTCATTATAATTTACTTCATCCATTTGGCATTTACTCATAATCTTACCCCTTTTATTACTCTAATGCTCCCTTACAAAATCTCTAACTAGTATGACACCCCACTATCAAAATTTTACTAACCCTTATCTACCCCTAACTACTTACTATTTTAACTCCAATCGCCACCTTCTACACTTATAAAAAAAAAATACTCTCTAACCCTTTGTACATAGGATACGTGTTTCCTTCCCAAAACTCATTCCCTTATGTTGGTCCCTGGACTCACCCTAGGTAACCCTTTCCGGCGCCAATCGGTCCCTATCCCATCCCAACCCTTATGTTGCGGACTCCCACATTACACTACCACTACTACAAAATTACCATCCCCAAAAAATCTCAATCTCATAACCTCACTACAATTACAACAAATTAACATCAACAAATAAACAATATATCGCTCCAAACTCTACATAAAATCTCCATAACTACTGTGTCTCCACTTATACTTCTCAAAATTCTATAACATACATTAACTCAAAACAACATTGCATTATTTTCATCTCTACTATTTCTTTAACTTTTACTTCGATTTGGACAAATCTATGTCCCACAAAATTCAACTTGAATTGACTCAAACATTTTATTCAAACAATTACTATCACCCACTTCTATCTTTTACAACCTATTGAAAATTTTACTTATTACAACTATTTTTCATTTTATTTTAAAATCTATAAACACATTGAAAACATATTATTATATTTTTATAATACTTATTCCTAACATACTAATGCAATCAACACAATAAGACATAATAACACAATATAAGAAGTATTTAGTGCATCCAATTTTTAAATTCAAACAAAATTATTGAGTAGCAAATCATCATTATTAATTAAAATATATCAAATTTTTAATACGTTATCCCCTTGGATAACCTCCCAGCCACACACACTTGTATAATACATTACATAACATAATACACAAATATACATTGAACAAACAATTCTCTTTTAACTAATTTATCTAAAAATTTATAAACATTATTATTTAAAATTTTTCATTAACTCTTTTATTTATCATCATTATGAATTTATCCTGTGTTGCAATCAGCTTTTCAAAATTGCTTAAAATTTATTATTAACATATATTTTTAATCATTATGTTCCACAAAATTCCACAAAATAAACCATTCATTTATTTATTCATGATTATTAAATTAAAATCTCATCACACAATTTAAATTCCTTATAAAATTCAAACACAAACATTCAATCACAATATCTAAACATCTCAAATTATTTACTTCAATTGATTATTAAAATTAAATGTTCATTTGATTATTAAAACATATTTCAATTATTATCAAACTTCTACAAATCATTAACTATTGTCTTCATAATTATTTTGTTATTTAATTAGAGTGCAAAAATATTAATAATATTATTATTATTAATACAACATTTTCCAAAACATATACACATTACTTATTTAACATTTCACAATACACACAAATGAATTCAATATTATTTACAAAATATGCGTCAAAACTGTTCAAGTGTATCTCACTTCATGTCCACATCTGCCATGTCAAACAACCATAAAACAAAATGTTTAATTGTCTTTTATTGTCTTACAGTCTACCCTCCATCGTCCCAAATCAACCTTGGTTTTATATAACACTGTTGCTTTTTATTTACAAACAAATGGTTACTTTGTGTGTCATAACCAGAACAACCAAATTCACTCATTTTACCAGAATACTCATTAAACCAGTCTACGTTAAGTATTTTTGTTACGTCTCCGTCATTACATTCAGTCACTATCGGTCTAATTATTTTTATCAAATCATTGTAATCATTATTATTCAAATATATTTCTAAGCCTTCTTTCCATTCATCATACTTTCTATTCAAATTATACAATTCTGTTACATACCATTCTCTATTTACCTCTCTCTCTTCATAACACCACATCACACTCTCACAATTATTCCGGACAGAGGGTACACAATTATACAACATTACTTCATTTAACAATAAGGGTCTCTTGCCCTGAAAAAACAACATTAAATCATCATCATCATTATAAACAATAAGGGGAAAATTTGCCCTCTGTCCCCATTCAATTACTACATTGTTTTTCCACTCTCTTTCTATTTCATAAACACTCATTAACATTTCATTATCGCATTCTAAAACTTCATCAGTACTCTCTATATTTACTCCATTATTTTTTAACATCATATTTTCACTTATATTGTCATAATTATCGTTCCTACTTACCTCAGAATTGTAATTAATACCCTTATCATCACTAGTCAACACTATTTCTCCCACTATTTGATCACTGTTAGCTATTACCTCATTATTCGAATTGTCACTCACCTGGTTACTTATTTCTTCACTATTATCAAAGACACCACTTACCTGTGTTAACTCAACTTCTGTATTCTTTTTTACCTGATGTCTATCCCTTCTCCACTCCTCGTTTTGTTTTTTCAATTTATTATTGAATTCCTTGACATCACTAATCATGTCATCTAACATTGCGTTTTGTTGATCCAAACGTTCCTTGCACATCATAAATATCATATTCATCATATGCGTCTTATAATCAGATTCACTCATCTCATTGCTTACCTCATTATCTGCCACCTGATCAACTTTAATTTTGTTAAATTGATTTGTTTCTCCACCACCTTCTGCTCCCATTATATTATCATCCTTAACATTAGGCCTATTTACTGCCTTATTTACTACTACTATCGCTTCAACGATCTTACCTCTATTACTTGTCACCTCACTATCAATATCATCACTGTGCTTCTTAATTTCCGCGAATATTCCCTCTTCCATTTCTTCCATTCGTGTTAAACTATCGTCTAAACTCCCCCATTCCTCGTCCGTCATTTCACCTACAACCCCTCTAAATTCGCTTTCCCACTCCTTCCATACGAAGCCACTATCATTTTCTTGTATCTTAGCCATATTAAAAAAATTTGATTATAATACCCTTTATATAATATAATTCATCTCATACACACTAATTACCCTCACAATACTCATAAACACATAAACAAATAATGCACTACATACATAACCCTATCAAAACATAACCTCTTACGTTTAATTTACGTACATACGTAAATACACATTCCAAACAACCATATCATTTCTTCAACAGGTCCACATTTGCATAATTTGATTTATGCAAACGGTCCAGCTGTAAGGGCGCCACTGTTATATTAATAAGTAATTGTCTTTTGTATTTAAATTTATTATTACACTTTGTTGGTTCAGGTAGTCGCCATGTGGTTGTTACCAACATAAAAAATTTTACCTACGGGTTCCAAGATTCTATAAACGAGCGAAGAAACAATATGGTTGTAGAGAAATAATAGACTTTGACTGCATTAGATAAAACTTGTGTTTATTAATGATCGGAATTTTTCATATTTTATAACAAAATGGAATCATTCTGCTTCTACAAATCCAAGATAGCTGCGGGACATTTTCCCTACATCAGCCTTTATGCATGATACATTTACGCAATATATATATTTTGACTTCGAATTACTCTTGTTACATATGGAAATGAATACAAGCAATTACTGCTGTTTTAATAATTCAAATTACTTAGTTATGTAAATCACTTAACGTAAACCAATGCTTTTATGTGATTTATACAGGTACCTACACACCCTCACGCATACCCACACACACGCTATTTGACACAGTACATTTTATGTATTAATTACTGAACTCGAATTAATTAGGGGCAGCATTTTATCTAATTTAGAAAAGGTTTACTTTCCTGTGTTCAGGTGTCGAAAATCGACCCAGGCGTCACTCATGGTTTACACTGTTACTCGGCCGAACTATTAAAATGTTTCTTCTTCCAATTTTGCTCACTGCCTCTATTTATTTATAAAAGACTGTTTAAATATAGTAATATATCAAAATTCACATTTTTACTTGTTTTGCGGGCCCGCACAAATATGTTCCGAAACTTCACAGGTATTGCTCGCGCGAGCATTGAATTTAGACTGGGCAGAATTACAGGCGCTACTTTGTGAAGCAGCTGTTGTTCTTTCAATTCTGATTGGTGTTCAGTTTGTATCCTTGCGCCAGTGGACTGTTTTTGGCCTGTTGACAAAACTGGTGACACACATCGTTATATAATTTGCTGACGCAACGCATCGCCTGATGTTGGTTATATAATTTGTTTACTGTTGTTTTCGTCATTTGTTGACCTTGGTACAGTTGCCGGCTATTAAAACTGTTTATATGAATATTATTAAACAAGTCTGTATTCATAAGGTTAACAGCAGTGCAGCCACGTTGCGATCGTTTCAAAATAACAAATTTACCCAAGTCTATAATTTCTGTCCCTATCACTCAACAAGGGATAAAGTTATTATTATTTATTTATAAAAAAAAAATACAAATTATGTTATTTATTATCAATAAAATATAAACTTCTTTACATTGTCTCAGGTAGGCCCCAAAAATGCCCCGCTACAGGTTCACTTTCAATTCTTACTTTATACGCTTTTGGCTTACATTCATTTTACATGGTTTTTAAATTTGATATTTTGTTATACTTTCATTTGTTATCATGTTTATCATTTTCTTTTGGGGTTTGAGTTTTTTATAAGAGCACTCCTTCTTTTTGTGGATGCTGTCTTGTTCTGGTTTCTTCATTGATTCCTCCTATTCTTCTTGTTCCTTATAAACGTATTTCCATTTTCTATCTTCTTGTGGATGTTGTCATGTTTTGGGTTTCTTCCTTACCTACTTCTATCCTACCTGGGTATTACCTTTTTCTATATTTTAGTTTTGCAGTTTACTTTGCTGATTCATCACTCATTATACCATTGGTTTTAAATGAACTTTTACTTTAATCAATGATTATACTTCACGGTGGTTCTTTAATAATTTTTTATTTTATTTTGCTTTCTCGGATTTAAAAAAAATGTTTTTATTTTATTTTTATTGATCATTCTACCATTCAGAATTATTGGCATTATCTGTCATGCTACAAGTTTTATAAGAATTGTTCATTTATAATTGTATGTAGGTAACTTTGGGGTTTATACAGATGTAGTAATTTTTGAAAAGAAAGGAGGGAATTTGATGAGTTGTAAGAGAGGTTGGAAAAAAGAAAGTAATTTTTTTGAATAAAAGTAAATGTTATTTGATTTATCGATAACCATGCGTTAGCATAGTTATTTCGCCACACAAATACCTAATAACCTATTTCTGTAGCTCACGAGTTCGTCCATAAGACCTTGGCATGACCACAAGGTAAGTCATAGGGGGTAAGATTGGTAGATTTCTTTATATAATATAAATTAAACTGTTACACCGTTAAATCAAGGATTTACTGTATGTGATTTTTTCTCTATGCAGTTATCCAAAATATCCAATGGGAGTTGAGAGATATTAATTCTGCCAAATTATTAACGATATCAAGTTTGTATTTTGAATAAAATTCCTCGTAACTTCATCCCCCCTGCACATAGACCTTTACAGTTTTCATAAAATTCTGAGTTCCATTTTATGGTGCTTATAAAAATGCTACATACTGATCTGGCTCCAACTTCGTCATGCTTATTTGCTAAACTGCTAAATATCATGATATCATGTAAATATACTGTTCTGGATGAGGCCCGTTCAGTGTTTCCACCATTTTCAAGTCCTAAACCACGATCACTGGTGGAAACACTGAAAGGCCTCATCCAGAACATGACATTTAGCAGTTTAGCAAATACGCTTGATGGAGCTGGAGTTAGAGGACTGCTAATTCAAATAACAAGATTAATAAATTCTGATTTGGATTCAAATTTCCTTTAGTCTTACACTCGCCTGGATTTTTATTATGTTATAGCATTTTTGTTGTCACAAGCAAACAAATGCTATTCATTTTGCAGTATACAGAGTAATGATGAGCATCAGACATATAAAACAACTTATATTCATGCTGTTATTTTACATCCACCTTCAAGTAAAAAGTGAGAATGTACACTCTGGTACAGTGAAAGTAAATATGAATATGACAAATTGTTTCTTTCTTAAAGACAAACTATTTTAAATTAATTTAAAAACTTAAACTTAATTAAAATAAAGTTTAGGCCTACAAATAAGATGGTACAAGGTAAATCCCCTGTACATTATGTATTGAAATTAACCGACTTACTGATGAAACTTACCAAGTACACTAAAACAGTGTTTAATCTGTCATTTTTGTTATTCAATAAACAAGGCAACTGTGAACAGATTAACTTTAAATAGGATATCCCAAAGAATTAGATACATTATGTAATTGAATTATAGCTAGTAGCTAGCTATGTTTCAACATTAACAATTACAGGGAAAATGTATTAAAAATCAAAATCTGGATGTTTTTATGGTACAAACACTAGTAGAAACAACACAGTTCAAATCTGAATAACAGTTTTTATTATTAAATAATGTTTAAATAAATATCTTTATAATATAATAATAAATTATTTGTCACTGTCAACAAAGTTTATCATGACCAGTCATCAACGTCATCACTCTCAGCTTTTAAGCTAGAAAAGAGTATGTCCTTTGGTTTTGGTCGAGGATCTTCAGTGATGGTTGTGTCTACAGCACCAGCCTGTCCCAGCATATACTCAAGTTCTGTGCATGCAAACAAAACTCATTATGTACATACCTCTATGTAAACACAAATGTTTAAAAATACTAACTCACTCATGTACGCTATGGTCGTTTTAGATCCAGCGCAACAGGTACTGACATGCCACTCAATTTTTTTGTTTCCCATCTCTAGTCAGCAATGATTAATCAAATTTACTGGCATGTATTCATAAATACATTACAACAGACAAATACTCTGTTGGTTCAAATAAAAAAGGGTTGCTAATACGTTAT
Source organism: Magicicada septendecula (assembly GCA_034769895.1). Taxonomy (NCBI): domain Eukaryota; kingdom Metazoa; phylum Arthropoda; class Insecta; order Hemiptera; family Cicadidae; genus Magicicada; species Magicicada septendecula. The sequence goes on along the minus strand of CM068372.1, from coordinate 105,429,089 downwards.
GTATTAACACTTTCAGGTCAGCACACATCTGTACGTCCCACGGTTGTATGTTGTTCAGTTTTTATAGGCTACTGAGTGAATTGGATTCAATTAGATAACTGAATGTTTTTAAAACCAATGTACTGCTCTATAGGAAACTTTACACATTCTTATCCATTTACAACACTGACTATACACCTGTACAGAAAAACAAACAAAACTGAATTTGAAAATTAACAAACTCTTTTTTATTTTCATATACATGAATACTTTGTATCTATCATTTAAACTGAGTAAAAAGTCTACAACACTCTGGATGACAACGCTACTTCCAATAGACACTCAAACCTGTGAGACACTGGAAACTATCTGTTTGTAGACACAAACACGATCTGTTGACAACGTATGAAAGTAATGCGCACTTCTAAAAATCTCTTAGAAGTCAATAATCAAAAATATACTATGGAAAATGAATTATGTGCTTAAACAGTAAGGAAAATGATGCTTAAAGAAACCAGTCTATTATGCCAAGCGCTATACATTGCTCATAAATTTGGCAGTTGGCAAATCTGTCACATAAAAATAAAATCAAATATAGCAGCGAATAAACTGAGCAAATGGAATATTGTTATATAATTTGTATGTGTGCCATTATTATCACTCACAACGCCCAGGTTATATTTCTTGGTGTTAAAAAGGCATAATGCTGATACTGAATGATTAGATGTAGACAATACCGTTTTTTGCACCATCATTATGTATTGGTTTAACATCACAATACGTTCAAAATAACTGAATGTACCTACTAACAATACATTACTTACCATCAGCAGTGATGTTATTTCTGAACGACAATGGTCCAATTAACTGTGTTTTCATTTCACCTTCAAAATAAACAAATAATGTTGGAAGATTCTTGTCCGGATAGTTGGGAATACAAGTTGTTGAAATGCTCTTCAAAAATTTAGTTGCAGGAAACTTGAACGCCAATGTGTTCAGAAGTTGGTTTATCAGTGCACATAGTGGGATTCTAGATATTAACAAAAAAAATAAAAGAAAATATATACATAATTAGTTCTCAACAAACTCTACATAAAACTGAAATTAATGTTATACAGGTTTATTTGCAATCATGCTCTCCTTTACTAAGTACATAATATAATTACATTTTGATTTAACACTTTCTATATAAATCTCAACTATTTTGTCCATTTTGACATCTCTATATATTAATACGTGAAGAGAAAACTTTGTACCCCTTTTTAAGCATATTGCGCGCACGGAGGAGTGTGAGATTTGGTATAGTTAAAGTTTATATGGAGAAGGAGTGCAGAAAGCTAAAATTTATATAGAATATGTGTTACAAATACATTAAATTAAATAAAATAAAACATTCATTTGCACTTGAAAATTCATTTAAACTTTTTCAAACAATGGTAATTGTTAAAAATAAAATAATTTTGTTGCCAGGCAACAATAGTCTGTGGAGTGTATGTCAAGGCAAAAAAGCGTTTATTTTATATTTTGTACTAGCAGAATACCCGTGCTTCGCTACGGAGTTTCATGTTGTACGTAATGAAAATGTTAGTTTAATTAATAAAGTTCAATTAAAGTAGTTTCTTAAAAATAAATAGCTGTTGCCCACGACTTCGTTCGCGTGGTCTTCAATTTAATGCGATAATATATTTAGAACAGAATCTATTCTATTGGGTTGCCATAGTAACCAGATCTAATAGTTTTTTAAGACCCCAAAGGACCCCCCAGAGGATCGTATCGAAAAAAAAAACAAAAAACACCTGTCCTATGTTGGTTCTCCCGTTGCGTAAAATATTTGTGCCAAGTTTGGTTGAAATCGGTCCGGTGGTTTAGGAGGAGATGTGGAAGACCCCAAAGGACCCCATCGAAAAAAACACCTATCCTATGTTGGTCCTCCCGTTGCGTAAAATATTTGTGCCAAGTTTGGTTGAAATCGGTCCAGTGGTTTAGGAGAAGATGTGGAAGACCCCAAAGAACCCCCAAAAGGACCCCATCGAAAAAACAACTATCCTATGTTGGTTCTCCCGTTGCGTAAAATATTTGTGCCAAGTTTGGTTGAAATCGGTCCAGTGGTTTAGGAGGAGATGTGGAAGACCCCAAAGAACCCCACAAAGGACTCCATCGAAAAAAATTCAGAAACCTTCGCGGGCATGCGCACAACAACTCACCGAAGTTTCATCGCAATCGGATGAATGGTATAGGAATGCATACGGAACAAACAAAGAAACATTCTGATTGGATAAAACTTCCGGGCTGAAAGGCCGTGGTCGATTGCTTGATGCATTGGCGCTATACGTTTCGGCCGCACCACCGGTGGCCATCTTCAGTAGCAAAACTTGTTCGAATAGATGTACGCCGAACACGTCCCCAATGTACTGGGAACAAGCAACAGTGAGTTAAGGCTACGAATCCTCTATTTATAGCTTTTTGGCCGCTTCAGGTGTATCGCGCGGACCAATGAGAAGCCAGCTCATCATTCTTGATTCTGATTGGCCATGGAAAATAGACCATGCCAGACACTATTTAAGGAGATGCTTTCTCCTCGGCAGTTCATAGCGACAGACGCATTCTTATGAATATGGATGGACTCCAGATGCAGGCGAGTGAAGTAACCCCGGACAGAAGACAACACGCGGGCTTCATCAAACATCACCCGGTGATCGTCATGGGAAAGAGCGTGTTCAGCAACTGCGGACTTTTCCGGCTGGCCCAGACGGCAATATCTCCGGTGTTCAGAGAGGCGCGTCCGGACACTACGCTTCGTGGTGCCTATGTAGACCTGGCCACACGTACAAGGAATACTGTACACCCCGCACGACGAGAGTGGATCCCTGGCGTCTTTCACCGGTCGCAGGAACTGTTGGATCTTTTTGGTTGGCTTGAAGATCGTCCTGACGCCCCGCTTACTCAGCAACTTCCCGATGCGGTCAGTCACGCCACGGATGTAGGGCAAGACAGCAGAGCCAACAACCTCAGGCGACACCGACTCGTCCAGCCTACCAGATCTTCTCGGCCGGGCAGCTCTCCTAACCTCCGCAGCAGAATAGCCGTTGGACTGCAGTGCTTCCTCGAGATGCCGAAACTCATCTTCGAGATACTGGGGCTCACAGATTCTTTTTGCCCGGTCTACCAGAGTCTTCAGCACCGCCCTCTTCTGCCTAGGATGATGATTGGAGGCTTTATGCAGATATCTGTCGGTGTGCGTTGGCTTCCTATAAACTTTATGTCCCAAGCTGCCATCGGTCCTTTTTAGGACCAGCACATCCAGAAAAGCCAATTGTTCATCCCTCTCACGCTCCATCGTAAACTGTATGCGCGGGTGCACAGCATTCAGATGTCCAAGGAATCGCTCCAACTCCTCGTCCCCATGGCTCCAGACCACGAAAGTGTCGTCCACATACCGTAACCAACACTTCGGCTTGAGAGGCGCAGATGAAATTGCCAACTCTTCAAATTTCTCCATATAGAAATTTGCAACCACAGGGCTGAGAGGACTTCCCATCGCGACGCCATCCAACTGTTCATAGAAGCCGTCATTCCACTGGAAGTAGGTCGTTGTTAGGACCTGCCGGAACAAAGCAGTGATGTCCGCCGAGAACAGGTCACCCAAATACCCCAAGACCTCCTGAACAGGAACCATGGTGAAAAGAGAGACCACATCAAAACTGACGAGAACATCGCCAGGCTCCAGCACCAACTCCCGGATCCTTCGGATGAAATCAGAAGAGTCCCGGACGAACGAATCCGTCTGCCCGATGTGCGGCTTGAGCAATCCCGTGAGGTGCTTTGCCAAGCTGTAAGTAGGCGAGCCAATAGCACTGACGATGGGCCGCATCGGAACGTCTTCCAAAATGATTTAATGAATTTACATGTGAATCATTAAATGGATATCCATTATACAGAAGGCGTGATAATGGTATTAATGCTGAAGTTCGCGGTAGTTGCCTCGACAATCGTTATGTTGTACCATACAATCCGTATTTACTTGCCAAATTTAATTGCCATATAAATGTTGAAGTATGCACTACAGTTAAAAGTGTTAAATATATTTATAAATACGTGTATAAAGGCTATGACAGTGCATCTGTTGAATTAGGTTCAGAGAGAAATGAACCAGGTCAAGAAATACAAATTGATGAAGTTAAAAATTTTTTAAATGGCCGTTATGTCGGATCAACTGAAGCTGTATGGCGCATCTATGAATTACCAATGCATTTTCAATCACATGTCATCGTTAGACTTGACATTCATTTACCGCGTAGACAGAATGTTTACTTTCGAGAAGGGCAAGAACGTCAAGCAATTGAAAATGCAAGACAAACAAAATTATTAGCATTTTTTTAATTGAATCGATCAGATCAATCAGCGCATGAATATAAGTATATTGAAATTCCTTTGCATTATGTGTGGGAAGATTCCCGAAAAAAATGGAAGAAGAGAAGGCGTGGAGGTGATAAAATCATTACACGCATATATGCAGTATCACCAAAAGACATCGAACTTTTCCATTTACGATTGCTTTTATTACATGTCTGTGGTCCAAAATCATTTGAGGATGTTAGAACAAACAATGGAATTATACACTGAAACTCTATAAATTTAAGACAAATATATATCTTACTCTTACCTTCGGGTTCAGGTCCAGAGTCGTTCAGACGAAACCAGCTACAGAAAGGATTATTTGGATTTGATATGTGCAATAATTACGTTAACACATTTGATACGGTCACATACTTATTTTTATTTATCGAAAATCGCCCCCTTCTTTTACTTCTACAAATGACAGTATCTTTGTTAAATTTTGTTTTAAAATACTATGATAATTGACATTACTAAGTACATATAAAAAAATTGAAAATGAACCAGTATATAACCACACACACACACACACACACACACACACTCTTTCTCTTTTTGTTAATATTGTAATAAATAGCCGTTCGTCGGTGTTAAGAGAAGATGATGATGCCCCACGTTGTGAGCGTCAATTTGTAATAAATAGTTTACTTATGTGTTGGTCACTTATGTGTGTCCACGTTAAGCCCCACGTTGCAGGCACCAATTGGTAACTAAACGTGTGTTATAATGAGTACTTTTTAATTCAGCCCCACGTTGCAGTCGTCAATTTGTAACTAAACATGTTACGCTATTTTATTTACTTATATGAAGATGTGTGAAAGCACCACTGTTGGGTTCCAATTTGTAATACAACGTTTACAAGTATGTGAGTGTGTGTACTGGGGTTCAATCAAGCTCCACGTTGGTATGCGCCAATTTGTTATGAATAACTTTGAAGGTGACAATTTGTAACAATTAAAATGTTGTTACCTGGTTTAATTAATGTGTTATTAATAAATATATCTATTCGGTTGTGACCGATGAAACCTCCTGAAAATATATTATTAGACAAATATAATTAGAATAATGTTCTTTTAACTTATAATCGTACTACGATATAGGTCTAACTTAGTATTCAGTAGTTGGGTAATATTAACGATATATATCGTGTATTAACTGAATGTAATGAATATTCTTGTCAACCCTAGTCACTCGACGTTAGGAAATTCTATTCAAATTTTACACTAAAAACACGCTAGTTCAGCGATCTCCCGTTCCACCAGCTGTAAGCACTTGGCGCTGTTATTTGCAATAATCGTGTTTCTAGGTTAGCTGTTCATCGGGTTTAAATCAACCTTTTATTGTAAATTATTCCACCCACTACATATAATATCTATTCTGCAATAACTTCAAACATTATCTCATACAATAAAGATCCTTTATTAATTTTATCTATTAATTCACAGTCCCCGTTATCTCCAAAATAATAATATAATCAAATCGATCACACAAAAATATATCGATTATCAATTAATCAAATTCCATAGACTTATACAAATGAAAAATAATAATAAATAGTTCTTATCCCAGGGTTCGTAAGGTTCTTGGAACCATTAGTAAGGCCAGGTAAAATGCACAATTAAGGTTACTCAAGTATTACAAAACAAAATTATTAACCCTAAATATATTGAATTTAAAATAGGTTGTTTTTTACCAAGTCGACGAAAACTCCGACTGGCCGTAGACTTCTGTAAACAGTTGACGAGACTCAGCTTAACTCATCTTCATCCAGTAAAAGTGTTCTGGCCCTTAATAAAATTGATTGTGGAGTATACTGGGAAGCTCTCCGGAATTCTTCTGACCGCTGTTCTTCTCCTATGATCTTGATAATTGTCGGTCCCGGTGGAATGAAAATAGTATCCCAGCTTCTTCTGCCCGTGAAGGTTAGCTCTGAAAAACGAGATCCTCGTATGTCTTTTCAATAATTCCGTTAGGTTTGGACTTTATTTCTCTTAATTAATCTTCTGTTTATAGGAGAAATCGGTTTAATGACGAATCCAGCGGAATTATCCTGGTGAATGAGGTGAGGGGTTTTCAACTCTTTTATATGTATTAAATTATAATTTGGAAGTCTATTTAGTTTTATTATTCCTCAGTATTATGATAGAAATAGGTTTCAAAGAGGGTTTTTCAATTTTGATTTATATTTTCTTCAGGATTTATTATTCATTTTTTTTAAATGCATCTGCCCATCTCAACTTAATAGCTTGTAACAATCAGAACGAATGATTCAATATAAACAAATCATGTCCATTTCAGTTGCCTTAACAACCACGTTTTTTCGTCATTGGGTGAAACTAGATATCCTAGAGCCAGAATTATAGAATATTACTACTCTTTTCCAATAAAATACTCCATGCTTGGATTAATATTAAATTACCTAAAATTCTCACCTAACCTTCCTTCTTAAACAGTAAATGTTTTACCATAGTTTCGTTGGACTGGACTTCTTAAAAAGGTATTAATTTCCTTTCACAAATATGGAATTTAGGCCTATAGGTTTTCTTACAACCGTTATAACATTATTTGGTTTTTTAACTTAATTTTCTTTTACCTGACCTACTGTACAATTAATTATTGGTTAATGGTTAATTACATTAATTTTAATTTCCTGGTGTTTACTTTATTACATTAATTAACTGGTCCTGGAACCCTTCATTAGTTTACAATATAATTGTCAGAACTACTTGTCAAACCTTAAACACTGATTGCCCTCCTGGCCAATTTTATAAACATTAATTAACACAACAGCATTATTCAATTTTAGACAATACTTAAAACTTAGTATAATGCCTAACACTGGTAACTATACTTGATTGTCTAAAGACAAATTTAACATAAATACAAACATAATCATTGATGAAGTATTCCTATTAAACAACATCAGTTCATTCCTACCATACTCAAAACATAACATAAATGTTCTGTGAACATTAACATGTTGCAGTATAAAAACAAACATAATTCATTATATTTAACTATTAATTGGTATGGTTTTTTATATTCAACATTAATTATTGCCTCTTTTGACTTGAGGTACATCTCAGATGCATTAACTACTGAGCAACCTTAATTCAGGGTATGGTCCTTGACCATGTTTCATTCAATTTTTTATGTAACGTTGGGGACCTCAACTCTGTTACGTTACATAACACCCCCCCCCTTCGAAAGAAGTTTATTTTGTCTTAACAAAGTTTAGTAAAAAATAAACGCACAACTTGTATCTGGCCAATTGGTTTCCCTATTCATAATACTTTTTTATTTCCGACTGGTTGTATGTACCTTTCACCCTATTATTTGCGGGATCCAATACTATGTAAGTATTGTTCTGATTGTCCTGGCTTATTATAAAAGGTCCAACATATAATAGCAACAATTTCTTTGCTATTCCTTCGAAACTGCTTGGTTGTTGACGATTTCTTATCAAAATTTTTTCTCCGATGGTGTATTTAACAATATTTTTCCGGGTAGCGTCCTGTTTTTTCCTTTGGGTTTCCAGTTTGTGAAGTAGCCTATTATACACATGGGTAAGGTCCAATTCTTCTTCAGGTCCTTCAGGGGATGGTATTAAATTGGTAATTTCTCGAGGTGGTGGTTTTGAAAACATCATCTGGTATGGTGTAACACCAATGGTTTCGTGATGAGCAATATTTAAAAAGGTTTCGGTTTCATTTAAGAATTCACTCCATTTACTATGATTATCATAACAATAAGTACGAAGTACTCGTCCTACCTCTCTGAGTACCCTTTCTGCTGGATTACTACTAGGATGATAAATTGAAGTTTTGTATGTTTTAATTCCTCGATTGGACATCTCTAACTTCCATCTTCGACCCTTGAACTGGGTTCCATGGTCCGTTATTATGGAATATGGAGTGCCTACGTCTATAATGTACTTTTCGGCGACGACCTTGATGATAACATTGGTGGATGCCTTGCTGATGGGATACAATTTCGTATAACGTGTGAAATGGTCCAAGATGATGACAATGTATTTATATCGGCGCCTGCCTCCACTACGTGGGAAAGGTCCACAAATGTCAAGAAACGTTTTTTCCAATTTTCTTTCTGAAGTAATAGTTATTAAAGCTCCTTCCTTTCATTCATTGTTTACCTTAACCCTTTGACATATTCCACATCGTTTTATTAATTCCCTTACCTTCTTGTTCAAACCCTTAATATATACATGCTCCTCTAGTGCCTTCACTACCTTGATGGAACCCATGTGTCCATACATTTGATGGTAAATTTTTATTATTAATGGTTCTGTAGATTTGGGAATGTATAATTTCCATTTATTCTTTTCAACAGGAGACTTTATGAAGATTAATCCTTTATAATGTTGATAATATTGCATAATTATATTATCATTATTCCGGAGGCGTTCTTGTATAGTGGACAATCTCTGATCCTTTGCTTGTTCTTCCTGAATTTTGGTTAGCACTTCTACTAATTCTTCTCTAGCTGATATTATAAGGTATATTTTCCCAGCATCCTCTCTTTCAATTTCAAAAGTACCATTTTCCAGGTTTACCCTAGATAGAGCGTCAGCGACAGTGTTCTGTTTTCCTGGCACATATTCCCATGTTATGTTGTATTCCTGGAGAGCCAATATCCAACGAGTTAATCTGCCGTGGTTTAGTTTGCATCTCTGTATAAATGATATGGATTTGTGGTCGGACCTTATGGTTAAAGGATAACCTAATACATATGTGCGGAATTTACTGCAGGCAAATACAACACTCAATAATTCTTTTTCCGTGACACTGTAATTTCTTTCACATTGATTCAGGACTCGACTGGCAAAACTTATTACTTGGTGGTCTCCTTCTGGATCTTCCTGATATAGCTCAGCACCCAGGCTCACATCACTGGCGTCACAATTTATAAAAAATGGTTTATCAAAATCAGGATGGCGCAGGATGATATTTTGTAAAAATTTCTCTTTAATTAAAATGAATGTCTCATCATCTTCCTCCTTCCACTTCCATTTATGTTTAGATGACAGCAAGTGTTTAAATCTTGCTGTTAATTGGGAATAATTCCTTTGGAATTTCCTGTAATAGTTGCACACTCCTAGGAATGATTGTAGCTGTCTAATATTTTTAGGTTTGGGGAAGTTTTGAATAGCTTCCACTTTTTCAGGGGATGTTGACATTCCATTTTCAGAGAGTATGAACCCTAAGAATTGTAATTGATTTGTTATTAATTTCGACTTATTCAATTTCAATGTAATGTTGCTCTTTTCTAACTTGCTTAACACCATTTCCACACGTCGGCAATGTTCCTCCCATGTGGTTGAAGTTACTAGTATATCGTCTACATATACTGTTGTGAAGGCTAACACTTCTTCACCCAGAACCTGGTCCATGCACTTAATAAAAACCGCCACAGAGTTTACTAACCCAAAAGGAAGACGTTTAAAATGATAATTTCTTCCTTCAAATATAAAGGCAACATAATTCCTACTGTTGGGATGTAACTCCACCTGCCAGTATCCACAAACAGCATCCCAAATGCTCATATATCTGCAATTCTTAAATTTTTTCATTAACTCTTCAATTTCTCCTGGTGAGGTTCTATCATTGATTATGTTTTTATTTATTTCCCTGGCGTCTAAACATAAACGTACTGTACCATCCTTCTTCTTTATAGCTACTATAGGGCTGGTGTATGGTGATGAACTATATTCAATTATGTCCTGTTCCATCATACTCTGTATTTCGCTTCTCACTGCTGGTTTTAGGGATTGGGGTATAGGATATGATTTACGGTTAAAATTAATAGGTTGTTTAAATGATAATTCACAAATAAAATTCCTGGCTTTCCCTGGCAAATCCGAAAATACTTTTTAATATCTGTTATAAATCTTTATTAATTGATTCCTTTGTTCAGGTGTTACTCTTATTATTATTATTGACAGTTTTAAACAAATAAATCTCTTACAATTTTTCCTTCCATTCATTCTCTTTAGTACAGGTTAATTCCTCAAAAGATGCTTTATATTCCATTTCATCATCACGCATCAAAGTAAAAGAATGTCTTTGGTGAGTGGCATTTTTATGATCCACTATTTCACTTGACCATTCTCCATTTTCATGGTACAGGGTTATTTTTCCTCTGCCCATATTAATAATAGCTGAGTGGCGCCGCAGCGTATCACACCCTAGCATTGCTTTAAATGGTAGTCCTTGGGCTACCATAAACACCATAGGAATAGTTTTACCTCCACTAGATACTTCCATCATTACTTGCTGCCGTATTGTTTTATTTGGTCTGCCAGTAGCACCTATAATAACCATGTTGTTAACTGGTAATGTTGGTATATTTTTCTTATACTTCTCCCTTATTCGGTTATATTCTACCTTGTCCAGTAGCGACACGTTCGCGCCAGTATCAATTACTATTTCTGTCATAACTCCCTGCAATTCAGCCATAATGTATATAATTTGATTGTCAGTTTTATTCTCTGACGGTAACACTTCTTCCGTTAAATCATTTCGTATGTCCTTTAAATAATTGTTCCTTGTAATTTTTATAATTTGATTATTTTCCTTATGCTTTTGTACATACCCTTCCAATCCCAGCAGCGAGGGGTTACTAGATACTTCCACTGCTGTACTTAGTTTTCCATCCTATCCTGCGGACGATCGTCCCTTGCAGTGGTTCCTGGGTTGCCATCATCGGGTCTAAAATTTCTATGGGTTTCTTGGTGTCTAGGCAGATCCTCCTCTCGACTTCGATTATTGGGTTGATTTCGTTGGTCGTTGTTGGCACGATTATTGTTCCAATACCCTCTCCCATTGTCCCAATTCCTGCGGCCTGTTCTGTATCTGTTATTCTCATGATTAGTATAGTGATTATTTGGGTAATAATTGTTACGATAACGATTGTTCATTAATTGGTCATTCACCCTTCGGTGATAGTTATTATTGTTAAATCGATTTGTCCCTGGACGCGACTCTTGATTTGTCTCTTCCCTTCTATTGTGGTAATATTCACCTTGCCGTCGGGACCTTTGATAATAGTCTTCCATTTCGTAACTGGCTAATAAGGTTCCCATTGTTTCTACGGTCTTTACTTGTCCACTGCGTCTGGCACGAACTATCTCTTCTTCAAAATGGTATGACAATTTATTTACCAAACATTCCTCTGGTATCCGCGGTTCCAAATGACGCGCTAAACATACCTTTCCCAAAAAGTAAGTAGTTGGTGACTGTTCTTGATTAACATTAAATCTCTCGTTAGTAATGTTATCTCTAATCATGTTCTGTACAGAATCTGACCAGTATTTTGACTTAAAAGTCCTTTTAAATTCCTCATAATCACTAAGTTCATTTCGGACAGCTGACCACCAATTATCATTTATACTTTTGAAGCATTCGTCTAAATAACTTTTTATTACGTTCCATCGAGTTACTTTAATTCGGTTAAACCATTCGTCTACTCTCTCCAGGAATTCTATGGGATGTAATGGGGCGAATTAGGTTTTTTTTTTATTTTATTAATTTTGGTTTGATCTGGTTAAAATTGCACAATTCACTTCATATATGTGGCCAGCCCCAGTTTGAATATAAAGTGTAGTTCTAACCAAGGAGCAGTACACAATAGCTGTTATGAAATATTTATAAAGGAATGTCATGTTGTCGACTGTCACGATTCTAAGAACTTTGCGTCTGTGTGACGTCCACTCACAAACGCACAGACACCAACATCTGTGGAGCGCCTAATCCACGCTAAACGAAAGAAAAGGCAGTGAAATATCGTCATCGTACAGCACACATAAATCCTGTGTGCCACTTGTACTACCACTAAAACTTGGATAACGAAGGCGGTGAACGTCGACAAAATTTGTTCACCTGAGTCAGTAATGTCTGGCAGCATGTAAGTCAGTCAGAAAGTAACATCATAACCTGCCAGACGCGAAGTGTAGTGCGTCCGCCGACTGGACACAAAGTTTCACCTAAATTATATAGCCAAAATGTGAATCAGCAGTGGTGTTGTGGTGAGCCGGCGGCGGCCGTTGGAACATAACGTGCTGGCGATCCGAAAAAATTGATTAATTGTGTAAATATAAATCCAACCTGTGCACAGTGCGACGTAGTCGGGGAGACACCGTGAGTAAATAGACCATCAAACAATTATTAACAGAATCTGTGAAGTGAGCGGGCCGAAATAAAATGAATAATAAGCTATCGGACATTTAAAGAATACGTCCCATGTGTCAGCGAAAGCAGTGAGCCGTCGGGTAACCAGTAACCGTATTTTCAACAAATTTTTATAAAGGGTTTTTTGCGCAAACATGTCAATTAAATAATAGTAGTTGGTTTTGTAAAGGTGTGAATGTGAGTGTAAATAGCAGATTGGGCTGTCTAATTAAGGTAAGGTGTTTATTGTAATTCTGTAAGTATAAGTGTAATACCATCATGTAACTAACAGTAAGGGTTTTATGTATTTTCCATGATTTGAGCTAAGAGGCCAAATAAATAACCATTTAAAATTTAAAGAAAATTTTGAAGTATAAAATAAAATTTTAATTAATTTCTCTTTAAAAATGCGTTGCGTAAGTTATTGCGATAACCTATAATCATATTTGCATTTTAAAGTTCGTGTTGCGGACTCTGGCAGAAGACGAAAGGTTTTAATTGTGTGGAAAATAAAATAAATTTTGTATATTTGTATGTGAATAGAATATTACATTTGGCGCTACGAACAGGACTCGAATTTGAATAATTAAAATTCCACACGTACGATAAATGCAAGTTTGATTTGAGGGTTAAGTAACTACGTAAAAATTACGCAGCACATATAAATTAGTACATCAATGTTCAGAGGTTAAGAGTGAAGTGGTAGATATTGTATGTAAGAAAATCTAGATTAATAAATTTATAGATATGGCAGATAATAACGAGAATGTCAGCTTAACTGACATTGAAAACGAAAGCCACATGAATATTGAATTGAGTGGGACTGAGTCAAAAATTATGGATGAAGGAATTCATTCAACGCCAGTCCAAAGCAAAAAATCTGATACAGATGAGATGTTAACACGTTTATATAGCATGATAAATGCTAGACTTGATATTAGTGACACTAAAATGAATGACAAATTTGACAGACAAAGTAGTGACTTTAGTGAGAAACTAGATGCACAAATAACAAATTTAACGAATTAAATAATCGTTTTGATGAAATTAAGACCGAAATTAAAAGCGAATTTAATTGTAAATTTGATGTACTTAAATTTGACATTGATGAGGTAAAAATGAAATGCGAAAATAGTTGTAATGAATTGAAACGAGACATTGAGAAAATAGTAGAGTCAGTAGCAGAACAGATTAAAAGTAAAAATACAAATGATGACAATAATGTCGAAAATGAGAATATAATTAAAAATGTGGTATTAGAGATTAAGGTAACAAATGTTAACAATGATATTGAAAGGGTGGTATCAGAGAGTGACACGCTGAAAATAAATAGTGAAATAGTGAGTGAGAGAGAGAGCGTTATAGGTTGTAACGAGGTAGTAATTAGTGTTGATGAATAAGAAAAAGAATGGAAAGAAAGAGTAGCTGAATGTGTAGGGCAGAGGGTAAATTTTCCCCTTATTTGTGATGAACCAAGGTGTTCAAAAATGTTATTATTGAAGGGCAAGAGACCCTATTTAATGGACGATTTGAGTTATATCCCTTTTTTGTATAAATTAGTACCCTCTGTGTGGAATGGGGTTGAAAATGTGATATGGTGTTACGATGAGAGAGATTTAGATAGAGAATTGTGTGTTGATAAAGAAACAGAATTATATAAGTTGCAGAGAAATTATAATGAGTTGAAAGAGATGTTAAATGATTTGAAGTACTTACCTGTTAAAATTGAGAGTGAAGATTATTTTGATGATACATGTTTAAATAATAATAATTTACTTTATGCTGAAAAAATAACTGACTTGATAATGAATGTAATTACTGATGGAGACTTAACCGATGTACTTAACGTTGACTTGTTTTATGATTATTTTGGTAAAATGAATGAATTTGGTTTTTATGGTGACGACACACAAGACAGTAATTTGTGTGTTAATGAAATTGAACAATGCTATATAAAACAAAGACTTATCTATGACGATGGAGGATAGGCTATAAAACGATAAAGGACAGTTATAAATATTTTGTTTTATGGTCTTGACCTCGCAACCTTGGACATTGAAGTGTGATATAACTGAATAATTATTGCTGAAGAATTGTAAATACATGTTTAGTGAATTTATTTGTGTGTTATAAAATGTTAGATAAACAATGTATGTATGTGGTAGAAATTGTTGTGATGATAATAATAATATTAATATTTTGCAGCTTAAATAAATAACACAAATAATTTGGAAGAAGATAATGAATGAGTTGTAATTATTGTACTTAGTGAAAGTAATTAAAAATGTTGTATTCAATAATTTATTTAATTAAAATAATTTGAAATGTTTAAATATTTTGCTTGATTTAAATGTTATATGGTTGAATTTTTCTAACGAGTTTAAATTGTTTTATGAGATTTGATATTAATAAATAAATGTTAAATTGCTTGATTTGAACTAACATTGTTGTTAAATGTTTCAGAGGTTACGTGGAAATATTCGTGTGTGTGTGTGTGTGTGTGTGTGTGTGTGTGTGTGGTGTGTATTTTGTGTTCAGGTCAATAGGTGGATAATGTATTGTAAGTATAAAGTTTATAATACCAATCAGATAGAATAAAATGCTTACAGGTGTGAAAAGAGTTTAATTCAATAATAAAAATGAATTGAGATAATGGTATTAAATAAAAACTGTAATTAAAAAGTAATAACTACAAAGGTGAATTAAAATTATATTTGGATCTGAATTGAAACGTTAAGAGATAAATATGTTAACAAAAAGATTTATAGAAACAAAAAATTTGTAGGAAGTATGTGTGGCAGTATGATGTAATCAGAATGTTGAGACAGAGTGTTTATTAAAACAGTCTGGCATACAACTGTTTATGTAAACAGGTGTGTTGTAGTTGTATGTTGTGACTAATGTCTACAGACATACTTGGTGACAATAACAAAAATGTTGTAGTCCGCTGAATCATTGCTAGCAGCAAAATCTTATTGTGAAATAAAAGAAATGAAGGTAAATTCTTTGAATGATGTAAGGAAATGACTTAATGTTTTGATTGTGAGATGGTTAATATTTGTGTGATAGGATGTTGTATCACAATGTAAAATCATTTTGGTAAAATGTAATTCATTCCTAAACTGTTAATTAAATAAAATTAAACTAATTTGGTAATTAAATTAATAGAAAAGATGATTTTTAATAATGAACTTAACTGTATTTTCATTCAAAATCAAATTGGAATTATAGAGTAAATGCTAATTGATAAAAAACATAATGATTAAAATATGTATTTAAAACTGAAAACTGAAGGAAATTTTGTATGGGTATAATAAAAAATGTCCAGGTTGAGATAGTGTTTGGAAAATTAGAGGTGTACATAACTGTTCAAGCAATTTTCATAAATTGACAATCTAGGTTTTATGTTTGTAACTGTAGATTCCCCACCTAAGTGCGGTCATGACCTCACCGGATCATGACCGTGAAAGTAGTTAATTGTGACAAATCATGAATTTTACTTGATATAACCGGCTTGTGGTTTGTTTTATTTTGTTAACCCGGTGGTTTGTTAGATTTAGTAGGGGGGTTATTTTTTTGGGGAATCTACCAAATTTTGGAACAGGGCTATTTTCACCCAGATAGGGGTGGTAGTCCATTAGGGGTGTATAAATAAAAACTAGTAGGTGTAATACCGAATTTTATTGTAATGCCGAAGCAAGGATGGGGGTGGAATAAAAGAAAAAATGTCCACCCCTTCCGCATCAGTCCTTGTGAAAGCAACTAGACGCTACAGTCTATGGGGGGGGGGTAATAGTGAGTGTGGATGGGTGGTGACCCAGTTACAGGTCACGAGGGAGATGTGATTACGGCTAGATTGAGGTCTGCGAGGGCCAAGAAGTCTAGTGCTGCACACAGTAGAATGTAACGGGTATCAGGGGTTAAGGGATTAAAAGAGGGGTAGTAGAAAAAATATATATATATATATTTGTATATACTTTTTGTGCCTGCCATTAAATTGATGTTTTGCATTTTTGGTTGTATTATTGTTTATGTGTATTAATAGTGTTATGGAATTATATTGTTTAGGATATATGTATAATCAAATGCTAGGATAAGGCAGTCCATGTTTTAATTAAATATTCAATTTATTTTTTTTCATCAGTAATAATAACAAAGAGAATTAATCTATCCAGATAAGAGATTTTTTTTTGTTTTGATACAATCTGATTTTGAACTTATTTTAATTGATGAGTTTGTTTAAAAAATATTATAGGTGTGTGTGTGAGCCCAGTATCTGCTAAAGGCAGCCCAGTTTGCATGTAAGGGGGAACATACCGGTTGAGGATCTGGCATGATCTAAGCCAGGGATTTGGAGCTTGGGGAGGCATGTTAGGAGGCGAGGTGCACTGTGGTATGCATCTGTTCGATTTTTCGGTGTTGGGATCTCGCACAGAGAAGTCCAGTGATCTCGTTCAGATGCGTCCATAGTCACCGAGCCAGGGGGGGTTGTTGGCACCATATCCTCACCGGTCCTCTTAGGGGTTTAGCAATGAGATTTCTTCTGTTTCGACAGAAGATTTCTCATTGGGGGGTATTGTAATGGGGCGAATTAGGAGGTTTTTTTATTTTATTAATTTTGGTTTGATCTGGTTAAACTTGCACAATTCACTTCATATATGTGGCCAGCCCCAGTTTGAATATTAAGTGTAGTTCTACCCAAGGAGCAGTACGCAATAGCTGTTATGAAATATTTATAAAGGAATGTCATGTTGTCGACTGTCACGATTCACACGTCTGTGTGACGTCCACTCACAAACGCACAGACACCAACATCTGTGGAGCGCCTAATCCACGCTAAACGAAAGAAAAGGCAGTGAAATATCGTCGTCGTACAGCACACGTAAATCCTGTGTGCCACTTGTACAGCCACTAAAACTTGGATAACGAAGGCGGTGAACGTCGACGAAATTTGTTCACCTGAGTCAGTAATGTCCGGCAGCATGTAAGTCAGTCGGAAAGTAACATCATAACCTGCCAGACGCGAAGTGTAGTGCGTCCGCCGACTGGACACAAAGTTTCACCTAAATTATATAGCCAAAATGTGAATCAGCAGTGGTGTTGTGGTGAGGCGGCGGCGGCCGTTGGAACATAACGTGCTGGCGAGCCGAAAAAATTGATTAATTGTGTAAATATAAATCCAACCTGTGCACAGTGCGACGTAGTCGGGGAGACGCCGTGAGTAAATAGACCATCAAACAATTATTAACAGAATCAGTGAAGTGAGCGGGCCGAAATAAAATGAATAATAAGCTATCGGACATTTAAAGAATACGTGCCATGTGTCAGCGAAAGCAGTGAGCCGTCGGGTAACCAGTAACCGTATTTTCAACAAATTTTTATAAAGGGTTTTTTGCGCAAACATGTCAATTAAATAATAGTAGTTGGTTTTGTAAAGGTGTGAATGTGAGTGTAAATAGCAGATTGGGCTGTCTAATTAAGGTAAGGTGTTTATTGTAATTCTGTAAGTATAAGTGTAATACCATCATGTAACTAACAGTAAGGGTTTTATGTATTTTCCATGATTTGAGCTAAGAGGCCAAATAAATAACCATTTAAAATTTAAAGAAAATTTTGAAGTATAAAATAAAATTTTAATTAATTTCTCTTTAAAAATGCGTTGCGTAAGTTATTGCGATAACCTATAATCATATTTGCATTTTAAAGTTCGTGTTGCGGACTCTGGCAGAAGACGAAAGGTTTTAATTGTGTGGAAAATAAAATAAATTTTGTATATTTGTATGTGAATAGAATATTACATTTGGCGCTACGAACAGGACTCGAATTTGAATAATTAAAATTCCACACGTACGATAAATGCAAGTTTGATTTGAGGGTTAAGTAACTACGTAAAAATTACGCAGCACATATAAATTAGTACATCAATGTTCAGAGGTTAAGAGTGAAGTGGTAGATATTGTATGTAAGAAAATCTAGATTAATAAATTTATAGATATGGCAGATAATAACGAGAATGTCAGCTTAACTGACATTGAAAACGAAAGCCACATGCATATTGAATTGAGTGGGACTGAGTCAAAAATTATGGATGAAGGAATTCATTCAACGCCAGTCCAAAGCAAAAAATCTGATACAGATGAGATGTTAACACGTTTATATAGCATGATAAATGCTAGACTTGATATTAGTGACACTAAAATGAATGACAAATTTGACAGACAAAGTAGTGATTTTAGTGAGAAACTAGATGCACAGAATAACAAATTTAACGAATTAAATAATCGTTTTGATGAAATTAAGACCGAAATTAAAAGCGAATTTAATTGTAAATTTGATGTACTTAAATTTGACATTGATGAGGTAAAAATGAAATGCGAAAATAGTTGTAATGAATTGAAACGAGACATTGAGAAAATAGTAGAGTCAGTAGCAGAACAGATTAAAAGTAAAAATACAAATGATGACAATAATGTCGAAAATGAGAATATAATTAAAAATGTGGTATTAGAGAGTAAGGTAACAAATGTTAACAATGATATTGAAAGGGTGGTATCAGAGAGTGACACGCTGAAAATAAATAGTGAAATAGTGAGTGAGAGAGAGAGCGTTATAGGTTGTAACGAGGTAGTAATTAGTGTTGATGAATTAGAAAAAGAATGGAAAGAAAGTGTAGCTGAATGTGTAGGGCAGAGGGTAAATTTTCCCCTTATTTGTGATGAACCAAGGTGTTCAAAAATGTTATTATTGAAGGGCAAGAGACCCTATTTAATGGAAGATTTGAGTTATATCCCTTTTTTGTATAAATTAGTACCATCTGTGTGGAATGGGGTTGAAAATGTGATATGGTGTTATGATGAGAGAGATTTAGATAGAGAATTGTGTGTTGATAAAGAAACAGAATTATATAAGTTGCAGAGAAATTATAATGAGTTGAAAGAGATGTTAAATGATTTGAAGTACTTACCTGCTAAAATTGAGAGTGAAGATTATTTTGATGATACATGTTTAAATAATAATAATTTACTTTATGCTGAAAAAATAACTGACTTGATAATGAATGTAATTACTGATGGAGACTTAACCGATGTACTTAACGTTGACTTGTTTTATGATTATTTTGGTAAAATGAATGAATTTGGTTTTTATGGTGACGACACACAAGACAGTAATTTGTGTGTTAATGAAATTGAACAATGCTATATAAAACAAAGACTTATCTATGACGATGGAGGATAGGCTATAAAACGATAAATGACAGTTATAAATATTTTGTTTTATGGTCTTGACCTCGCAACCTTGGACATTGAAGTGTGATATAACTGAATAATTATTGCTGAAGAATTGTAAATACATGTTTAGTGAATTTATTTGTGTGTTATAAAATGTTAGATAAACAATGTATGTATGTGGTAGAAATTGTTGTGATGATAATAATAATATTAATATTTTGCAGCTTAAATAAGTAACACAAATAATTTGGAAGAAGATAATGAATGAGTTGTAATTATTGTACTTAGTGAAAGTAATTAAAAATGTTGTATTCAATAATTGATTTAATTAAAATAATTTGAAATGTTTAAATATTTTGCTTGATTTAAATGTTATATGGTTGAATTTTTCTAACGAGTTTAAATTGTTTTATGAGATTTGATATTAATAAATAAATGTTAAATTGCTTGATTTGAACTAACATTGTTGTTAAATGTTTCAGAGGTTACGTGGAAATATTCGTGTGTGTGTGTGTGTGTGTGTGTGTGTGTGTGTGTGTGTGGTGTGTATTTTGTGTTCAGGTCAATAGGTGGATAATGTATTGTAAGTATAAAGTTTATAATACCAATCAGATAGAATAAAATGCTTACAGGTGTGAAAAGAGTTTAATTCAATAATAAAAATGAATTGAGATAATGGTATTAAATAAAAACTGTAATTAAAAAGTAATAACTACAAAGGTGAATTAAAATTATATTTGGATCTGAATTGAAACGTTAAGAGATAAATATGTTAACAAGAAGATTTATAGAAACAAAAAATTTGTAGGAAGTATGTGTGGCAGTATGATGTAATCAGAATGTTGAGACAGAGTGTTTATTAAAACAGTCTGGCATACAACTGTTTATGTAAACAGGTGTGTTGTAGTTGTATGTTGTGACTAATGTCTACAGACATACTTGGTGACAATAACAAAAATGTTGTAGTCCGCTGAATCATTGCTAGCAGCAAAATCTTATTGTGAAATAAAAGAAATGAAGGTAAATTCTTTGAATGATGTAAGGAAATGACTTAATGTTTTGATTGTGAGATGGTTAATATTTGTGTGATAGGATGTTGTATCACAATGTAAAATCATTTTGGTAAAATGTAATTCATTCCTAAACTGTTAATTAAATAAAATTAAACTAATTTGGTAATTAAATTAATAGAAAAGATGATTTTTAATAATGAACTTAACTGTATTTTCATTCAAATTCAAATTGGAATTATAGAGTAAATGCTAATTGATAAAAAACATAATGATTAAAATATGTATTTAAAACTGAAAACTGAAGGAAATTTTGTATGGGTATAATAAAAAATGTCCAGGTTGAGATAGTGTTTGGAAAATTAGAGGTGTACATAACTGTTCAAGCAATTTTCATAAATTGACAATCTAGGTTTTATGTTTGTAACTGTAGATTCCCCACCTAAGTGCGGTAATGACCTCACCGGATCATGACCGTGAAAGTAGTTAATTGTGACAAATCATGAATTTTACTTGATATAACCGACATGTGGTTTGTTTTATTTTGTTAACCCGGTGGTTTGTTAGATTTAGTAGGGGGATTATTTTTTTGGGGAATCTACCAAATTTTGGAACAGGGCTATTTTCACCCAGATAGGGGTGGTAGTCCATTAGGGGTGTATAAATAAAAACTAGTAGGTGTAATACCGAATTTTATTGTAAGCCGAAGCAAGGATGGGGGTGGAATAAAAGAAAAAATGTCCACCCCTTCCGCATCAGTCCTTGTGAAAGCAACTAGACGCTACAGTCTAGGGGGGCGTAATAGTGAGTGTGGATGGGTGGTGACCCAGTTACAGGTCACGAGGGAGATGTGATTACGGCTAGATTGAGGTCTGCGAGGGCCAAGAAGTCTAGTGCTGCACACAGTAGAATGTAACGGGTATCAGGGGTTAAGGGATTAAAAGGGGGGTAGTAGAAAAAAATATATATATATATATATTTGTCCATCATTTTCTATATAAGTAACTCGATGTTTCTTGCAGTAATTATATAATTTGTGATGTTTTTTTGAAAAGAATATACAATATTATCTACTTGCAGAAGAAACAAATTGAAAACATCACAAAAAAAATATATATATATTTGTATATACTTTTTGTGCCTGCCATTAAATTGATGTTTTGCATTTTTGGTTGTATTATTGTTTATGTGTATTAATAGTGTTATGGAATTATATTGTTTAGGATATATGTATAATCAAATGCTAGGATAAGGCAGTCCATGTTTTAATTAAATATTCAATTTATTTTTTTTCATCAGTAATAATTACAAAGAGAATTAATCTATCCAGATAAGAGATTTTTTTTTGATACAATCTGATTTTGAACTTATTTTAATTGATGAGTTTGTTTAAAAAATATTATAGGTGTGTGTGTGAGCCCAGTATCTGCTAAAGGCAGCCCAGTTTGCATGTAAGGGGGAACATACCGGTTGAGGATCTGGCATGATCTAAGCCAGGGATTTGGAGCTTGGGGAGGCATGTTAGGAGGCGAGGTGCGCTGTGGTATGCATCTGTTCGATTTTTCGGTGTTGGAATCTCGCACAGAGAAGTCCAGTGATCTCGTTCAGATGCGTCCATAGTCACCGAGCCAGGGGGGTTGTTGGCACCATATCCTCACCGGTCCTCTTAGGGGTTTAGCAATGAGATTTCTTCTGTTTCGACAGAAGATTTCTCATTGGGGGTATTGTAATGGGGCGAATTAGGAGGTTTTTTTATTTTATTAATTTTGGTTTGATCTGGTTAAAATTGCACAATTCACTTCATATATGTGGCCAGCCCCAGTTTGAATATAAAGTGTAGTTCTACCCAAGGAGCAGTACGCAATAGCTGTTATGAAATATTTATAAAGGAATGTCATGTTGTCGACTATCACGATTCTAAGAACTTTGCGTCTGTGTGACGTCCACTCACAAACGCACAGACACCAACATCTGTGGAGCGCCTAATCCACGCTAAACGAAAGAAAAGGCAGTGAAATATCGTCGTCGTACAGCACACGTAAATCCTGTGTGCCACTTGTACAGCCACTAAAACTTGGATAACGAAGGCGGTGAACGTCGACGAAATTTGTTCACCTGAGTCAGTAATGTCCGGCAGCATGTAAGTCAGTCGGAAAGTAACATCATAACCTGCCAGACGCGAAGTGTAGTGCGTCCGCCGACTGGACACAAAGTTTCACCTAAATTATATAGCCAAAATGTGAATCAGCAGTGGTGTTGTGGTGAGGCGGCGGCGGCCGTTGGAACATAACGTGCTGGCGAGCCGAAAAAATTGATTAATTGTGTAAATATAAATCCAACCTGTGCACAGTGCGACGTAGTCGGGGAGACGCCGTGAGTAAATAGACCATCAAACAATTATTAACAGAATCAGTGAAGTGAGCGGGCCGAAATAAAATGAATAATAAGCTATCGGACATTTAAAGAATACGTGCCATGTGTCAGCGAAAGCAGTGAGCCGTCGGGTAACCAGTAACCGTATTTTCAACAAATTTTTATAAAGGGTTTTTTGCGCAAACATGTCAATTAAATAATAGTAGTTGGTTTTGTAAAGGTGTGAATGTGAGTGTAAATAGCAGATTGGGCTGTCTAATTAAGGTAAGGTGTTTATTGTAATTCTGTAAGTATAAGTGTAATACCATCATGTAACTAACAGTAAGGGTTTTATGTATTTTCCATGATTTGAGCTAAGAGGCCAAATAAATAACCATTTAAAATTTAAAGAAAATTTTGAAGTATAAAATAAAATTTAAATTAATTTCTCTTTAAAAATGCGTTGGGTAAGTTATTGCGATAACCTATAATCATATTTGCATTTTTAAGTTCGTGTTGCGGACTCTGGCAGAAGACGAAAGGTAGGTGGAAAATAAAATAAATTTTGTGTATTTGTATGTGAATAGAATATTACAGGGATTTCCCCTATAAATTTTAAAATTGATATTATCTTTATGCTCAGGGGCTATGTGATGTGCTAGATACATTGGTCTATTTTGTAAAATCTCTATTGATTCCTTTATATTACTTATTTCCTGATTTTTTATATTTTCTATAGTCTCTTTATGTTGAACTACTTGGGTTTTTATTTGTGTCATTTCGTTATTTACCAATTCAATTCTCCCAGCTATATTAATTTGCACCCCGTCCAATTTCTCTTGTGTTTCTAATTGTACTTGATTTATCATAGTTTTGTTGGTATTTTCCCCATGATTAATTTTGGCCTCTACTTCCATTGCAAGTTGTACTATGGTTTCATCTGTCTTTTCCAGACTCCCCTTAATTTCATCTATTTGCTGTCTTACTTCTGCTTCATTATTATCTACCCTTCTATTGAGTGTTTCATTGACATCTGTAACCCTTTCATTGATAACTTCCCTCAACGCTTGGTTCTGTTCATTTATAATTTGCCGTAATTCCTTATTGCTATTTTCAATTTTCTCGTCCATCTCTTTGTGAATTTCTTGAATCTGCCTTAAGCTCTCATCGTTTCTATCAAACCTTTCATTGATTTGGTTTAAGCTTTCATTTATCAGCCGGTTATTCTCATTATTTTCCTCTTTATTTCTGTCAAACTTCTCGTTCATTAATTTGATCAAATTCTCACTCAAAATTTCATTTTGTTTCTTTGAGTTTTTGTTGATACTGTCTATTTTATTTTCCAGCTTTTCTGAATTTTCATTTATACTGTCTATTTTATTTTCCAGCTTTTCTGAATTTTCATTTATACTGTCTATTTTATTTTCTAGTTTTTCTGACCTTTGTTTGTTATCCTCCTTTATACTACTCATTAATTCCATTAATTTTTCCCAATTTAATCCTCTCCTGGCTTCCTGTTTATCTGGTTGGTCCCCTTGGGTATCCTCTGTATTGCTCGCCTGTTGTTCCATTTCAATATCTGTACCTGCCTCTGTTTCTTCTTCCCTCTCCTTCTCTTCTGCCCCCTTCTTCGATCTGCCTCTGGTATTATGCATTCCTGTGCCTCTAATGGTTGCCTGCTCAAGTTAAGTAACAATTAATATGATTTTTTTTCTTAACTAAAGCCCACTCGTTGAGCGCCAATTTGTAATAAATAGCCGTTCGTCGGTGTTAAGAGAAGATGATGATGCCCCATGTTGTGAGCGTCAATTTGTAATAAATAGTTTACTTATGTGTTGGTCACTTATGTGTGTCCACGTTAAGCCCCACGTTGCAGGCACCAATTTGTAACTAAACGTGTGTTATAATGAGTACTTTTTAATTCAGCCCCACGTTGCAGTCGTCAATTTGTAACTAAACGTGTTACGCTATTTTATTTACTTATATGAAGATGTGTGAAAGCACCACTGTTGGGTTCCAATTTGTAATACAACGTTTACAAGTATGTGAGTGTGTGTACTGGGGTTCAATCAAGCTCCACGTTGGCATGCGCCAATTTGTTATGAATAACTTTGAAGGTGACAATTTGTAACAATTAAAATGTTGTTACCTGGTTTAATTAATGTGTTATTAATAAATATATCTATTCGGTTGTGACCGATGAAACCTCCTGAAAATATATTATTAGACAAATATAATTAGAATAATGTTCTTTTAACTTATAATCGTACTACGATATAGGTCTAACTTAGTATTCAGTAGTTGGGTAATATTAACGATATATATCGTGTATTAACTGGATGTAATGAATATTCTTGTCAACCCTAGTCACTCGACATTAGGAAATTCTATTCAAATTTTACACTGAAAACACGCTAGTTCAGCGATCTCCCGTTCCACCAGCTGTAAGCACTTGGCGCTGTTATTTGCAATAATCGTGTTTCTAGGTTAGCTGTTCATCGGGTTTAAATCAACCTTTTATTGTAAATTATTCCACCCACTACATATAATATCTATTCTGCAATAACTTCAAACATTATCTCATACAATAAAGATCCTTTATTAATTTTATCTATTAATCACAGTCCCCGTTATCTCCAAAATAATAATATAATCAAATCGATCACACAAAAATATATCGATTATCAATTAATCAAATTCCATAGACTTATACAAATGAAAAATAATAATAAATAGTTCTTATCCCAGGATTCGTAAGGTTCTTGGAACCATTAGTAAGGCCAGGTAAAATGCACAATTAAGGTTACTCAAGTATTACAAAACAAAATTATTAACCCTAAATATATTGAATTTAAAATAGGTTGTTTTTTACCAAGTCCACGAAAACTCCGACTGGCCGTGGACTTCTGTAAACAGTTGACGAGACTCAGCTTAACTCATCTTCATCCAGTACAAGTGTTCTGGCCCTTAATAAAATTGATTGTGGAGTATACTGGGAAGCTCTCAGGAATTCTTCTGACCGCTGTTCTTCTCCTATGATCTTGATAATTGTCGGTCCCGGTGGAATGAAAATAGTATCCCAGCTTCTTCTGCCCGTGAAGGTTAGCTCTGCAAAACGAGATCCTCGTATGTCTTTTCAATAATTCCGTTAGGTTTGGACTTTATTTCTCTTAATTAATCTTCTGTTTATAGGAGAAATTGGTTTAATGACGAATCCAGCGGAATTATCCTGGTGAATGAGGTGAGGGGTTTTCAACTCTTTTATATGTATTCAATTATAATTTGGAAGTCTATTTAGTTTTATTACTCCTCAGTATTATGATAGAAATAGGTTTCAAAGAGGGTTTTTCAATTTTGATTTATATTTTCTTCAGGATTTATTATTCATTTTTTTAAATGCATCTGCCCATCTCAACTTAATAGCTTGTAACAATCAGAACGAATGATTCAATATAAACAACTCATGTCCATTTCAGTTGTCTTAACAACCACGTTTTTTCGTCATTGGGTGAAACTAGATATCCTAGAGCCAGAATTATAGAATATTACTACTCTTTTCCAATAAAATACTCCATGCTTTGATTAATATTAAATTACCTAAAATTCTCACCTAACCTTCCTTCTTAAACAGTAAATGTTTTACCATAGTTTCGTTGGACTGGACTTCTTAAAAAGGTATTAATTTCCTTTCACAAATATGGAATTTAGGCCTATAGGTTTTCTTACAACCGTTATAACATTATTTGGTTTTTTAACTTAATTTTCTTTTACCTGACCTACTGTACGATTAATTATTGGTTAATGGTTAATTATATTAATTTTAATTTCCTGGTGTTTACTTTATTACATTAATTAACTGGTCCTGGAACCCTTCATTAGTTTACAATATAATTGTCAGAACTACTTGTCAAACCTTAAACACTGATTGCCCTCCTGGCCAATTTTATAAACATTAATTAACACAACAGCATTATTCAATTTTAGACAATACTTAAAACTTAGTATAATGCCTAACACTGGTAACTATACTTGATTGTCTAAAGACAAATTTAACATAAATACAAACATAATCATTGATGAAGTATTCCTATTAAACAACATCAGTTCATTCCTACCATACTCAAAACATAACATAAATATTCTGTGAACATTAACATGTTACAGTATAAAAACAAACATAATTCATTATATTTAACTATTAATTGGTATGGTTTTTTATATTCAACATTAATTATTGCCTCTTTTGACTTGAGGTACTTCTCAGATGCATTAACTACTGAGCAACCTTAATTCAGGGTATGGTCCTTGACCATGTTTCATTCAATTTTTTATGTAACGTTGGGGACCTCAACTCTGTTACGTTACAATATTTAAATAAACTCCCCTCTCTTAGAGATCTCTGTTCTTATTAAGGCGTTTATAAAAGCAAATTTTATAATATAGTAATTAAAGTTTAAAAAGTGGTACTCACCCTATTAATGGTTTCACTCCAATGCACACCCATATTATTCACAGGTAATAACCGTGACACAAGTTCACTAGCTGACCGATTTCTGAGTTCTCTCGCACTCACGCCACTGTTGGTACTGATTTTACGGTTTATTGTTTCATGGTTCTCACTGATTTACTAATCTCACGTTATAAAATATGATCAAGTCGGCCGACATAACTTTTTGCACTTAGATGTCGTTGTAGGCTGGCCGCGCGTTATACTGTTTGTACAACTTTTAACAATGTTAATGCATTGAAAGATAGGCCTACTCTTAATTACGGCCTATCTTGCACCCGAGGCCACCGTTTAAATTTAAATCACCAACTTTACTGTCTGATGCTGCTTACTACTGTTGTACACTCTCTGATGACAAACTGCATACTGTTTCACAAGGACTGCTGCTTACTGGGCGGTTACGCAATACGTCTGGGCAATTGTTTAGGCTAACTGTATGTATTTTGTACTGGGGCTCCTCACAGGTGAAAGTTAACAATTTATTAATTACTGAATTAAAATTAAAACTGGGGCGGCACACAATTCTGTACCGTTACAATACCCCCCCAATAAGAGATTGAAGGCCGAGGCGTTCAAACTCTTATTGCCTAAACCTAAGAGGATCAGTGAGGACATGGCGCCGCAAACCCCCTGAACACTCTACTAAAATCATGGGTTCTTACCCCCCTAGTCTGGCGACTGCGGCAGCACCCATCCGATCTTACTGGACTTCTCTGTTCAAGATCCCAACACCATAAGCTCGGACAGATACCCGCCACAGTATCGCCTGACTTTATAACATTCAATTAAAAAATCGACAAGCGGCCTTCCATCACTCCATATCCCTCAACTGATTTGTTTCCTCTTAGCCGTACTGGTTCATTGACAACGTACTGGCTCATTTTATATTATAGAATATCTCTTAACCCTAGAAAATAGTGTGAATAAAACAATATAGGATATATACAGTACAATAGTACATATAAGTTCCAGTCAAAATGACACATTATTTATACAGAATTGCATTTACACAAAATTTCCTTCAGTTTTCAATTTTAAATGAATATATTAATCATTATGTTTTTTATCAATTATTTATTTTACCATTACAATCAATATTCAGATCAAACTAGATTTAAAGTCATATTAAAAATTATCTTTTCAATTTATTTAATTACCTTTCATTAAATTTAATTCATATTGTTTTAATTAACAATTTCAAAATTAATATTTCAAAATATTACCTACATTATTCAAAAAATTTACATTCCTTTCTTCACATATGGTATTTCTTTTTATTTCATAATAGGATTTTCCTACTGGCAATGATTCAGCAGACTACAACATTTTTATTATTGTCACCAAGTGTGTCTGTAGACATTAGTCACAACATACAACACACCTGTTTACATAAACAATGGTCTGCCAGACTTGTGTTCATAAACACAGTTATAAACACTCCTTCAGTCTAAACATTCTGCTTACCTCACCTCTAACACCTGTACTGCACTTTTCAATTTTTATAAATCTTTTAGTTAACATATTTATCTCTTAAATTTTTTATTCCAATTCAGATCAGATATAATTTTAATTCACCACAATTACTTTAATAACATTTTACTAAAAACCATTTGATTTTAGTTACTCCTGGTTTTGGCTAACATAATGCGAACATAATTCAAAATGGGATTCATTAATACCTCCTATTAATTATTAGTTAACAACATAAAATAGTATTATTGTTAAAATCAATCAATACACACATAGTTACATGAAACATTTTACAGTACACGCACAATTAATTTCACTATAATTCCACTATAATATATTTACAAATCTTTATCATTATTATTTCAGTTTTATCACACTTCAATGTCCAAGATTGCGAGGTCTGAACCGTAAAACAAAATATTTACAATTGTTCATTTGTGAATTTCAGCCTCCATCGTCAAAAATTAGTCTGGTCTTTATATAACACTTTTCAATTTTATTGATACGCCACATATGGTTATTTTTTGTATTATAACCACAAGAACTTATTTTTTCCATTGTACCAAAACAATAATCTATAGGGTTACCCCCCAAAATTATCTTATCATAAATCAAGTCGACATCAGTATTATTTGTAAAGTCTCCGTCAGTGTTTTTTGTTATTACCATTACATTATTATTACCATATTCTGCTACTATAGGTTCATTAACAGGCAAATATTTGTCATCAATATACACATTGTTTATCACACAAGGTATGTTTTTAATTCTACCAGTTCTCTCACTATTTAAACTCTGTATTAACTCTTCATAATCTCTCTTCACCTTATATATTTCTATTTCTCTCTCTCTGATTCTCTCATCACAATATTTATCACAACATTTCACATTCTCATTCCATACAGAGGGCAACACAACATTATTACAACATCTGGCTTTACCAGATACACAAAAATAATTCAAAGACCTTTTGTCTTTTACAAAAACTAAGGAGGAACCTTTGTCCTCCAACAATACTGGTGAAGCATTTTCTTCACCCACAACCACATCATGGGAAAATTCTACCCTCTGTACACTCTCTTCATTTAAACTGTCTTCACACTCTCTCTCATTCTCATTGGCATTTGCTAGCAACATTTCATTACTAAACTCTACTTCAACAAAATCTTCCTCATCACTCTCAACATTACTCTCCTTGTTCTCAACTACCACGTTTTTACACATATCATTATAATTCTCATTTGTTTTACATTCAAAATTTTCGATTACCTTTTGTATTTGTTTCTCAATTTTTTCTACCACTTGTTCTTTAATAGTGTTAACGCATTCATCCATCTCATTTAACGTTTATTCATACTGATTTCGAACTTAACATTTTGTGTATTCATTTCACATAAACGCTTATCAAATTTTTGGTCAATATTATTTATGTCACCCTTTAACTCATGGAATTTGCTATTAATTGTATTAAATTTAACATCAGAATCACTCTTTTGTTCTTGATTTTGTTCTTTTAATTCATTTAGATTACTACTTATATTTTCGGACATTCCTTTCATTAAGTTAAATATATCGTCCATCGACAACTCTTTGACTCTTGTTGTCGTTGGAGTATATTGTACTGCTACATTTTTGTCAGTGAAGCTGACTTCTTCATTATTAATTTTACTTTCCCTATTCAATTTTGGGGTTATTTGAATCCCCGAATCATCTGTATTATTTATTTCATTTGTAATATCTGGTTTTATTTTATTGTCCTGATTCCCATTTGGAGTCGAGTGGACCTCAATATTATGCACAACAGCCGACTCATCAAAATTGTCAATGTTAACTATTTCATTGATATCGTCACTATTCCCTGCCATTTTTTATAAGTTTATAAAATGTTACATAAGAATTTTAATCTTATCCACTATTGACTTAACCCTTTTAATACATCACTATGTTTATATAATTTACCAAAACGTCCTCCCTCTCAAATAACCCATTCTGCAGCTTGGTTAGGTCTGGCGGATATAGGTTGTAAACCCTATACTCACGTCACTGTTACGGGAGCCAATGAAACTCTATAAATTAGTTCAAATACTATAATATCTTACTCTTACCTTCGGGTTCAGGTCCAGAGTCGTTCAGACGAAACCAGCTACAGAAAGGATTATTTGGATTTGATATGTGCAATAATTACGTTAACACATTTGATACGGTCTAAGTCACATACTTATTTTTATTTATCGAAAATCGCCCCCTTCTTTTACTTCTACAAATGACAGTATCTTTGTTAAATTTTGTTTTAAAATACTATGATAATTGACATTACTAAGTACATATAAGAAAATTAAAAATGAACCAGTATATAACCACACACACACACTCTTTCTCTTTTTGTTAATATTTAAATAAACTCCCCTATCTTAGAGATCTCTGTTTCTTATTAAGGTGTTTATAAAAGCAAATTTTATAATATAGTAATTAAAGTTTAAAAAGTGGTACTCATCCTATTAATGGTTTCACTCCAATGCACACTCATATTATTCACAGGTAATAACCGTGACACAAGTTCACTAGCTGACCGATTTCTGAGTTCTCTCGCACTCACGCCACTGTTGGTACTGATTTTACGGTTTATTGTTTCATGGTTCTCACTGATTTACTAATCTCACATTATAAAATATGATCAAGTCGGCCGACATAACTTTTTGCACTTAGATGTTGTTGTAGGCTGGCCGCACGTTATACTGTTTGTACAACTTTTAACAATGTTAATGCATTGAAAGATAGGCCTACTCTTAATTACGGCCTATCTTGCACCCGAGGCCACCGTTTAAATTTAAATCACCAACTTTACTGTCTGATGCTGCTTACTGCTGTTGTACACTCTCTGATGACAAACTGCATACTGTTTCACAAGGACTGCTACTTACTGGGCAGTTACGCAATACGTCTGGGCAATTGTTTAGGCTAACTGTATGTATTTTGTACTGGGCTCCTCACAGGTGAAAGTTAACAATTTATTAATTACTGAATTACTGAATTAAAATTAAAACTGGGGCGGCACACTTCTTTTGTTGAAGCGTGCCATGCTTGTGGCATTGCTTCAAATGATAATGAATGGCGCGAATGTTTAAATGAAGCAAAAGAATTACATTCACCAAAACAAATGCGAAATTTATTTGGTTACATTTGTGCATTAAATGTGCCAGCCAATGCATTGGCGTTATGGAATGAATTTAAAGTCTATCTTAGTGAAGATTTTTTTGAGAGATTACAACGAAGAAGTATCCTTTAATACAGCTCTATTAGAAATTGAAGATATTTTGAATGTTCATAATTTGTCATGTCAAGAACTTGGTTTACCAGTTCCCACGTATTCGCAGAGAACAGACGAAGCAAATGCTATTGATCCAATAGAACAAGAGTTTCTGTTTTCTGAGCATTATGAAACTGCAAATATTGAACAGTGTAATCTAATTGATCATGTGATTCGTGAAGTTTTGCATCATGATACTGGATCTAATGTTTTTTGTTTAACCGCTCATGCAGGTTGTGGAAAAACATTCACACAAACAGCAATCATTTACAAATTAAATTCGCTTAATCTTAGTTGCATTGCAACAGCGTTCAGTGGCATAGCTTCAACTCTATTACTTGGAGGTAGAACTTTACACAATGTGTTTAAATTGCCTATACCCATTTTGGAAAATTCTGTAGCGAATATTACCGCAAATAGTAGCTATGGACGTTACATAAATTCATCATCATTGATAATTATTGATGAAATTTCTATGTGCCCACTGCAAGTGTTGAAAATCATAGATAGATTATTGCAGGACCTATGTGATGAAAATGATAAACATAAACCATTTGGAGGGAAAACGATATTTCTGTGCGGTGATTTTCAGCAAATCTTACTAGTTGTCCCACATGGATCACGTGCAACTTTAATTGAAAATTGTGTCATGAGTTGGCATAAATTTGTTTATTTTCATAAAGTAACGTTTACTCAAAATATGAGAGCCTTACCAAGTGAAATAGAATTTGTCGAATTCTTGAAAAAAATTGGTAATGATGAAGCCCCACAATTCCCTCAGTTTGGTGAAAATATTATTGAAATACCTCTGCAATTAATAGGAGATGAAAATAATATTATTAATGAGGTGTATGGAAATATTTCCAAAAACATACTCTCAGATAACATATTGAAGTCAGTTATTTTAGCACCTAAAAATGATGATTGTACTTTTATTAATACTGACATACTTAATCGAATACCAGGTGAACAGAAAACATATCATAGCTACGATAAAATAATTTGTGATGATGACAATGAAATCAATAACTATCCAGTAGAGTTTTTGAATTCTTTGACTATTAGTGGTTTGCCACCACATAAGTTAGTATTGAAAGTTAACTGCATCGTTTTACTGATCAGAAACTTAAATACAAAGGAAGCATTAGTCAATGGAACAAGAATGCGCATCAAGTGTATGCATTGTAATGCTATTGATTGCGAAGTTTTACCAGGAACCGCATGCAATAAGAGAATTTTGATTCCACGTATAAATTTAACAGATTCCGGTACTGTTTTACCATTTAACTTTCAAAGAACTCAATTTCCAATTATACCTGCATTTGCGATGACAATAAATAAGTCTCAAGGACAAACATTATGAAAAATTGGAATTTTATTGACACATGGTCAATTGTACGTCGCAGCAAGTAGAGTTCGATCATTCGATGGTTTGAGATTTTATATTTCCGAATATAATGGCCAAGGGCATTTAGCAAATGATGAAAGAGTTTTTACAAAAAACATTGTTTACACAGAAGTTCTGAATCATTAAATTCACTTTCAAACTATTTTAAGTTCAATGGACAACATTTATTTTTTTAACCGCCCGTTTTTTTTTATTTAATGAAAAATATATGAAAAAATACGAGGCACGTATTTTTTATTTCATTTTTTATTTTGTATTAATTTTTTATTAAATTTTATATAATTCGAAAAAGATAGGCAAAATAACTGTGTAGCCTTGGCGAAACCTGGTCAGTATGGCAATAAAAAAAACCCAAGGAAATGTCAAAAAACACGTTATTGCTTTTTAAATATGGCTTAGCCAAGCTAAACCTCATTTTTCCTATCTTTCATATTTTTCAAATAACTC
This sequence comes from Magicicada septendecula, assembly GCA_034769895.1. Classification (NCBI taxonomy): domain Eukaryota; kingdom Metazoa; phylum Arthropoda; class Insecta; order Hemiptera; family Cicadidae; genus Magicicada; species Magicicada septendecula. The sequence continues at coordinate 105,394,799 of CM068372.1, read as the reverse complement.
GAAAATTAATGCATAGAAAAAAAAATTAAAAAATTATATAAGCTTTGTAGCAGATAATCTTCAAACTGTTTTCGAATTTTGTACCTTACCAAAAATGAAATGTAGTCCATTGGAATTGAAAACAATGTATCTTATACTTCTATGAATGTCAAGTCTCATTTTTATTAGCGTTTATTTGATTCAATAATAACATGAAAAAATTAAAACTGACAATGAATTATATCAAAAAATAAACACGAATACAAGCTGTAATTGTGTTTTTTTTTCAACTGTTACTAACATTAAATTTTAAATTTCATAGGTATTGCAGGGAATTAAGGCAAACAACACACGCTAATGACGTATTTGTACACGCTCGCAGCTGACGTAATAGAACAAAATTCAAAAAAATTATATGCAATGATTATAGAGGTATACTCTTTGACAAAAGAACCTCAATAACGTTCAAACTTAAAAATTTAATGAATTACGGTCGAATTTCTACCACTGGGCGACCACTAGTACATATTGTTATTGGTATCAAAGTCACTTTTTTAGAGTAGAGCGTCGATAATTCGGACTAATTGATGTTCGACCCAGTCCAGATTTTCGAACATAACAAAAAATTACTACTTAAAGTATAAGGATAGACGGGGTACTTACGAAAACTCAGCGTTAGGTTAGAAACATCGTTTTCGCTATATTTATTCCAAACACTTAAATATTGTATAAAACATTTTTTTAATCACAAATTCTGAAGAATTTTAATTACGCAGATCAGAACTACGAAAAAGACACGAATTCTTTTTTTTTTTTAACAAGGCTTGAGGTGCGTTTATTGGAGGCCAGGTATCTGAGTCTCTTTAGTAACAAAAGTTGGATAGTAGAGCATTCGGGCTGCTTTTCCAGCCAAGGCATTGCAGTTTCCAATGTGTTGAATGTATCGGCATGCACGGCTGATGCCTCATCAACGATGTCTTCAATTTCGTCGTTTTCGTTACCATCTGGGGGCTCGACCTCAGCTGTAGTGTTAGTTATTTCTTCATAATTTAAATTTGATATCCATGGTCATTTTTATCACTTTCTAACCACTCGCTTGCATCGTTTTTGTTGCAGTCTTTGAAACCTGTCATTAACTTTAATAATGACATAACTTCATCTAAAACATTTTCTTCCATCTGTTCGTCTACTATAACACTGCACAGAGGCTAGGCACAAAGATATTCAGTAATTTGAACAAGCTTGCACAAAACGTTCCCAATTTATTGGAATCTTGATTTTGATACAGCTGCTGACGAATCAAATTTTTCTATGGACAAGGTCCGGATTTTTGACACTCTGCATTTTTGATATCTGGATTATTGACACTCTACTGTATTTATAATATAATATAATATTTATAATACAATCACCTGAGATCCACCATGTGACTTTGTCAGATACTCTAATCACTTGATCGAATACTCTACCAAGAGGCCTTCAAAGGGTGCACACCCATTGAACTTGTGTGAGTATAAAATGTTTGTGATGTGATTTTAACTATTAATGACCTTGACTGAGTGATTATATCTGAAGATGGAACATATGTTCTGAAACACGTCATTTTAATGCAAGAACAAAGTCATATGACGGATCTCAGGTGATTCTCTTAATTTATAAATATTTTGTCCATGCTAAGATACAGTAATCTAAAACTGTATTCAGAGAGAAATGAATGCAGAAGTCAAAACAAAATCCATACTTTGAGAAAAATTATCTTCCGTATTAATGTTTCCAATAATATGATTTGTTTTATTGCCCCTTAAACACAATTAAATGTTAACTAATCTGTAAAATTTAACAAAAACTGCTTTATTAAACATTTTTATACAAGAATAATAACTTAAAAAATATTCTTAACATAGTCTTCTTGGTTTTTATATCATTCTTATATTTATTACCCACTTTCTGACCTACAGTTTGGTGGATACAATATCATGAAACTGGTTAAACTTTGTGAATCAAAATTAATTAAACTTTACATTTATGACTATTATTTTTGTGGTTTCTCTTGAAAAGTGATGTAGCTGTACTTTTTACTTTGCTACATTTCACATTTTTATTACGTGTAGGCCTACTGATGTGTAAGATACAGAGTTTAGTATATCTACTCTGTTTCACCTCAAACATGAACCGAAAGTAAAATAAATTGCATTTTAAGTTAAACATATTGTCTAGATGTGATATTACCCATCTGGTCAAAGACTATCAATATAAATTATACTTATTCCCCACTTTCTTAACTTACAATGAAACTTTCTTAAAAACCACCATCCTAATATTTTTTAAATGAGTTAAAATAGCTGCACCATAAGCAGTAGCGAAACGCCAGGGGAGACAAGGTAGACAGTGTCTCCCAAAATAATTTATTCATAAAATAATTTTTATTTATGCATTAAGTTGGATAAGTTACTAAGAAACGTATAAAACTAATGTAAGAAGTTAAATATCATGCGACGTGACGCGAGTGTGAGCCATGAAACCTTGCTGTGCAATGCAATTGTACGCGGAGTATCAGGGTAGACATTACTTGAAATGTCATTTTAACAGGACTGGAGGTGAGGAGGGCTTCGGTGGACGACAACGGGAGCAGACCTGCACACGCAGCATAAAAATGCGCCCCGTACATCACGGCAGAAGACATGTCTCCCCCACACTGAATTGTCGCCTGGCCGCCTGTGTTTATTTCATTATGCTCGCGTAGTGAATACCCTGTTTGTTTTTGTTGAGTTTGCAAATTATTTTTAATTTTGTATATAGTTGTGTAGACTAAGACGTGTGTAATCATTTATGAACTAATTATTTAATAATACATATTTTTAAGTGTCGTCATTTAAGCATACTGTTTAATTGGTTTAAAAAGGAGCAAAATGAATACAATTTAGTACCAGTTATATGGCAGAAGTACTTGATATAAACTATGAAAACTTTGATTCGTTAGAATTTTTATTAAAATACAAAATCAGTATGTTACATTTAGAGCAAAAGGTATTGCTAATGTCAAAAATATCTCGGGCGCTTCAGATTTGCCGCAGGAGGATGGAAAAGTTATCAGAAAGTTTGGTGTAGTAAATATACAGTAAAACCTCTCTAGTCCGACCCCCGGCTGGTCTGATGCTCCGGTTGGTCTGACCGCAGCTCAGGCACCGACTTGTTGATGACTCACCAGCTTGTTTACATACTTGTCAGTTGTTTTGCTGCCTCAGTGAGCCGGCATCTAGTGTCTAGTGCGTGCTAATTACTCGTCCTGTGTAAATTGGTGTACATAGTAATTGGTGACAGTTTTAATGTTTACAAATTTTTTTTACACTTTTAATACTGTGTGTGCATACTGTTTTAGTTTTTGCATTATGTCAGGAGGAAAACGTAAACATGTAAACGTAAACAGCAGAAATTATTATTTCGGTTTGAATGACGAATACATTCACATTTTCTGTAATTCACAGATGTCCTGAGTTGTAGGGGATTATGTAACTCGTCTAGACTAACTGACGCCAGACACAAACACAGACTGATGTTTCATAATAAAATTATAAGCATGTGGGTTAAAAGAGGTTCCCCAAAGGGTGGACACTGGTTGAGTTAACATTTCTTTCAATTGTTAAAAATTATTTACTTCCCTGATCTATCCCGTTACACATTTATTGTACATAACCAATCATATAGCCTGGTAGCCTACTGTATAAGTTTTATTTTATTTTAGACTGTCTCATGCGTTCCGACCATACCCCCAGTCCCACAGGTGATAGATTAGCGAGGTTCTACTGTAGGTGGCTCTGGTTGTAAGCAAAACAAAACTCTGCACTGCTATTACTGTTTGATGTTTAATGGGGAGGAACAATGGAGCAAAGTTGGAGAAGACACTATAATAAATTTTGAAGTTAAAGCCAATAACATGCTGGTAGCAAAACTCATGAAAAATTCTGAGATGTTACACATGCTAGGACGTAACAGAATTGAAATTGTTTGTCTGAAACACCTAGAATTCAAGCAGTACAGCACAATGAAAATGTGGCACGAAATTGAAGGATAGTAGCCCGTTTGGTAGATGTTGTTTGTTATTAGGGAGACAAGAGTTAGCTTTTAGGGGTCTTAAGGAAAATGAGCAATCTCTCAATAAGGGCAATTATTTAGAAACTTTAAATTTACTGGCAACGGAAGAGTCTTTCATGAAAGAACATACCTAGAGTGATTCAAAATTGCACGGCAATCTCTCAGCAGCTGATTCTACAACTAAAAATAAGAAAAAATGAGACACGGCGTGTAGATCTCATTTACAAGAAAATATGAAACGTTTTTGTAACGCCTGCAGAATCCGAATTTGTCACCATTACAAAATGCGAATAAAAATTTATGTTTTTCTGGGAATGTTTTCTAATTAAGATTCATAAACGACACCAATAACAATATGATAGCTTTTTCTTGATATTTAGGCTAAATTATACAACGAAATACATGTGTTTCAGACAATAACTTAGCTATTATCTGCTGAGGTAGCATTAACTCTATTTACCATAGTTTTACTGGTTCATTAAGAACGTCAACAAACTTAGTAAGAGGTTGCTTTTGGCTGGTATTTTTATGTCTACTCAAATTATTTTGTCACACTTCGCCACTGACGATAAGTAAGATATCAAGTGGAAATTATACGGATTTCAAAGTTAAATTAAATTCCACCTTTATGACATTCAGTTTTAGTGATTTCCTTGATAACTGATTCATTAATAATATTAGTAAATTTCACTCGTTTTATTACATTATTTACCCTTGCTTGTAGAGATGAAGAACCACGTAGACACCATCACCAGCTTTGTTTACTTGTTCCACATAATCCTCTGCACTGATCTCTCTTACATCACCATACTTTGCTTTCTCTGCAGCCGCCTTCATTTCAGCAATACGCTTGGCTCTATACTCCTGAAGCACTCTCTCATCCTCTTCATCTTCGAGTCCGTCTAGCTCATCTAAATTCAATTCAGATATTTTCTTCCCATCTAGAAAACAAATGAAAAACAATCTATTTTAATGAAGAAAGTTGTTAGTGGTTAAAATCACAAGCAGAATTATCACTGTTGCGGAATAATTTTTATATAGTGTGTAACGGGACAAATTTGAGGGGTTTTATTTTTTTTTATTGCAATTATAAATGTAACATAAGGTCTATCCAAACAGGGCCTCAGTTTTGAACAATAAGCACTCTTTGTCGGGGCACCAAGACACACATTTTGTCAGCGCCCTGCAATAAGTACTGTTTCTTAAGGTGTTGGAATGCAAACCTGTGCGCGGATGATTGCGCCTCCGTTGGGAGGAAGCATGAATTGTTTAGCGAGCCTCTGGCCTGTGATACATTACCCAGACTCGCTCCCAGAAAGGAAACTGTAATTTCACTAATGATCATATCATGTGATTTTATCAACGAATCAGAGCGGAAGCTGGTGAACATGTAGCGGATGTAGCCATAGTGACGCTCAGGGTAGCGTCAGTTAGTCGACTTACAACTCCTGACCGCGCGGTCATATAAAACATTGCTCGAGCAAATTAGGGTCGGCCGACCAGCAAATTGTGTGTTTAAGATGTGTAAAACAATGTAAAAAGTTTAAATCAACAGTGAACCGAGTTAAGATCAAGTGAACCTTTTTCGAAATTAAAACAATAACCTTTTTTGGGACACAGTGTGATGAAAATGCAGGACCTAGCACGTGGTCAACAGTGGCGACGCTCACAAATGTAATTGTACCACGTCGAATCTATTATTCAAATTTCACAATATAGATTTCTTGTTTTAAATCCAAATAACTGGGGTAGAAAGTTTGAATGAATGAGTGAGTGAGCAAGCTGAGTTGTTTTATGATAGAGATAGTCTAGTTTAATAAATAGGGTTAAGTATATTTCAAAACCTATTTTCAATGTAACGTAAGAGAAAGACGAAATTGTTGATGTGGGAGTTATGGTGGTATCTGATGACAAAGTAAGATGAAATAAAAATGTGTTAAATGAACATGTAAATATGTATTTATCAATTGCATTCACCTGTTTTTCTCTGCTGAGTACACCAGACGATACTTTGGTCAACTACCAACAAAGGTAGGTAATACAATTTTTGATATTTTAAACCTTTAATTAACTCATACTGCTTCAAACGACGCCCAAAACAGGGACAAATTTCAATATTTTAATTACTGATTCAAGAGTGACATACTTCAAATGGCGCCCGAACAGGGACGTTGTAAATTAAAATTAAAATTAAATTAAATTAAATTAATTTACAACCTGGTCAAAGTGGCAGAGAAAAACAAGAGTGCAAATGTATGTGAGGGTGTAGAGGGGGAATCAATTTTAAATGTTACGCAAGACAATTTAGTATCAACAAATACTGACGAGCACGTAGACGATACAACAGACGAAATTGAGATAGTAGACGCTAAAAATAGCAAAAGCGATAATGCAAATATATTTAACCAATTAGCGTTGATGATGGAAATGATGTCAGGAATGAGAACTGAAATGAAATCAGAAAATAATAATTTAAAAACGAGTTTAAATGAATTTAAAATTGAAATCAAATCAGAGATAACTGTAGTAAATAATAAACTTACAGACTTAAATAACGAGTTTGCGAACATAAGAAACGAACTAAAAATGAGGGATGTGAATATGAACAGACGATTAGAAAGTATGAACGAGACTATGGCTGAAATAAAAGGTGAGATAACGATAAATATAAATAAAATACAAGATGAAGTAAACGAAAGTAGAACTTTGAAGGAGGAGGTAGAAAATGATACAATTACAGGTGAGTATAACGAAAACAAAAATAATGAAGGTACAAGTGATACTAAGGTAAGTGATGAATTTAAAACTAGTGGTAATTATGATGATATAATTAAAAATGTGGTGTTAGAAGGTAAAATAAATAATAATAGTGGCAATGGAGTTTTGATGGAAATACAAAGTGATTATGAGAGTGAGAGAGTAGAAATTAGTATTTGTAAATTAGAGAGAGAATATGAAGAGAATTATTTTGTGAGTATAGGGCAGAGGGTAGATTTTCCCCAGTTTTATTGTAAACCTAGATGGTTACAAATGTTTTTGAAGTACAAGAGTCCCTTGCAGGAAAACAATGTGTTTTCAAATAAGTCTTTAATTTTTAGTAGGCGTTTTTATGATTTAATACCCTCTGTATGGAATGACAGCAAAAGTATGAATTGGTGTTATGGTGACAGACATGTTGATAAGAAGGTAGAGTTATGTAAGGCTAGTAGAGGTTATGACGAATTAATAAAGAGGTTAAATATGGAAAGAGTTAGTGATAATAAGTACTTACCTTGTGAAATAGTTAGTACAGCAAATGATGATAAGGTTGATGATGTTGATTACTTACCTTGTAACGAGACTGGGACAACAGTAGATAAAAATAATGATGAAATTGTGATTGACATAACTATGACAGATCATACTAAAGGTGACTGGACTATACTCGGTGATAATGAATTATATGATTTAATAACATGGAATAGTCCTGTTGGTATTGTGGAAGAATATAAAAATTTGGATAATCTTTATATTAATAAAAATGATATAATGAGTTTAATAAAAACTGAACTGTGTAAACGTAAAACCAGGTTATTGTACGATGATGGGGGGGTAAAACAATTAATGTTTATGAGCATCTATATAATTAATGGTTTTGAATTGGACTGTTTTATAAAATGAGGTGTGGTAAACAGAAAAATAATGTCAAAGAATTGTAAATAGATTCATAGTGAAATTAATTCTGTTTGTGTTGTAGAACAGATTTTATGTAAACAATGTGTGCATGTAGTAGAAATTGATTTAATAATAATAATAATATTATTTTAGTAGACTAAATAAATAATGAGAGTTTGTAATAAATGAATTGTAATTGTTTTGGAGTAAGATAATTAAAATATGTTGTGTTTTAAATAATTGATTGAATTAAATAATTTGAGATGTATTAATTGATTAATTTAAAGAGATTTTGATGATGAATTTTAATTATTTTTATGAGATTTGAACTTGATAATAAACAGTAATTGAATAAATGTAAAATGTATTTAGTTGTGGAATCATATGATTGTTATGTTTCAGAAGATACATGGAGTTATGTACATTGTTTGGTGGTGAGAAATGTTTATATTTTTGTGTTTATGACAGTAGGTAATCATGTTGTATTCGAGTATATGAGTGATGTAATGTAAGTATGAAGTTTATAATTCAATTTCAATCAAATAAAATGTTTGATGTTTGAATGGTAAAGTATATATGAGGGTCAGAGATTTTAAATTAAATGATAATATATCCAAACATATAATGGTTTACCACCTGTGAATTGTAGTAGCAGTGTCAGTGTAAACCTTGTATGTCTTTTTAGTAGTTTCCCCAATTTCCGGGCGGTCACGGTTTCACCGAACCCTGACCGTGGATTTGGTTTAATATTCTAAATTGGTGAACTTAGAAATTAACCGGGGGGGGGGGGGGTGACTCAGGGGAATCTACATAACTATGGAACAGCGGCTATCATCACAGGTGGTGGTAGTGCCGTGATAAGGGTGTGTGAATCATTATAGTAGGATTACTGGTGTCCTCGGACATCAGTAATGCTGAATTTTTATATAACGCTGAAGCAAGAATGGGGTAGGCAGCGTCTACCCCTACAAAACTTCCGTTTTTGTGGAAGCAACTGGACGCCACAGTCCAGTGGGGGGTCATAGTGTGTGTGGCAAGGAGGTTACTCAGGGGAGTAACGAATTGAAATCTTAAACTGACATAAACTGAATGAGCTAATAAGCTCATTAAATAATTTTATTTTGATTCAAGAGATGATTACAGTAGATAATTTGTACGAAAGTAATTGATTTAAACGTTTTGCTCCATATGATAATTTTATAAATGACTTTACTGATTTTGAAAAGATTATGTCGAGTAGAGAAGGTGTTTATTATGTTTTGTTTAATATGTTTTATTATGTTAGTATTTTACTATGTTAGGGTGTAAGAATTATAAACATGTGTCATGTATTTTACATTGTATAATTTTTTGAAGTGTATCTAGGGTAAGGTCAGTCACCTGACCGTGAGACATCAGCTGATGACTGGTGTTAGAAATGTAGTAGGTTCCTTACAATTGATTTATAGATTTTTAATCAATATAATGAGATGAAATACAATAAATTTTATTAACCAAATAATTCTTTTTGGAAATTAAAAAAATTTTTTTGAAAAAAAAATTTGTTTCATTTTTTTGCTTGAAGTATAGATTGTGTTTTGATGTTCAAAATATATTGTTGATATATTGCTAATGTATTAAATGAGTTATATGGTTCATATGATATGCGGTAAACAAATGTAATGATAAGGGAATTTAGGATAAAATAAGGTGTTCATTTTATTTGTTTATTATGATTGTTAGCAGCTAGTTAAGAAGAGCTGTAAATTCATTTAAAATATTTTGAAATTTTGAGAGTAAATGGAAAGAGATGATCAGATTAATGGTAATATGAATCTTTGATATTGGACTTAAATTAATTTCTCTAGGTGAACAAAAGTTAAATGATTTAAATTTGATTTGTTTGATTTATGCTGATTTGAAACCGTAACGTAATATTTTTGAGAAAAGGAATTGAATTGAAAATATAAAATATTTTATGAATTTTAGATATGGAAGTTGTGTATAATATAATAATGAGTAGGTGTCCGCACCCAGTACTTGCTAAAGGCAACCCAGTATGCATGTAAGGGGGAACATATCAGTTGAGGATCTGGTATGGTATAAGGCCAGTTTCTGATCTGTTGGTGGAATGATAAAAGGTTAGGTAGTATTATGGTGAGTACATGTCCGATTTTATGGTGTTGGGATCTCGAACAGAGAAGTCCAGTAATCTCGTTCAGGAGTAGCCATAGTCGGCGAGCTAGGGGGGTAGTTCACCCATGATGTGTTTAGAAAGTAAAGGGGGTTGTTGGCACCATATCCTCACCGATCCCCTTAGGGTTTAGCAATGAGAGTTTTTCTGTTTCGGCAGAAAACCTCTCATTGGGGGGGTATGTAACGGGACAAATTTGAGGGGTTTTATTTTGTTTTATTGCAATTATAAATGTAACATAAGGTCTATCCAAACAGGGCCTCAGTTTTGAACAATAAGCACTCTTTGTCGGGGCACCAAGATGCACATTTTGTCAGCGCCCTGCAATAAGTACTGTTTCTTAAGGCGTTGGAATGCAAACCTGTGCGCGGATGATTGCGCCTCCGTTGGGAGGAAGCATGAATTGTTTAGCGAGCCTCTGGCCTGTGATACATTACCCAGACTCGCTCCCAGAAAGGAAACTGTAATTTCACTAATGACCATATCATGTGATTTTATCAATGAATCAGAGCGCAAGCTGGTGAACATGTAGCGGATGTAGCCATAGTGACGCTCAGGGTAGCGTCAGTTAGTCGACTTACAACTCCTGACCGCGCGGTCATATAAAACATTGCTCGAGCAAATTAGGGTCGGCCGACCAGCAAATTGTGTGTTTAAGATGTGTAAAACAATGTAAAAAGTTTAAATCAACAGTGAACCGAGTTAAGATCAAGTGAACCTTTTTCGAAATTAAAACAATAACCTTTTTTGGGACATAGTGTGATGAAAATGCAGGACCCAGCACGTGGTCAACAGTGACGACGCTCACAAACGTAATTGTATCACGTCGAATCTATTATTCAAAATTCACAATATAGATTTCTTGTTTTAAATCCAAATAACTGGGGTAGAAAGTTTGAATGAATGAGTGAGTGAGCAAGCTGGGTTGTTTTACGATAGAGATAGTCTAGTTTAATAAATAGGGTTAAGTATATTTCAAAACCTATTTTCAATGTAACGTAAGAGAAAGACGAAAATGTTGATGTGGGAGTTATGGTGGTATTTGATGACAAAGTAAGATGAAATAAAAATGTGTTAAATGAACATATAAATATGTATTTATCAATTGCATTCACCTGTTTTTCTCTGCTGAGTACACCAGACGATACTTTGGTCAACTACCAATAAAGGTAGGTAATACAATTTTCGATATTTTAAACCTTTAATTAACTCGTACTGCTTCAAACGACGCCCGAAACAGGGACAAATTTCAATATTTTAATTACTAATTCAAGAGTGACATACTTCAAGTGGTGTGCAACAGTGATAATTCTGCTTAACAATCTATTTATTTAACAGCTTTTTAAACACACACACACCCAAACATACACTAGATGAAGAGTACATACATAGACTTTACCCTGGAGGATTTGTATCCTGTACAATATTAATTAAAATGCAACTTCAGTTACAAATAAATTATATACCTTTCTTCACTAAAACCCCTTTTCTCTTAAAAAATACACTACGTGTTGATACATCTAATTCTTATATAAATAAAAAATAAAGTGACAAATTTCTCAAGAATGTGTGAAACGATTTGGAGAACGTTGGGAAATAAATGTAGAAAATAAACCCAAATAAAATTGTATAAAACAATGGCAATACCTACACTACTCTATGATTCTGAAACTTGGGTCATAAAGAAAAAAGATGAACAGAAGATACACACAGCAGACATGAAATTTCTGAGATCCATTAAAAGGTGTAATAGATGAGATCATGCAAGAAATGAAGAGATAAGAAGTGATTTAGATATTTTTGCAGTTAATGAAAGGATTAAAGAATACAGAAGAAAATGGATTCAACACATCAATAGAATGGAAGAAAGTAGAATACGGTACCGAAGAGTGTGAAAGGTTACAACCCTAGAGGCAGAAGAAAAGTTGGCAGACCTAAGAAAAGGTGGACCGTGGAATATGAACAGGCCACTAAACCCTAAAACCGTTAAGAAGATAATGATGATGATAAAAATAAAAAATTGTTTCCTTCAAATTATTTAAAATCTTATGGATCTCTTCCAGATTCCAAACAGCAATAGAGCTTGTTGTAATGGTATGTCATTTTCAATTAAAAGACAAAATTGATATTGTATTTTAACCTGGGGTCCTTTCTTCTCATTGGCCTCCCCATGTTTCAAGCCTATCAATTTCAGTGTGACAGTAAATAATTTCACTGAGTGTTTGCAATTCAACATTTTTATATTTACTGTGCATCCAGTCTCATATTTCTTCAGTAGTTTACTGCTCTGTTCCGACGACTTCATTAACAACTTCACCTACACTTTAACTTGTCAAGACATGTTTTAAGTTCTATAATGTTTTCAAGTAATTCCTAACAAAAAGGTTCTGTACAATATGTGTTATTAGATGGCTTTCATTAAACAAGGCACCTAATTTCATATTGATTTACAAAACTGTAAAGCCAATTATCAATAACTTTAAAATCTCCAGATTTAGATTAAGTTTCTAAGTTAGATTTGGGAATAAAATCATTTTGCCTTTACCTGTAAAAGACATACCAGTTACACAAGATCTATTTAGTTAATGTAGACGTGCTAATTTTGATTTACGCGCACATATGTATTGTACTGCTGTAAAATGCACCAATACATACTAAGGCCTAAATCTTGGTAAAATTGAAAATTTATAAATTGTACAATAATATTGTCAGCCATCTTGAATGTATGAGAAAGGACTAGGACCAAGCTTTGGCTGGGTACGAACATTTGATGTGTAAAAAACAAATTAAAACCCTAAAATCATTTTAATTATTTATAAAACTTGTTAATAAGTTGAAATTAGTATGAAATTGTTTTAAATAATTTCCAATTAGTTTAGTTACAAATTGTATTTTGATAGAAAGTCATAGAACAAATAGAAACTATTAGTGGACAAATAATCAAGTTTACCTTGAGTTTATGAACAAATTTTGTATTATAATAAATTGATAAAACACTCAATATGTAAAAGATAAAAGTAAAAAGACTATAACTATGTAAAATTCAGTGAGATTAAGCGTACGTAGTAAATCAAGGATCATAATATTAGCTAACTGTGTGAAATTTGTTACAAATGTTAAAGTAATGTTTGTATGAAAAAACAAAGGTTTCTGTTTCCAGGACACCAGAAATAGACACGCTTGTAAAGAACATGTCACTTTTAATTTGACCATCACCCAGTTCAGACGTATCTTCAAGAAGTGAAATAATTAAAGTATATTTGGTAACCTAACCGTAAATAGAGAGTGCAAAAATAAATCAATTATTAAATAATTAACCTATGAAACAAAATATAATAATGTGAAAAAAGAAATAAAGAAGAAATTCGAATAATAGTGAATGAAAGTGTTACACTCATCTATCAGGTAATAATGTGTATTATTACTTCAAATAAAAGAGAAGAACCCTAACCTATTTAACATTTATAATTAAAAAGACGGTGAAATTAAACAAACACACACACACACACACACACACACACACACACACACACACACACACACAGATTAATCAACATCCTGTGTACTATAGACATAAACTATTTTAACAAACAAGAAACACTAATATTAACTTGTAACTTGTAAAATATCATTTGTTTGTAAAAAATTAACTAGAAAGAACTGAGAACTTGCGTGTTTTTAATAGTTCAATGAATTAATCCAGCTTGCGCCACAGGCGAGAGACTGAAGTGTTAGATTTCTTGTTGATTAATGTACAGCCGTTGCTGCACTCTAGTCGGGAAAATTTGAAACTGTAATTAATTATCGATAACAATTTGTTGTTCTTTTTATAAGTTTTAATTTAAAAACAATAAATTAAGTAATAAATAACTTGGTTCTAAAAAATATATATATTTTTATGTACTGCAGCCCTGAGATTTAAAGAGTTTTTAATTAATTCTACAAAACAGAAAGTTCAAATAAAAAACCCATATCTGTAAAAAGATCAGTACCGTACAGTATATAATAATCTCAACTTCAATCTGTAAAACTGTATTCAATACAAACATATGAAAACATAAGCCATAAAGTGTGATTATTGATACACAATGTGTTATAATAAAAAAATTATGGTAATAACAAACTTCTTTTTATACCAACAAAATTATTTAGGAGTGGCAGAGCAGGCTGCCAAGCTAGATCTATACAGCTACAGTGAAGACAGAGTGGTTCATAATAATGCTTCAATCACTTATTATGACTCTCCAGTTGTTACCTAGGTACTTTTGAACTGAACTGAAGAACATACCCAGGACCTCTAGAACCTTATACAGGGTGATTCAGATAAGTCAGAACTCCAACACTTATTTACCAACATCATTTAATATCAATATCATTTAATACATTTTTAATGTATTTAATTCATTTAAATACCTTTATAAAAGATGCTGAAATTGTCCTCCATTTTGTAGTAAACACATATCGACTCGACGGCACATGTTTGGAGTTCTGACTTATCTGAATCACCCTGTACTAGGACCTCTAGCCTCCTCCAAGAGTTATGACTTTTAAATTTAGAAAAGAAATTAATTCTTATGTACTGGCATGGAAAATATATTTCAAGCCAACCCTTCATCACATTTTGTACCAGAATTCATCCAAACTTGAATTAATCATAATACTAATGAGAAATCAAATGATCTACACTAATATTTTTTCTGTTAATCTGATTACATCTAAATACCACAGTTTATGAAAAGAATTTGGCAATGCCAATTGTCAAGTAGATGAGTCACTAAAATAATACAAAAGAAAACTGCTGAACAAAGTATCCGCTTTTTGTTCCATGTTACAGAACAAAGTATCCGCTTTTTGTTCCACGTTACAGATAATAATCTTCAGATTCAAATACTCCACCATGCAAACTATCATGTACTTTCGCAATTCAGTACCATCTCAAAGTTCAATGTTTTGTAAGTTTTCGCATATTAATTTTATGTCACCATTTTCTTGGACTGAAATAGTTATTTTTTTATTAACTATCTTCATCTGTCATTCTGACTATCCTCAGTTTATCCGTTTCTCAATTTCGGTCTGCCAAAGTCTACATAGTCTGCCATTCTGACTATATTTTTTTTTTCATTTCTCAATTGTTCCTGCCCTAGTCAGGAGTTATATTTGAAGACTGTTTTTTATGTTTGCAACCTGATTTGGATGTAAGACAGTTCGCCATGCAGACACGATTTACATGGCAGTAGTCAATCTGTAAATTGCTTTACACAGTGCTTTTGTATTCTAAACATTATCAACTGCCACTAGAATAAGGAAATTAAACATGCAGTGCTATAGCAAAGAGAACATGTGTAAAATACAAAACAGTTATATGCTTGTCATGCATGCCTTAAACCTATTATAAAAAGCTTTTCACTCACCAACTATTTTCTCCTGAACAGTCTGTTCAACTAAATTAATAATTTCTTCTTCTGTTACTTCTTTTTCTTTCTGTGGAAGAATTCCATGTTTTCTAAGAGCATCGTTCCACTCTGTGTCTTCATGTTGACTCTGAAACAACAGCATATATTGCAGCACACTTTGTTACATTTAATCCTTTATTAACATCAACCAGGTAATTACATCAAAACACTTTTAAATGTTTCACTGGTTAGGAAAGAAGTATTCAACCATTATGTGATAATTAAGCATTGTGTACTTGGGACTACATGGCTATCCAAATGATATGAGGCACTCTCTCACTCATAAGCTTTTGTATTCTTCACTGTTACATAACAACACTTTTTTTAACACATCTTGTTTCATTTTTCTTTGAATCAAATATTTCACCCACAGTACGATGAAGCACTTGACTGTACAGTCTCAGCTGAGTCACTGAGAGGCTTGTGCCGGTTGTCCACGAACCGGCTCTTATATACGAAAAATAAATTATATTATTTTATATACTTATTATATTATAGAAATAAATATAACAAACAGGAAAATGGTTAGCAGTTACTGTGTTTAACAAAAAGGCGAAATTTAGTTCGCTGTGGTGCCTACCACACATTCTGGTGTTCGCCTTGAAATGCAGATTTGGTATTGCGTTGAACAAACGTTTTTGGTTTCTTCTTGCTTCATCGGCCAAACCGCCTACATCTCGTTTCTCTTCGACAGAGCTGGAGTCTTTTTGAAAGTTATTCTATCACCCAAGGATGGGTAGATAATCTTGTACAGATCTGCGGGTCCCTGCGCTTAGTCGAGGACACCAGTCCAGGAATGAACATCTCCTCCTGAACGTGTCACCAGAGGCTCTCGACTTCGTCTGCCGGAGGGAATAGTGAGATGACCACGCCGCACCAACACTAGAGGTTCTGGACGTATGAACTCAAGCACACAACATGTGACAAATAAGGTGACCTCAAACCAATTATTATATTTTTGACCTACATAGACTCCCGTATTTGTGCCGATAACACTTCATAAAACTTGTGGGGTATGAGTGACACAATATGAGATTTCTTCCATCGTTTAAACGTTTTAATTAGCCCCCGGTTTAACTGGACATAATTGTGCGCGGATTTTGGGGGAATTTTGTAGCTTATGTATTAATAATTGATATTAAGTGTAAGCCCGGGGGCTGGCATGTATCCGAGGCTTATTACAATTCACACACTTATATTTTCTTTCTCGTTTCTGTAAAAAGGGGGGGTTCAAATATCAGGGGACTGGAATTTGAGATATGTAAAGGGGTTATGTTGGTGACAGGATGAACCCCACCGGCTGGTAGGGTTCAGCTATAAGGCCTGTCAGGTTAGTTCTGGTAATCGTGGTTATACCACTTATTTAAATTAGGTTTTAGGTTATGTAAGGGTTGTAAGTTTTCTTATTCAGTAACAGTCCAGTCCCCTGTTTAATCCTGTGTAGGCAGGTTTTGCATCCAGATATGTGCATAGGAACATGTCGGCTACCGGACCAATTCGGTTTTCTTAAAAGGTAATATAAAGTATTATGTCACATCACAGTTGTAAAAGTTCTTTTAAGGTATTATTGCCAATTCAGTTTTCTTAAAAGGTTACATAATGTATTATGTCACATAACTGTTGTAAATTTTAAGCGTTCTTGCTAAACTAGATTTCGTACAAAAAACAAATTTATAAATTATTATCTCACCAAATTCACAAATACTGTTCAGGTCACGGAAAGATTGTAGCTTACCTTCTTTTCTGTTTATTATTGTCAGTTATATTTTTACTGATTTATTGATTATAATTTCACCAAGTTTATATGCACAGTGTAAGAGCACTTTAAAGTCGTATCGGGCATTCTGGCCAACCCCCAATTCGTGGGGGCACTAGTGATATATATGTATGTATTCGGATCTCTGTATAGGTGTTGTGGTTAAAATTTTTGTTAATTATGGATTATGTCTATTATATGGGGCGATATAGGTGTGGCGAGAAAATGTATATAGGCGGGTGGCAAGGTATTAATGTTATAAGGGTGTGATTATTATGTTGTGATATTGAACATGTGTATGTGATAGAGATATATATATTTATATGTGTATTTATGTGATTTATGTATGTGTTATTTTGTGGGTTATGTACGGGGAAGATTTATACAAAAATTGCAATTATAAAAAAAAACAAAAAGACATTGTTATCTTATATACAACATTACTCAATAAATGCTATTATTGTTGGTTATACCAGAGAGTTTAATTGCAAGTCCCGTCTCACTGGACCCAGCGCATTTTGGCTTCTCTAGGCTTTTGGCCTAGTTTTAAATAACTAGTGGCCCCTCTTCAAAAAAAAAAACTAAAATTCTAAAGAGGGGTTACAGGCTGCCTCATCATAGTACGGATGAAATGTAAAAAATAAAATAACATTTACGAAATAAACATTATAAAATAAAAATTAACATTTTTAAAATAAATTTTTTTTTGGTTTTAAACAAAAATAAAGTAACATGTGTTAAACTACAAAAGTATTGTTATAAACAAGGTGCTATTAAAACAAAATGGACTGTATAAGCTGTGCTGCATCAGTGTTAGACACAGTCCTATTGCTGCTAGGAATCATCATTTCAGGTGGTATTGTATCAGTCTGCCATGTGTAACATTAGCTGCAGGCAATTTGTGAACATTCTATTTGTGCTATGTTGCAATTTTCAAATGGATTTGAGAGTAGAATGAAAACAAAATGTGAAATTGTTTGTTAATCTCTGAACACTACGCAAGTGCTCTGACATGTTTACAGCAAAAACTCCATCAGGTGAACTCAGTTTTGAATGAATGCGAATTAAAATTCACGACATTGCTCATGCAGATGGTATTTTATTTGGTGCATCTCATATGATCTGAATATGTACCGCATTGCTGCCAAGTATGTCCCTCCACCTGTTCACTTTTAACAAGGACACGGACTTTTTTTTGCATGTGGTGATCATTACACCAAACAAATAAATTCAAACAAATTGTTCATAAACAAGACATGAGTTGGGTTTATAGCTATGACCCAAAGATGAAGCAATAATCATTCTGATGAAAGACCCCCCCCCCCCCGACCAAGACCCAAGAAGGTAAATCAAGTCACACATACAAGCCAAAGTACTTCAAGTGTTCAAGTTTGTTTACATCAAAGTTGGTGTGCAATACACATTTGTTTCTCCCAGTCAGGTAATTAATGTAGGCTTTTATTGTGACATTTTAAGGCAACTGTCTGAGGACATTTGTCATAAATGACAAACCATCATTCCATGTCAAACCAACCAGTGACTCAACCTGACCATTTTTAAATTTGATGAAACTTGCAGGATTTATTCTCTCTATAAATGTAAGTACATTTTTTTTTTTAATTTTTATGTGACACCATTTTTTAGTTTTTAATTTTTTAAATTTTAAAAAAGTTCGTTTTTTTGGCTTGCGGAACAAGCTTTAATGCATCATAACTTTTGTTCCATAGGTCCTACAGACTTGTTCTTGGGCTCATTTTTTAGCTCCTTTTAGTGGCTTTAATTTGATATATAACTTGACACATTTTATAAAAAAACGTTTTTTTGAAAAAGTAAACCTTTTTTGTTTTTTTTTTAATTTTTTTAAAAATATGTTATTCTACTGTTTATTATCTACATTTCCTGAAAATTTTAAAGTGGGATCACAAGTTATGGACAAATATGTAAGATACTTAACTGTACCTTTCGTAACTAAATAGCGTTTAGGTAAAAAAAACTAGTTTTGTTTAATTAAACCAAATGTATTATATAAACTAATGAAAACATACATGACTGAGCTCTTTTAAAGTGGCTATGGTTTTAAAACTGTCCGACTTGAGTAAGCCAATTAGTTTTTATTTCTTCTTTGAGCAAGAATTTTGCTGGCTTTTTCCATTTCATGAGTTGTAAGTTTATAAACTCTTCCAGTTTGTGTTATGGGATCAACTTTAGTTAGGACATCTGATGTACTCACACCCAATATGTCTGGAAACTGGGGGTACTTGAATGAAGGGGAAGGGCCATGTGGTTCCAAAAAGCTTATATTTACGAACTCATTTTCGATCCCAAGCACACAGCCTAACCACCACTGATTTGAATAGTTACAAGTCACAAACCCAACTATTTCACTAAGTTCTAACTGCTCATTTTTTTTCCTCAAGAGACACAATTTCTTCTTTTGTTTCAGTTGAAAAACTGTATTCCTTAACATTAAGTTTTGTAGTACTTCCGACAGGTATAAAAGAATGAAGCTGTTGGGTCCCTTTGATGGTTTTAGCATTCACCAGTCGTTGTTCCAAAAAGGTGTTCTCAGTTTCATGGTCTTCTTGTGTTGTATAGAGGAAGTTAACAGATGGAATATTCTCCTTTGCCCAATCATAAAGCTGGCGAGGAGTCATTATTTGATCATTGTAGACATTCGCAAACTAACTTGGGCAGCGAGGCGCTTAACCGTTCCCCCTACCCCATCACAAACATTTTTCCCATGTGATAAAGTGAAGAAATTCCATTCTGCTTCTACATCAAAGTCTACCTTATGAAAACAAAGGTTGAGGAAGTTATACTTATTTTTGTATTGGGATGCTGCTCCATCTGAGAAATAATGAATTTTTTGCGGCTGTGATGGATGTTTCTGCTTTAAAAAGTCAATCATCATGCATTTAAACAGGTTCACAGCTACTGTATTGTGAGACATACAACCACTAATGATAACTAGGTTTATGTGTTCAAGCTTTTCTTTATCTTCACCTCTATAGTATATGATAATTGGATGAATGGTTGCTTGTGCGTTGTTCCAGTGAAATCCTTGTACAGCATCTTGTAGGACAAAAGAATAATTTTCAGCAAAATCGCATATCACTATGTACCCATCTGGCAGGATATTATCCTTAAGCTGCTTCAAATAAGCTGATTGTTGTTTGGCAATGAAAGAGTGGCGTAGCAGTTTTGGCAAACTTTCAAATAATCTGTCCACAAAATCATTAACTGGCATTGTTACTGTTTCTAAAGTTGTTTTGTTGTCAATTTGCATCCATTGCTTGAATGTCACATTTTCAATACACTCCTCCTCAAAACAATTTTGAAAATGTTCTTTTAGCTTTTCACTACCTGGGCACTTTTCACATTTGACGAAGTGGCATCTAGGTGTTGAATCTTTGCAAACAATGCTGGAAGTCAAATCTTTATAGGTCTTTATTGAGGGCTCTCCAGAAGTTAGTTGGGGTATTTTGCACTGGTCCATCATCAGCTTGGCATTTTGGTGAGTCATACACACGCATACTGAATGTGTTTTGATCCAGTTAGGACACATTGTTTTGGCCTAAGTTCGCAGAACTTTGTAAATCCAATTTTTCTTTCCAGATATCTTTCCTTGAACAGTACATAAAGTTCTCTTAGAGTACAAAGAAGTAAAAACTTTTGAACATGAGTGCACTTTCCATCTATTTTGACTGATACAAAGTCTTTCAGTCCAGGCATTTGACGGCTAACCTCATCGTTTTCATAAAACTCTTTTATATTAACTCTACAGTTGCTAGATCTAGAGTTTTTCCTGGGCGTGGATCTGGTGATGACATTACACCCTTTTCCTTTACAAGTTTTTTTACTTTTCTTGCAATAAAGTTAGACACACCAAATTCAGTTTCAATCTGGATCGAGGTTCAACTTTGAGGTAAAGTAGTCAGAATTTGCATTTTTAAGCTTTTATCAGAAGTACTGTGAATTTTTCTTTAAGCTGATTTATCATTTCTCTACCTATATCAGGTTTTTCTTCAATCTGACTGCATGGACTAAGGCTCATAAGTTTGGTTCTGAAAGCTTCAGATACTTTTTTTAGTTTTTCCTCAGGGTACTTCTCTGTTAAACGCTTTTTTTTATTGGAGTTTCATCAATTGCAACTAAAAAGTTTACTGCATCAATAGCTTCTTCCTTCTGTGGAGTTGATATTTCTATTGTTTCAACATTGTTATCATTGTCTTCATATTCTGAGCTGTCAGACTGCCATTCTTCTACCTCATCCAGTTTAGGCAACTTAAGTATTGCCTTGCGACAACTGTCACATATTCTATCCCCAAGCTTTATAGTATTAGAACGGCTGACAATATTTTCATTAACAGGTCTTAAACTCTTTTTAAAATAATCATGGTTTGATTTTTTGAGTGGATTGCAACAATATACTTGAAAACTACCTTTAGATGTGGTTGCTTTAGCCGCTTCCATGTTTTCTTCTAAGTTTGAATTTAGTTGCAGTAACTAATATACCTAATAGCTAGACCTATAAAATGTTAATGCTTGAAAATGTTCAGAGGGTTTTAAAAAAGTTTTACCTTATTAATTCCAATGACAAAAACCACTAACAAAATTCTACACAAATTTTTAAACCACTTTTTAAAAATATAGAAACACTAAAAAAATGATAGTCACCTAAATTTATAAAACTATAAACACTACTTGGCTACTTCACTAAAACTGTATCACTACGATTGGAAAGCAACTGAAGTGAACTGAGTATTCAAGCAGACTGACTTGGCTGACCTGTGTACCTAGGCTTACGTGTACTGACAGGAACCAAGCCTGTTGAGACTTGCGCATCTAAATAGCTGCTGTCTAGTTACTGTGAAACTCAATTCATTTGGGAATTGGAAAATTATTCCATCTAGGCCTATTAGTTTTACACAGTTTATTTATGATTAAAGTTTATTTATTTAAAATTTTAATTTTGTTAATTAAAATTTTAAAAATATATATTAGTTTAAATGTATTTATGTCTTTTACAAAAACAAATTCTTATTTAAGTGTATTGTTTTAGTTTTTTAATTAAAAAAAAAATTATATGATTGAAAACTTACTAAAAATTCTCAGAAGTACATTAAACACACAAATATAAAAAGCTAAAATTAATTTGGTATTGATTTGTTAAAAAAAAATTCTTGTTCAAAGAGGAAATAAAAACTAATTGGCTTACTCAAGTCGGACAGTTTTAAAACCATAGCCACTTTAAAAGAGCTCAGTCATGTATGTTTTCAATAGTTTATATAATACATCTATATATTAATACGTGAAGAGAAAACTTTGTACCCCTTTTTAAGCATATTGCGCGCACGGAGGAGTGTGAAATTTGGCATAGTTAAAGTTTATATGGTGAAGGAGTGCAGAAAGCTAAAATTTATATATAATATGTGTTACAAATACATTAAATAAAATAAAATAAAACATTCATTTGCACTTGAAAATTCATTTAAACTTTTTCAAACAATGGTAATTGTTAAAAATAAAATAATTTTGTTGCCAGGCAATAAAATTATAATTTTTTCATTTTAGTGTACGTTCATGTTGCCAATGTCAAACACATAATAGTCTGTCATTTGTTTACGTTCATACTGCCAATGTCAAACACATAATAGTCTGTGGTCAAACAGTCGCCAAAAAATTTTAAAATGTTGCCAACAAATAATTACTGACAGATTGACTGAATGAGCTGTGAATTTTGTGTGATTTCAAATGTTCCTTTTTCAATAGTCTGTGGAGTGTATGTCAAGGCAAAAAAGCGTTTATTTTATATTTTGTATATTAGATATCTGTGTTTTATATATTAATGTGCAGTTGAAAGTGAAATACAGCTTGCTTAATATACACCTGTTGCAAAAGGAAAATTTTGTAGCAGCAATTTGAATTGACTTACTCTCGCCTAATTATTATTGGTGGTTTCAAAAAAGTGAGTACATTTTATTATTTTTAAATTAAACCCTGTCTAATCTAAGTTTCAGTAACTTCATTACATGTTTTTTTTTACATTCAGATATTCGCACCTACTTCCATTATGCCTCGACATAGAACATTGACGGGTCGGAGTGAGAGACAAAGAAGAAGGAATATATATTCGCGTGAAAGTCAAAATGATAATAGACCAAATGCAAATTTAAATAGTGTAAATAGTATACAAAATGATGAAATTATTTTGAGGGATACATTTAAATGCGCACTGAATGTCATTCCAAGAAATTTTAATACTTTTGATTGTGGATTAATGCATTTACAATGCAGGTTTTGCAATGCAAAACATTTCGAATCTGAGGTCACTTTAGGTGAAAGGACTGCATTCACTTCATGTTGTCATAAGGGTAAAGCAATATTACCGGCCTTAAGTCAAAATGAATACTTTAAATCATTGTATGATGGACTTACTTCAAATGAACCTTCAATAAAAAAGAAAGTCAAAAAATTATTTTGAAAGCATTCGTAAATACAATTCATCATTTGCTATGGTTAGCTCAGAAGCTAAAATTTCGGATACAGTTACGCGTGGAGTGTATCATTTTAAAATACATGATGTTTTTTATCATAGATCAGGTCCAATGACTGCTGGATATGGTCGCTCACCATGTTATGCGCAATTATATTTTTATGATGTTGACACTGCTGTCAATTATAGAGTACGTGAACACTATCATCAAACATGCAATAACAATATAATGCGCGAAATCTCTCTTGAATTGGAATGCATTAATCCTTTCGTTCGGTCATTCATTGCAATGAAAGATCATTGTCAGAGAGTTGAAAATCAAAATAAAGAAATTTGTATGCTCATTAAAGTAAATCGTGATTTAGATCTACGCCGTTATAATGATGCAGTTCAAACTGATGTAGCAGTAATATTTAGTACAGTTGATGGTGAGCCACCCTTTGAACGAAATATGGTTTCGTTTTCAAAAGTTAATGGTACCATTAAAAATATCTCTGTTTTGGATTCATCATTGGACCCTTTAGCGTATCCATTACTTTTTCCAAATGGTGATACTGGGTGGCATATCAATATTTCTCATAATGTACCAACTACATCTAATTCAAGAGCACCCAGAAATGAATTAACCATGCTTCAGTATGCAGCCTATCGACTTGCAATTAGAGAAGATTTTAGCATGTTGCACCATTCACAAAAATTATTTCTGCAGTGGATAGTTGATATGTATGTGAGAATAGAGGGCACAAGGTTACATTTCATTCGACAAAATCAAACAAGTCTTAGGTCTGAAGTTTACAACAATTTAACAGATTATTTAGAATTGAACCCCAATGCCAATAATGTTGGCCGTAGAGTAATTTTACCATCTTCATTCAATGGATCTCCAAGAAATATGTATCAGAATTATTTAGATGCAATGTCAATTGTACAACATTTCGGAAAGCCTTCTTTGTTTATTACAATGACTTGCAATCCAAGTTGGCCTGAAATAGTTAGCAATATTGGTGTAGGTGAGTCAGCTAATTTTCGACCTGATATTGTTGTGCGTGTATTCAAGTCCAAACTGAAAGCATTAATTGAGGGCCTTACACTAAAAAAAATCTTCGGGAAAGTTGAAGCACTCATTTATACAACTGAGTTTCAAAAGAGAGGATTGCCTCATGCTCACATTTTACTCTCTTTAAATGAGCAAGATAAAATTGTTAATGCTACCGATATTGATAAAGTTGTATCTGCGGAGATTCCTAACATTCAAACACATCCTACATTACATGAATATGTTGTAAAACGCATGATGCACGGTCCATGCGGTGTACTTAATCCAAATTCTGTATGTATGAGAGATGGAAAATGCACAAAAGACTATCCAAAACGATTTAATGAATTTACATGTGAATCATTAAATGGATATCCATTATACAGAAGGCGTGATAATGGTATTAATGCTGAAGTTCGCGGTAGTTGCCTCGACAATCGTTATGTTGTACCATACAATCCGTATTTACTTGCCAAATTTAATTGCCATATAAATGTTGAAGTATGCACTACAGTTTAAAGTGTTAAATACATTTATAAATACGTGTATAAAGGCTATGACAGTGCATCTGTTGAATTAGGTTCAGAGAAAAATGAACCAGGTCAAGAAATACAAATTGATGAGGTTAAAAATTTTTTAAATGGCCGTTATGTCGGATCAACTGAAGCTGTATGGCGCATCTATGAATTACCAATGCATTTTCAATCACATGTCATCATTGCAGGCTGACCACAAACGAAGGTCAAATATAATATGTAGGCAGTGGCGGCTGGTTACGTATTTGATGGGGTGGGGGATTTTTTTTTACCCATACATAACACAAGTAATCAGTCACTAGTAGAAACCAAATTATTGCAATTATCATAAAAAACAGCAAAATTTAACGCTTTGCTTTTTATTAAAAAGAAAATTATATTTGCATAATTTACAAGGACCTAGGTACAAATTTACTAAAAGTATTGTCACTATCAAAATCTACCTCGTAAACTACCTATATTTAAATAGTGTTTGAAATTGAAATTGTTTATAACCCTAAAATTAGTTCGTTCCTAAACTTAAATGCTAAATCAATTTTATTAAATGAATCAAGATGCAGTCCTACACAGAATAAGTAAGGTATCTACAACACCAAAATTCAGGGACTCGCCCCAAAAAGTGATTAAAAATTTGAAGAAAATTGTAAAATTCCAGCAGGGTGTCGGAATTGTACCCAAAATTCGAATCTTCCAAATTTGTGGTCTTTTTCGTATGATTGTGTGCTCTACAATTGTTATATTATTACTACAGAAATTGTACAGCAATCGGGATTTCTGTAATTTTTCCGTAATTGAAAAATTATATCGAAGGTGACACAGTTAAAACTCAGCACTACCCTTAAAATGTATTTGATAGATAATTCTCATCTGATATCGCGTTCTTGTAGTAACCTCCCATGGTCATCCGTGGGATACGAAACTACTAATATCCTACGAGTTAGTTATCCATTAAAATGCATGCACTCTTAAAAAAGAAAATGCTATACAAAAATATATACAAACCTGCATTTTGATTATTAACAGATTATCAGCAGTAACACGAATTCATAAAAACACTAACCACAACTATCTTTGAAGCTTAATTAATGATTATTAAATCCTGATATTTGTTCAAATGATAAAAAACTATACTGTTCTCAATTATGATTTATCTTTTAGAAATCAGTGAAACGTTCTTTTAATTATGTTATTATCCGTCATAACCTACTTTGTCACTTAGCATTTTGCAACCTAACATAATAGCACCACCATGTGCTTTTCCTAAAAAGGAAATTTCTATTCTCCTTCAGACGTAAATGTGCAATTTTAAATTTAGCATTTGCTTAACTTTGTGAAAATAAAATTTATTAATTATATACTCAAATTTTCACATATTTCTGTCAGGCTTTTACAAAAATGTACATAGACCTAGTTCATTTCTAATATAAATAATGATAAAATTTCAGATTGCTTTTCATAGTTGGTAACATTACTCTCTAGACTTGTGTTTACAGTAAAGTCACTAGTACCTTGTGCTACGTACTCTGTGGTCACTACGGTGTACTCACTCTACATTCTAAATGGTTAGGTTAACATCCTAAGTTATTGGAAATAGTGAAGTAGTTTTGAACTATTTAATAAAGTGAGACGATAAAAATGTTATCTCTGAGACATTTATTACCATCGGGATCGCCAAGTTTATTTGAATCGACAATTTCAAAAATTTTAACCTTTGGTGGCAACAGTGAGTTTTTAGTACGGGTAGCTATTGTAAAAATAAAATTATTTATTATAAAAAGGAAAACAGCAATTTTAGTTTTAATTGCTACACTAACCTTACATATTTTTTGAATACGATGTTCTTTTTTTCTAAACCAATAGCGGCGATAGAGTAGAACAAAAATTAACTGTCTGCTTATTTTATAGAAGCAGACCATAAAATGCTAACAAGTAATCCTTTTGATAGATCAGTACTTGAGAAGATTACAAATTATTCCAGATTTTTTTTAAGAAACTTAATACCAGACTAGTGAATAAACATAAGAAAGACATAGATTGACAAAAGATGTGATGCTATTTAGTTATAAATGAGAGGGAAACAGATGTATCCGTTACAGATTACAGATGTCATGTAATAATGTCTCTGATACCCAACATCAAGCTTGTAAAAATAATGAAGAGCTGAAATAACTTCTTAAAGTACATAATCACAGAATTATGCAAAGCAGAAACACCAAGCTAAACCTAACTTAACTTTTCCAGAATTACTGAAAAATACTGTACTTTGAAAACAGTGATTTTATTATTACTCGGAATAATAATATCAAGACTCGGAATATGAAAATGAAACTCAGAAGAAATTTCATTTAACAGCAGCCACTGTGATTACTTCGCATCCCATCTGCTGATGTTTGAGTACGGTAAAGTGAAATTCTGCCAAGAGGCAAATTAAATAAAGAAAAAGTAATGCATTTCCAGTCATTCAGAAAAAAACTCATGTCCCATTCCACTTAGCAAAATTGTGATAACGTAGTGTTTACCATTCCATTGCCTCAACCAAGCAGCTTCTTCGCTTAATATAAAACACAAAATACAGACAACCTATATGTTCTGGCTACAGTGAATATCAATGCTGTTTTCTTGCATACACTACTCTTGGTCAACAGACTTTAGCTTAGCTTCAGCTTCTTCATGGTAACTACTTCTGTACACATGTGTAAAATAAACATTCAACCCATAATAGAGACAGAAGAGTGTGCGTGTGTTTTGATTATATACCATTAAATAACAAATAATTAAGGTCTTTGTTTTGAACAAATTACGCTAATTCCGTATAAATTTTGTATGTCTGCTATATCACTGTTTCAGGTGTAATTACCCGTGAAGCATCTAAGAAAACAAGCAGCAACACAAAATGTTCATCAAAACCGAGACCAAAACACCGAGGTGTGCGAGTCTATGCTGGAGCATTTGTTCATAGAGGAACATTATTGGCGCTTCAGAATATTAACAAGAAACTTAGATTTCACCCTGGATTTAATGTATGTATAATAGATTAGAATACAATAACTTTTTATAGGCAACATTGGTTTCAGAAAGATAATATTTTATATTAGCTTTTTTTTTAGGTGAAAACTAAATATAAGAATAAAACAACTTCCCATAAAATCATGTTAACTGTATTTCATAGATCTTATAATTATTTATCATCTCAGTTCAACTGTAAATGACATAAATATTCATTGTACAAGGATGAGTTAATAATTATCCACAGTGTAGTTGTATTTGTTTTTTATTGGTAATAATGTTATGTAGATTACCATTTTTTTGGACAGCTGTATACTATAGCTCGACAAGAGACAAAAAATACTTGGAGTGGGGACTGCCACCACAACAGCATCACAACGAAGGGGGGACGTTACCCTCTCCATTGTCGTCAGTTACACTTATTACTGCAGTATTTTACACTTGTTATTTATATACCGGCAACGACTTGTTCTTCATGTACGAACACGTACGCATGGTATTAATTTGTAACAGACTATTCGAAGTTATAGATCATAAAATAATCATGCACGTTTCTATAAAATTCACAGTTAACTAATTCTAAAATCCTTTAATTTGTATAGACTCTACTTAATTTGAGTAGAGCAGAACTCTACTTAATTTGAAAATAATATCTGCAGAACCTAACCCCAACATTTGTGAAAAGCATGCTTTAAAAACATTCCTTATGCTACATAAAGCAAGCGCCTGTGTAAATTGAGGTGCCTACCGCTGTAGTAAAAATTAATGTTATTAAATATTTTTAACAATAAATAATGTTAATTATTATAATTAATTATTAATAATAAAAAAATGGTAAATATTTGTGGTGTGGTGTTAATTTTCCTTACCTATTCGTCTTCTGAATCTTCACGTGTACTTGAATCTGCATCTTCTCCCACAGAAATAATTAATTTGTCCACTTATTCATCCATAATATGATCTGTAATCCAGTACTGTTCTTCAATTTTTTTGTATGTTCACAACACTTTTTAATTGTAAAATTATCAACTATTTTTTTGCAACAATTTTTCTTTTCATATAAAGATAATCCACTAAAATTACGTGCAAGTTCTCCTTTAATATCTTCCCAGATGAGTTTTATAGGATTCTGATCGGGATGGTAAAGTGGCAGATGAAGTGGAATATGTCGTTTTGCACGAATTATTTCATCGACAATAAATGTTTTTTCACAGTTAACTGAGTTCATTTTTTCCAGCAGCTGAGCTTTCGTTAATGTAAAATCTATTGTAACACCATGATTCACAAACCAGTCAATTATTTCTTGTTTTAGTGAACCCGAGATCGGCCTTTTATCCCTTTCTACATGATGATACTTGGCATTGTCCATCACTATTACAGAGCTGTTTGGGAGATTAGGTAGTAATTTTTCTGATAGCCACTTACCGAAGTTATTAAAATTCATAGAGCTATGGTAGTCTCCAGATGTCGACGAAGACTTAAATATTAACAGAGCATTGTTAACAAAACCACCCCCACCGTGAACTATAATAAGTCTATTACCTTTCCCAATTTTCTTTGTTATCCTGACTTCTTCAGAAGATTGCCAACATGAAGATACTGAATGTGATGCTTGAACATATGTTTCGTCAATGTAAACAATATTTTTACCCTGTCGTCTGTATTTATTTATGTCACTTAGATAGCGAGTTCTCCAAGCAACGATATCACTTCTTTTTATTAGGAGCCTTCTATTTGATTGACGAGTCCATTTAAGTCCTAACTGTTTAAGTCGTTGCCTCAAATATTCTCGTTCACATTGAATGACATCATCTTCCTTTAGAGATTGCAGTAAACTCTTTATTGAGGGTGACTTTTTTCACTGCATAAAATTCGTGCACCTTTCTCCTTATTGAACTATCTGTGAAGGAGTCAACTTCAATCTTTTTTTTTATGAGCCTGCAATGTTCCTTTTCGGGTAGAAAACAGATTTTTTTCACAACCAGAAGTTGACGATTTCTTGACTTTTTTAAAATTTTGTTACACAGTAGCCTGAGAGACTCCTGTTGCTTCACTTGTACTGGCGGCAATATTATAACCTAAGTTGTATTCCTTTTTTGTTTTCTTAA
Organism: Magicicada septendecula; assembly: GCA_034769895.1. NCBI lineage: Eukaryota > Metazoa > Arthropoda > Insecta > Hemiptera > Cicadidae > Magicicada > Magicicada septendecula. Next base: position 105,364,510 of record CM068372.1, on the reverse strand, counting down.
ATATTCTGCCACGTTGAAAATAATTTCTCTGGCTTGACTTGTTAGAGGTCTCCCAGAAGCTAGCTTACTATTCGATGATGATGCCAATTATAAAAAAAAAAATTAACACGCTACGGTAACAATGCGTCACCGAATGGTAATTCATTGGTAATTAGTCAACATAAACTAAAATACACAACACACTGTTAGTTCTAATGATTATAATAAAATACTAAATGAAAACGTAAAGAAATTGTATAAAGGAAAACAAATCACAGTTTATTCATAAATACGCATACTCATCTAACTGAATAACACACTGCCCGCTTAGACAGCTTACACAGCCGTCAACGTTGTTGACGGACATGGTGGGGGTGACAGCCTTCTCCGCCGAGCCAGCGCATGCACACTGGAACTTTTTTTTGTCTGTGGTACCCCTATAACATTAACCACATAGTTATCAAATAGCTATATCATATCTGTCATTTTTGTTAGCTGCCATGAAGAAGTTGACTCTTTCTATTTGAACGAAAGAAAAGTAGCATTGATGATGGGTTTTTAAGTTCAGAAAGTATACCAGGAGCTGAAATCCATTAAAATCTGTACTTAGTATGAGGACATTATTTAAGTGGAAAAGTGACTCTGTTCATAGAGTGAAAAATTCAAAAATTGAATGTGCAAGTGAAGGACCAGTGGACTCTCATACAGGGCTACAAGTACATACATAACAGAGTTCTGTTAGACATGTGACCATTGATTAAGTGGCAAACTAGTCATGGTCCTGCCTATGCAATCATCTACAGTAGACTTGACTATCTTAAAGTTCCTTCAATATGGGGCTCAGAATGTAACGGTACAATTCTGGTACCATAATAATTTTGGGAAATCATTGTTCCAAAGCATAATTATTGTATTTCATTTTATATCCCATATAAAAGATTGGTAAAGTAATTGAGAATTTTCAATAACGCAATATTGAGTTAACAGGATTTGTGTCGAGGTCAGTGGAAAATGACAAAAGTAGGAAAAAACAGTTCGTCATAATAACGGGTAAACAAGCCTAGCCCATGATTACATCAGCCAAAAGAATGCATACTTTTGTAAACAAACGGGGCTTGGCCGTTCAAACAAAAGAACCAGTGACGTAGTTTTGCCCCACCTCTGCAATGCTCAGTGGTGAAACGTGGTCATTTTCGTCCAGACAGTGAAGCGTGCCGGCCGGCAAATTCACCGAGTGTGTTTATCTAAATTTTACACTACCAAAAGTTTATTTAATATGCATTAACAGTTGTTAAGATCACGATGGGACACTACAATCGAGAGTGTGAGATCAAGATGGGACATTACGAATCGAGAATGTGAGATCGCGATGGGACACTACAGTCGAGAGTGTGAGATCCACGATAGTACAGTTTCAATGCAGTGACAGCTAAGTACCACTAACTTACGCAGCACAAAACAATCTAAGATAAATATTAAAATCCAATACTCAAAATTAACTAAATTCAGTAAAATGAGCTCATGACGAAATTGTACCAGAGAATGAGTGAAAGAGTGGATACTATTCAATATTAATAAGTGCTGGGTTGTGCCACTATATATATATATATATATATATATATATATATATATATATATATATATATATATGTTTATCATGTTTCTTAATATTATAATACATGTTTGTTTTTGGAGGGATAAAGTATTGTAAGGGTGTAATATTTGATAAACGCCACATGGCGTAACCTGTAGTCGAATTTCAATGTGTAGTCATTTAAAAAAAATTAAAGGTCAATGGTACGTTTTATTTTGAGTACAATTATTTCAGGTAATACATTCCATGAACCTGGTTCGTGTAACCCGAATTCTGGCCTTTCAAGGTAAGTTTTGTATTTGTTGTGCAGTATGCAACATGGCACCCGATATTTTAATACACCTCAAATTAAATGTAACCGATTAATTAAACACAAAGATTTATTACAAGAACAACACAAAGTGTTATAAACAAATGCCTTTGGACAGAATCATCATTAACAATAAAACTTGAATTATAAGGCATGAAAACTGATGTTAACAGAGGAGGATTCATAAGACTGGGTCATCATCAGGAGCGGTTGGTAACAATATTTGTACTTGTTACAATAAAGTACGTATGAGCAGGCTAAAACCTGCAATCTTAAGTAAACATCGAGGACTGCTGTTAATGATGCGTGTTATTGCATGACAGTGCCCATCCACACATCCAACGTTCTTGAAACTTTCCATAAATCCGAGTTGAGTTAACATCTCACCCTTCAGAGTGTTTGGTCCACTCAAAGTGATATTAAAGGCATTTGATTCGCTATTACCACAAAGTAAATGACATAGTGCACGTGTTGCTTGTGTCCCAGGAGAAAAGTTTTTCTGAGGCCATAAAAAAACGTACAGATAAGTGGAACATTTGTTTGGAAGCAGACGAACTATGTTGAAAAATTTTGTTAATATAAGTACTCCATTTTATTGAAACAGATTTTGTAGCCTCGCTGAAAATAATTATCGATCCACTCTCTTATTACCATGAACTCCAGGTAATCTGGCCTTAATTTATATACGAGAGCAGTCTGAAAAGTTCTCGGCCTAACAATGAAAAAACAAATTCACAATTTCAAAAAGTTTTTATTTTCCAACATAATCTCCATTTAGCATAACACATTTATTCCAGCGATATTCCAGTCCCACTGTCCCGTCCCTGTAGCGGTTTTCTGTAAGGTCTGCAAAATACAGCTGAAATCACCTCTTGATCCGATGAAAAACGCTGACCAGAGAGGGAAATCCTTTTTCATTTGTAATTCCATGTGTAAAATGTGTCCAACACATTCTTTTGAAATGCCTATAGTCTCAGCAATTTCGTGCACTTTAATTCGGTGATCATCTAAAAACCATAGCTTGCACTTTTTTGAGTTTTTTCCAGTGTTGTTATCGTTTTTGGACGTGGATCATCTCCAGGCTGGCACGACCACATTCAAACGTAGCAGCCCATTTTTAACAGTTGAAAATGAAGGAGAAGAGTCCCCATACACTTTAACAAACCTCGAATAAATTTCGCTTGGTGTTAAACCTTCTGTCACAGAGAACTTTATGACCACACTATACTCGTTTTTTTCCGTTTTAAGGGATGCGGACAACACTTCTGTTTCAAATGGCTGTACAAAATAAATTATTTGATAGAATGACTAGAAATTGCACATGCATGCTAAAAATAGATGTAGTAGCAACATTACTTACTTACTTCTTGGAGCGGACTTCCAGGGTCAAGTGATCCCGATGGTCCGATGTCCGTGGTATACCACTGCAGCGAATGCCCAAGCGCTTGTTCCCGAGAATCCGGTCCAGGCCACCATTCTCCCCCATCACGGCCCTCAGGGTCTCCCTGGCTGGATTCTGTACCGAGCATCTGAGCAGAATGTGCTCAAGAGTTTCCTCCTCCGTCTGGCATCTCTCACAGGTTGGGGAATCCCTCACGTTGAACCGGTGCAGGTAGTGTCCGGTGACAATGTGGCCGATTCTGGCCCTTGCTGCAAAAGTAGCCGTGGCTCTTGCCACGTTACGGTATAAGGAAGGGCCTGCAGGTTCTTTCTGGAGTCGAAATAGTTGTCTTCCTGTCACTCCTTCGCACCAGCGCTTTGTCCATTCCCCTTTTATCCGAGCAGCCGCAGCTTTCTTGCATCTTGCCAGCGAGTATTGGGGGCGTTTGACTGGTCCCATGTTTGCAGCTTCTTTTGCTATCTGGTCCGCTTTTTCGTTTCCATCCACCCCGCAATGGGCCGGTGTCCATTGGAATACAATGTGTTTTCCTTTGATCTTTAGAGCCGATAGAAGCGCCCTCAATTCCTTGATGTGGAAGTAATAGACACTTGGGCCTGTCTGTGTCAGAGCTTCCATGGCTGATCTTGAGTCTGTGAGAATACATATTTCTCTGTCTTCAATCTGTAGACAGCTCACCAAAGCCGCATCCAACGCCAATAGCTCGGCATCCATACTTGATGCTGCATTTGCTGGGACATAGAAGCATTCGCCGGTCTTTTGGTTAAAGTATCCTGCTCCTGATTTACTATTACCACTGTCCACGGATCCATCAGTGTATATTTTCACAAAGTTGTGATACTGGGTATTTAGCATTTCCAGTGTTTCCCTTCGAAGAGCTTCTGGGTTGTCAGCTTTGGTCATTTTAATCGGTAAGTCAAGTTTAACTTCCGCTTCTATCATCCCCCAAGGTGGTTCGTTGAAGTATGCAGCAATGGTCTCTGGGGTCTCGTTGGGCATGTCTTGTGAGAGAAGATCCACTCTTTTACTGAATGCTTGCGTAATGGTCGTGGCTGCCAACGAGTGGATTGGATGGGTTGGTGGAAGGGTTTGGTTTTTGAGATGTTTGTTCCATATTTGCTTTTTAATATACAAGTCTATTGGTTCAATACCGAGCTCTATTTCCATAGCTGCAATGGGAGTAGACTTGGGGCAGCCCAGGCAAATTCTTAAAGCTGCTGATTGGATGAGCTGTAGCTTGTTAATGTGTGTTGCTGCGGCAGAGCCCCATATCTCACAGCAGTAGGTCATCTTGGATCTGACAAAGGACAAATAAAATGTTCTCAAGGATACAGTGTCCGCCCCCCACTCTCGACTGGCTACGGTTTTTATCGCATTTAATCGTTTGCTGCATTGCTCCATGACATGTTCTATGTGATCTTTCCAGCGAAGTTTTTTATCCAAGTGGACTCCAAGTAATTTGGGGCATTTGTTCAGTCGCAGGGCCCTGTTGTCAATTATAAGGCGCGGGATGAAGCTTGCATGGATGTTGCGTCTTGAGAAAAATGCGCATTCTGTTTTTGTTGATGATATCTTTAAGGACCATTTTGCACACCACTTGGCAACCTGATTTAAAGCTAGTTGCATCCGTTCATTTGCTATTTCTGGATCTTTGTCTGTAGTAAAGAGCGTTACATCGTCCGCGAAAATTACACAAATAACTTAAGGTGGTAGCACTTTGTTTATATCATAAAGTGCGATGTTGAACAGAGTAGGGCTAATCACAGCACCCTGAACTATGCCGTCTTCGACTTTAGTGCAGCTCGACTCCAGCCCATTCACTGAGGTCTTGATCAGACGGTTTTTCAAAAAGTTTGCCAGATACTTCAACATTTTACCCCTTATTCCCAGCCTCATGCACTGCAGTAGGATGGTGGAATGAGGAGTTTTGTCAAAAGCAGACTCGAAATCTAGTAGGACCGTTATTGTTGATTTCTGCCTCTGAAATGCCTCATAGATTTTGTTTGTCAAGATCAGCAGCGCATCATTTGTGCTCCTTTGCTTTCTGAAACCAAATTGTGTGTCTCCTAGTAGATTATTGGTTTCTAGTCTCCACATCAAACGTGTATTCACTAGTCGTTCCAGAAGTTTTCCTAGACACGATGTAAGCGCGACCGGGCGATAGGAGCTTATTTCCGTTTTTGCTTTTCCTGGTTTTGGGAGGGGTATGATGAGAGCGGTTTTCCATGCTTGGGGGATGTTTCCTGTATGCCAGATAGTATTGAAGAGCTGAAGGATCTTGTCGAGCAGTTGTGCAGAGCAATGTATAAGCATTTCATTGTGAATGCCGTCCGCTCCTGGCGCTGCACTACGGAGTCTGGCTATTTCCGCTTTTAGTTCTGTCATCGTAAAGGGTTTGTTAGCCGGGTCATCGGACAGCCATAACAGTTCGAACCTGGCGGTGAGTTGCATTTCTTCAGGGGTGAGTGTTTTTGGCCACAGAGTTTTGCTTCCAGCTTTCTCCGCATAGAACGCGCTGAACGCCTCTGCCTTGTCCTTATCCTCATCAAGCCATTTACCCGATGCCGACTTGATTTGCTCAATCTTTTTGCCAGTCTCCCCTTCAATAGCCCGAAACTTCTTCCACACTTCACTACTAGGAGTGTTCATGTTGATTGAACCAACGAATTCTTTCCAGGATTTACGTTTTGCAGCCAGGATTGCTCTCCTTAAGATGGCATTCCACTTGTTGTACGTTTGTCGACATTCTTTGTTACGGTTTTTCTTCCACTTTTTCCTTGCTCCTTGCCGTTTTCTCCTGAGGGCTCTAATCTCATCATTCCACCAACTGTTCATATGTTTAGGATTTCGGTACGGCTTTTTTTGGGGGATTGCTTTTTCGGCAGCATTATGAAGGATCTTTTCAATCGTCTCTATGCAGCAGTCTTCATCCAGTGATTCACTTGCGGTCATGAATGCTTCCCAGTTGGCCTTCTTCATGTTGTATTTGCTATGTACGACCGATGGATTGTGCACCAGTCTCCTGGTCAATGTGAGCTCGAAGAATACTGGAAAATGGTCACTTCCCAAGTCCTCCCCAATGCACCAGTTTTTTATTGACCTTTCGAATGCTGGGGATGCCAGAGTCAGGTCCAGGGTGCTTAATGTCCCTGTGGAGGGAGATTGGTAGGTAGCTTTTTTGTTTTGGTTTAGGAGGATGACTTTGTGTGTTTGGATCCACCTGAAGAGTACTGGACCATTTCTGTTTTCCGGCCCATTGTTCCAGCTGCGGTGTTTGCTGTTGAAGTCGCCCATCAGCACGAAATTTTGACTATCTGGAACAAGCACATCTAGGTCCTTTTCTTGAATGCCTTGGGAAGGTATATACACGTTTATTAAAGTAAAAACACAATCCTTGGTTACTCTTATTTTCATCTTCATATATTCAATGTTGTTGTTTGTCATCATAGCACAATCCTCCACGTGCAGGGAATCATGGATAAGTGTAACCAGTCCGCCTCCAAAGTTATCATCTCGTGATAAGTTGAACATGCTGAAGTTTTTGAATTTAGGATGAAAGGATGTATCTTTTGGCAAGGAGGACTCCTGTATACAAATAATCTTTACATTCTTTTCAGTGATTTCGCTCTTGAGTTCTTCTGTTTTTTTCTTTAATGATCTGGCATTCCAATGCATCAGGAGAACCCTTTCTTCAAAGGTCTTTACTGAACTTGCATTTGGAGGCGAAGTTTGTTTGGCTGGATTTGTACTTCTCTTCTTTTTTCTTTCGTAGTAGGACTGTCCTAGGGAGATGTGCCCTTCTTTCTTTTTTGCTTTCCTTGTTAGTTTTTGGTGAAGATCTCTTGCAGAAGCCCTAGTGGGGCACCATATTTCTACTCTCTTTAGTACACCGACTCCTCGTTTCCTCATAATGAGTTCTTTGTCAATTTTAAATTTTTTCCGTATAGATTTTATACTTTGTTCTCCCTTTGCCCATATGATTATCTTTAATCTGTCAGGGTGTTCTCGTTTCGAAGTTGAAACTCGTCGTGAGCCCTGAAAAGGGCTGTTTGTAGTATTCTGCGTTCGTGGCATACCGTGGGGCTTCCTCAAGGAAAGCAACTGCTGGCGTTTGGTTCACTGACAAGCAGCTATCCAGGGGCAGGACGAGGACCAACCAGCTCACCCCCTAGTAGCAACATAAGAAAAAAAAAATTCGCAATAGTGCTGCCGCCTGTGGTCGAGGCTGAGAACTTTTCAGACTACCCTCGTAAACTGTCTTACATGGAGTACTTACTTCTTACTTCTTAGTATGTGCGACCAGTCTCATAGGACACCGACAACACGATGCATCTTGTAAACTCCAGCAGCCATCACCAGCAAAGATTTGTTTCTCAATATTTCTGACATTAAAGAAGTGGGCTGTCTGTGGTCTTAGAGCAGTTTCTGTATTTTAGTGCATAGTGGGTTTGTCTCTATGCAGGCAAGACGGATTTGGTGCAATGTGTCTGGCTCTCTTGAACATCTTTTGCAGAGTGGAGACTCTGATAGCTTGTATCGGAAAAGGTTTTCTTCTGTTCCAAAATGTCCTGTCCTTGATCGAGCAGCAAAGGTTTGCAATTTCCTGGAGAGTCCATCATATAAGCTTACATGGATTAATAATGGTATGTTTTTTGTTGCCTTGTTAACCTGGGAAGAAAATCAATAGCATTGCTGAACAACATATTGTGGGACCAACAAATATCAAAACAAAATAAACATCGTATATACAATACAATCGTGAAATCAATTACGTTATACGGGTGTGAAATATGGCCAGTAATACAAAGAACAGAAAAGTTTGTAATACACTGTTAATAGCCCTTACTACTATTTCACGTTACCACTTTTATACTACTTGGCCTACGAGCATGTATAAAGTAAGAGTTTATCAAGCTAAATTACTCAATGACAATATTAATATTAATTACATACTAATTCTCAGCAACAAGATATCACACTTACTTTAGTGTACCGACTCTTAAGAATTATCCCAGGGCGCCAGTAATAAATAAACACAATTTAATTGTTATTAATTAAGTTTTTTAATAACGATTTGCATTCACATATTACAAAATTTATAAGTCAGTACTTCAATAAATTTACTATAAAATTTGTTCGTGCTTATTTCTTGGCAATGGATTCTTAGACTTATTGAGTCACCAAATAAGATTGACATACTTTTAAAATTAATAAGCAATATTAAAATGAGTCTTCATTTTATTATTTACGTGTATGTTGAATTCACTCTGCGATGCGATGTCATCAATTCTGCGGGTTCCAGGCTGGTGATCCGATGTTGACCGTTGAGCAGTTATCCTTGTTAGTTGCACTATTTTTACACTGGTTTCACAGGTATTACACAATTCACTTAATTAACTTAGTGATAATTACACATGTGCTGTATACTAATACACTTGTTGAATACTCAGTATATCCTTATTAAAGCTAAGTGTGTCCAACACCGGATTGATAACTACTCTTGACCGACTGTCCTGTACTATGATGTTTGACACCTTAAAATTTCGCTATGTATTTCGACATTCAACGATTGATGTTGTACTAAGTAAAACTTGGATATATTACTCGATTTTAATGTATCTTCTCTAGTTACTCTGAAAATTATTCTTGTCAATGCTTAATAAGTGTTTATGATACGTAACTTCCACAAGGCTTAATATCGCATTACCATAACTGACTTTTCCGTTGCGATTGAAAAATACTTATTTAATTTACTGACAAATTTCTTAATACACTAAATACGAGTCTTTGAATTGTAATCTCCCCGTAGACTAACTTAACTTCCTGCGCTTCGTTTTTTTTATACATTGCTACAAACTACCCTCACCAAATATCTACAAAATACACGCCGATTGGTCTGACATACCACTAATTTCAAATTTACCCAATCTGTCTAGTGAACATGCCCCACGTAAAAAATGACGCTTTCCATTATTCGTCAACTATTTGCGCGTGAAAATGTGGTAGGAAACCTAGCGTCTCTCTCCATCTCGCTCTCTGTCTAACCTAACGATTCCTTTTGTTAGATGCACTTAACTTTTTACAATCTTAGGGAAGTTTTCTGACACCCTTGAAAATAATACAGTTTTATGACGGTTCGTCCGCTATGTTACTTTTCATAGTTTTTAGCCGACTCACGGGCGTCAATGCAAGGTCGTCTTTATGAACAACTACTGCTCCCTACTACAACATTTTAATATATCTTACTTTGAAGTACCACCGCTCTAATCGGTAGTTTTTAGTTTTATTTTCTCCCCGCTTTCTATGAATTTATATTTCTCCTGGGGTACAACATGACTTTGTCCCCGTAAAATTGTTGAGAGTACAATTTTCACGTTATATCGTCCCCCAATCGAATTATGTCAAATGTTTATTAAAATTTGGACTTGATTCTATTGCTGCGTCCCTAATTCCATTCTAATTATATTTTACTATCAATGATTAGTCTAACACTTTGCTAGAATATACATTTGTTTATACATCACCTTATATTAAGTACTTCTAATTTATATTACACAACATTGTAACATTATCTACTGACTATTTGTTGTTGTACCCTAAGTGTCAACGGCATTTCAATGTTTGTTTACAAACAGACTCTCCGCCCCTCCCTTGACAACTGGTCAAACAACTACGTTAAGATATTCTGTCCCACTTTCACTTTCATCCTGACACAATGTTATACAATGGCATTCTACCCTAAGGTTTGTTTACGTTCTAGTTTCCCTTAACTCATTTTATAATGTAGTAAATCTATAACAACTGTGCTAATACCCTTTGGAATTCCTATACAGTTGAGTAATTAACAACGATCATCCTATTCATTACAACGGTATTCTAATCTTACAATTATTACATATATAGACATTTGTGTGCTATTACAATCTGTTTTAGTAGCTGTGTAGTGCCAGTGTTCGTGTCTGTAGCAATAGGTCATTGTTCATAATAAGGTTTTAATTGCCGTATGTTGAAATTTCCCCGGATACATCCTGGTAGTCGCGCGTCTTCTAGCTGGTAGGTTGCTGTTCCGAGTTCCTTCGTTATTTTATATGGTCCCTAAATAAATTGCAAAACTTCCCTATTATTTTCTTATTGAGATCAGATATTGGATACGCACGTAGCAACACCTTATCTCCTATTTGGAATTTTGTGATTTGATGAGCAGCGTTGATTTGATTTGTCCTTTTCTCTCCTTTTTCTTTTATGCGCAAGTAAATATTGTGGTAGTTAATTGGCTGGCTTGTCGGCATCATTTCCCTGTCGAGATACTTGGTCCAATCACGTTCCGGTTTTCTTCCCCACTGAGCCTCGTACGGGGTGGTTTCAATAGTTTCGTGGTATGTTTGATTAATACATGCTTCAATTAGATTGAGAAATTGTACCAATTTTGTGTGTTTTTCGGATGTCAATGCCCTAAACATATTGCCTAATTGTCTATTGATCCTTTCGGCCAAATTAGTACATGGATTGCGAACAGCGGTGTATTTTGGTTTAATACTCATCTCCGTCAATGCTGTGATCCATCGTTGACTGGTGAATTGGGTACCGTTGTCAGTTAAAATTGCTGATGGCTTTCCCATTTCTTCACAATACAACTTAATCTTATTTATAGTGGCAGTCGTGGTGGCTTGCCTTAATTTATATAATTTTACATATTTGGTAAGGTTGTCGATCATAGTTAGTATGTACCTGACCTTGCCCATGGAGACCGGTAATGGTCCATAGTAGTCAATGCTAATTAGTTCACTCTTGTTTTGGGGTGACAGGTTGCGTTTTGCCTACCATTCATTTAACATGATCCTTGCTTTTCTGGCAAGTTTGACAAGTTCTCGTAATTAATTTCGTGATCTTGTTAATTGAGTTCCCCGTGAAATTTTCCTGGAATAAGTGATATGTACGCCGATTCCCCACATGACTGTATGCCTGATGTAGTTCATATATCATGTTGTGGCATAGTTCCTTGGTCAACATGAGTTTCCATATCCCCTTTCCCTTTCGGTATAACTTCTCATTGTGCCAACTGTATTTTTGGGCAAGTTTATGTTGCTTATTTGCTTGTATTTCGTCGATAATTTGCCTCAATTTTGTGTCGGCTAGTCGATAACTTTTTATGTTCTTGAGCTGCTCCTTGGCCTCCTTACTGATACAGATGTTGATAAGACTTATCTCTAATTCCTCGGTTCGATCGATTGGTTGTTCCTCGTCCATGTCTTCAGGATGTCTGCTCAGGATATCTGGCACGATGTTATCTCGCCCCTTGCAGTGAATGATGTCGAAATCATATTCCTGTATTGCGAGAATCCATCGCCGTTATGCGGGAATTATTTAGGTGACACTTCTTTATGAAAATTAACACCTTGTTGTCAGTGATTATCGTTAGAGGCTTACCCAGTACGTAGGTCCTAAATTTTTGCAAACAGTGTACGACACTCAGTAGCTCTAATTAATTCTGTAGTGAAGTAATTACGCTCAGCTCCCCATACCACGTGGCTTGTAAATGCGACCACTCCGATGTCATTATTCTCGTCTAGTTGGTAAAGCTGTCCTCCCAGTGCATAGCGACTCGCATCCGTTTGTAGGTAAAAACGCTTGCTGGGGTCAGGATGCTTAAGAACCACTGATTTGATAAATAATTCCTTGACCTTCTCAAAATTCTGATCCATTTCCTTTGTCCATTTAAACGTGGTATCCTTTTTTAATAGGTTTAGTAATGGTTGCGTAGCCTCGGCGTATTTATTTGTGAATCTGTTATAAAAGTTGGTTAAGCCCAGAAACCCTTTGAGATGTTTTTGATTCTTTGGCTTCCGAAACTCCTGAATGGCTCTAATCTTATCCGATGCGGCGGTAATACCCTCTGTTGTTAAGCGATATCCCAAATAATCAATCTCTTTATGAAATAGTTGGGATTTGTTAAAGTTGACAGTTAAATCGGCTTGTTTTATATCACGTAATAACAATTTTAAGTGTCATAGGTGCTCTTCCACGCTGTCCGAGATACATAGGCAGTCATCTACGTATAAGATAGTAAATGCCTTCACTTCTTCCGATAACACCCGGTCCAAACCACACGTTAAACTTGCTAGACTAGTCTTCAATCCGAACGGCGTCACCGTGTACCGATAGCATTTGCCCTCGTACAAAAACCCAGTAAAATCTCGACATTCCTGATGCAGTGGGATTTGCCAAAATGAGCTACGGAGGTCAATTGTGGACATGACTTTAATGTTACCACATTTTGCCAGTATCTCATTAATTGGACTGGCTCCCTCATGGTCCGGAATTGTTACTGAATTTAATTTACGGGCGTCCAAACACAATCTAACCGTCTGGTCTTTCTTTATGACAGTGACCATAGGGTTGACGTATGGACTCTGGGCCCTTTCAATAATACCATACGCCTCCATCTTCTGGATTTCTGCCTTCACTGCTTCCTTGTATCTCATCGGAATCGGCCATCCTTTCTGACAGTATGGTGTCTGATCGGTAACTTCGAATCTATGCTGATATGAGTTAATTCTACCGGGCGTATCTCGGAATACCATTTTATTTTCCATTAAAATATGTTGTAGCTCGCTCCGTTCAGCATTGGTTATCTCTCTGATAGCATGCACCTTCTGTTCAATCAATTCTTCGATATCTGCGTCGGCAGATGAGAGTGCTACTCGTAGTATCTCTCTGTAGTCCTTCCTGGTTTTGATCTCACTGAATCATTAATCGTTTGTTGTTCAGGTCGATCACGCACCCATTTTCTTCCAATAATCCCACGCCTAAGATACAGTCTTTTATTAATTCTGGTACAACTACAAAGACACTATCGACTTTTAAACTTTCGATCTGGACAGTGTGATGGTACATTTCATCACATATGTATAAGATATATTATAACGATAAGATATCAATAACAAGTACTAGCACAAGCCATGAAGAAAAAAAAACTTATTAAAAAGTATGTAATTAACATTAAATTATCAATTCCAACATCCAACAGAAGTAACCAGAGAAGATTAAATTAATATTATGTAAGAAACCATAGTTATAAAAAGAAACTCAGAACAGAACAAATAAAGAAAAAACTTCTAATAACGTGACAAAAACCCAATAGTTATGGTAGGTGAGGGGCATGAACAGATCCGATATGAACAATATAACATGAACTACAAATGGACTGATAATAAAAGAAAAATGAAACGGGCGACAATGAATATCACAAGAAAAATCAACATTGAATAGAAGAAATGAGAAGAGGCAAAGAACTAGAATTAGAACTGAGAAACAGAAGTTTGGACCAAAAAACATGACAAATTGACCCAATTTAATGAATAAACTAATCCCATTCTTTTAATAAACAATACAATTGATAGGAGTACCCAATAAAGATAAAATAAAATTAAGAATGCAATGCAGTAGAGTAAATAATAACAAAATATGTAATAATTTAAGAAACCAGTGTAAATCTATGAGTTCAAACAAGTGAAGATAGTGAGAGCCCAAAATAATTAAATGATGATCAAAAGATCATAATATAAACCAGTGGGGAAGTGAAAGCCAGTGGGGGTTATCATTGAAGTGGTAAAGGTCTTATGAACCACATATATGGAAATAAGAACCAAAATATAGTGACAAAGTATTTTTTTATTAAGTGTTTTGATAAAATCCAATGTTCTATGTCATGTATAATTATTTATTCATAAGGATTGAACACATATTCATTTTTAAATAATGCACAGTTATTGGCTTATGCTATAATTTAAATAATAGATATAGTGACATACAAAAGAGTTAGGGTAATAAACACCCATGTTCAGTTATATTAGAAATAGTTAATATGGGAGCCTGTGTGCACCATTAATTTATATGTTATAAAAGTTTTGTTGAAAAAATGTTAGTTACTTAGTGAACAGAATGTTCATAAACTGTTCAAAATGTTAATCAGGTAATTGGGAAAGATCTAATATTATAAAAAGGATACTGTACAGAAATAACTAACTGCTAGACATATAGGCCCAAGGAATTGAGCCAGACTCAAGCAACATTGAAACATTTAGATAAACACTACTAAATTAAATAAAACAAAAAACAAAAGCTTGGTTTTGATAAAATATAAAGATGTTAATGGAGGGAGATGTATAAACCATCCATTGCTATCATAATATAGATAGTGAACATAATTGTAAAGTGTTTAGTAAGCCACTAAGCTGACATGGCTTCAATATTATTTTATTGTCAGAAAAATAGGTATAGGTATTTAAATTAATGATATTGTATGTAAAGTAGGAATACTCAGAATTAGGTTTAGTAGTAAGACTAACAATGTTAGAAAATATTAGATCTGTAAGACATACAATAAAAGTGTCAAACACGATTAGGTCAATGCCTCAAAACACAAAATTATAAACCTATCAAAACAGCCGATAAGAGGCCAAAATGAGGCGAGATTAGCATCAAAACAATTTAATTTTAATGAACAATAAAATGGTAATATTAAAGATAAATTTAAATCAAAATAAATGAAACGTAATCTGAGGTGACAGAATTAAAAACGCCAATTTTCAAAAATAATTTAGTCACGTGACGTGGGGTCAGGGCCTTAGACCAATCACAAACACCAAAAGCTAGGTCACCAATGAGATTTAAATATTTTTAGAGGGACAGTTGATTGTTAGACATTAAACTACAAGCTTAAACAGCGTATTGCTGGCAGTAAAAATTAATATTAAATGAGAGAAAACTTACTCCAGGAGAGGCACTTCTGATAAAAGTAATACTGAAAGGATCGACAACACATTACACGGCACCAGAACCAAGAAAAAACCAACACACTAACGAGAATCTAAGAAAATAGATACCCAACTCAAAGTGTCCATTCCGTATATAGGAAGCCAACGGTGAGAAATTTTGGTTAATTCCAGGAGAATACTACATAACATCACAACACAATTTCCACTAAAAAACATAGCTGTTCCAGATAAAGGAGGCTATATACAAACTATTACTATAAACTACTATAACTAAGACTTTATTTAAAACACTTTAATTGGAATTTAAAAAACATTTTTCTGAGGTGAGAACCAGGTAGTTTGCCATGTTGTATTACTAAAAGCGCTGTTGCAACCTCTGAAAGCGAACAATTTTGGAAAACATTATTATATACATTCTGTTAGTTGATAAGAAGTAAATATATGTTTGTAATGCATTGTATTTTTAAGTGAAAGCATATTTCCTATCTTTCCTAGCAACTCCAAGTACCCATTACCTGAGAAACATAAAATATATATATATATATATATATATATTGTGAATTTTTGTTGTTGTTATGGACTATTTATCACGGCGGATGAACTCATCCAATTGTAAATGCTCGACTAATGGAACGGTAATTTGACCAATGTTTCAAAGAAATAACGAATAAAAGATATAATTTGTCAATCATATCAGTCCTATTTTATTCCAGTGAAGTAATTATAAAGACTATTAATTACAGGAAACAGAAAAGAAGGTTTTAAGTGGGCGCAAGGACATTCAGACCAGAAAGTAGATCCAGTGGGCTGCATACACGATCTATTTGACCATTACTGAACAAATATTATTCACGCGCCGATTTCAAACGAACGGTGACACACTAAATTCTCGTTCATATAAAATCGTTGCTAATCCTTGAATACTGAACAACAACACAGTAAACGATAACAAAATAACTAATATAAATAATAGTCGCAACATAAGAACATTTACGAACCGATTAACGAGTACAACCAAGTTTTGAAGAGTAACTTATTCGTTATCCAGGCAAACAAGATACATTGCAAAAGCATCTGCGTTTTTATTAAACACACGTATCGAATGCACTTATAGATTGGCGCACCAACGTTTCAGGCTGAAACAAGAAGAAAGAAGAAGAAATTTTTTTTAATAACTGTATTACAGGTCATTCATTTTCAGCCGGCAGTTGTTAGAAGATAAGGAAAATGCACGAAGAGCTACGTCGAAGAAACGCGCGGCGGAGGCCGAAGAAGAGATCAACGTGGAAGAGAAGGAGGTAACTTCGGTGGAAGAAATAGAAATGACGGGAAAAGAAGAAGCCAGTGGAGGCCCAGATTGGAATATATTCATGGAAATAATGAACAGTATAAAGGAGGATAATAAATAGACTAGCGAAAATTTGATGAAACAAATGGGGGAGAAATTCGACAAAAATAAGGAAGAAAATAGCGAAAATTTTAAATGCTTGGAAGAAAATCAGACCAGCGAAAATTTTAAACGCTTGGAAGAAAATAATAAACAGACCAGCGAAAATTTTAAACGTTTGGAAGAAAATAATAGGCAATTGAAGGAGGAGTTGAAGCAAATCAACGAGAACAACTTCAGACAAATCAATGAACGGATTGAACATACTAACAAGGAAGTGAGGGACACTATCAACAGACAGAATGAAGAACTAGGACAAACAGTCAACAAGAAAGTCGAGGAAGTCAGTAAAATCATTAATCAAAAGATAGACAAAAACGACGGCGAAAGAAGACAGGAGATAGCTGAGACAAATAGAAGGCTGGAAGGAACCGATGCAGTGGTTACACTGAATAGGGCCGAACTAGAGGTCAAGATAGACCAGGTAGGAGACGAAAACCGAACTCAAGTAGAACAACTACAAACAGACTTCGGAAATCAGTGCCAAAATATAAGTGCAGTCGTCAACGAAGTCCAGGTACAGGGACATCGCAACCATGAAAGGATCGAAAACCTTCAACGATCAGTTGACAACCGACCAGCTACAATAGCATATACCCAACCCATGGAAAATCGGGAGACTATCAATTTTAAGTCTTTTAGAGGAAACCCGATAGAATTTTTGCAACGAGTCAGCGAACAATTGACAAGAACCGGAGAGAACAGATGGCCAGTAATCCGGAGCTACCTGGACGAGCATTTTAAAGAAACAAATGATAACTGGTGGATAGCCACCAGGCATGATTTGCGAAGCTATGAAGAGTTTAAGGAGGCATTTAAAAAGAGATACTTGTCAGATGCCACGCAGAACATGGTAAGGGAAAGCATCAGCTATGGAAGGTACGATCCTAACAGGGGTAACACACCGACCATATACTTCCTTGGAAAAGTGTGTGTGGCAAAACACCTTGAGCCGAATATCCCGGAAGAAATATTGGTCGCCAGATTGGCATACCATTACGACAGCGGGATATCTACAGCACGTTCGGGAGGACAAATAAAGACAATACAGGCAATGACAACATTATTAGAAGAGCGGGAACGCGAGGAGTACTTGAGAAGAAGCCGTCAGAGGAACGACAAATACAGGAGCAGGAACATTCCGGACTACGAGAACAGAAATAATAATAATAATAATGGTAACCATCGTAATAATAACGGAATGTACAACCAGACAAACTATAACAACAGGCCAAGTAATAATAACAACCACAATAATAACCATGGGGCATACCAATGGCCAAACTACAATAATGGTCCAAGGAACAATGGGAATAACTATGGCAACAGGCCAAACATTCCGAATAACCAGTATAACCGGCCATATAACACAAATCAACAGAACCAGTACAACAACAACCGGAATTTTAACAATAATAATAACAATCACAACCCGAATGACCAAAATCAAAACTATCGAAGAGTCAATCATATATGGGCGGATAACAGTGGCAACGGTAGATCATACTATCGCAGGCATCGAAGCTTTAGTCGGGATGATGACTGGAACCAAGGTAACCATGACAATAATCGAACTAACGGAAGCAGGAGTCGAAGTCAGGAGGACTACCAACGAGTGAGTTATGAGGAGGATCACCAACGGCCTCAACCCAGATCGACAAGCAACGAAAATGTTCAAGCGAACCAAAACGGCAGAGGAGATGAAGGATCCGAGCTGCCTTTATACTCTACACGGCAGTGAAAACGCCATCGGGGCCCTCACTGAACCACACTATTGGGTTTAACAGCGTCAACAGTCACATTAAAAATAATAAAAATCATATTACAACAATTCATAGTAACTACCAGAAAAATTTAAGAGAAGAATTGTTGGAAGAAGAAGAAGGGAATCGGAATAAAAATAATAATGAAATTATATACATAACTGCAGGAATCAACAGTGTACAAACAACAGTTATGATCGACACTGGAGCTAACGTGTCATTGATCGACGTAGCAAATCAAGATAATTAAAGAAGGGAAGAAAAACGTACTTACTCTACTGATCAACAGCATTGTGTTAATTGGGGCGACGGGATGCCAGAATAGAACAGTCCGAAAACAAGTAAGTCTAGAACTGACCAGCGATAATGAAACAGTTACAATGAATTTCTTAGTAGCTAGTGGCTTGCCATTTAAAATGCTAATCGGGTGTGACATGTTGAAAAAGTATTCCGCTATCATTGACATGAACAAATCAAAGTTATTCCTAAAAATGGAACACAGAGAATGGACGGCTAATTTAGTGGACAGTGATAGAACAACATCAACCCGAATAACGTATCATATACAGGGAAGCTTAGAACAGGTAGGGCAGTTACAAGACAATGAAATCCTTTATGAGTTGGACAGTGAACAATTATGGCGTGACAAGATTAACGAAATTCGTACTTTCAAATGTGATGTATCTGATGTTCAAAAGGAAAATTTGATTATTATGTACAATAGGTATCGCCACGTATTTTCGGATACGCCTGGCAAGGTGAGAAACTACCAGTGCAAAATAGAGTTTCGAGAACCAGTGAACTTTAATAGAAAGTCATACCCGATGCCTACTCACAAAAGGAAGCTGTGAGGGCGGAGATCAATCAGTTAATAAGCGAAGATATCATAGAACCAAGTTGCTCCCCTTATACAAGTCCTATCCTCGCCGTTCCGAAGAAAGGTGGCAAAGTAAGAATCTGTTTGGACGCGAGGGAAATCAACAAGGTAATAGTGAATGACCAAACATCCCCAGGGGAGATCGAGGAAATAATAAAAAAGTTCTATGGGATTAAGTATGTCAGCACGTGGGACACTGTCTGTGGGTATTGGCAGGTTGAACTCCACCCAGAAAGCCGCAAATACATGGCATTTATATTCGAAGGCCGTAATTATCAGTTTAAACGATTACCGTTTGGACTGGTAAATTCAGTGACCATGTTTGTAAAAATAATGGACCAAATCCTTGGACAGGACACTCTGCCATATACAACCGTATATGTAGACGACATTTTAATCACTTCAACCGACTGGGATGACCATTGTCAACGAGTAGAGCAGATACTGGAAAGGTTGTCAGAAAACCACATTACAATGAAGTTGGGAAAATCAAAATTGATAGCAAGGGAGGTACAGTTTCTAGGGTTTAACTTGTCAGAGAAAGGGATCACTCCATCCGAAGAGAAAGTCGAATCCATCCAGAAATTTCCAACACCAAGAAATCGAAAGCAACTTCAATCATTCCTCGGATTGTGTAATTACTACTGGAAATTCCAAGGTAATTATTCGGAATTAACAGCAAAATTCGCAAGACAGTTATCGTCAAAAGACAAGTGGACGTGGGGAGAAGAGCAAGATGCCACGCTTAAACTAATCAAAGATAAGTTTCTGGAATCAGTGATTTTACACCATCCAAATTTCAACAAACAATTTTTTATGAACTGCGATGCCAGTGATATCAGTTTGGGAACCGTTCTATATCAGGAAGACGATGAAGGAAGCCACCAAGTAATCAGTTTTGCCAGTCGAGTTCTGAATAGCTGTGAAAAGAACTATAATGTCACAGAGAAAGAGCTTCTAAGCGTTGTATTCGGCTGTAGCAAATTCAGAACGTACATATTATTATAAACCTTCACTCGTCGTTCTTAATGAATTCTGTAAAATGTAGAAGTGTCAGAGTGTAACTTGTATATTGTGTCTTACCGATCCGTCATCGCTCGGTAACGTAACTTACGCTGCTTGAGTCCGTCGTGAACGTACGAATAACCAGGTATTGTAGTCCTTACCTGAAGTTCACTAGGAGTGTATAAATCCCGGGTGGCGCCAAATTGTTTATTTTAAACAATTAAAAAAATTTATTATTATCAGCGGTTCCGCTCAGGCGGTGTGGAGAATTCAAACTTGTCCCGCCGCTTATCGACTTTTACAATCAAGCCAGCAGTTTGCTGTTTTCACTGCTTGAGCGCTAGTCACCGATTCATAGATGTCCGCTACAATGTACAATATTAAGAATACACTTTCCTACTGAAAATAAAACACATTGGTTATACACAGTATTGATTTATTAATGATTGGTTATTACTTTTTCACTGACACAAGTTATATTTGGTTTGTTATATTATTTTGCACCGGTCATTTATCTATGAGACAATCTCTCTCTGGGTTTTACCAATCGATTTTGAACATAACAGATAGTGGTGGCGTCTGTTGAGTTAATACACAAAATATTTTTGTTCGATCGTCTGGATTCTTTAGATTACGATAAAAGGATTAGATGCAATTACAATAATAAAAATACACAACCTTACAATATTTCTACTTAAATCTTATAACATGTAGCTATAATTGGTTTGTTGGAGTGTAGTAAAAGTGTTTTAAAGGTTCGTAAACTAACAATAGGTTAATTTTATAGTTTGACAAATTTTCAGTGTCTTAGTATTTTTATTTAATCTTTGAAAGAGAATAAATTCAGTTTAGTGATATTTCATAGTATAGTGAGAAATATTTAAAGTGCGTTTTTTCGGAAATTGGGATAATTTATATGATACTTAACAACTTCATAGACTGGGGTTAATCAGTTGGTCTGGTACAAAGGACTGTAGCTGCAATCGTATTCAATTTTCAATTATTCGGGCTTCCGGCATCTTTTTCAATTTACTTGGATTAATTTATTCACTTCGTTTTGGATTAAAAGGTCTTCGCCATCAGTTAATTGGTTTCAGTCATAGTCTGCCTCCTTCTCGTTCAATTTTGGTAATTTGGTTAACTTTTATAACATTTTAAATTAAAAAATTGGTTGTTCAAAATTTGGCTTCTGTTTTCCAAGAGTGTCACTTTACGAGTAACGATATTCAACGGTAAATCCATACTTAACGGTGGTTGCTATGGTTACTCAATAAAATCTGATTGGGTAATAAAGCATAAATCCATTGTTATCAAAATTTGAATTCTTTTCAAAATCCTCATATACCTTCTGATTGTCTTCATTCCATTATCTTCCTTCCTAAGTATTAATTATTAGCACTGTTATGTGTATTTTCTTCCAAAGATTATTTTGGTGTCCCACAAGATTGGGTTATTTCATGTTTTATAAGTTTACAACTATTTTAATATTTCCTAATTACATTTCTCTGTTAATTTAACTCTTTATTCTAATATTTTGCTTTTAATAAGATTTACAATTTATCCTTGGTTGGTTAGTCACCTTGTATTTGTTAATTACTTGGTTATTTTCGTACAATTAGTATTTGTTGGTGTTTGACAGTTAGGCCTTTCTCAAGTCTAAGTAGCCATTACTGATTTTTGATTATTTCATATACATCTCATTTTAGCCTAGAGCTTTATTTTGTTCTTATAACTAGGTTTATTATCTATTGATGTGTTTTGGTTCTGTTTTGTGTGATTTGTATGTTACTACTATTTTATACATCATGTATTGCTAACTATTTACTAACTGGTTTTCTCGTTTTCTAAATCAAACATTGCTTTCTTTTCTTACTTAGTTACTCCGCCAATGTCAACAATATGGCTATTAATTACTATTTTTTCATCATATAAAATACAACATTTAGGTCTATGGTTGGTATAATTATCCCATCCATATCCTATTCATAAGTTTGTTTAAACAATTATTTAACACTTAATATCTAATATTGGTGTACAATTCATTACCTTTGATTTTATTTTTTGGGTGATAAACAACCTCACCTCTTTTGAACTTGCTTCAGTAATCATCCCTTATAACATGGGTGTTTATTGATTGTTTTAAACTTCTTATTTTATAAAAACTCTTTACCTTCATTCCATGTTAACACTATCTGATTACATTTTCATGGGGTTCTCACCTTTAAATTCTACTATATACTTTTAAATTCTACAATAAGATTCTTTTCTAACCAATACAGTTAATATCACTCTTCAGTGTTCATTACTACTTAATTAATGATTTATTTTAAATGCTATTCTTAACAACTTTCTTAAATATTATTGTTCACTAGTACACCTTTAGTGTTTGTTATTCTTACTAAGTGTTTATCTTAGCTTTCACTATTTTTCCTATTGCTATCATTGACAATATTTTTATTTACTCATCACCTGCACTTTTAAATTATCTTGTGTTTATTATAAGTTACTTAGTGTTTCTTTCTATCATTTCACTTTAGGGTAATTTCACTTTCACTATATTAAATTCCGTTTACTTCTCACTATTTCAATATCTGTCTCTTTCTCTACACATATTATATATACTTATTAATATCATGTCTTTCTCTTTTACTAACTTACAGGTACTTTTAATTCTTTGGCTAGTGTATTTTTAGCTATTGTGTTTTATTAATGACTAATTACAATTGTCACTCAATCAATACTAACATTTATTTTTTATATTGGTTCTTTACCGGTTTTGTTTCCTTTATTATATTTGATTATATTATTTCTCCCTTCTCTATTCTCTATCCCTTGTCTGTGTTTTCTCTTCTTGTTTCATTTTATTTTCTTCATCATTGGTTTGTTCCTTCTTTGTTCTCATTTTTCTTCTCCTTCACTTCTCATCTTGTTTACTTTTATTTTGGTTCTTATCTGGCCAATCTCTGGGGTTGGGTCAAAGTCGTTTGTCTGTCAGTTTAGTCTGTGAGTTTCTTTAATAATCACTTTTAGTTTATAATTCTTCCTCCTTCTTTCTTAATTACATTTTATATTTTTTATTCTCTTCATTATTTATTTATTAAAATATATTATTTTTTAGCATTTCTTACATACTTATAGTCATCAAATATGATCTGAATTTGGCGATGTTATATAATGCCCTTCCACCAAAATTGATCATTTTATAAAACGTGATTCTAAGTTTGATGAAATTATCAATTGTATTGTATCATTTTCTTCTTAAATTCTCCTGCTTCTCGTTCATTTTTATGTTTAATTCTGTATCTTCTACCTCCTTTCTTCTTAGTCTTTTCTTCATTATTTTCTCTTATTACGAACTGGCTTATTGATTTTTTATTATAAATTATTCCCTATAAATCTTATTTTCCCTAACTATCCCTACTTTCTAGCTGAAATTGATTCGGATGGGCTCTATTGGCTTACCTAACTCCGTCGTTCAAAACTACTCTTTTTCTGAGGTCAGGGGAACATCATCCCTGCTCAGTTAAATGATTGCTGGACTCATTCAACAGTCAATCTCAATTAATGAATCTTCAATATAGTCATCTCGTGACTCATAATAATAATAATAATAATCATAATATTTGTTGGGAATCCTTTACTTTTGTATTTCATTATTATATATTTTTTCATCTTTCTTTATTGATACTATTTGATAATACTTGAAGCGTTGGTTTTTATTGATACAATTAACTTTTTTATTCATTTTTTATTACTCTTTGTTTCATCTCATTTCATATTATATCTCTTAGAATATTTATTTTATTTATTTCGTTTTTTGATCATTGGTTTGTTTATTTTACTTCCCATATTTTTCTAAATAGTTGTGGAAGTTGATCGTTTTGATTGATTTTTTTTTTCATAATTTTTTAAATATCATAGTAAGTTAGTGTTTCTTAATAGTTAGGAATTTTTGTAGCTTATTCCTTTATAGTATGTTTTACTTTTTTGCCTCATATGTTGGCTAAAGATTATTGTAAGTTGATCTTACTTTGTAAGAATTTTTTGTAACGTTATTCCTTCATTTTATAATTGGTCTAATATATTATCGAAATATTTGTGTAAGTTGGCCTTACATAACTTTTTGAATTTTGAAATTCATCTTATACTTTTCTTTATTATTTATTTGCAAACTTATTCGTTTGTCTTGTTATCTCTTTTTATTCAAAGTAATTTGTTTGGTTATATACCTTAAGTTTTTTTTTTCTCAGTCATGTTTGGCTGTCATAATATTTCTTAATTGATGCCTGATTATATACCCCCTTTATTTTCTTAGTGACTTAGTGATTTCATAAGTGTTATTGCCCTTGTCTCTTGTGATAGTGTACGGTCCCACGTATAACAATAGTAACTTTTTGTAATGCCTTCTATTGATCTGGGTAATTCTCTGTTTTTTTTATCAGCACACTTTCTCCTATCTGGTATTTGATAGTATTTTGATGGTTCTTAGAATATTTATTCTTTTGTTGCTCTACCTTCTCTGCAATTCTGTTGTAAATTTTTCTTTTTTCTAATTGGTATTCAGTGTTTGTGGGAAATTGAATCAGATCATTTATCTCTCTAGGCGGTGGCCGCTCAAACATCATTGAGGTTCCTTTATTAATAATCATTAATTATTAATAATTAATAATCAATTAATAATATGGTGTGGCTTCAGTGAAGTTGTGGTAAGCCAGGTTTATAAATTCTTCAGTGGATTTTAGGTAATTGTGCCATTCCTTTTGTTTATCATGGCAGTAGGTCCTTAGGATTCGACCCACTTCTCTAAGTACTCTCTCAGCTGGGTTACTGCTGGGGTGATAAACGGATGTTTTGTAGGTTTTAATACCATGTTCCCAGAGTTTGCCTTTTCATTGAGTTCCTTTAAACTGAGTCCCGTGATCGGTTATGATTGCCATAGGTTTCCCTACTTCTGGTATAAATTTGGTTAATATGGTCTCAATAATTTTCTTAGTGGTAGCACGGTTAATGGAGTACAATTTAGTATATTTGGTGAAGTGATCGAACATGATTACAATGAATCGAAATCGGTGTCTTCCTCCACTGCGAGGAAATGGACCACAAATATCAAGGAATACTCTTTCTAATTTTTGACTTGATATTATTGGTATCATCATACCCTCTTTTTTCGAATTGTTGCACTTTACCATTTGGCAAATACTGCATTTTTGTATAGTTTTGCTCACCTTTCGATAAATATTCTTTATATACACTTGTCCCTCTAATGCTTTTATTACTTTCATGGCACCCATATGGCTGTACCGAATGTGGTAGTCCAAGATCAGTTGTTCTTCTACAATAGACGGGATTACTAGTTTCCACTCTCCAATGTTAGGGTTGTTTTTAATGAATAGCAGGTTATTGTGTACTTTATAATACTGTACAATGGGTTCTTCTTCCTTCAATATTCTCTCCCGGATACTCATTATTTTTGGGTCCACATTTTGATGTTTGCTTATTTCCAGCGTTATTTTTTCCAGATCTGTTCTATCCTTGATTATGTTATACACCTTAACTAACTGTTCTTTCTCTCCCTCGAAAGTTAATTGCTGGATGTTGATACGGGATAATATATCAGCAGCTGTGTTTTTCTTCCCTGGTATGTATTCCCAGTTAATATGGTATTCTTGTAGTAATAAAATCCATCGGGTTAGTCTTCCATGACTGAGCTTACACTGCTTAAGGAAAGATATGGATCTATGGTCACTTCTCACGGTTATGTTGTATCCTAAAATGTAAGTCCTGAATTTGTTGCAGGCGAACACAGCACTAAGTAGTTGTCTTGATTGTTCATCTCTTCTTTCACAGCACTATCACTTTACTAAAAATGAACTTTATCTTGTGATAGTGTTATATCGGCCAGACAGGAAGATCTTTTTCATCCCGTTATTCTGAACATTTAAAAGCTCTAACCAACAACAATATACACTCCGCATTTGCCACACACATACACACAGAAAACCACAGTTACACCAACATAGACACCAATCTCGAAATTTTACATTACTTACCTAAAGGCCGAAAACTCAACACAACTGAACAATACGAAATATATAAACACCACACAACACAACCAAACAACATACTCAACAATCAATTACAATATAAATCACATACACTTTTTGACACAATTTTACAAAAAACAAACATCAAGTTGAATCCCTGCACCAATCCCCTTCCTCCACACACCACCCCCACTACACCTTCCACACAAAAACCGTTACGAAATGATGGTAGTCTGACTAAAAGCTGAAGAAGGCGGATACTTAAGCCGAAACGCGTCCGACGAAAAAAGTAAGTTTTTCACAAGATAAAGTTCATTTTTAGTAAAGTAAAGTGACTAAGTAGTTCTTTCTCCATGACATGGTAGTTCCTTTCACATCCATTTAAGGTTCTACTTGCAAAGCTTATGACCATATGTTGCCCCTTATCATCTTCTTGATATAATAGAGCACCTACACTCATGTCGCTCGCATCACAGTTCATGAAGAATGGCTTTTTGAAGTCTGGATGGTGTAAAA
Organism: Magicicada septendecula; assembly: GCA_034769895.1. NCBI lineage: Eukaryota > Metazoa > Arthropoda > Insecta > Hemiptera > Cicadidae > Magicicada > Magicicada septendecula. The sequence goes on along the minus strand of CM068372.1, from coordinate 105,337,799 downwards.
TAACGGTGTTTAAAAATTGTTCTTTTATTTGTTTAAATATTTCCTCTTGTTCGGCTCCCCATGTCCATTTATCTTTAGTGGATAATTGTTTTTTAAATTGGGCTGTTAACTTGGAATAATTGTCGTGAAATTTCTGATAATAATTGCAGATTCCAAGGAAAGACTGTAGCTGTTTTTTGTTTTTAGGTGTGGGGAATCTTTGTATCCCTTCAACTTTTTCTGATGAAGGGGAGATGCCTTCTTCTGTTAGATTAAACCCTAGAAATTGTAACTTGCGGGCTATAAACTTGGACTTATCCAGCTTAAGGGTGATGTGGTTATCTGATAACTTTTTAATACCGTCTCCACTCTACCACAGTGTTCTTGCCAATTTGATGAGGTTATCAGCATGTCATCTACGTATACAGTGGTAAAATCCAGACTAGTTTGTCTGTCAGTCTAGTCTGTGAGTTTCTTTAATAATCACTTTTAGTTTATAATTCTTCCTCCTTCTTTCTTAATTACATTTTATATTTTTTATTCTCTTCATTATTTATTTATTAAAATATATTATTTTTTAGCATTTCTTACATACTTATAGTCATCAAATATGATCTGAATTTGGCGATGTTATAATATTAGGATATAGGACTACCATCAGAACTGATCACAAGTCAATATCATTCCTGAAAAATTGCAAGTTGAACCATGGAAGATTAACTAGATGGAGCTTGGTACTTCAGGAATACAACCTAAATTGGGAGTATATTCCTCGTATTAAAGATAACGAAATGATTGTTTATATCGAATTCCATTTCGTTATCGTGGGATGTTGTTTCTGTATTCATGTTATTGTCTACTTCGTGCGTGTTGTTCTGTGTGTTTTTGTTTTTCCTACTCTTACTCCGCGTAATCATACAACTATGTCTTATATTATTGTTATCTTAATTCTATTTTATTCTTACTTTACTATTCTATTAGTGACTCAATAGTCCCACGTTCCGGGCGTCAGAATGTAATACACTTTTAATAGGCCTTACTACTATTTCATGTTACCACCTTTTATACTACTTGGCCTATGAGCATGTATAAAGTAAGAGTTTATCAAGCTAAATTACTCAATGACAATATTAATATTAATGTCATACTAATTCTCAGCAACAAGATATCACACTTACTTTAGTATACCGACTCTTAAGAATTATCCCAGGGTGCCAGTAATAAATAAACACAATTTAATTGTTATTAATTAAGTTTTTTAATAACGATTTGCATTCACATATTACAAAATTTATAAGTCAGTACTTCAATAAATTTACTATAAAATTTTGTTCGTGCTTATTTCTTGGCAATGGATTCTTAGACTTATTGAGTCACCAAATAAGATTGACATACTTTTAAAATTAATAAGCAATATTAAAATGAGTCTTCATTTTATTATTTACGTGTATGTTGAATTCACTCTGCGATGCGATGTCATCAATTCTGCTGGTTCCAGGCTGGTGATCCGACGTTGACCGTTGAACAGTTATCCTTGTTAGTTGCACTATTTTTACACTGGTTTCACAGGTATTACACAATTCACTTAATTAACTTAGTGATAATTACACATGTGCCGTATACTAATACACTTGTTGAATACTCAGTATATCCTTATTAAAGCTAAGTGCGTCCAACACCGGATTGATAACTACTCTCGACCGACTCTCCTGTACTATGATGTTTGACACATTAAATTTCGCTATGTATTTCGACATTCAACGATTGATGTTGTACTAAGTAAAACTTGGATATATTACTCGATTTTAATGTATCTTCTCTAGTTACTCTGAAAATTATTCTTGTCAACGCTTAATAAGTGTTTATGATACGTAACTTCCACAAGGCTTAATATCGCGTTACCGTAACTGACTTTTCCGTTGCGATTGAAAAATACTTATTTAATTTACTGACAAATTTCTTAATACACTAAATACGAGTCTTTGAATTGTAATCTCCCCGTAGACTAACTTAACTTCCTGCGCTTCGTTTTTTTTATACATTGCTACAAACTACCCTTGTAACGGTACAATTCTGGTACCATAATAATTTTGGGAAAAAATGGTTCTACAACATAATTATTGTATTTTATTTTTAAAAAAAATACCATATAAACGATTGGTGAAGTTTTAGTGAGAATTTTCAATAACGTAATATTGAGCGGACAGGATTTGTGTCGAGGTCAGAGCAAAATCACAAAACCAGCAAAAAACAGTTCGTCATAATAACGTGTCAACAAGCCGAACCCAGTGATGACATCAGCTAAAGGAATGCGATGCGCATAATTATACAATTGTAAGCCAGAGGTTTGGCCGTTCAAACAAAGGACCAGTGACATAGTTTTGCCCCACCTCCGCAATATTCAGTGGTAAGACGCTGTCATTTTCATCCCGACAGTGAAGAGTGCCGGCCTGCAAATTCACCGAGTGTGTTTATTTAAATTTTACACCATCAAAAGTTTATTTAATATGTAAATATAACAGTTACATATTAACCGTTTTGAGTTAAAACATCGAGAGCGTGTGATCCACAATGGGACGCTATGAAAACGAGAGCGTGTGATCCACGATGGGACGCTACGAAAACGAGAGTGTGTGATCAACGATGGGACGCTACGATGTCCGTGACTCAAAAGTATAGGGAGTGACAGCTAAGTACAATTGGCTGTAAAACCAATCAAATATTCAATATAAAAAATCAAATATTCAAAATTATCCAAATTTAATAACATGAGCTCATTTTTAAAGAAAATGTACCAGAGTATGAATGGGAGAGAGTGAGAGAGTGGATACTATTAATAAGTGCTGGGTTGTGCCAATAATATTTATGTTTATCACATTTATTATGCATTAATCATTAACAAAGTATTTATTTTGGAGGGATAAAGTGTTGTAAGGGTTTAATATTTGATAAACGCCACATGGCGTAACATGTAGTCAATTTTCAATGTGTAGAGTCAATTTTCAAGTGTAGAGTCATCTTAAGAAATAAAAAGTCAATGGTACGTTTCATTTTGAGTACGATTATTTCAGGTAATATATTCCGCGAACCTGGTTCGTGTAACCCGTATTCTGGCCTTCAAGGTAAGTTTTGTATTTGTTGTACAGTGTGGCAACATGGCGCCCGATATTTTAATACACATCAAATTAAATGTAACCAATTAATTAAACCATAAATTAATTACACCCTCACCAAATATCTACAAAATACACGCCGATTGGTCTGACATACCGCTAATTTCAAATTTACCCAATCTGTCTAGTGAACACGTCCCGCGTAAAAAATGACGCTTTCCGTTATTCGTCAACTATTTGCGCGTGAAAATGTGGTAGGAAACCTAGCGTCTCTCTCCATCTCGCTCTCTGTCTAACCTAACGATTCCTTTTGTTAGATGCTTTGATAGACTTTGCTGTTTGATAGACTTAACTTTTTACAATCTTAGGGATGTTTTCTGACACCCTTGAAAATAATACAGTTTTATGACGGTTCGTCCGCTATGTTACTTTTCATAGTTTTTAGCCGACTCACGGGCGTCAACGCAAGGTCGTCTTTATGAACAACTACCGCGCCCTACTACAACATTTTAATATTTCTTACTTGGAAGTATCACTGCTCTAATCGGTAGTTTTTAGTTTTATTTTCTCCCCGCTTTCTACGAATTTATATTTCTCCTTGGGTACAACATGACTTTGTCCCCGTAAAATTGTTGAGAGTGCAATTTTCACGTTATAAGTTGTTGGAAGCTACTGAAATGGATTATTGGCGAAGAGCGGCAGGGAGTTCAAAACTGGAAAAAGTAAGAAACGTCAGAATCCGGGAGATAATGGGGGGTACAGTACTCTATTGTCGATAACATCTAAAAACAGAACAGCTAAGATGGTTTGGGCATGTACTGGATAATCTTAATGGATGCTGGATAATCGACTCCCCAAGCAAATTTTGAAATGGACACCATATGGTTGTAGGCGAAGAGGAAGACCTAGGTTGAGTTGGAGAGAAGGCATCAATGAGAGACCGGGGATTGGAAGGAGAATCTTGGTTAGATCGAGACCAATGAAGACTAGGGATCAGAAGACGTAGGATAACATTATGAACTGATTTATATATATTGTAACATAACAAAATTACACCTCAGAATAAAGACAAGTATACCATCAAAATTCACTGTGAAATATGTATAAACCAGTGGCGGCTCGTGACTTAAGAGGCTGGAGGGCACGGCCTTTAGGCTTCTTAATTATTTATCAATATTGAAGTTAACGCACAATGGAAATGTCGCCGATATTTGATCACATAATTCATTAATAAAATAAGAATAGTAACACATACAGCATGCACGATTATTTAAAAATTTGATCTCACCTCAAATATTGTGATCTCTTGTAGAGAGTCAGCAGCTTTATTAATAAGCATAACCACAAACTGTCGAAAGTGTCCACAAAAATATCTATGCTGTTTCCACAAAAAAAGTAATATACTATATTTACATTATATTATTTTTATGATACCTACACTTTAAAAAGACCATTTATTTATAGGCTATACAAAGTCCATTCACCTTTCCTTTAAATTAACGAACTTTCTAGCATCAAAGTCCTTCATTTCTTTAACAAGTTCCTTGTTGATAGATAACATCGCAAGGGCATTCAGTCTATCGTTTTTCAGTGTATTTCTCAAGAAAGTCTTTAGTCTTTTCAGAGTCGAAAAGCAGGGCTCAGGTTCGGCAGTTGTCATGGGGGTAGTTATGGCAATTTTCAGAAGTATCAACACTTCTTTGAAAACTGACGTAAGATTGTTTTCATCTATAAAGTTAAGAAGTTTTATTGCGCCTTTAATATTATAATCATGCCGTCTGTATAATAGTTCCAATTCACTCCGGAGTTTGTTTTCTTGTAAGAAAGGTTAATGCCGAATCACTAGCTTGAATTTTTCTTCTGGAAAGTTTGTAGAAAAAAGTGGAAATAAGTCATTGGACATCAATGAAGCTGCTTCTAGGTGACCCGTGTAAGTAAATCTACCTTTTACATGAGTTATAATGATGTCACGTACTTCTTTTGCATCCCCTATTCTAGTGCTGCGTCCAACATTATTGGATCACCATTGTCTCTGGGAGACAACAAAATACATGGAAAACAGAACAAAGATTTCTGAACGTCGCAGCCACCCAGATCCAGTCATTTTTTCGGTATGTACCTTTTAAAAGCAGTTGCCATCTGAAAACACGATTCCCACTTTTCTTATTTTCTGTTTGCATCATGCAGAATTCAGGAGTTGGCCTACCTAATGACTTAAGTTCAATTTTTTGATCTTTCAAAAGTTATTGCTTTAAGGGCCTGGACTGAATGTCAAAATGTTGGATTAAATGTTAAAACAAAACCTAATAATTCAACACTACAGTATTTCCCTAAATTATTCATTAAGCTATTAAAAAAAACTCACAAACTCAAAACCTAAACAAATGCCCGCACTCAATTAACCACGCCAGAGGTACTATAAACACTAAAAAGAGCAAATGTCATATTATTATCAATAGTCTGCGATTAGTTGTACTGAGTGAATCATGCCACGTTCTGCTAAACGTGGCGCAGAAGCTGGCGCACTGAGCAACCATCTAAATGCCGTATTTAAGCTTACAACTTCGTTCAACTTTGGATAGAGTGGGGGAATTGAGAAATGGGCACGATTGTCAGAGCGCCGTAATGCATGCTGTTCCAAAAACATTCTGCTATTATCTAATACAAAAATATTTTCTTGTCCTAAGTATTAAAGAAATATGTATTGACTTTCCACAAGTAGTGATAATGGGTTGTTTAATGATATGATTTAATCTGGGGAGCGCGCGCCTTAGCGCCCTAAGAACGAACCGCCCCTGGCATAAACGCAATCTTTTTAGTAATAAAGTACAAAGAAGAATAAAATGAACATAATAAATAAAGAAATGAAGACACAACATATTATTTAAAGATAAATAATAAGGTCAAGAAATAAAAAGTAATTAAAACAAAAAGGAAAATATTATAATAAATAAATAATAGGGAATTAAGGAATAAAAACTCATGAAGTAAATAATTTAATGACAGTAACAAACAATGACTGACGATGACAATAATACCCAGAAGTGAAGCTCAAGTGACAAACAAACATGTAAATAATGATTAATTAATAGAATTATAATGTACAAATGTTAAACTTAGAAAATAAGTAAAAAGACATTTGTTAGTTCATAAGCATTAGATTAAAACTATGAGGAGGTCTGCGTACCTCAGATAGTTATTTTGTATCGTTGAACTACAAACGGTGAATGATATAAATTTTACAAATATAATAATATCAAACTATAATTATATAAGTTAGGTTGTGTGATAGTGCTAGAAAGTGAGAATAACAGTGATAGACTTTAAAAAGAAAAAAATCATGTATAATGAAAGTGATTAAACATAATTATAATATGATCATTGAATGAAACATATAATCTATATGAAACAGTTATGTAGCCCATATAGTGAGTCAAACCAATAATTAAAAAATAGAAAAATCTTACGTTACAAACTTACAATATAATGTAGTAAAGAAGAAAAAATAAGATTCAACGGAATCATATTCATTATAAAAGATGAAACAGAACCTGTAACCCATAAACATATCATAGCCAAAGCCTTAACTGAAGGAATTAGTATTTTGGTAAAAAGGAAGGGCTTGTTGGAAAAATATTGAAACGAGGCAGAACATGTTAATTTGACTGCTGGACTTTTATACACATTAATTGCAGATAGAAGGCGAGATGACAAAGAAAGACTATTGGAATAACTAGAAGACTAATATTTTAATCAAAAGTACCAAAAACTTGAAGGGCAGAAGCGAAGAATCAAGCAATAAGTTCATAAGGAAAACTACCAGATTCATGAGATTGCTCCGATATGCTAAGCCAGATATTTGAACCAACATTACTACATTTTAATGATCGAGTTACAGTAAAATACAATAACCAAAACAATATAAACGTTAGAATAGTGAATTTTATTTGTACACCATAACTATTAGTATTAAGAGTTCCTTTTTAAATTGTTCTTTTGTATGATGCAAAGGACTCACTAGTCAACATACATCCACAACACTGAATTACAAAACCTTAATTATAAATATTCTGTTTTATGTTATATTATGACTTGAACAATACTTTGACTTTAATTTTACATTAACCCTGAGACTGAGATTTTCCATGTAATCCAACCGAAATGAGCTACCAATAAAAGAAGGGACATTGAATGTCAATACAATTAAGAAATGTTAAAGAGAAATAATAAATTTTATTGAAATTCAGTCAAAATAGAAAAGGAGTTTGATTATTTATTTAACATAAAAGTTTAATTCTTACATAGAAGAAGGGTAAGTTTAAGAAGTTTAGGAGTTAAGAGGTAAAATAAAGATTTTATATTATTGTTGCAATATATATATTGCAACAATACAGCCATATGCTGTATTGAGCATTGATTTAAATAAATGTAAAATTTGTAAAATTATTATAAGTTTGGGGTAAATGGACATGTCTGGGATTGTAAAAATGTTTCATTGTTATACTAGGGGAGAAATTAACCTGTTCCAACAGGCAAGGAACACCTGCTCGATTGTATGTGTGTTACGCGCGTATCTGTGTGTGTTAGTGATGCATGTACAGACAGGAATCCCAGCAACCCTCCCCAATTAATTACTAAAATAATTATTTTAATTCACTGTGTGAAAACTAATTAGTGTATAAACAAACAGAAGGCACCAAAGTGTGTGTAAATTTTATAAGTTATCCACAGTAAGAAAATGACGTTAGTAGGACACACTACGCGAAGTCAGTGCGAAATAAGTTTGCCAAAAATACCCAAATTACACTAAGACGCTCAAATTAATACAGTGAGTGCTTAATCAAATTATCTATGATTTGTGCTATCTCAATTCCGTACATAACACTGCCATTTGCAAAAAATTGCAAATATATGAAAAGGTTCGGGAGTGGGGGCTATCATGTGATCTGCAGGTCTCGACAGGACAATTTCGGAACCAACAGGTGCGGAATCTCGAGAGGGTATAAATTAAGGGTTCGACTGGAAGCCCTTCTCTTCATTTCAAGACACAGTTGCAGTCGGACACGCTGTCCGTCGGCAGAACAGTTTTATTTTGTTATAAGTCTCATCTACGAACGAATAAAGACGTTTTCAGTAATTATGTTTACACTAGTACGGGAAACGTAGAGTACCGGGACCGTTTAAGTCAGCAAGAGTATCTACAGAGAAGCTACAAAGAGTAACGCGAGATGCTGAACGTTAGGAGATGCTTTTTTAGACGCCTAACAGCCGAACGAGATCCACCTCGCAGCCGATATTAATTCTCTGGGATGGACCACACACTGCTGGAGAATGACGCTGGACTCTGGACATATCCAGGACCACGCCAAGCCAGGAGCAACGGTAACCCAACGCTGGAACCCGTCAATAAGTCGTAAGGTCATCAAAACTCGAGGTGACATGCATAATGCATTTATAAATGATTTTTTTTAAAGAGCTCATAAAGACTATATAAAAAGACAATGAATTAAAACAAAAAAGTTTATAATTCGGTAAATAATGTAATAGAGTCTTATGTAAACGTTTTAGTCGTAAGAATGAGCGATCGCATATAGATAAATATAGGAAAAAAAAAGAGTTTAATTTTGAGATAATATTTTTTTATCAAAGAAAAATAATTGAAATGATTTGATATTTGCATTTTGTAGAAAAGAATAATTTAAATTTTGAATACAAAACAGTCTAAGAGTAATTAATATAATTTTAAATTTATTTTAAAAAAAACATTGGTATAGACTGAGCAAGCTGAGGTCAGATCTGATTTAAATGAATTCAATTAAAATAAAACTTAATTACATTTAAATTTTATTTATTTTATTAAATCAATTTGAATAAATGTCTAGATTAAGATTATTAACAATGTCTAGATGTAAGAGTGTTTCAAATGTGTGTAACGCCGTATAGCTTAAGAGATAAACACTTAATAATGAGTGATATCTTGATCGGAGATTATTAACAATGTTTTATTATTTATAATGTTTTTTAAACAATAAACATGAAATTTTAACTACTCATAAATTTACTACTCTTATTATAGTTACACCTGGTATCATTATATACGTTTAGAAACCTGGTATCGTTATAACCGTTTACACCTGGTATCATTATAACTGTTTAAATACAAGGTATCGTTATAATATATGTCAAAAAATGGGCCACATTCACATACATAAATAATAAAATGACAAAACTAACAAAACTATTTAAAAACAGATATAAAATACCGTACAAAGTAATAAAAATAATTTACAAAAACTAAATAGCCCACACAACAAAGATAATACAACAACTAACGGTATATACAAAATTGAATGCCAAGATTACAATAAATGTTACACAGGACAAACCAAAAAACAGCTGAAAAAACGTTATTTTGAACACCTAAACGCATACAAAAAACCAGAAATATATAAATGCAATTTAGCCACACATGCAATAAACACAGGACATGAATTCCCAGACATAACCAATGTGACACTAATAAAACATATACCACACAAAGGCACCATAATGAACATTTGGGAAAATTTACAAATATACAAACATAAAACACAAAACAAACTAATACCTGAACAAATACAAATCAATACAAAACATGACACAATATTCAAAGCACTCAACATCGAAAATACACAAAAAACTAACACACAATAAAACCAATTTGAAGTACCAGAAGCCAACAGGAAGCCACAATAATAATAGTCAACACATATGTACTTCACCAGACACAAAAACCGGAAGGCTGAGGATGGGTACAAGAGGTACCCGAAACATGTTCCTAATAAGCAAAAAAAATCTTGAGGTAAATTCATTATAAATATTAAATATAAGTATTATATATATTAAATATATATATATATATATATATATATATATATTTCAATCACTTTCTGCTACAGTCCGTTTCTTGATGTATATAATACTTTAATATTTATAACTAAATTTACCTCACACCAAAATACAAAATATCATAAAAACACATGACCCAGATGGCATATGGATAAGATATGTAGATGATGGACTATATGTATCAAATAACAAAAACACAAATGCAGAGAACATACTGAAACAAATCAATAACATACATCCCAAAATACAATTCACAGAAGAAAAAGAAAAACATAACAAAATCAACTATTTAGACATAACCATCACAAGATACAACAAACACATACAATATGCAATATATAGAAAACCAACTTCCACTAACATCATTATACCTAACCATTCTGACCACCCACCACAACATAAAATGGCAGCATTTTATTCGTTATTTAACAGAATGTACAATATACCCCTAAACAAACAAGAAACTGACAAAGAAAGAAATATAATATACCAAATTGGTTATGCAAATGTATACAATAAAAATACTATGATCAAAATAGAAAATAAAATCAAATACAAAATAAAAACTGAACAATTAAGAATTAATCAAACTGAACAACACATAAATAATAACAACAACAAAAAATGGGCCACATTCACATATATAAATAATAAAATGACAAAACTATTTAAAAACACAGATATAAAAATAGCATACAAAACTAATAAAAATAAATTACAAAATCTAAATAGCTCACACAACAAAGATAATACAACAACCAACGGTATATACAAAATTGAATGCCAAGATTGCAATAAATGTTATATAGGACAAACAAAAAAACAGCTGAAAAAACGTTATTTTGAACACCTAAATGCATACAAAAAACCAAATATATATAAATCCAATTTAGCCACACATGCAATAAACACAGGACATGAATTCCCAGACATAACCAATGTAACACTAATAAAACATATACCACACAAAGGCACCATAATGAACATTTGGGAAAATTTTCAGATTTACAAACATAAAACACAAAACAAACTAATACCAGAACAAATACAAATCAATACAAAACATGACACAATATTCAAAGCACTCAACATCGAAAATACACAAAATACAAAAACAGATACCACAACCATACACACAAATGCAACTTTCAAAGACCAAAGACCAACAAACTACCTTAATAACATCCAGAAGCCAACACACAAATACTTCACCAGAAACAAGATGGCGAAGGCTGAAGATGAGAGAACAGGAACTCTCGAAACATGTTCCTAATAGGGAAAAAAGTATATCTTGAGGTAAATTTAGTTATAAATATTAAAGTAATATATATATATATATATATGTTTTTTGTTAATACCGTAATATGTTAATATTTGTAGTGCCTTATGAAGTTTATGCTATAACTCTGCAATACATTACTTTGTGCATTTGGTATCAAGCCAAATTGCATCAAAACAAGTTTTCCTATTACTGTACTGTACTAATGTTTTGAGTCATAACTTTAGAGATCATCACTGGCCATGCTGTGAGTGGCACGTCTTTCGATTTACAACAAGAAACATTGATGGTTTGTTATTTCAGCACTCAGCAGTAGCAGTTAGTGAGTGACTGTAATAGAGCATCTGCCAGCTAGAGAACATACATTTTAGTATTTTAAAATGAGTTATAATAAAAGGAAAAAATTTTTCTATTAGAAGAAACTCTGTGCTATTAAAATACTGGATATTGAATGGTTAAATCGGTAGTTAACATATGTTTCATTTAATCCCATGCCTAACAGTGCAGTGAACACATTGACTAACATGTTTTTGCAGACACTCAGTTCAGCTGTTCTCTGCTGTACAAGTACGTAGTTTGTTATAAACTGTGAAAATCAGTATACTTAGTTATACTCAAGTTTATCAGGCTTTTCTGATATCTTGACAGGACTACAGCCACAGAACATTCATCTCTAGAAACTATTCAGAGTATTAACATGGTCTTCGGAGAGGATTCCACAAGTGGTGCTCAAAGTATTAATTCATTCAGGATGGCTGGGATTCCATAGAAAGTGATCCTTATTATTCTGGAAGTTATGTCTAGACCTTGGTGACAGTTTTTTGAAACACGAAGCTGTAATCAATCATGACAATAATTAAGGAGTACTATACAGAAATACTTCACAGGCTGATGAGAAGACAGAAGCAGCTGTGGATAAGTGGCGACTGGCACCTTCAGCTGTTATTGAAAATTCATTGAATGAACTGATCATATCAGCATGCGCATGCAGTTGTCTTTTTTTTTCTTAGTGTCTATTGAAAGTGATTTGACACTCACACAGGAGCATTTTCACAAAGACATTTTGCACAAGACAGGATGATTGCAATTTTTCCCACTAAAGTGAACAGTTCCATCAAACTTCAAAACTTATCGAATGATCGCTCGGCATTTGGTAGAACATTTCATTAATATTTAAATTTAATAAACAAACACTTTGTATAGTTCTACATATACTTTTTATTTTCTTGGCAAGTGCTTCAACAATTACAGCAGCTTTATAGTTCAAATCTACTTCTGAAGCTGTTATAACTGGTGAAACAATTGTCAGGAAAATGAAAAGTATGTGTAGAACTATACCAAGTGTTTATTCAAGTTTCAACAATTGTTTTAACTGTTCTAATAATTAGTAGAAACATCACATGCAATCATGCAATGAGTGATGACTGTATTGACTCTTCTATGAACACATCCTTGAGAACTGGAACCTGACTGGGTGTCAAACAAGAACAGAAACAGTGAAAATGAATTACAGTTTCCAGCAGTTTCAGACATTTTTCACGACAACAAAAAAATGTAATCTGTACATTTTTATACGTTGTGATTCTTTTTACAAGAATTCTGTAGACCATGATTGCACAATGTTGAAATAAATCACCATATGTAAAGAAATCAATAATCACAGTTTATATTGATACTACTATAAAACATTTATGCTCTTATTAAAATTGTTCTCACCAGTAAGCAGTGCGCATGACAAACAGTAAAAATCGCCAAATAAAATAAATTCTACTCAGTCAGGATACCTCAAAATAAATATCAAACGCTTTGTCACTTGCCAAAACGAAGTGCTGTCTATCACTAACCAGATCGTGAATATAAAACAAAACAAAATCTCACAGCAATTGCTCTGAAGTACACCTGAGTTATATTTAAAGTAGATATCATTAATAGAGACCTCCGAAGGATCAGTCAGTTCAGATCATTATAGCCGATAGTCACTATATCCAATATGGGATTTTAGAAATTACAGTACCACGTAGCTTCATTAATAAAGGAACACACCCAAAATATTGCTCTTACCTTTCCTTAATTGTCGAAACTTAAAGTGTTGTTTGGAAACAGTCAAATACAATAATTAAAAACTTTTGTTTATAATTAAGTCTTCTTGAAAAATCAGAACACTAAAATATGTATACTACTGTTGTACGAATTATTAAAATGTGTTTTCCTTCAAGTTATTTTTCTTATGAAAATGCATCACTCCTTGTCACATTACTGCACAAAATAGTCCATTATTTTTGTCCCTTTTCTACCCTTTATTCAAGAGTATTTATTATTCACTCAACTTATCGAACTGAAAACAATGAAGTTGGAATCAGCTAAAGCAAGATTTGTAAAGTTAACATGAATGCAGATAGGGTTCATTGTTTGAAAAACTTCTACCAGTGAAGGTGAATTTACATTTTCATCACCATTATTCTCGTAATCACATATAACCCTATCCCAGTTTTCATCACAATCTTCAGATTCTTGTCCCCATCCATATGCTTTCATCACTACATTTTCTTTTCTTTATCTCTTTCTTTTTCTTTTTTCTTTATCTTCATATTAATTTGGTATTTTGTGAAGTTTTTTCTGGATTCTCTAAATGTTTGCTCATTATTGAAACAATTCCTCTTTTATGACCAACTGCTCTTAGAATTTCAGTTGAAAATCCAGCATGTTGAAAGAAAAACATCATCGCATGCCCATATTATTATTATTATTATTGCACAGAATACATTAACTCATGTTTTCTTCCCCATCTCAGTGTCTTTGAATCATTTGCAATAGAAGGTGCTTTCATTAATTATATTTCAAAGATCATTACACTCTGAACAATAGGTTGCAAGACAGAAGTTACATTTGGAGGCCTGAAAACCAAGTCTAAGCAAGTTAAATATTCAAATTATGGACATGCCATACAGTTATTGATCAGTCATAGAATTAAACTGGCCTATTTATTGACATAATAAACAATAGTTTCCTATTTCCTCCAAAGAATGTTACTGTAACTGCTGTATCCAAACATTTTGGTCACTATCAATAAGTCATTATATCCGATGTATAATGGAATTCTATCAGTGTGAACAGCTGCATGATACTTAAGAAAATACTAGACTTGTTTACTTAAGTTTTCTTGAGCATTGCATTAATCCTTTATGAAGAATCATGATGGAGATGGAATTTTCTGGTTAGTTACACAACACAAGCTTGTGTATTATAGCACTACCTTGTAGGCAGCTGTAGGACTGTGGAAAGAACACAGTCTAATGCACTGAGACTAATATGCAGGACAGTAAAGGCAACACCTGCCCCACGACCCTTCAGTGATACAACAGCCTGTCAGGTGTGAAATACAAAAACAAGCAGTGACAAGACTTGTCAAGATGGCAGCTTTACTAAGAACCAGCTGGCTGGATTCACCAAGCAAGCCAAAGTCAAACTCTTAAAACTAAAAAAAAAAATCAGTCACTTTGTGCAGAAAGATCCTTGCAGAGTTGAATATTCCAAGAAAAGTGTAGCCCGTTGGAGACCTTCCCAATCCTCTAGACTTTACTTTAATATCAACCAACCTGTCTCTCCCAATAATTATACAAATATAGATTTATACAAAAATCTTCTTCTTCTTCTGCACTACAAGGATTAGGCATTTGCCTGTTCCGTCCTCACAAACTTACAACCACCATTTTCGTGGTCTTCTTATATCTCTTTTCCCTCTTGGGTTGTAGTTAAGTATTTGTTTGGGTATTCTCCCATTTCCCATTCTATTTACGTGTTGTTTCCATCTTTCTGTATATTCAGTTATTTTTCCATTTATTGCATATACATTTAGTTCATTTCGCACGTCTTCATTTCTTACTAAATCTCTTCTTGTGCAGCCTTTGACCCGCCTCAAAAATCTCATTTCTGCTGCGTGTATTTTGCTGTCTCCTTTTTCGGTATTTAGCCAACTTTCACTCCCATACATAAGTACAGGTACAGCCATCGTTTTATAAAATTTTATCCTTGTGTCTTTTTGTGTTTTGTTATTTAATGTTCTATGTATTTATTGTGCCACATATTGCCTGGAACTTATTTATTTTATTTTCCATGTCATTGTCATAATTGTAGCTTGTGTCGCAGCCCAAGTATGTAAAATTTGATACTTGTTCGATTGGCATATTGTTGACAATTATTTTCGACCTAACGAGATACTTGCTTTGGAAAGCCATAACTTTTGTCTTATCCAAGGAAATTTTAAGATTATATTCTGGACATATTTGATTCAGTCGGTGCACTGCCAGTTGTAATTTATCTTCACTCTCTTGTATTATTATTTTATTGTCAGCAAATAGTAACGTATTCAGATAAGTATGTCAGTCTAGCTGGACTCTAGGATATTACTTTGATACAAAAATTACACAGATAATTATACAAAAATGATACATCCAGCACTCTGGAAATGCACAGCTACTATGATAAATGAAAAATACCCTGAAGAAGAATGGCTGAGAGTATACACAGATGGATCCAAAACTGAAGGAACTGGAATGTACTGGGGTGTACTGTCATCTGTTCCAGTGGGTAGATATAAACAAACTTCGATGGGGACATTGAAACAATATATGTAGCCCCACAACAACAAATATATCATCTCAATATCTTTCAAAAAGCAGTCCTCACGGTGAACTCCCGGGCTGCTATTCAAGTAGTATCTTCAAATAAACAACAACAGCCAGTAAAAATATAGGAGCGTCAAACAGATGCTAAAACATTTAAAATTTCTTAACTAAACTATCATGCTCCAGTGGATCCCCTTCTGTGTAGGGATCATGCAAAATGAAATTGCTGGCCAAGAAGGGCACTGAAGTCCATCTGAAAGTGAGCTCTGTCAAGAAACTTGTGCCATGCTAAATTCATGAAGTCTACGGAAAAGAAGCAGCAGAACAGGTAAAAGGGAAAAATGGGGAAACATTTGTGAACAATGGAAACTGAATATGGGAAACCCCAGAGAGGAAGCTGTAGCAACTTTTAGATTAGCAACCGTCTGTGAGAGCTTGCAGCATATCTTGCACAAACAAAAATATACCAGTCAAGTAAACGCACCATTTGCCATGCCTTAGATTCTGCTTACGATGCTGACCACATCCTGTATTGCACTGGACTCGACCTTGCTTATCAACAAAAGGCAGTCTAGCTGGACTTTATTGTGTCACCAGAACAACAATATTGTGGACAGCATGTAAACCCATCTTTACAGCGTGTCACGTAATAATATGAACTAGTGGTCGCCCAGTGGTCGAAATTCGGCCGTAATTCATTAAATTTTTAAGTTTGAACGTTATTGAGGTTCTTTTGTCAAAGAGTATACCTCTATAATCATTGCATATAATTTTTTTGAATTTTGTTCTATTACGTCAGCTGCGAGTGTGTACAAATACGTCATTAGCGTGTGTTGTTTGCCTTAATTCCCTGCAATACCTATGAAATTTAAAATTTAATGTTAGTAACAGTTGAAAAAAAAACACAATTACAGCTTGTATTCGTGTTTATTTTTTGATATAATTCATTGTCAGTTTTAATTTTTTCATGTTATTATTGAATCAAATAAACGCTAATAAAAATGAGACTTGACATTCATAGAAGTATAAGATACATTGTTTTCAATTCCAGTGGATTACATTTCATTTTTGGTAAGGTACAAAATTCGAAAACAGTTTGAAGATTATCTGCTACAAAGCTTATATAATTTTTTAATTTTTTTTTCTATGCATTAATTTTCGAGTTATTTGAAAAATATGAAAGATAGGAAAAATGAGGTTTAGCTTGGCTAAGCCATATTTAAAAAGCAATAACGCGTTTTTTGACATTTCCTTGGGTTTTTTTATTGCCATACTGACCAGGTTTCGCCAAGGCTACACAGTTATTTTGCCTATCTTTTTCGAATTATATAAAATTTAATAAAAAATTAATACAAAATAAAAAATGAAATAAAAAATACGTGCCTCGTATTTTTTCATACATTTTTCATTAAATCAAAAAAACCGGGCGGTTAAAAAAATAAATGTTGTCCATTGAACTTAAAATAGTTTGAAAGTGAATTTAATGATTCAGAACTTCTGTGTAAACGATGTTTTTTTGTAAAAACTCTTTCATCATTTGCTAAATGCCCTTGGCCATTATATTCGGAAATATAAAATCTCAAACCATCGAATGATCGAACTCTACTTGCTGCGACGTACAATTGACCATGTGTAAAAACTGGCTGCCTCAATAAAATTCCAATTTTTCCTAATGTTTGTCCTTGAGACTTATTTATTGTCATCGCAAATGCAGGTATAATTTGAAATTGAGTTCTTTGAAAGTTAAATGGTAAAACAGTACCAGAATCTGTTAAATTTATACGTGGAATCAAAATTCTCTTATTGTGTGCGGTTCCAGTTAAAACAGTACCGGAATCTGTTAAATTTATACGTGGAATCAAAATTCTCTTATTGCGTGCGGTTCCAGTTAAAACTTCGCAATCAATAGCATTACGATGCATACACTTGATGCGCATTCTTGTTCCATTGACTAATGCTTCCTTTGTATTTAAGTTTCTGATCAGTAAAACGATGCAATTAACTTTCAATACTAACTTATGTATGGCAATACTATTATGTTTGGCACTACTTATGTAATAGTCCAAGAATTCAAAAACTCTACTGGATATCATCACAAATTATTTTATCGTAGCTATGATATGTTTTCTGTTCACCTGGTATTCGATTAAGTATATCAGTATTAATAAAAGTACAATCATCATTTTTAGGTGCTAAAATAACTGACTTCAATATGTTATCTGAGAGTATGTTTTCGGAAATATTTCCATACACCTCATTAATAATATTATTTTCATCTCCTATTAATTGCTGAGGTATTTCAATAATATTTTCACCAAACTGAGGGAATTGTGGGGCTTCATCATTACCAATTTTTTTTCAAGAATTCGACAAATTCTATTTCACCTTGGTAAGGCTCTCATATTTTGAGTAAACGTTACTTTATGAAAATAAACAAATTTATGCCAACTCGTGACACAATTTTCAATTAAAGTTGCATGTATCCATGTGGGACAACTGGTAAGATTTGCCGAAAATCACCGCACAGAAGTATCGTTTTCACTCCAAATGGTTTATGTTTATCATTTTCATCGCATAGATCCTGCAATAATCTATCTATGATTTTCAACACTTGCAGTGGGCACATAGAAATTTCATCAATAATTATCAATGATGATGAATTTATGTAACGTCCATAGCTACTATTTGCGGTAATATTCGCTACAGAATTTTCCAAAATGGGTATAGGCAATTTAAACACATTGTGTAAAGTTCTACCTCCAAGTAATCGAGTTGAAGCTATGCCACTGAACGCTGTTGCAATGCAACTAAGATTAAGCGAATTTAATTTGTGAATGATTGCTGTTTGTGTGAATGTTTTTCCACAACCTGCATGAGCGGTTAAACAAAAAACATTAGATCCAGTATCATGGTGCAAAACTTCACGAATCACACAATCAATTAGATTACGCTGTTCAATATTTGCAGTTTCATAATGCTCACAAAACAGAAACTCTTGTTCTATTGGATCAACAGCATTTGCTTCGTCTGTTCTCTGCGAATACGTGGGAACTGGTAAACCAAGTTCTTGACATGACAAATTATGAACATTCAAAATATCTTCAATTTCTAATAGAGCTGTGTTAAAGGATACTTCTTCGTTGTAATCTCTCAAAAAATCTTCACTAAGATACACTTTAAATTCATTCCATAACGCCAATGCATTGGCTGGCACATTTAATGCACAAATGTAACCAAATAAATTTTGCATTTGTTTTGGTGAATGTAATTCTTTTGCTTCATTTAAACATTCGCGCCATTCATTATCATTTGAAGCAATGCCGAGAGCATGGCACGCTTCAACAAAAGAAGTGTGTATAATTCCATTGTATGTTCTAACATCCTCAAATGATTTTGGACCACAGACATGTAATAAAAGCAATCGTAAATGGAAAAGTTCTCGATGTCTTTTGGTGATACTACATATATGCGTGTAATGATTTTATCACCTCCACGCCTTCTCTTCTTCCATTTTTTTCGGGAATCTTCCCACACATAATGCAAAGGAATTTCAATATACTTATATTCATGCGCTGATGGATCTGATCGATTCAATTCAAAAAATGCTAATAATTTTGTTTGTCTTGCATTTACAATTGCTTGACGTTCTTGCCCTTCTCGAAAGTAAACATTCTGTCTACGCGGTAAATGAATGTCAAGTCTAACGATGACTTGTGATTGAAAATGCATTGGTAATTCGTAGATGCGCCATACAGCTTCAGTTGATCCGACATAACGGCCATTTAAAAAATTTTTAACTTCATCAATTTGTATTTCTTGACCGGGTTCATTTCTCTCTGAACCTAATTCAACAGATGCACTGTCATAGCCTTTATACACGTATTTATAAATGTATTTAACACTTTTAACTGTAGTGCATACTTCAACATTTATATGGCAATTAAATTTGGCAAGTAAATACGGATTGTATGGTACAACATAACGATTGTCGAGGCAACTACCGCGAAATTCAGCATTAATACCATTATCACGCCTTCTGTATAATGGATATCCATTTAATGATTCACATGTAAATTCATTAAATCGTTTTGGATAATCTTTTGTGCATTTTCCATCTCTCGTACATACAGAATTTGGATTAAGTACACCGCATGGACCATGCATCATGTGTTTTACAACATATTCATGTAATGTAGGATGTGTTTGAATGTTAGGAATCTCCGCAGATACAACTTTATCAATATCGGTAGCGTTAACAATTTTATCTTGCTCATTTAAAGAGAGTAAAATGTGAGCATGAGGCAATCCTCTCTTTTGAAACTCAATTGTATAAATGAGTGCTTCAACTTTACCGAAGATTTTTTTTAGTGTAAGGCCCTCAATTAATGCTTTCAGTTTGGACTTGAATACACGCACAACAATATCAGGTCGAAAATTAGCTGACTCATGTACACCAATATTGCTAACTATTTCAGGCCAACTTGGATTGCAAGTCATTGTAATAAACAAAGAAGGCTTTCCGAAATGTTGTACAATTGACATTGCATCTAAATAATTCTGATACATATTTCTTGGAGATCCATTGAATGAAGATGGTAAAATTACTCTACGGCCAACATTATTGGCATTGGGGTTCAATTCTAAATAATCTGTTAAATTGTTGTAAACTTCAGACCTAAGACTTGTTTGATTTTGTCGAATGAAATGTAACCTTGTGCCCTCTATTCTCACATACATATCAACTATCCACTGCAGAAATAATTTTTGTGAATGGTGCAACATGCTAAAATCTTCTCTAATTGCAAGTCGATAGGCTGCATACTGAAGCATGGTTAATTCATTTCTGGGTGCTCTTGAATTAGATGTAGTTGGTACATTATGAGAAATATTGATATGCCACCCAGTATCACCATTTGGAAAAAGTAATGGATACGCTAAAGGGTCCAATGATGAATCCAAAACAGAGATATTTTTAATGGTACCATTAACTTTTGAAAACGAAACCATATTTCGTTCAAAGGGTGGCTCACCATCAACTGTACTAAATATTACTGCTACATCAGTTTGAACTGCATCATTATAACGGCGTAGATCTAAATCACGATTTACTTTAATGAGCATACAAATTTCTTTATTTTGATTTTCAACTCTCTGACAATGATCTTTCATTGCAATGAATGACTGAACGAAAGGATTAATGCGTTCCAATTCAAGAGAGATTTCGCGCATTATATTGTTATTGCATGTTTGATTATAGTGTTCACGTAATCTATAATTGACAACAGTGTCAACATCATAAAAATATAATTGCGCATAACATGGTGAGCGACCATATCCAGCAGTCATTGGACCTGATCTGTGATAAAAAACATCATGTATTTTAAAATGATACACTCCATGCGTAACTGCATCCGAAATTTTAGCTTCTGAGCTAACCATAGCAAATGATGAATTGTATTTACGAATGTTTTCAAAATAATTTTTTGACTTTCTTTTTATTGAAGGTTCATTTAAAGTAAGTCCATCATACAATGATTTAAAGTATTCATTTTGACTTAAGGCCGGTAATATTGCTTTACCCTTATGACAACATGAAGTGAATGCAGTCCTTTCACCTAAAGTGACCTCAGATTCGAAATGTTTTGCATTGCAAAACCTGCATTGTAAATGCATTAATCCACAATCAAAAATATTAAAATTTCTTGGAATGACATTCAGTGCGCATTTAAATGTATCCCTCAAAATAATTTCATCATTTTGTATACTATTTACACTATTTAAATTTGCATTTGGTCTATTATCATTTTGACTTTCACGCGAATATATATTCCTTCTTCTTTGTCTCTCACTCCGACCCGTCAATGTTCTATGTCGAGGCATAATGGAAGTAGGTGCGAATATCTGAATGTAAAAAAAAACATGTAATGAAATTACTGAAACTAAGATTAGACAGGGTTTAATTTAAAAATAATAAAATGTACTAACTTTTTTTGAAACCACCAATAATAATTAGGCGAGAGTAAGTCAATTCAAATTGCTGCTACAAAATTTTCCTTTTGCAACAGGTGTATATTAAGCAATCTGTATTTCACTTTCAACTGCACATTAATATATAAAACACAGATATCTAATATACAAAATATAAAATAAACGCTTTTTTGCCTTGACATACACTCCACAGACTATTGAAAAAGGAACATTTGAAATCACACAAAATTCACAGCTCATTCAGTCAATCTGTCAGTAATTATTTGTTGGCAACATTTTAAAATTCTTTGGCGACATCTCTACTCTGTGCGACTGTTTGACCACAGACTATTATGTGTTTGACATTGGCAGTATGAACGTAAACAAACGACAGACTATTATGTGTTTGACATTGGCAGTATGAACGTACACTAAAATGAAAAAATTATAATTTTATTGCCTGGCAACAAAATTATTTTATTTTTAACAATTACCATTGTTTGAAAAAGTTTAAATGAATTTTCAAGTGCAAATGAATGTTTAATTTAATTTAATTTAATGTATTTGTAACACATATTATATATAAATTTTAGCTTTCTGCACTCCTTATCCATATTAAATTTAACTATGCCAAATCTCACACTCCTCCGTGTGCGCAATATGCTTAAAAAGGGATACAAAGTTTTCTCTTCACGTATTAATATATTGATTATTTTACAAACAGCATACATTTTTTTCCTTAATTTTGATTAAGACTACAATGGAACACAATAGTTATTATATCTTTATCTTTTGTGAATTTCAGGTCGGCATGGGTAGAAATGGAACGATTTATGCTCTCGAAGACGGAACTGTATATATTTCTACAGAGATAGCTGATTTAAATTGGGACAATAAGTGGGTTCTAAAACATTATTCAGGACGGGAAGACCAAGTTATTTATAAAAAGTATTTTAATATTTTAACCAATCCACAACATAACAGATTCAAGCTTATAGATCAGGTTTAATTACTGATAAGTGAGTTATATTGTATATTGTGTAGCAGGAAGTCTTCATACTCACCACTTTATCATCTGCTTCTTCACAATTCGCCATTATCAGCACTGCGCTGTGCAAAGACAAACATTTATCCTGACCGAGGTGACTTTTTCTGTTATCTTAATTGCTTTTGTCTTCACAGTATTTAAAAATATGCTGATGGTTTAGGGATAATAAAGGTTTGGAGGACCCCATTTCATAACCAACACTAGTGTTTTCAAATTCATGTTGCTTGTCATTGGTATTTCCTACAGTAATGAAACTTTCATGGTGTGAAGTCTATCTTCACTGATCTTTTAGTACACTGAAATCTGGATCTCTCCTACCAACTTTTGATGTATAATATAAATTACATTTTTTTTTAATCCTTAGTGTCATCGTTTAAACTAGTGTCCCTTTCATTAATCAGTCAGCATATCCTGGTCTCCCCTTAATTTTCATTTTTACTCAGGTTGGACTATACAGTTTGTAAAGTACTAGTACTTTAATTTGTAAAACTTCCCAGTTACATATTTGTTTATAATGTCAGCACTTCCATTCAACTAGCAATTGTTTCTAGTTGAAACTAGTTGTTTCCCAAATTCTCTCCATACACCATGGAGTATCAGGTATGAATCTGACACACTATTTAAGGAATTTCATACGTAGTTTATGAAGTCGGGATGGTAGGTTACTTTGGATAGGCACATCCAGAGCTCAAAGTAACTAGTAGTTCACCAAGTTGTGAAAAAGTAGACAATACAAAGGATAAAGTGGATGACAAAGGAAATTTAGCACTACATAAAGCAATCTTGTATAGTAGTTCATCAAGGTATCATTTTGTATGTGATTGTTAAAAATACAAAGTATTGTTATTAATAAACTGCTTAATTATTAATTTTTAATACCTTAGTTTTTAAATGTATACATTTGTAAGTGATGCCCCACATCTATAATTAATGACTGTAGTTAACCTATTGGAACTGAGTTTTGGTAGCAGAGCCAGATTATTTACACAACTGTTATGATCCTGAAAATAAGTTTCTCACATTTTGTTCACTGTATGTGTTCACTTCAGGACAGAGCACTCACAATCAACACAAATCAAATCTACAAATGCACTCAGTCTTAATTGGTATGGAAAAGGTTTTAACTGAGTTAAATTTACTGGAAAAGACATTTCAGAAAAGGCACAAAAGTAATTAGTTCACCCATGTTAATTAACATTCATGATAATAACCTTGGGTCAATCCATTTCAAGTGGTCCAGCATATGTTTTGGTAGTTCAAAACACATTTTCTTTTATTTTTATCGTATCTGGTTTACAGATGGTGGGCATTTTACTTCCATGTTCCATAAGGAAATGGAAGTATGGTGATGGCAAAAAAAATCGTGGTCGAGATTATTGCAGATTCTGATTGTACTACCCTCAAAACATGAAAAAAAGTCATTTTTCGAAAAGTGTCTGTGTCTGTCTGTCTATAGATATTTTTTCTATGGCAAACGATAACAGCCACAGATTCAAACAGAATCAAATAATTTTTTGCATACAGCCCTGATTTGTAGAGTACTCAAGACCTATTGTTTTTGGTGAAGATCGGTTAAGGGGAAAGGGCAGTTTACCTGAAACATTTTTTGTTGTAACAAGAGTAAAGTACTTAATTTTGATAAATAAAGTATCCTGATAAGAAGATCTTAATAATCCACTGTAGAAACGTTAATGAAATATCTATAAATGAAGAGGCTAGTTGAACGGGGTGGGGGTAATTTTCTATAAATGAAAATTATAGTTGAAGGAGGAGGGGATAATTTTTATATGTGTACTACGTTATCGGCAACAAAGTAGTAGTTTGTTGTTAAAATTCTTTCCCGGGCTGTTTGGCCTTAGTACAATGTTTTCTGCAAAACCAGACGTTTCTGCAGTGCCGTCGACTGCCATCATCAGTGAAAATTGAGTGCGATAACGTGTGGTGGTATACGTTAGTGACCACAGTACCACAGTACTGTGGTTAAGGCTGAAGCAATAAGTGGAAAGAAGTACAGTAGTTTCTATGGAAACATTTCATTTCGTAAATGATTTTAAATATAAATCTTAGAACATGGAAGTCATGTATGGTTCTCCATACCGATATTTTGTTCTGTCCACCCTGTTTTTTCCATTTGTGGACATTTACGGTATTTTAAATTTCTCAGGACTGGGTTGTCATAGGACTTTAAAATAAACTTCATTGTTTTCAATACATCTAACATATAATTTGGAACCCTGTTTTCTGACCTAGTGTGTACAGGTACAAGAGTGATCTTTGTATCCAAAGTTGACAAACAAGAATTAATAAAATGCAATTTTCACAGTATAATTTCTCAAGGAAGGAAAAGAATCTCAGCCTTAAGTTTTGTATATGCTAATTTATACATGAGTATAGTTAATTTATAGAAAGTATGAGTGGTGAGTAGTAAAACTTTTAAAAATTGAAATTTTTCATTTTTTCCAAATTGTAAGCTTTATATCTCTATTGGAAGACGAAAGAAATCTGAAAACTACATACATAAAAGGAAACTTTGATATAAATTTCAAAATACAGTAGAACCCCGCTAGTCCGAACTAATTGGGACCGGGGCCGGTTCGGATTGGCAAAAATTCGGATTATCCGAAATAATTATTATCAAATAATTATAATTATTTATTTGATTTAAATATGGTCTTTAACTTATATGTAACTCATATATGCTCGTTTTTTATTCAACGAATGCATTTTACGGTTTATAAGAGTTGAATATTTCATAAAATATTACGTAGTACACTACTGTAATACAGTACAGATAAGGTGAACAGTATTGACACTGATGTTCGGTGGCTTTCTAGTGCGGTATTGTTGTTTACTATCACGGGCGCACCAGGGCGTCAATGACTCATGCCAGTTTCTTAGTAACCCCACTTCCCCCACTCTTGTTTGTTTCTTCTCGTGGCCTTGCTTTCAGTAGTGAGACACCTGTCAGTCTGAGACATTGTGTGTGCATTCCAACTTACATACGTTTTCAGTGTTGTTTTTTAAGTGCGTATTGTATAAAAATTGTTGGTAAGCGGAAACATAGTTCATGTGCACTAAAAGATAAACTTGAAGTGTTGAAACGTTTGGACAAGGGTGAAAGTGGAACGAAATTAGCAGTCGAATTTGGTGTGGGTAACTGCAACAATAAGTGACTGGAAGAAAAACCGGTCCAAGATTGAACAGTTTTGTGCGACAACATCCGAGAAGACTCTCGAGGAGCGTCATACATCAAAAGTGTCACAATTTGACAAAATTGATGAAGCCCTTTTCATATGGTTTTCACAAGAAAGGCAGAGAGGTACTCCACTGAGTGGTCCCCTAATCCAAGAAAAAGCAGTTCACCTCAATAAGCTGATGAATGGTGATCCTAAATTCATTGCGAGTAACGGCTGGCTGGACCGGTGGAAAAAAAGACACGGAATACGACAGTTATCCATTACCGGTGAATCACTATCACAAGAGTGCACAAGAGTATATCGCTGAATTCGCAGACATAGTTTCATCGCAAAATTACTCGCCTCAAGAAATATACAATTGCGATGAAACTGGGTTAAATTTTAAGGCATTGCCAAACAAAAGCCTCGCCGCCAAACAAGAACTTAATGCACCTGGTTTCAAAATGTGCAGGGAACGTGTGACTGTTTTAGCATGCAGTAATGCAGCTGGGACTAATAAGTTGCCACTAATGGTTATTGGCAAATCAAAAAACCCAAGAGCATTTAAGAACATCAACGTGAACACGCTTCCTGTATTCTACAGTCATCAAAAAAAGGCATGGATGACCAGTGCTTTATTTAAGGAATGGTTTCATGTCCAGTTTATTCCTTCAGTAAAAAAGTTCAGTGAAAAAAATGGTCTGCCACCCCGGGCGTTACTTGTCATTGACAACGCTCCATCACATGCTTCGACAGAAGAACTTGTTAATGGAGATATAAAAGCTATTTTTCTCCCTCCGAATGTAACACATTTGTTACAACCCATGGACCAAGAGGTGCTACAAAACATGAAATGTGTGTATAAAAAAATTCTTCTAAGGTCCCTTCTTGAAAATGAAGACAGTTCACAAACCATTCTCCAAAGTCTTAAGAAAATCAACATCAAAGATGTTATCTATTGGTTAGGTGAAGCATGGGACAATCTCAGAGAACAGCTGCTGAAAAAGTCGTGGAAAAAATTATGGCCAAGTCTCACTTACATCGATAGTCCGGAACAAGCTGATGACAGGACTGAAGTTTTACAGCTCATGCATCAAATTCCAGGCTGTGAAGAAGCAGACGAAACAAATGTGAATGAGTGGGTGGCAGCTGACACGGAAGACCACCAAGTTTTGATAGATACGGAAGTCGTTTCCCTGATCAGACAAGACTTCAGTGAAGATTCTGATGTGATGGATGAAGCCGATGATTCAGAACATCTCATTTCACATTCAGAAGCAGCAAAGGCGCTGGAAATATCCCTGCAGTATGTGGAGCAGCATGCCAACGCTACAGCGGCGTACATCATGTTCATGAGACGCTGGTGGAATATTGCGTCGTCTGCTAGATTCATGTCTTTACGCCAGCAGAGAATAACTGATTTTGTGCAACCAGTGAATAAGTGAAGTGTTAATATTGAAGTGTTTATTTGGAAATTCTGTTAATAAAGCATAGAAACTGTAATCTAAATACTGTACAGTACAATAATTGAATTCTGTTTTTGTAGTTTTGTTTAAGAATTTTATTCCAGTAATTGTAGGCCTACTGATTAATACGTATTACAGTGGTTAGTATTATTTTCTACTGATTTTGCAAAATGTAACCATTTTATTAGAAATGTAATGAAATCATTTGTCACTTCATGAAATCTGCAGTTGTTTTTATAGCTTTCCTTGCCTATTTGTTTCCTGGAGGTGGTTCGGATTATCCGGAATTTCGGACTAGCGGGGTTCGGACTAACGGGGTTCTACTGTATAATTAATTCACTACCGACTCGGAACACAAAATTTTTTATAGGTAAAAACGTAAAAGTTTTACCTTATAGCCTTAACCAGTTTTCGCTTTTAAACAAGATAAAATATCTAGCAGAATCCAACGGATACAACAGAACAATACTCAATAAACTCCTACACAAAATAAACAACAGACAAAGACAGAAAACAACAAATTCATGACACTAACATACATCAACAACCAAACTGAAAAAATAGCCCATAAATTCAAAAAAGCAGGATACAGAATCGCATACAAAACTATCAACAAAACAGAACACACACACAAAGCACAAAACAAATTCAATCTACCTGGTGTTTACAAACTAAATTGCTCAGATTGCAACAAATTCTACATAGGCCAGACAGGACGTAGCTTCAAACAAAGATACATTGAACACAGAAAGGCACTACACTACAGAATCTACCTTTGTAAACCACCTCATTGAAGCAAACCACACATACAAAAACATGGACATTCTACACGTACACACAAAAGGCCGAAAACTAGAAACTCTAGAACAATTGGAAATATATAAACACATAAAAACGACATCCCCACACACACAACATTGATCTTTCAAAAGTCGATACAGTCGCCAACAACAAGACGGACAGTGTGCCCAATGGCAGCCTCTGAAGAAGCTTTTTAAAAGCAAAAACTGGTTAAGGCTATAAGGTAAAACTTTTACGTTTTTACCTATAAAAAACTTTGTGTTCCGAGTTGGTAGTGAATTGATTATATTTAGTTAAGTAACGGACACGTCATGGACAATGAAATCCAAGAATAAATTTCAACTTTATGATTCAATTCAGAGCAGAGAAATAATTTGGGAAAATCAAGTGAAAATGGTTGTTTCTATATGGGGAATCAGTGAGAACAAGCAATCTTTAGGCCTGTTAAACTAAGATAACTGTATTTCTTAAAAATAAACTTTCCAAGTTCTTTGTTCTTTGGTATCTTGATTATTTGAAAACATAGTCTGAAACAGCAATTACGTTAATCTGAAATAAACAGTTTCAATAACTATTTTAGCATTGAATCATTAATTAAAACGCTAACAACCATAGATCCCATACTCAACAATAGCTTAGTGTTCATTTAACAGCAATGATGTTTCCTTAGAAGGTTTTGGTGAGATGTTAAATGAATGTCCTGTTAAAGTAGTTAATTCCAAGGGAGTCAGTTTTCATAAAACATTTTTCATTGGTCCTTTTCTTTTTTCTGAAGTGAAGTTCTTGGGCCAGGTGGATGGTAAAACACAATGTGAACAGCTTTGTTTTGATCGTTTGTGTCATGATGTCATATATAGCCTATTTATGTCTTTATATCATGTATATCAGCTGTGATATTTCCTCAGAAAGTTTTCACTGTTTCCTTTCATACTAGAATCAGAAATCAGATAAAGTGTTATTATACAAGGTCATCTGAATGTGAGGTACATCAAGTTGCCAAAGCTGTGCTGCTAACACTCAAAATATAGACTCTGACTTCTTGTGTTTACGATGGACAGTGGTGGCTTGCTGAAGTTAATAACAAACAAATATGAGCAACAAAAAATTATATAAAATAGAACACAAATGACCACCATCTGTAAACCAGATACAATAAAAATACGTTGAAAATGTGTTTTGAACTACCACCATGGAATTATGCACAGAAATCATTTTGCAATCATTTTGTTTGCAAATGACCAAATCAAGATAATAAGTATATCGGAGCATGTCAGGTACCAGTTTAGTAAGTAAGCATGATAAAGTTGAACTTGCACAGAGATTGCTAAATC
Organism: Magicicada septendecula; assembly: GCA_034769895.1. Taxonomy (NCBI): domain Eukaryota; kingdom Metazoa; phylum Arthropoda; class Insecta; order Hemiptera; family Cicadidae; genus Magicicada; species Magicicada septendecula. Next base: position 105,308,126 of record CM068372.1, on the reverse strand, counting down.
AAAAAACTAGATGAAAAATAAGTTGTACCACTGTTAGCAATATATAGCTATACAGGATATGTAACTGGACCTAGTATGCCTAGGTCAGTAAACAAAACAAAGGTTAAGGTATCAGAGGGTATGCAATAGATGTTATGGGAATTGCTGTATCTCAAGAATGATGTCCCTGTAACAGACATATTGACGGAAGAAAGTAAATGTCAGATGAGACATGCAAAACAATCAGGAAAACATTTACAAAAATAACAGCGGTGTGACATGGCTTTTGACATTTTTCTTCAATTCTCTTCAGTAGTGTCCTTATGGGTGAGCAACAGATGCCGTTCCACAGGGCCTTGTGCTCGATCAGTAAGAAAAAGATGAAAGGAAAGATAATTAGGATGAGCGAGAGTAATAAGTCCTGTTTTTAATTATTGTTACTTTGTTTCCTAAACTCCTTATTGTGTTTTCTAAGTTGATGAATTTACATGTCTCACATATCAACAACAAACTACAATGTTATAACTAGCAAAAGATTAACCTTTTTGGTGCTTTGGCGGGAATACACATGAAATTTTCATGTGAATATGGTGCTCCGGACATGTTAAGTCGCACGAACAAGCATTGTGCGTACAAGGTCAACGGATCTTCTTTAGTTATGAGTCAGCTCTTGAAACAAAGACAGTTCATTCAGTGTGTCTGGTGTCATATAGAAATTGAAGTAATACACAGATGAGTGTCATTGAGCTTTTGTAATTGCTGCTATTAAGTGATACATATATTTGTTGTTGTGGCTAGTTCCTTTCAGTTACATCTGCTGATTGACACTTGTGTAATCTTTGCAGTCAGCGATAAGTGTAATTTTGTTGTAGTGAGTTTATTTTTACTTCCATATTCCTTAAGGAATGGAAGTATGGTGATGGCAAAAAAAATCGTGTTCGAGATTATTGCAGATTCTGATTCTACTACACTCAAAACATGAAAAAAAGTCGTTTTCCGAAAAGTGTCTGTCTGTCTGTCTGTCTGTCTGTCTGTCTGTCTGTCTGTAGATTTTTTTTCTATGGCAAACGATAACTGCCGCAAATTCAAACAGAATCAAATAATTTTTTGCATACAGCCCGGTTTTGCAGAGTTCTCGCGACCTATTGTTTTTGGTGAAGATCGGTTGAGGGAAAGGGGTAGTTTACCTGCAACGGTTTTTTTTTAGCAAGGGAAATTTTGTTTGTTTGGCAAACGATAACAGCCGCAAATTCAAACAGAATCAAATAATGTTTCGCATACAGCCCTGAATTGTAGAGTTCTCAAGACCTATTGTTTTTGGTGAAGATCGGTTAAGGGAAAGGGGTAGTTTACCTGTAACGTTTTATGTTTTAACAAGGGTATTTCCTATGGCAAACGATAACAGCCGCAAATTCAAACAGAATGAAAAGATTATTTGCATACAGCCCTAAATTGTAGAGTTCTCAATACCTTCTGTTTTTGGTGAAGATCGGTTAAGGGAAAGGGGTAGTTTACCAGCAACGTTTTTTATCATGCGTATTTTCTATGGCAAACGACAACTGCCGCAAATTCAAACAGAATCAAATAATTTTTTGCATACAGCCCTGATTTGTAGAGTACTCGCGACCTATTGTTTTTGGTGAAGATCGGTTGAGGGGAAGGGGTAGTTTACCTGCAACGGTTTTTTTTATCAAGGGAAATTTTTTTTTTTTTGGCAAACGATAACAGCCGCAAATTCAAACAGAATCAAATAATGTTTCGCATACAGCCCTGAATTGTAGATTTCTCAAGATCTATTGTTTTTGGTGAAGATCGGTTGAGGGAAAGGGGTAGTTTACCTGCAACGTTTTTTTAACAAGGGTATTTTATATGGCAAACGATAACAGCCGCAAATTCAAACAGAATCAAATAATGTTTTGCATACAGTCCTGATTTGTAGAGTACTCAAGACCTATTGTTTTTGGTGAAGATCGGTTAAGGGGAAGGGGTAGTTTACCTGCAACCTTTTACGTTTTATTTTCTATGGCAAACGATAACAGCCGCAAATTCAAACAGAATCAAATAATGTTTTGCATACAGCCCTGATTTGTAGAGTACTCAAGACCTATTGTTTTTGGTGAAGATCGGTTAAGGGGAAGGGGTAGTTTACCTGCAACGTTTTTTTATCAAGCGTATTTTCTATGGCAAACGATAACAGCCGCAAATTCAAACAGAATCAAATAATTTTTTGCATACGTCCCTGAATTGTAGAGGTCTCAATGACTTTCGATTTTGGTGAAGATCGGTTAAGGGGAAGGGGTAGTTTACCTGCAACCTTTTACGTTTTAACAAGAGTAAAGTACTTGAAAATTTATTTAAACTTTTTGAAACAATGGTAATTGTTAAAAATAAAATAATTTTGTTGCCAGGCAATAAAATTATAATTTTTTCATTTTAATGTAATATAATATTTTTCATTTAATACAGCAATAAAAAGGCAGGTAAGACACAGCCTGGCTGTTTGGCTGAAAATGATTTTAAATATAAATCTTAGAATATGGAAGTCATGTATGGTTCTCCATACCGATATTTTTTACTTCCAGATTCCTTAAGGAATGGAAGTATGGTGATGGCAAAAAAAATCGTGTTCGAGATTATTGCAGATTCTGATTGTACTACACTCAAAACATGAAAAAAAGTCGTTTTCCGAAAAGTGTCTGTGTGTCTGTCTGTCTGTGTGTCTGTCTGTCTGTAGATTTTTTTTCTATGGCAAACGATAACTGCCGCAAATTCAAACAGAATCAAATAATTTTTTGCATGCAGCCCTGATTTGCAGAGTACTCGCGACCTATTGTTTTTGGTGAAGATCGGTTGAGGGAAAGGGGTAGTTTACCTGCAACGGTTTTTTTTTAGCAAGGGTAATTTTGTTTGTTTGGCAAACGATAACAGCCGCAAATTCATACAGAATGAAATAATGTTTCGCATACAGCCCTGAATTGTAGAGTTCTCAAGGTCTTTTGATTTTGGTGAAGATCGGTTAAGGGAAAGGGGTAGTTTACCTGTAACGTTTTATGTTTTAACAAGGGTATTTCTTATGGCAAACGATAACAGCCGCAAATTCAAACAGAATCAAAAGATTATTTGCATACAGCCCTAAATTGTAGAGTTCTCAAGACCTATTGTTTTTGGTGAAGATCGGTTGAGGGAAAGGGGTAGTTTACCTGCAACGTTTTTTTAAAAAGGGTATTTTCTATGGCAAACGATAACAGCCGCAAATTCAAACAGAATCAAATAATGTTTTGCGTACAGCCCTGATTTGTAGAGTACTCAAGACCTATTGTTTCTGGTGAAGATCGGTTAAGGGAAAGGGGTAGTTTACCTGTAACGTTTTATGTTTTAACAAGGGTATTTCCTATGGCAAACGATAACAGCCGCAAATTCAAACAGATTCAAAAGATTATTTGCATACAGCCCTAAATTGTAGAGTTCTCAAGACCTATTGTTTTTGGTGAAGATCGGTTGAGGTAAAGGGGTAGTTTACCTGCAACGTTTTTTTAACAAGGGTATTTTCTATGGCAAACGATAACAGCCGCAAATTCAAACAGAATCAAATAATGTTTTGCATACAGCCCTGATTTGTAGAGTACTCAAGACCTATTGTTTTTGGTGAAGATCGGTTAAGGGGAAGGGGTAGTTTACCTGCAACGTTTTTTTATCAAGCGTATTTTCTATGGCAAACGATAGCAGCCGCAAATTCAAACAGAATCAAATAATTTTTAGCATACGTCCCTGAATTGTAGAGGTCTCAATGACTTTCGATTTTGGTGAAGATCGGTTAAGGGGAAGGGGTAGTTTACCAGCAACCTTTTACGTTTTAACAAGAGTAAAGTACTTGAAAATTTATTTAAACTTTTTGAAACAATGGTAATTGTTAAAAATAAAATAATTTTGTTGCCAGGCAATAAATTTATAATTTTTTCATTTTAATGCAATATAATATTTTTCATTTAATACAGCAATAAAAAGGCAGGTAAGACACAGCCTGGCTGTTTGGGTGAAAATGATTTTAAATATAAATCTTAGAATATGGAAGTCATGTATGGTTCTCCATACCGATATTTTACTTGGCCATGTTCCATAAGGAAATGGAAGTATGGTGATGGCAAAAAAAATTGTGTTCGAGATAATTGCAGATTCTGATTGTACTACCCTCAAAACATGAAAAAGTCATTTTTCGAAAAGTGTCTGTGTGTAGTTTTTTTTTCTATGGCAAACGATAACAGCCGCAAATTCAAACAGAATCAAATAATGTTTCGCATACAGCCCTGAATTATAGAGTTCTCAAGACCTATCGTTTTTGGTGAAGATCAGTTAAGGGAAAGGGGTAGTTTACCTGCAACGTTTTATGTTTTAAAAGGTTATTTTATTTTTATGACGAATGATAACTGCCGCATATTCAAAGAGAATCAAATAATTTTTTGCATACTTCCTGAAGTTTTAAGTGCTCAAGGTCTGTTGATTTTTGGTGAAGATCGGTTAAGGGAAAAGGGTAGTTTACTGGCCACCTTTAATGTTTTAACAAGAGTCATTGATTCTATGATGAACGATAACTGCCGCACATTCAAACAGAATCAAATAATGTTTTGCATGCCTCCCTGAATTGTAGAGCACTCAAGACCTATTGATTTTGGTGAAGTTCAGTTAAGAAAAAGGGGTAGTTTACCTGCAACGTTTTATGTGATAACAAGGTTAATTTTTTCTATGACGAACGATAACTGCCGTAAATTCAAACATAATCAAATACATTTTTGCATAAATCCCTAAATTGTAGAGAACTCAAGGCCTGTTGATTTTGGTGAAGATCGGATAAGGGAAAAGGGTAGTTTACCGGCCACCTTAAATGTTTTAACAAGAGTAATTTTTTCTAATAGCAAACGATAACAGCCGCAACTTCAATCAGAATCAAATACTTTATTGCACACCTTCCTGAATTATAGAGTACTCAAGGTTTGTTGATTTTGATGAAGATCGGTTAAGAGAAAAGGGTAGTTTACCTGCGTATTATGTTTTAAAAGGGTAATTTTATTTTTATGATGAATGATAACTGTCACATATTCAAAGAGAATCAAATACTTTATTGCACACCTTCCTGAATTATAGAGTACTCAAGGATTGTTGATTTTGATGAAGATCGGATAAGAGAAAGAGGTAGTTTACCTGCAATGTTTTAACAACGGTAATTTTTTCTATAGCAAACGATAGCATCCGCAACTTCAATCAGAATCAAATACTTTATTGCACACCTTCCTGATTTTAGAGTACTCAAGGTTTGTTGATTTTGATGAAGATCGGTTAAGAGAAAAGGGTAGTTTACCTTTTATACGTTTTTACATTTTTGCATAAATCCCTAAATTGTAGAGAACTCAAGCCCTGTTGTTTATGGTGAAGATCGGTTAAGAGAAAAGGGGTAGTTTACCTGCAACATTTTGTTTTTTATCAAGGGTAATTTTTTCTATGGCAAACAATAACAGCCGCAGATTCATACAGATTCAAATAATGTTTCGCACACAGCCCTGAATTGTAGAGTTCTCAAGACCTATTGTTTTTGCTGAAGATTGGGTAAGCGAAAGAGGTAGTTTACCTGCAATGTTTTAACAACGGTAATTTTTTTTATAGCAAACGATAACATCCGCAACTTCAATCAGAATCAAATACTTTATTGCACACCTTCCTGATTTATAGAGTACTCAAGGTTTGTTGATTTTGATGAAGATCGGTTAAGAGAAAAGGGTAGTTTACCTGCAACGTTTTATGTTTTAAAAGGGTAATTTTATTTTTATGACGAATGATAACTGCCGCTTATTCAAAGAGAATCAGATAATATTTTGCATACTTCCTGAAGTTTTAAGTACTCAAGGTCTGTTGATTTTTGGTGAAGATCGGTTAAGGGAAAGGGGTAGTTTACCTGCAACGTTTTATGTTTTAACAAGGGTAATTTTTTCTATGACAAACGATAACTGCAGTAAATTCAAAGAGAATCAAATAATGTTCCTGAATTGTAAAGAACTGAAGGCCTATTGATTTTGGTGAAGATTGGTTAAGGGAAAAGGGTTGTTTACCGGCAACCTTTAATGTTTTAACAAGAGTAATTGTTTCTATGACGAACATAACTGCCGCACATTCAAACAGAATCAAATAATGTTTTGCATGCATCCCTGAATTGTAGAGGACTCAAGACCTATTGATTTTGGTGAAGTTCAGTTAAGAGAAAGGGGTAGTTTACCTCCAACGTTTTATGTGATAACAAGGTTAATTTTTTCTATGACGAACGATAACTGCCGTAAATTCAAACATAATCAAATAAGTTTTTGGATAAATCCCTAAATTGTAGAGAACTCAAGGCCTGTTGATTTTGGTGAAGATCGGTTAAGGGGAAAGGGTAGTTTACCGGCCACCTTTAATGTTTTAACAAGAGTAATTGTTTCTATGGCAAACGATAACAGCAGCAAATTCAAACATAATCAAACAATTTTTTGCAAACAGCCCTGAATTGTAGAGTACTCAAGACCTATTGTTTTTGGTGAAGATCGGTTAAGGGAAAGGGGTAGTTTACCTGCAACGTTTTGTTTTTTATCAAGGGTAATATTTTTCTATGGTAAACAATAACAGCCGCAGATTCATATAGAATCAAATAATGTTTCGCATACTGCCCTGAATTGTAGAGTTCTCAAGACCTATGGGTTTTGGTGAAGATCGGTTAAGGGAAAGAGGTAGTTTACCTGCAACGTTTTATGTTTTAACAAGGGTAATTTTTTCTATAGCAAACGATAACAGCCGCAACTTCAATCAGAATAAAATACTTTATTGCACACCTTCCTGAATTATAGAGTACTCAAGGTTTGTTGATTTTGATGAAGATCGGTTAAGAAAAAAGGGTAGTTTACCTGCAACGTTTTATGTTTTAAAAGGTTAATTTTATTTTTATGATGAATGATAACTGCCACATATTCTAAGAGATTCAAATACTTTATTGCACACCTTCCTGAATTATAGAGTACTCAAGGTTTGTTGATTTTGATGAAGATCGGTTAAGAGAAAAGGGTAGTTTACCTGCAACATTTTATGTTTTAACAACGGTTATTTTTTATATGACGAACTAACTGCCGTGAATTCAAACAGAGTCAACTACGTTTTTGCATACCTTTTTGAACTAAAGAGAACTCAAGGTCTGTTGATTTTGTTGAAGATCGGTTAAGGGAAAGGGGTAGTTTATCACCAAAGTTTTATGTTTTAAAAAGGGTAATTTTTTTATGACGAACGATAACTGCCGAAAATTCAAAGATAATCAAATAATTTTTTGCACACTTGCCTGAGTTGTAGAGAACGCAAGGTTGGTTGATTTTGGTGAAGATCGGTTAAGAGAAAAGGATAGTTTACCTGCATTTTATGTTTTAAAAGGGTAATTTTATTTTTATGATAAATGATAACTGCCACATATTCAAAGAGAATCATATACTTTATTGCACACCTTCCTGAATTATAGAGTACTCAAGGTTTGTTGAATTTGATGAAGATCGGTTAAGAGAAAAGGGTAGTTTACCTGCAACATTTTATGTTTTACAAGGGTAATTTTATTTTTATGACGAATGATAACTGCCGCATATTCAAAGAGAGAGAATCAAATAATTTTTTGCATACTTCCTGAAGTTTTTAGTACTCAAGGTCTGTTGATTTTTGGTGAAGATCGGTTAAGGGAAAGGGGTAGTTTACCTGCAATGTTTTATGTTTTAATAAGGAAATATCACTATAATATTGACGACTCGGAACACAAAGTTTTTTATAAGTAAAAACGTAAAGTTTTACCTTACAGCCTAAACCGGCTTTCACCTATAGAAGGCTTCATCAGAGGCTGTCGTTAGTAGCGCTGCTCGTCTTGTTGTTGGCGACGAGAAAGTGTTTCGAAAGATTGAAGCTGTGTGTGTGTGGTGAGATGTGTTCGAATAATGCGTGCGATTTGAATTGTGTCTGTTCATTTAGGATGTCGTTTTTATTTGTTTTTGTGTGTTTGTATATTTCTAATTGTTCTAGAGTGTCTAGTTTTCGGCCTTTTGTGTGTATGTGTAGTATGTTCATGTTATTGTCGATGTTTTTATATGTGTGGTTTGCTTCAATGAGGTGGTTTGCGAAGGTAGATTCTGTAGTGGTGTGGAGTGCTTTTGTGTGTTCAATGTATCTCTGTTTGAAGCTACGTCCTGTCTGGCCTATGTAGAATTTACTGCAATTTGAACAATTTAGTTTATATACACCGGGTAGATCGAATTTGTTTTGTGCTTTGGGCATGCGTTTTGATAGTGTGTGTTCTGTTTTGTTAGTAGTTTTGTAAGCGATTCTGTATCCTGCTTTTTTGAATTTGTGGGCAATTTTTTCTGTTTGTTTGTTGATGTATGTTAGTGTTATGAACTTGTTGTTTTCTGTCTTTGTCTGTTGTTTGTTTTGTGTTTTGTGTAGGAGTTTACTGACTATTGTTCTGTCATAACCGTTAGATTCTGCTAGATATTTTATCGTGTTTAGTTCATCTTTGTAGTCTATTTCATCTAAGGGGATGTTGTTAAGTCTATGTATCATGGTTCTAAAAGCAGCTAGTTTGTGTTGTATTGGGTGATTGGAGGTGTTGTGTATTAGTGTGTCAGTTGTAGTTGGTTTTCTGTATATACTGAATTTGTGCCTGTGTTCTAGTTTTGTGATGGAGAGGTCTAAGAAGTTTATGGTATTGTTGTGTTCGTATTCGGCAGTGAAGGTTATGTTTTTATGTATTTTGTTTATGTGCGTTAGTAACTGTTCACATTGTCTTTTGTTTCCCCTGTATAGTATTAGAATGTCATCAACGTATCTGTGCCAATATAGTATTTTATGTGAGTGTCTGTCATTGTTTGTGAGTATTTTTGTTTTTTCTAAGTGTTGGAGGAAGACTTCTGCTAGAATGCTGGATATGGGGGAGCCCATGGGTAGGCCATCGTTCTGTGTGTAGTATTTATTGTTATAAGTAAAGTAGTTTTGTTTTGTGATAATGTTCAGAGTTTCTGTTATTTCATTGATAAGTTCGTCTGGTGTGTTGTTCTGTTTGAGTTTGTTTTGTAGGATGGTGATTGTTTCAGAGATGGGAATGTTTGTGTACAGGTTTTTAATGTCAAAGGAGGCTAATGTGGCGTTATGGGGGATGTGTATGTCTTTTATTTTTGTTACTAGGTCAGTGTTGTTTTTTACTGCAATGTTGTTGTCTATTTGTGTGTGTTGTCTAATAATTTTGTCTAGATATTTTGCCAGTTTGTGTGCAGGGGCATTACGGTAGTTGATAATGGGGCGGATTGGAATGTCTTCTTTATGGATTTTGGGAAGCGCTTGGAGTGTAGGTGCTGATGGTCGGATTTGTTTCATGTAGGGCTTTTGTTTATGTGTCATAATGTGTTTGGCTTTGTTGACTATTTGTTTTACTGAGTTTTGGTATCTGTCGGTGGGGTCGTGTTTTAGTTCTGTGATGTTGTTCTGTTCTATGAAGTCTTGTACTTTTTTGTGTAGGTTGTCTGTGGTGATAATTACAGTCGTGTTGCCTTTGTCAGCTTTTACAAATGTGATGTTGTGTTTGTGTGCCTTTTCCCTCAGTTTGATGGCTGTGTGTATTTCTGAGTTGTGGTTGTTGTTGTCTGGTGTCTTATGTACTCCTATTGTGTTGTTTATATTATGTCTTAATGTGTCTTGATGTTCTGGTGCTGTGTTTTGTATATTTGTTTCTGTGTCAATTATGAGCTTTGTTAGTGTTTGGTTGTTATGTTTGTAATGTATGTTATGTTTTAGGCCTTTATCAAGGAGTGTTTGTTCGTTTTTTGTGAGTGTGACGTTCGTGAGGTTTACTGTACGTGGGTAGAATTTGTGCGAGGGAATTATATCTGTTTTGATTGGTGTCAGGTTTTTTATTTTTCTGTCGTGTTTTGTCTGTATGATATGTATTTGTTTTTTTGTCCATTCATTTGTGTGATGTATTAGTTCAGTCATGTAATTGTGTCCATATGTGTTGGCGATATGTAGGTGTAGTGTTAATGCTTTGCGGTTAAGAGCGTCTTTTTTCTTATATAGTTGTTTAATTGATTCTTTAACTATATAAGAAAAAAGACGCTCTTAACCGCAAAGCATTAACACTACACCTACATATCGCCAACACATACGGACACAATTACATGACTGAACTAATACATCACACAAATGAATGGACAAAAAAACAAATACATATCATACAGACAAAACACGACAGAAAAATAAAAAACCTGACACCAATCAAAACAGATATAATTCCCTCGCACAAATTCTACCCACGTACAGTAAACCTCACGAACGTCACACTCACAAAAAACGAACAAACACTCCTTGATAAAGGCCTAAAACATAACATACATTACAAACATAACAACCAAACACTAACAAAGCTCATAATTGACACAGAAACAAATATACAAAACACAGCACCAGAACATCAAGACACATTAAGACATAATATAAACAACACAATAGGAGTACATAAGACACCAGACAACAACAACCACAACTCAGAAATACACACAGCCATCAAACTGAGGGAAAAGCCACACAAACACAACATCACATTTGTAAAAGCTGACAAAGGCAACACGACTGTAATTATCACCACAGACAACCTACACAAAAAAAATACAAGACTTCATAGAACAGAACAACATCACAGAACTAAAACACGACCCCACCGACAGATACCAAAACTCAGTAAAACAAATAGTCAACAAAGCCAAACACATTATGACACATAAACAAAAGCCCTACATGAAACAAATCCGACCATCAGCACCTACACTCCAAGCGCTTCCCAAAATCCATAAAGAAGACATTCCAATCCGCCCCATTATCAACTACCGTAATGCCCCTGCACACAAACTGGCAAAATATCTAGACAAAATTATTAGACAACACACACAAATAGACAACAACATTGCAGTAAAAAACAACACTGACCTAGTAACAAAAATAAAAGACATACACATCCCCCATAACGCCACATTAGCCTCCTTTGACATTAAAAACCTGTACACAAACATTCCCATCTCTGAAACAATCACCATCCTACAAAACAAACTCAAACAGAACAACACACCAGACGAACTTATCAATGAAATAACAGAAACTCTGAACATTATCACAAAACAAAACTACTTTACTTATAACAATAAATACTACACACAGAACGATGGCCTACCTATGGGCTCCCCCATATCCAGCATTCTAGCAGAAGTCTTCCTCCAACACTTAGAAAAAACAAAAATACTCACAAACAATGACAGACACTCACATAAAATACTATATTGGCACAGATACGTTGATGACATTCTAATACTATACAGGGGAAACAAAAGACAATGTGAACAGTTACTAACGCACATAAACAAAATACATAAAAACATAACCTTCACTGCCGAATACGAACACAACAATACCATAAACTTCTTAGACCTCTCCATCACAAAACTAGAACACAGGCACAAATTCAGTATATACAGAAAACCAACTACAACTGACACACTAATACACAACACCTCCAATCACCCAATACAACACAAACTAGCTACTTTTAGAACCATGATACATAGACTTAACAACATCCCCTTAGATGAAATAGACTACAAAGACGAACTAAACACGATAAAATATCTAGCAGAATCTAACGGTTATGACAGAACTATAGTCAGTAAACTCCTACACAAAACACAAAACAAACAACAGACAAAGACAGAAAACAACAAATTCATAACACTAACATACATCAACAAACAAACAGAAAAAATTGCCCACAAATTCAAAAAAGCAGGATACAGAATCGCTTACAAAACTACTAACAAAACAGAACACACACTATCAAAACGCATGCCCAAAGCACAAAACAAATTCGATCTACCCGGTGTATATAAACTAAATTGTTCAAATTGCAGTAAATTCTACATAGGCCAGACAGGACGTAGCTTCAAACAGAGATACATTGAACACACAAAAGCACTCCACACCACTACAGAATCTACCTTCGCAAACCACCTCATTGAAGCAAACCACACATATAAAAACATCGACAATAACATGAACATACTACACGTACACACAAAAGGCCGAAAACTAGACACTCTAGAACAATTAGAAATATACAAACACACAAAAACAAATAAAAACGACATCCTAAACGAACAGACACAATTCAAACCGCACGCATTATTCGAACACATCTCACCACACACACACAGCTTCAATCTTTCGAAACACTTTCTCGTCGCCAACAACAAGACGAGCAGCGCTACTAACGACAGCCTCTGATGAAGCCTTCTATAGGTGAAAGCCGGTTTAGGCTGTAAGGTAAAACTTTACGTTTTTACTTATAAAAAACTTTGTGTTCCGAGTCGTCAATATTATAGTGATATTTAGTTAAGTAACGGACACGTCATGGACAACGAAATCCAAGATTTTAATAAGGGTAATTTTTTCTATGATAAATGATAACTGCCGTAAATTGAAAGAGGATCAAATAATTTTTTGCATACGTTCCTGAATTGTAAAGAACTGAAGGCCTATTGATTTTGGTGAAGATCGGTTAAGGGAAAAGGGTAGTTTACTGGCCACCTTTTATGTTTTAACAAGAGTAATTGTTTCTATGACGAACGATAACTGCCACACATTCAAACAGAATCAAATAATGTTTTGCATACATCCCTGAATTGTAGAGGTCTAAAGACCAATTGATTTTGGTGAAGTTCATTTAAGACAAAGGGGTAGTTTACCTGCAACATTTTATGTGATAACAAGGTTAATTTTTTCTATGATGAACGATAACTGCCGTAAATTCAAACATAATCAAATGAGTTTTTGCATAAATCCCTAAATTGTAGAGAACTCAAGGCCTGTTGATTTTGGTGAAGATCGGTTAAGGGAAAAGGGTAGTTTACCAGCCACCTTTAATGTTTTAACAAGAGTAATTGTTTCTATGGAAATCGATAACAGCAGCAAATTCAAACAGAATCAAATAATGTTTCGCATACTGCCCTGAATTGTAGAGTTCTCAAGACCTATGGGTTTTGGTGAAGATCGGTTAAGGGAAAGAGGTAGTTTACCTGCAACGTTTTATGTTTTAACAAGGGTAATTTTTTCTATAGCAAACGATAACAGCCGCAACTTCAATCAGAATAAAATACTTTATTGCACTCCTTCCTGATTATAGAGTACTCAAGGTTTGTTGATTTTGATGAAGATCGGTTAAGAAAAAAGGGTAGTTTACCTGCAACGTTTTATGTTTTAAAAGGTTAATTTTATTTTTATGATGAATGATAACTGCCACATATTCTAAGAGATTCAAATACTTTATTGCACACCTTCCTGAATTATAGAGTACTCAAGGTTTGTTGATTTTGATGAAGATCGGTTAAGAGAAAAGGGTAATTTACCTGCAACATTTTATGTTTTAACAACGGTTATTTTTTATTTGACGAACTATCTGCCGTGAATTCAAACACAGTCAACTACGTTTTTGCATACCTTTTTGAACTAAAGAGAACTCAAGATCTGTTGATTTTGTTAAGATCGGTTAAGGGAAAGGGGTAGTTTATCACCAAAGTTTTATGTTTTAAAAAGGGTAATTTTTTTATGACGAACGATAACTGCCGAAAATTCAAAGATAATCAAATAATTTTTTGCACACTTGCCTGAGTTGTAGAGAACGCAAGGGCGGTTGATTTTGGTGAAGATCGGTTAAGAGAAAAGGATAGTTTACCTGCATTTTATGTTTTAAAAGGGTAATTTTATTTTTATGATAAATGATAACTGCCACATATTCAAAGAGAATCATATACTTTATTGCACACCTTCCTGAATTATAGAGTACTCAAGGTTTGTTGAATTTGATGAAGATCGGTTAAGAAAAAAGGGTAGTTTACCTGCAACATTTTATGTTTTACAAGGGTAATTTTATTTTTATGACGAATGATAACTGTCGCATATTCAAAGAGAGAGAATCAAATAATTTTTTGCATACTTCCTGAAGTTTTTAGTACTCAAGGTCTGTTGATTTTTGGTGAAGATCGGTTAAGGGAAAGGGGTAGTTTACCTGCAACGTTTTATATTTTAACAAGGGTAATTTTTTCTATGACAAACGATAACTGCAGTAAATTCAAAGAGAATCAAATAATTTCTTGCATACGTTCCTGAATTGTAAAGAACTGAAGGCCTATTGATTTTGGTGAAGATTGGTTAAGGGAAAAGGGTTGTTTACCGGCAACCTTTAATGTTTTAACAAGAGTAATTGTTTCTATGACGAACATAACTGCCGCACATTCAAACATAATCAAATGAGTTTTTGCATAAATCCCTAAATTGTAGAGAACTCAAGGCCTGTTGATTTTGGTGAAGATCGGTTAAGGGAAAAGGGTAGTTTACCAGCCACCTTTAATGTTTTAACAAGAGTAATTGTTTCTATGGAAAACGATAACAGCAGCAAATTCAAACAGAATCAAATAATGTTTCGCATACTGCCCTGAATTGTAGAGTTCTCAAGACCTATGGGTTTTGGTGAAGATCGGTTAAGGGAAAGAGGTAGTTTACCTGCAATGTTTTATGTTTTAACAAGGGTAATTTTTTCTATAGCAAACGATAACAGCCGCAACTTCAATCAGAATAAAATACTTTATTGCACACCTTCCTGAATTATAGAGTACTCAAGGTTTGTTGATTTTGATGAAGATCGGTTAAGAAAAAAGGGTAGTTTACCTGCAACGTTTTATGTTTTAAAAGGTTAATTTTATTTTTATGATGAATGATAACTGCCACATATTCTAAGAGATTCAAATACTTTATTGCACACCTTCCTGAATTATAGAGTACTCAAGGTTTGTTGATTTTGATGAAGATCGGTTAAGAGAAAAGGGTAATTTACCTGCAACATTTTATGTTTTAACAACGGTTATTTTTTATATGACGAACTATCTGCCGTGAATTCAAACAGAGTCAACTACGTTTTTGCATACCTTTTTGAACTAAAGAGAACTCAAGATCTGTTGATTTTGTTGAAGATCGGTTAAGGGAAAGGGGTAGTTTATCACCAAAGTTTTATGTTTTAAAAAGGGTAATTTTTTTATGACGAACGATAACTGCCGAAAATTCAAAGATAATCAAATAATTTTTTGCACACTTGCCTGAGTTGTAGAGAACGCAAGGTCGGTTGATTTTGGTGAAGATCGGTTAAGAGAAAAGTTTACCTGCATTTTATGTTTTAAAAGGGTAATTTTATTTTTATGATAAATGATAACTGCCACATATTCAAAGAGAATCATATACTTTATTGCACACCTTCCTGAATTATAGAGTACTCAAGGTTTGTTGAATTTGATGAAGATCGGTTAAGAGAAAAGGGTAGTTTACCTGCAACATTTTATGTTTTACAAGGGTAATTTTATTTTTATGACGAATGATAACTGCCGCATATTCAAAGAGAGAGAATCAAATAATTTTTTGCATACTTCCTGAAGTTTTTAGTACTCAAGGTCTGTTGATTTTTGGTGAAGATCGGTTAAGGGAAAGGGGTAGTTTACCTGCAATGTTTTGTTTTAATAAGGGTAATTTTTTCTATGATAAATGATAACTGCCGTAAATTGAAAGAGGATCAAATAATTTTTTGCATACGTTCCTGAATTGTAAAGAACTGAAGGCCTATTGATTTTGGTGAAGATCGGTTAAGGGAAAAGGTTTACTGGCCACCTTTTATGTTTTAACAGAGTAATTGTTTCTATGACGAACGATAACTGCCACACATTCAAACAGAATCAAATAATGTTTTGCATACATCCCTGAATTGTAGAGGTCTAAAGACCAATTGATTTTGGTGAAGTTCATTTAAGACAAAGGGGTAGTTTACCTGCAACATTTTATGTGATAACAAGGTTAATTTTTTCTATGACGAACGATAACTGCCGTAAATTCAAACATAATCAAATGAGTTTTTGCATAAATCCCTAAATTGTAGAGAACTCAAGGCCTGTTGATTTTGGTGAAGATCGGTTAAGGGAAAAGGGTAGTTTACCAGCCACCTTTAATGTTTTAACAAGAGTAATTGTTTCTATGGAAAACGATAACAGCAGCAAATTCAAACAGAATCAAATAATGTTTCGCATACTGCCCTGAATTGTAGAGTTCTCAAGACCTATGGGTTTTGGTGAAGATCGGTTAAGGGAAAGAGGTAGTTTACCTGCAACGTTTTATGTTTTAACAAGGGTAATTTTTTCTATAGCAAACGATAACAGCCGCAACTTCAATCAGAATAAAATACTTTATTGCACACCTTCCTGAATTATAGAGTACTCAAGGTTTGTTGATTTTGATGAAGATCGGTTAAGAAAAAAGGGTAGTTTACCTGCAACGTTTTATGTTTTAAAAGGTTAATTTTATTTTTATGATGAATGATAACTGCCACATATTCTAAGAGATTCAAATACTTTATTGCACACCTTCCTGAATTATAGAGTACTCAAGGTTTGTTGATTTTGATGAAGATCGGTTAAGAGAAAAGGGTAATTTACCTGCAACATTTTATGTTTTAACAACGGTTATTTTTTATATGACGAACTATCTGCCGTGAATTCAAACAGAGTCAACTACGTTTTTGCATACCTTTTTGAACTAAAGAGAACTCAAGATCTGTTGATTTTGTTGAAGATCGGTTAAGGGAAAGGGGTAGTTTATCACCAAAGTTTTATGTTTTAAAAAGGGTAATTTTTTTATGACGAACGATAACTGCCGAAAATTCAAAGATAATCAAATAATTTTTTGCACACTTGCCTGAGTTGTAGAGAACGCAAGGTCGGTTGATTTTGGTGAAGATCGGTTAAGAGAAAAGGATAGTTTACCTGCATTTTATGTTTTAAAAGGGTAATTTTATTTTTATGATAAATGATAACTGCCACATATTCAAAGAGAATCATATACTTTATTGCACACCTTCCTGAATTATAGAGTACTCAAGGTTTGTTGAATTTGATGAAGATCGGTTAAGAGAAAAGGGTAGTTTACCTGCAACATTTTATGTTTTACAAGGGTAATTTTATTTTTATGACGAATGATAACTGTCGCATATTCAAAGAGAGAGAATCAAATAATTTTTTGCATACTTCCTGAAGTTTTTAGTACTCAAGGTCTGTTGATTTTTGGTGAAGATCGGTTAAGGGAAAGGGGTAGTTTACCTGCAACGTTTTATATTTTAACAAGGGTAATTTTTTCTATGACAAACGATAACTGCAGTAAATTCAAAGAGAATCAAATAAGTTTTTGCATACGTTCCTGAATTGTAAAGAACTGAAGGCCTATTGATTTTGGTGAAGATTGGTTAAGGGAAAAGGGTTGTTTACCGGCAACCTTTAATGTTTTAACAAGAGTAATTGTTTCTATGACGAACATAACTGCTGCACATTCAAACAGAATCAAATAATGTTTTGCATGCATCCCTAAATTGTAGAGGACTCAAGACCTATTGATTTTGGTGAAGTTCAGTTAAGAGAGAAAGGGGTAGTTTACCTCCAACGTTTTATGTGATAACAAGGTTAATTTTTTCTATGACGAACGATAACTGCCGTAAATTCAAACATAATCAAATAAGTTTTTGGATAAATCCCTAAATTGTAGAGAACTCAAGGCCTGTTGATTTTGGTGAAGATCGGTTAAGGGGAAAGGGTAGTTTACCGGCCACCTTTAATGTTTTAACAAGAGTAATTGTTTCTATGGCAAACGATAACAGCAGCAAATTCAAACATAATCAAACAATTTTTTGCAAACAGCCCTGAATTGTAGAGTACTCAAGACCTATTGTTTTTGGTGAAGATCGGTTAAGGGAAAGGGGTAGTTTACCTGCAACGTTTTGTTTTTTATCAAGGGTAATATTTTTCTATGGTAAACAATAACAGCCGCAGATTCATACAGAATCAAATAATGTTTCGCATACTGCCCTGAATTGTAGAGTCCTCAAGACCTATGGGTTTTGGTGAAGATCGGTTAAGGGAAAGAGGTAGTTTACCTGCAACGTTTTATGTTTTAACAAGGGTAATTTTTTCTATAGCAAACGATAACAGCCGCAACTTCAATCAGAATAAAATACTTTATTGCACACCTTCCTGAATTATAGAGTACTCAAGGTTTGTTGATTTTGATGAAGATCGGTTAAGAAAAAAGGGTAGTTTACCTGCAACGTTTTATGTTTTAAAAGGTTAATTTTATTTTTATGATGAATGATAACTGCCACATATTCAAAGAGATTCAAATACTTTATTGCACACCTTCCTGAATTATAGAGGACTCAAGGTTTGTTGATTTTGATGAAGATCGGTTAAGAGAAAAGAGTAGTTTACCTGCAACATTTTATGTTTTAACAACGGTTATTTTTTATATGACGAACTAACTGCCGTGAATTCAAACAGAGTCAACTACGTTTTTGCATACCTTTTTGAACTAAAGAGAACTCAAGGTCTGTTGATTTTGTTGAAATCGGTTAAGGGAAAGGGGTAGTTTATCACCAAAGTTTTATGTTTTAAAAAGGGTAATTTTTTTATGACGAACGATAACTGCCGAAAATTCAAAGATAATCAAATAATTTTTTGCACACTTGCCTGAGTTGTAGAGAACGCAAGGTCGGTTGATTTTGGTGAAGATCGGTTAAGAGAAAAGGATAGTTTACCTGCATTTTATGTTTTAAAAGGGTAATTTTATTTTTATGATAAATGATAACTGCCACATATTCAAAGAGAATCATATACTTTATTGCACACCTCCCTGAATTATAGAGTACTCAATGTTTGTTGAATTTGATGAAGATCGGTTAAGAGAAAAGGGTAGTTTACCTGCAACATTTTATGTTTTACAAGGGTAATTTTATTTTTATGACGAATGATAACTGCCGCATATTCAAAGAGAGAGAATCAAATAATTTTTTGCATACTTCCTGAAGTTTTTAGTACTCAAGGTCTGTTGATTTTTGGTGAAGATCGGTTAAGGGAAAGGGGTAGTTTACCTGCAATGTTTTATGTTTTAATAAGGGTAATTTTTTCTATGATAAATGATAACTGCCGTAAATTGAAAGAGGATCAAATAATTTTTTGCATACGTTCCTGAATTGTAAAGAACTGAAGGCCTATTGATTTTGGTGAAGATCGGTTAAGGGAAAAGGGTAGTTTACTGGTCACCTTTTATGTTTTAACAAGAGTAATTGTTTCTATGACGAACATAACTGCCGCACATTCAAACAGAATCAAATAATGTTTTGCATGCATCCCTGAATTGTAGAGGACTCAAGACCTATTGATTTTGGTGAAGTTCAGTTAAGAGAAAGGGGTAGTTTACCTCCAACGTTTTATGTGATAACAAGGTTAATTTTTACTATGACGAACGATAACTGCCGTAAATTCAAACATAATCAAATAAGTTTTTGGATAAATCCCTAAATTGTAGAGAACTCAAGGCCTGTTGATTTTGGTGAAGATCGGTTAAGGGGAAAGGGTAGTTTACCGGCCACCTTTAATGTTTTAACAAGAGTAATTGTTTCTATGACGAACGATAACTGCCACACATTCAAACAGAATCACATAATGTTTTGCATACATCCCTGAATTGTAGAGGTCTCAAGACCAATTGATTTTGGTGAAGTTCATTTAAGACAAAGGGGTAGTTTACCTGCAACATTTTATGTGATAACAAGGTTAATTTTTTCTATGATGAACGATAACTGCCGTAAATTCAAACATAATCAAATGAGTTTTTGCATAAATCCCTAAATTGTAGAGAACTCAAGGCCTGTTGATTTTGGTGAAGATCGGTTAAGGGAAAAGGGTAGTTTACCAGCCACCTTTAATGTTTTAACAAGAGTAATTGTTTCTATGGAAGACGATAACAGCAGCAAATTCAAACAGAATCAAATAATGTTTCGCATACTGCCCTGAATTGTAGAGTTCTCAAGACCTATGGGTTTTGGTGAAGATCGGTTAAGGGAAAGAGGTAGTTTACCTGCAACGTTTTATGTTTTAACAAGGGTAATTTTTTCTATAGCAAACGATAACAGCCGCAACTTCAATCAGAATAAAATACTTTATTGCACACCTTCCTGAATTATAGAGTACTCAAGGTTTGTTGATTTTGATGAAGATCGGTTAAGAAAAAAGGGTAGTTTACCTGCAACGTTTTATGTTTTAAAAGGTTAATTTTATTTTTATGATGAATGATAACTGCCACATATTCTAAGAGATTCAAATACTTTATTGCACACCTTCCTGAATTATAGAGTACTCAAGGTTTGTTGATTTTGATGAAGATCGGTTAAGAGAAAAGGGTAATTTACCTGCAACATTTTATGTTTTAACAACGGTTATTTTTTTATATGACGAACTAACTGCCGTGAATTCAAACAGAGTCAACTACGTTTTTGCATACCTTTTTGAACTAAAGAGAACTCAAGATCTGTTGATTTTGTTGAAGATCGGTTAAGGGAAAGGGGTAGTTTATCACCAAAGTTTTATGTTTTAAAAAGGGTAATTTTTTTATGACGAACGATAACTGCCGAAAATTCAAAGATAATCAAATAATTTTTTGCACACTTGCCTGAGTTGTAGAGAACGCAAGGTCGTTTGATTTTGGTGAAGATCGGTTAAGAGAAAAGGATAGTTTACCTGCATTTTATGTTTTAAAAGGGTAATTTTATTTATATGATAAATGATAACTGCCACATATTCAAAGAGAATCATATACTTTATTGCACACCTTCCTGAATTAAAGCGTACTCAAGGTTTGTTGAATTTGATGAAGATCGGTTAAGAGAAAAGGGTAGTTTACCTGCAACATTTTATGTTTTACAAGGGTAATTTTATTTTTATGAGGAATGATAACTGTCGCATATTCAAAGAGAGAGAATCAAATAATTTTTTGCATACTTCCTGAAGTTTTTAGTACTCAAGGTCTGTTGATTTTTGGTGAAGATCGGTTAAGGGAAAGGGGTAGTTTACCAGCAACGTTTTATGTTTTAACAAGGGTAATTTTTTCTATGACAAACGATAACTGCAGTAAATTCAAAGAGAATCAAATAATTTTTTGCATACGTTCCTGAATTGTAATGAACTGAAGGCCTATTGATTTTGGTGAAGATTGGTTAAGGGAAAAGGGTTGTTTACCGGCAACCTTTAATGTTTTAACAAGAGTAATTGTTTCTATGACGAACATAACTGCCGCACATTCAAACAGAATCAAATAATGTTTTGCATGCATCCCTGAATTGTAGAGGACTCAAGACCTATTGATTTTGGTGAAGTTCAGTTAAGAGAAAGGGGTAGTTTACCTCCAACGTTTTATGTGATAACAAGGTTAATTTTTTCTATGACGAACGATAACTGCCGTAAATTCAAACATAATCAAATGAGTTTTTGCATAAATCCCTAAATTGTAGAGAACTCTAGGCCTGTTGATTTTGGTGAAGATCGGTTAAGGGGAAAGGGTAGTTTACCGGCCACCTTTAATGTTTTAACAAGAGTAATTGTTTCTATGGCAAACGATAACAGCAGCAAATTCAAACATAATCACATAATGTTTTGCATACATCCCTGAATTGTAGAGTACTCAAGACGTATTGTTTTTGGTGAAGATCGGTTAAGGGAAAGGGGTAGTTTACCTGCAACGTTTTGTTTTTTATCAAGGGTAATATTTTTCTATGGCAAACAATAACAGCCGCAGATTCATACAGAATCAAATAATGTTTCGCATACTGCCCTGAATTGTAGAGTTCTCAAGACCTATGGGTTTTGGTGAAGATCGGTTAAGGGAAAGAGGTAGTTTACCTGCAACGTTTTATGTTTTAACAAGGGTAATTTTTTCTATAGCAAACGATAACAGCCGCAACTTCAATCAGAATAAAATACTTTATTGCACACCTTCCTGAATTATAGAGTACTCAAGGTTTGTTGATTTTGATGAAGATCGGTTAAGAAAAAAGGGTAGTTTACCTGCAACGTTTTATGTTTTAAAAGGTTAATTTTATTTTTATGATGAATGATAACTGCCACATATTCTAAGAGATTCAAATACTTTATTGCACACCTTCCTGAATTATAGAGTACTCAAGGTTTGTTGATTTTGATGAAGATCGGTTAAGAGAAAAGAGTAGTTTACCTGCAACATTTTATGTTTTAACAACGGTTATTTTTTATATGACGAACTAACTGCCGTGAATTCAAACAGAGTCAACTACGTTTTTGCATACCTTTTTGAACTAAAGAGAACTCAAGGTCTGTTGATTTTGTTGAAGATCGGTTAAGGGAAAGGGGTAGTTTATCACCAAAGTTTTATGTTTTAAAAAGGGTAATTTTTTTATGACGAACGATAACTGCCGAAAATTCAAAGATAATCAAATAATTTTTTGCACACTTGCCTGAGTTGTAGAGAACGCAAGGTCGGTTGATTTTGGTGAAGATCGGTTAAGAGAAAAGTTTACCTGCATTTTATGTTTTAAAAGGGTAATTTTATTTTTATGATAAATGATAACTGCCACATATTCAAAGAGAATCATATACTTTATTGCACACCTTCCTGAATTATAGAGTACTCAAGGTTTGTTGAATTTGATGAAGATCGGTTAAGAGAAAAGGGTAGTTTACCTGCAACATTTTATGTTTTACAAGGGTAATTTTATTTTTATGACGAATGATAACTGCCGCATATTCAAAGAGAGAGAATCAAATAATTTTTTGCATACTTCCTGAAGTTTTTAGTACTCAAGGTCTGTTGATTTTTGGTGAAGATCGGTTAAGGGAAAGGGGTAGTTTACCTGCAATGTTTTATGTTTTAATAAGGGTAATTTTTTCTATGATAAATGATAACTGCCGTAAATTGAAAGAGGATCAAATAATTTTTTGCATACGTTCCTGAATTGTAAAGAACTGAAGGCCTATTGATTTTGGTGAAGATCGGTTAAGGGAAAAGGGTAGTTTACTGGCCACCTTTTATGTTTTAACAAGAGTAATTGTTTCTGTGACGAACGATAACTGCCACACATTCAAACAGAATCAAATAATGTTTTGCATACATCCCTGAATTGTAGAGGTCTAAAGACCAATTGATTTTGGTGAAGTTCATTTAAGACAAAGGGGTAGTTTACCTGCAACATTTTATGTGATAACAAGGTTAATTTTTTCTATGACGAACGATAACTGCCGTAAATTCAAACATAATCAAATGAGTTTTTGCATAAATCCCTAAATTGTAGAGAACTCAAGGCCTGTTGATTTTGGTGAAGATCGGTTAAGGGAAAAGGGTAGTTTACCAGCCACCTTTAATGTTTTAACAAGAGTAATTGTTTCTATGGAAAACGATAACAGCAGCAAATTCAAACAGAATCAAATAATGTTTCGCATACTGCCCTGAATTGTAGAGTTCTCAAGACCTATGGGTTTTGGTGAAGATCGGTTAAGGGAAAGAGGTAGTTTACCTGCAACGTTTTATGTTTTAACAAGGGTAATTTTTTCTATAGCAAACGATAACAGCCGCAACTTCAATCAGAATAAAATACTTTATTGCACACCTTCCTGAATTATAGAGTACTCAAGGTTTGTTGATTTTGATGAAGATCGGTTAAGAAAAAAGGGTAGTTTACCTGCAACGTTTTATGTTTTAAAAGGTTAATTTTATTTTTATGATGAATGATAACTGCCACATATTCTAAGAGATTCAAATACTTTATTGCACAACTTCCTGAATTATAGAGTACTCAAGGTTTGTTGATTTTGATGAAGATCGGTTAAGAGAAAAGGGTAATTTACCTGCAACATTTTATGTTTTAACAACGGTTATTTTTTATATGACGAACTATCTGCCGTGAATTCAAACAGAGTCAACTACGTTTTTGCATACCTTTTTGAACTAAAGAGAACTCAAGATCTGTTGATTTTGTTGAAGATCGGTTAAGGGAAAGGGGTAGTTTATCACCAAAGTTTTATGTTTTAAAAAGGGTAATTTTTTTATGACGAACGATAACTGCCGAAAATTCAAAGATAATCAAATAATTTTTTGCACACTTGCCTGAGTTGTAGAGAACGCAAGGTCGGTTGATTTTGGTGAAGATCGGTTAAGTGAAAAGGATAGTTTACCTGCATTTTATGTTTTAAAAGGGTAATTTTATTTTTATGATAAATGATAACTGCCACATATTCAAAGAGAATCATATACTTTATTGCACACCTTCCTGAATTATAGAGTACTCAAGGTTTGTTGAATTTGATGAAGATCGGTTAAGAGAAAAGGGTAGTTTACCTGCAACATTTTATGTTTTACAAGGGTAATTTTATTTTTATGACGAATGATAACTGTCGCATATTCAAAGAGAGAGAATCAAATAATTTTTTGCATACTTCCTGAAGTTTTTAGTACTCAAGGTCTGTTGATTTTTGGTGAAGATCGGTTAAGGGAAAGGGGTAGTTTACCTGCAACGTTTTATGTTTTAACAAGGGTAATTTTTTCTATGACAAACGATAACTGCAGTAAATTCAAAGAGAATCAAATAATTTTTTGCGTACGTTCCTGAATTGCAAAGAACTGAAGGCCTATTGATTTTGGTGAAGATTGGTTAAGGGAAAAGGGTTGTTTACTGGCAACCTTTAATGTTTTAACAAGAGTAATTGTTTCTATGACGAACATAACTGCCGCACATTCAAACAGAATCAAATAATGTTTTGCATGCATCCCTGAATTGTAGAGGACTCAAGACCTATTGATTTTGGTGAAGTTCAGTTAAGAGAAAGGGGTAGTTTACCTCCAACGTTTTATGTGATAACAAGGTTAATTTTTTCTATGACGAACAATAACTGCCGTAAATTCAAACATAATCAAATAAGTTTTTGGATAAATCCCTAAATTGTAGAGAACTCAAGGCCTGTTGATTTTGGTGAAGATCGGTTAAGGGGAAAGGGTAGTTTACCGGCCACCTTTAATGTTTTAACAAGAGTAATTGTTTCTATGACGAACGATAACTGCCACACATTCAAACAGAATCACATAATGTTTTGCATACATCCCTGAATTGTAGAGGTCTAAAGACCAATTGATTTTGGTGAAGTTCATTTAAGACAAAGGGGTAGTTTACCTGCAACATTTTATGTGATAACAAGGTTAATTTTTTCTATGACGAACGATAACTGCCGTAAATTCAAACATAATCAAATGAGTTTTTGCATAAATCCCTAAATTGTAGAGAACTCAAGGTCTGTTGATTTTGGTGAAGATCGGTTAAGGGAAAAGGGTAGTTTACCAGCCACCTTTAATGTTTTAACAAGAGTAATTGTTTCTATGGAAAACGATAACAGCAGCAAATTCAAACAGAATCAAATAATGTTTCGCATACTGCCCTGAATTGTAGAGTTCTCAAGACCTATGGGTTTTGGTGAAGATCGGTTAAGGGAAAGAGGTAGTTTACCTGCAACGTTTTATGTTTTAACAAGGGTAATTTTTTCTATAGCAAACGATAACAGCCGCAACTTCAATCAGAATAAAATACTTTATTGCACACCTTCCTGAATTATAGAGTACTCAAGGTTTGTTGATTTTGATGAAGATCGGTTAAGAAAAAAGGGTAGTTTACCTGCAACGTTTTATGTTTTAAAAGGTTAATTTTATTTTTATGATGAATGATAACTGCCACATATTCTAAGAGATTCAAATACTTTATTGCACACCTTCCTGAATTATAGAGTACTCAAGGTTTGTTGATTTTGATGAAGATCGGTTAAGAGAAAAGGGTAATTTACCTGCAACATTTTATGTTTTAACAACGGTTATTTTTTTATATGACGAACTAACTGCCGTGAATTCAAACAGAGTCAACTACGTTTTTGCATACCTTTTTGAACTAAAGAGAACTCAAGATCTGTTGATTTTGTTGAAGATCGGTTAAGGGAAAGGGGTAGTTTATCACCAAAGTTTTATGTTTTAAAAAGGGTAATTTTTTTATGACGAACGATAACTGCCGAAAATTCAAAGATAATCAAATAATTTTTTGCACACTTGCCTGAGTTGTAGAGAACGCAAGGTCGTTTGATTTTGGTGAAGATCGGTTAAGAGAAAAGGATAGTTTACCTGCATTTTATGTTTTAAAAGGGTAATTTTATTTTTATGATAAATGATAACTGCCACATATTCAAAGAGAATCATATACTTTATTGCACACCTTCCTGAATTATAGAGTACTCAAGGTTTGTTGAATTTGATGAAGATCGGTTAAGAAAAAAGGGTAGTTTACCTGCAACATTTTATGTTTTACAAGGGTAATTTTATTTTTATGACGAATGATAACTGTCGC
Source organism: Magicicada septendecula (assembly GCA_034769895.1). Taxonomy (NCBI): domain Eukaryota; kingdom Metazoa; phylum Arthropoda; class Insecta; order Hemiptera; family Cicadidae; genus Magicicada; species Magicicada septendecula. The sequence continues at coordinate 105,281,752 of CM068372.1, read as the reverse complement.
ATATTCAAAGAGAGAGAATCAAATAATTTTTTGCATACTTCCTGAAGTTTTTAGTACTCAAGGTCTGTTGATTTTTGGTGAAGATCGGTTAAGGGAAAGGGGTAGTTTACCTGCAACGTTTTATGTTTTAACAAGGGTAATTTTTTCTATGACAAACGATAACTGCAGTAAATTCAAAGAGAATCAAATAATTTTTTGCATACGTTCCTGAATTGTAAAGAACTGAAGGCCTATTGATTTTGGTGAAGATTGGTTAAGGGAAAAGGGTTGTTTACCGGCAACCTTTAATGTTTTAACAAGAGTAATTGTTTCTATGACGAACATAACTGCCGCACATTCAAACAGAATCAAATAATGTTTTGCATGCATCCCTGAATTGTAGAGGACTCAAGACCTATTGATTTTGGTGAAGTTCAGTTAAGAGAAAGGGGTAGTTTACCTCCAACGTTTTATGTGATAACAAGGTTAATTTTTTCTATGACGAACGATAACTGCCGTAAATTCAAACATAATCAAATAAGTTTTTGGATAAATCCCTAAATTGTAGAGAACTCAAGGCCTGTTGATTTTGGTGAAGATCGGTTAAGGGGAAAGGGTAGTTTACCGGCCACCTTTAATGTTTTAACAAGAGTAATTGTTTCTATGGCAAACGATAACAGCAGCAAATTCAAACATAATCAAACAATTTTTTGCAAACAGCCCTGAATTGTAGAGTACTCAAGACGTATTGTTTTTGGTGAAGATCGGTTAAGGGAAAGGGGTAGTTTACCTGCAACGTTTTGTTTTTTATCAAGGGTAATATTTTTCTATGGCAAACAATAACAGCCGCAGATTCATACAGAATCAAATAATGTTTCGCATACTGCCCTGAATTGTAGAGTTCTCAAGACCTATGGGTTTTGGTGAAGATCGGTTAAGGGAAAGAGGTAGTTTACCTGCAACGTTTTATGTTTTAACAAGGGTAATTTTTTCTATAGCAAACGATAACAGCCGCAACTTCAATCAGAATAAAATACTTTATTGCACACCTTCCTTAATTATAGAGTACTCAAGGTTTGTTGATTTTGATGAAGATCGGTTAAGAAAAAAGGGTAGTTTACCTGCAACGTTTTATGTTTTAAAAGGTTAATTTTATTTTTATGATGAATGATAACTGCCACATATTCAAAGAGATTCAAATACTTTATTGCACACCTTCCTGAATTATAGAGGACTCAAGGTTTGTTGATTTTGATGAAGATCGGTTAAGAGAAAAGAGTAGTTTACCTGCAACATTTTATGTTTTAACAACGGTTATTTTTTATATGACGAACTAACTGCCGTGAATTCAAACAGAGTCAACTACGTTTTTGCATACCTTTTTGAACTAAAGAGAACTCAAGGTCTGTTGATTTTGTTGAAATCGGTTAAGGGAAAGGGGTAGTTTATCACCAAAGTTTTATGTTTTAAAAAGGGTAATTTTTTTATGACGAACGATAACTGCCGAAAATTCAAAGATAATCAAATAATTTTTTGCACACTTGCCTGAGTTGTAGAGAACGCAAGGTCGGTTGATTTTGGTGAAGATCGGTTAAGAGAAAAGGATAGTTTACCTGCATTTTATGTTTTAAAAGGGTAATTTTATTTTTATGATAAATGATAACTGCCACATATTCAAAGAGAATCATATACTTTATTGCACACCTCCCTGAATTATAGAGTACTCAATGTTTGTTGAATTTGATGAAGATCGGTTAAGAGAAAAGGGTAGTTTACCTGCAACATTTTATGTTTTACAAGGGTAATTTTATTTTTATGACGAATGATAACTGCCGCATATTCAAAGAGAGAGAATCAAATAATTTTTTGCATACTTCCTGAAGTTTTTAGTACTCAAGGTCTGTTGATTTTTGGTGAAGATCGGTTAAGGGAAAGGGGTAGTTTACCTGCAATGTTTTATGTTTTAATAAGGGTAATTTTTTCTATGATAAATGATAACTGCCGTAAATTGAAAGAGGATCAAATAATTTTTTGCATACGTTCCTGAATTGTAAAGAACTGAAGGCCTATTGATTTTGGTGAAGATCGGTTAAGGGAAAAGGGTAGTTTACTGGTCACCTTTTATGTTTTAACAAGAGTAATTGTTTCTATGACGAACATAACTGCCGCACATTCAAACAGAATCAAATAATGTTTTGCATGCATCCCTGAATTGTAGAGGACTCAAGACCTATTGATTTTGGTGAAGTTCAGTTAAGAGAAAGGGGTAGTTTACCTCCAACGTTTTATGTGATAACAAGGTTAATTTTTACTATGACGAACGATAACTGCCGTAAATTCAAACATAATCAAATAAGTTTTTGGATAAATCCCTAAATTGTAGAGAACTCAAGGCCTGTTGATTTTGGTGAAGATCGGTTAAGGGGAAAGGGTAGTTTACCGGCCACCTTTAATGTTTTAACAAGAGTAATTGTTTCTATGACGAACGATAACTGCCACACATTCAAACAGAATCACATAATGTTTTGCATACATCCCTGAATTGTAGAGGTCTAAAGACCAATTGATTTTGGTGAAGTTCATTTAAGACAAAGGGGTAGTTTACCTGCAACATTTTATGTGATAACAAGGTTAATTTTTTCTATGATGAACGATAACTGCCGTAAATTCAAACATAATCAAATGAGTTTTTGCATAAATCCCTAAATTGTAGAGAACTCAAGGCCTGTTGATTTTGGTGAAGATCGGTTAAGGGAAAAGGGTAGTTTACCAGCCACCTTTAATGTTTTAACAAGAGTAATTGTTTCTATGGAAGACGATAACAGCAGCAAATTCAAACAGAATCAAATAATGTTTCGCATACTGCCCTGAATTGTAGAGTTCTCAAGACCTATGGGTTTTGGTGAAGATCGGTTAAGGGAAAGAGGTAGTTTACCTGCAACGTTTTATGTTTTAACAAGGGTAATTTTTTCTATAGCAAACAATAACAGCCGCAACTTCAATCAGAATAAAATACTTTATTGCACACCTTCCTGAATTATAGAGTACTCAAGGTTTGTTGATTTTGATGAAGATCGGTTAAGAAAAAAGGGTAGTTTACCTGCAACGTTTTATGTTTTAAAAGGTTAATTTTATTTTTATGATGAATGATAACTGCCACATATTCTAAGAGATTCAAATACTTTATTGCACACCTTCCTGAATTATAGAGTACTCAAGGTTTGTTGATTTTGATGAAGATCGGTTAAGAGAAAAGGGTAATTTACCTGCAACATTTTATGTTTTAACAACGGTTATTTTTTTATATGACGAACTAACTGCCGTGAATTCAAACAGAGTCAACTACGTTTTTGCATACCTTTTTGAACTAAAGAGAACTCAAGATCTGTTGATTTTGTTGAAGATCGGTTAAGGGAAAGGGGTAGTTTATCACCAAAGTTTTATGTTTTAAAAAGGGTAATTTTTTTATGACGAACGATAACTGCCGAAAATTCAAAGATAATCAAATAATTTTTTGCACACTTGCCTGAGTTGTAGAGAACGCAAGGTCGTTTGATTTTGGTGAAGATCGGTTAAGAGAAAAGGATAGTTTACCTGCATTTTATGTTTTAAAAGGGTAATTTTATTTATATGATAAATGATAACTGCCACATATTCAAAGAGAATCATATACTTTATTGCACACCTTCCTGAATTAAAGCGTACTCAAGGTTTGTTGAATTTGATGAAGATCGGTTAAGAGAAAAGGGTAGTTTACCTGCAACATTTTATGTTTTACAAGGGTAATTTTATTTTTATGAGGAATGATAACTGTCGCATATTCAAAGAGAGAGAATCAAATAATTTTTTGCATACTTCCTGAAGTTTTTAGTACTCAAGGTCTGTTGATTTTTGGTGAAGATCGGTTAAGGGAAAGGGGTAGTTTACCTGCAACGTTTTATGTTTTAACAAGGGTAATTTTTTCTATGACAAACGATAACTGCAGTAAATTCAAAGAGAATCAAATAATTTTTTGCATACGTTCCTGAATTGTAATGAACTGAAGGCCTATTGATTTTGGTGAAGATTGGTTAAGGGAAAAGGGTTGTTTACCGGCAACCTTTAATGTTTTAACAAGAGTAATTGTTTCTATGACGAACATAACTGCCGCACATTCAAACAGAATCAAATAATGTTTTGCATGCATCCCTGAATTGTAGAGGACTCAAGACCTATTGATTTTGGTGAAGTTCAGTTAAGAGAAAGGGGTAGTTTACCTCCAACGTTTTATGTGATAACAAGGTTAATTTTTTCTATGACGAACGATAACTGCCGTAAATTCAAACATAATCAAATGAGTTTTTGCATAAATCCCTAAATTGTAGAGTACTCAAGGCCTGTTGATTTTGGTGAAGATCGGTTAAGGGGAAAGGGTAGTTTACCGGCCACCTTTAATGTTTTAACAAGAGTAATTGTTTCTATGGCAAACGATAACAGCAGCAAATTCAAACATAATCACATAATGTTTTGCATACATCCCTGAATTGTAGAGTACTCAAGACGTATTGTTTTTGGTGAAGATCGGTTAAGGGAAAGGGGTAGTTTACCTGCAACGTTTTGTTTTTTATCAAGGGTAATATTTTTCTATGGCAAACAATAACAGCCGCAGATTCATACAGAATCAAATAATGTTTCGCATACTGCCCTGAATTGTAGAGTTCTCAAGACCTATGGGTTTTGGTGAAGATCGGTTAAGGGAAAGAGGTAGTTTACCTGCAACGTTTTATGTTTTAACAAGGGTAATTTTTTCTATAGCAAACGATAACAGCCGCAACTTCAATCAGAATAAAATACTTTATTGCACACCTTCCTGAATTATAGAGTACTCAAGGTTTGTTGATTTTGATGAAGATCGGTTAAGAAAAAAGGGTAGTTTACCTGCAACGTTTTATGTTTTAAAAGGTTAATTTTATTTTTATGATGAATGATAACTGCCACATATTCTAAGAGATTCAAATACTTTATTGCACACCTTCCTGAATTATAGAGTACTCAAGGTTTGTTGATTTTGATGAAGATCGGTTAAGAGAAAAGAGTAGTTTACCTGCAACATTTTATGTTTTAACAACGGTTATTTTTTATATGACGAACTAACTGCCGTGAATTCAAACAGAGTCAACTACGTTTTTGCATACCTTTTTGAACTAAAGAGAACTCAAGGTCTGTTGATTTTGTTGAAGATCGGTTAAGGGAAAGGGGTAGTTTATCACCAAAGTTTTATGTTTTAAAAAGGGTAATTTTTTTATGACGAACGATAACTGCCGAAAATTCAAAGATAATCAAATAATTTTTTGCACACTTGCCTGAGTTGTAGAGAACGCAAGGTCGGTTGATTTTGGTGAAGATCGGTTAAGAGAAAAGTTTACCTGCATTTTATGTTTTAAAAGGGTAATTTTATTTTTATGATAAATGATAACTGCCACATATTCAAAGAGAATCATATACTTTATTGCACACCTTCCTGAATTATAGAGTACTCAAGGTTTGTTGAATTTGATGAAGATCGGTTAAGAGAAAAGGGTAGTTTACCTGCAACATTTTATGTTTTACAAGGGTAATTTTATTTTTATGACGAATGATAACTGCCGCATATTCAAAGAGAGAGAATCAAATAATTTTTTGCATACTTCCTGAAGTTTTTAGTACTCAAGGTCTGTTGATTTTTGGTGAAGATCGGTTAAGGGAAAGGGGTAGTTTACCTGCAATGTTTTATGTTTTAATAAGGGTAATTTTTTCTATGATAAATGATAACTGCCGTAAATTGAAAGAGGATCAAATAATTTTTTGCATACGTTCCTGAATTGTAAAGAACTGAAGGCCTATTGATTTTGGTGAAGATCGGTTAAGGGAAAAGGGTAGTTTACTGGCCACCTTTTATGTTTTAACAAGAGTAATTGTTTCTGTGACGAACGATAACTGCCACACATTCAAACAGAATCAAATAATGTTTTGCATACATCCCTGAATTGTAGAGGTCTAAAGACCAATTGATTTTGGTGAAGTTCATTTAAGACAAAGGGGTAGTTTACCTGCAACATTTTATGTGATAACAAGGTTAATTTTTTCTATGACGAACGATAACTGCCGTAAATTCAAACATAATCAAATGAGTTTTTGCATAAATCCCTAAATTGTAGAGAACTCAAGGCCTGTTGATTTTGGTGAAGATCGGTTAAGGGAAAAGGGTAGTTTACCAGCCACCTTTAATGTTTTAACAAGAGTAATTGTTTCTATGGAAAACGATAACAGCAGCAAATTCAAACAGAATCAAATAATGTTTCGCATACTGCCCTGAATTGTAGAGTTCTCAAGACCTATGGGTTTTGGTGAAGATCGGTTAAGGGAAAGAGGTAGTTTACCTGCAACGTTTTATGTTTTAACAAGGGTAATTTTTTCTATAGCAAACGATAACAGCCGCAACTTCAATCAGAATAAAATACTTTATTGCACACCTTCCTGAATTATAGAGTACTCAAGGTTTGTTGATTTTGATGAAGATCGGTTAAGAAAAAAGGGTAGTTTACCTGCAACGTTTTATGTTTTAAAAGGTTAATTTTATTTTTATGATGAATGATAACTGCCACATATTCTAAGAGATTCAAATACTTTATTGCACAACTTCCTGAATTATAGAGTACTCAAGGTTTGTTGATTTTGATGAAGATCGGTTAAGAGAAAAGGGTAATTTACCTGCAACATTTTATGTTTTAACAACGGTTATTTTTTATATGACGAACTATCTGCCGTGAATTCAAACAGAGTCAACTACGTTTTTGCATACCTTTTTGAACTAAAGAGAACTCAAGATCTGTTGATTTTGTTGAAGATCGGTTAAGGGAAAGGGGTAGTTTATCACCAAAGTTTTATGTTTTAAAAAGGGTAATTTTTTTATGACGAACGATAACTGCCGAAAATTCAAAGATAATCAAATAATTTTTTGCACACTTGCCTGAGTTGTAGAGAACGCAAGGTCGGTTGATTTTGGTGAAGATCGGTTAAGTGAAAAGGATAGTTTACCTGCATTTTATGTTTTAAAAGGGTAATTTTATTTTTATGATAAATGATAACTGCCACATATTCAAAGAGAATCATATACTTTATTGCACACCTTCCTGAATTATAGAGTACTCAAGGTTTGTTGAATTTGATGAAGATCGGTTAAGAGAAAAGGGTAGTTTACCTGCAACATTTTATGTTTTACAAGGGTAATTTTATTTTTATGACGAATGATAACTGTCGCATATTCAAAGAGAGAGAATCAAATAATTTTTTGCATACTTCCTGAAGTTTTTAGTACTCAAGGTCTGTTGATTTTTGGTGAAGATCGGTTAAGGGAAAGGGGTAGTTTACCTGCAACGTTTTATGTTTTAACAAGGGTAATTTTTTCTATGACAAACGATAACTGCAGTAAATTCAAAGAGAATCAAATAATTTTTTGCGTACGTTCCTGAATTGCAAAGAACTGAAGGCCTATTGATTTTGGTGAAGATTGGTTAAGGGAAAAGGGTTGTTTACTGGCAACCTTTAATGTTTTAACAAGAGTAATTGTTTCTATGACGAACATAACTGCCGCACATTCAAACAGAATCAAATAATGTTTTGCATGCATCCCTGAATTGTAGAGGACTCAAGACCTATTGATTTTGGTGAAGTTCAGTTAAGAGAAAGGGGTAGTTTACCTCCAACGTTTTATGTGATAACAAGGTTAATTTTTTCTATGACGAACGATAACTGCCGTAAATTCAAACATAATCAAATAAGTTTTTGGATAAATCCCTAAATTGTAGAGAACTCAAGGCCTGTTGATTTTGGTGAAGATCGGTTAAGGGGAAAGGGTAGTTTACCGGCCACCTTTAATGTTTTAACAAGAGTAATTGTTTCTATGACGAACGATAACTGCCACACATTCAAACAGAATCACATAATGTTTTGCATACATCCCTGAATTGTAGAGGTCTAAAGACCAATTGATTTTGGTGAAGTTCATTTAAGACAAAGGGCTAGTTTACCTGCAACATTTTATGTGATAACAAGGTTAATTTTTTCTATGACGAACGATAACTGCCGTAAATTCAAACATAATCAAATGAGTTTTTGCACAAATCCCTAAATTGTAGAGAACTCAAGGCCTGTTGATTTTGGTGAAGATCGGTTAAGGGAAAAGGGTAGTTTACCAGCCACCTTTAATGTTTTAACAAGAGTAATTGTTTCTATGGAAAACGATAACAGCAGCAAATTCAAACAGAATCAAATAATGTTTCGCATACTGCCCTGAATTGTAGAGTTCTCAAGACCTATGGGTTTTGGTGAAGATCGGTTAAGGGAAAGAGGTAGTTTACCTGCAACGTTTTATGTTTTAACAAGGGTAATTTTTTCTATAGCAAACGATAACAGCCGCAACTTCAATCAGAATAAAATACTTTATTGCACACCTTCCTGAATTATAGAGTACTCAAGGTTTGTTGATTTTGATGAAGATCGGTTAAGAAAAAAGGGTAGTTTACCTGCAACGTTTTATGTTTTAAAAGGTTAATTTTATTTTTATGATGAATGATAACTGCCACATATTCTAAGAGATTCAAATACTTTATTGCACACCTTCCTGAATTATAGAGTACTCAAGGTTTGTTGATTTTGATGAAGATCGGTTAAGAGAAAAGGGTAATTTTACTGCAACATTTAATGTTTTAACAACGGTTATTTTTTTATATGACGAACTAACTGCCGTGAATTCAAACAGAGTCAACTACGTTTTTGCATACCTTTTTGAACTAAAGAGAACTCAAGATCTGTTGATTTTGTTGAAGATCGGTTAAGGGAAAGGGGTAGTTTATCACCAAAGTTTTATGTTTTAAAAAGGGTAATTTTTTTATGACGAACGATAACTGCCGAAAATTCAAAGATAATCAAATAATTTTTTGCACACTTGCCTGAGTTGTAGAGAACGCAAGGTCGTTTGATTTTGGTGAAGATCGGTTAAGAGAAAAGGATAGTTTACCTGCATTTTATGTTTTAAAAGGGTAATTTTATTTATATGATAAATGATAACTGCCACATATTCAAAGAGAATCATATACTTTATTGCACACCTTCCTGAATTAAAGCGTACTCAAGGTTTGTTGAATTTGATGAAGATCGGTTAAGAGAAAAGGGTAGTTTACCTGCAACATTTTATGTTTTACAAGGGTAATTTTATTTTTATGACGAATGATAACTGTCGCATATTCAAAGAGAGAGAATCAAATAATTTTTTGCATACTTCCTGAAGTTTTTAGTACTCAAGGTCTGTTGATTTTTGGTGAAGATCGGTTAAGGGAAAGGGGTAGTTTACCTGCAACGTTTTATGTTTTAACAAGGGTAATTTTTTCTATGACAAACGATAACTGCAGTAAATTCAAAGAGAATCAAATAATTTTTTGCATACGTTCCTGAATTGTAAAGAACTGAAGGCCTATTGATTTTGGTGAAGATTGGTTAAGGGAAAAGGGTTGTTTACCGGCAACCTTTAATGTTTTAACAAGAGTAATTGTTTCTATGACGAACATAACAGCAGCAAATTCAAACATAATCACATAATGTTTTGCATACATCCCTGAATTGTAGAGTACTCAAGACGTATTGTTTTTGGTGAAGATCGGTTAAGGGAAAGGGGTAGTTTACCTGCAACGTTTTGTTTTTTATCAAGGGTAATATTTTTCTATGGCAAACAATAACAGCCGCAGATTCATACAGAATCAAATAATGTTTCGCATACTGCCCTGAATTGTAGAGTTCTCAAGACCTATGGGTTTTGGTGAAGATCGGTTAAGGGAAAGAGGTAGTTTACCTGCAACGTTTTATGTTTTAACAAGGGTAATTTTTTCTATAGCAAACGATAACAGCCGCAACTTCAATCAGAATAAAATACTTTATTGCACACCTTCCTGAATTATAGAGTACTCAAGGTTTGTTGATTTTGATGAAGATCGGTTAAGAAAAAAGGGTAGTTTACCTGCAACGTTTTATGTTTTAAAAGGTTAATTTTATTTTTATGATGAATGATAACTGCCACATATTCTAAGAGATTCAAATACTTTATTGCACACCTTCCTGAATTATAGAGTACTCAAGGTTTGTTGATTTTGATGAAGATCGGTTAAGAGAAAAGAGTAGTTTACCTGCAACATTTTATGTTTTAACAACGGTTATTTTTTATATGACGAACTAACTGCCGTGAATTCAAACAGAGTCAACTACGTTTTTGCATACCTTTTTGAACTAAAGAGAACTCAAGGTCTGTTGATTTTGTTGAAGATCGGTTAAGGGAAAGGGGTAGTTTATCACCAAAGTTTTATGTTTTAAAAAGGGTAATTTTTTTATGACGAACGATAACTGCCGAAAATTCAAAGATAATCAAATAATTTTTTGCACACTTGCCTGAGTTGTAGAGAACGCAAGGTCGGTTGATTTTGGTGAAGATCGGTTAAGAGAAAAGTTTACCTGCATTTTATGTTTTAAAAGGGTAATTTTATTTTTATGATAAATGATAACTGCCACATATTCAAAGAGAATCATATACTTTATTGCACACCTTCCTGAATTATAGAGTACTCAAGGTTTGTTGAATTTGATGAAGATCGGTTAAGAGAAAAGGGTAGTTTACCTGCAACATTTTATGTTTTACAAGGGTAATTTTATTTTTATGACGAATGATAACTGCCGCATATTCAAAGAGAGAGAATCAAATAATTTTTTGCATACTTCCTGAAGTTTTTAGTACTCAAGGTCTGTTGATTTTTGGTGAAGATCGGTTAAGGGAAAGGGGTAGTTTACCTGCAATGTTTTATGTTTTAATAAGGGTAATTTTTTCTATGATAAATGATAACTGCCGTAAATTGAAAGAGGATCAAATAATTTTTTGCATACGTTCCTGAATTGTAAAGAACTGAAGGCCTATTGATTTTGGTGAAGATCGGTTAAGGGAAAAGGGTAGTTTACTGGCCACCTTTTATGTTTTAACAAGAGTAATTGTTTCTGTGACGAACGATAACTGCCACACATTCAAACAGAATCAAATAATGTTTTGCATACATCCCTGAATTGTAGAGGTCTAAAGACCAATTGATTTTGGTGAAGTTCATTTAAGACAAAGGGGTAGTTTACCTGCAACATTTTATGTGATAACAAGGTTAATTTTTTCTATGACGAACGATAACTGCCGTAAATTCAAACATAATCAAATGAGTTTTTGCATAAATCCCTAAATTGTAGAGAACTCAAGGCCTGTTGATTTTGGTGAAGATCGGTTAAGGGAAAAGGGTAGTTTACCAGCCACCTTTAATGTTTTAACAAGAGTAATTGTTTCTATGGAAAACGATAACAGCAGCAAATTCAAACAGAATCAAATAATGTTTCGCATACTGCCCTGAATTGTAGAGTTCTCAAGACCTATGGGTTTTGGTGAAGATCGGTTAAGGGAAAGAGGTAGTTTACCTGCAACGTTTTATGTTTTAACAAGGGTAATTTTTTCTATAGCAAACGATAACAGCCGCAACTTCAATCAGAATAAAATACTTTATTGCACACCTTCCTGAATTATAGAGTACTCAAGGTTTGTTGATTTTGATGAAGATCGGTTAAGAAAAAAGGGTAGTTTACCTGCAACGTTTTATGTTTTAAAAGGTTAATTTTATTTTTATGATGAATGATAACTGCCACATATTCTAAGAGATTCAAATACTTTATTGCACAACTTCCTGAATTATAGAGTACTCAAGGTTTGTTGATTTTGATGAAGATCGGTTAAGAGAAAAGGGTAATTTACCTGCAACATTTTATGTTTTAACAACGGTTATTTTTTATATGACGAACTATCTGCCGTGAATTCAAACAGAGTCAACTACGTTTTTGCATACCTTTTTGAACTAAAGAGAACTCAAGATCTGTTGATTTTGTTGAAGATCGGTTAAGGGAAAGGGGTAGTTTATCACCAAAGTTTTATGTTTTAAAAAGGGTAATTTTTTTATGACGAACGATAACTGCCGAAAATTCAAAGATAATCAAATAATTTTTTGCACACTTGCCTGAGTTGTAGAGAACGCAAGGTCGGTTGATTTTGGTGAAGATCGGTTAAGTGAAAAGGATAGTTTACCTGCATTTTATGTTTTAAAAGGGTAATTTTATTTTTATGATAAATGATAACTGCCACATATTCAAAGAGAATCATATACTTTATTGCACACCTTCCTGAATTATAGAGTACTCAAGGTTTGTTGAATTTGATGAAGATCGGTTAAGAGAAAAGGGTAGTTTACCTGCAACATTTTATGTTTTACAAGGGTAATTTTATTTTTATGACGAATGATAACTGTCGCATATTCAAAGAGAGAGAATCAAATAATTTTTTGCATACTTCCTGAAGCTTTTAGTACTCAAGGTCTGTTGATTTTTGGTGAAGATCGGTTAAGGGAAAGGGGTAGTTTACCTGCAACGTTTTATGTTTTAACAAGGGTAATTTTTTCTATGACAAACGATAACTGCAGTAAATTCAAAGAGAATCAAATAATTTTTTGCGTACGTTCCTGAATTGCAAAGAACTGAAGGCCTATTGATTTTGGTGAAGATTGGTTAAGGGAAAAGGGTTGTTTACTGGCAACCTTTAATGTTTTAACAAGAGTAATTGTTTCTATGACGAACATAACTGCCGCACATTCAAACAGAATCAAATAATGTTTTGCATGCATCCCTGAATTGTAGAGGACTCAAGACCTATTGATTTTGGTGAAGTTCAGTTAAGAGAAAGGGGTAGTTTACCTCCAACGTTTTATGTGATAACAAGGTTAATTTTTTCTATGACGAACGATAACTGCCGTAAATTCAAACATAATCAAATAAGTTTTTGGATAAATCCCTAAATTGTAGAGAACTCAAGGCCTGTTGATTTTGGTGAAGATCGGTTAAGGGGAAAGGGTAGTTTACCGGCCACCTTTAATGTTTTAACAAGAGTAATTGTTTCTATGACGAACGATAACTGCCACACATTCAAACAGAATCACATAATGTTTTGCATACATCCCTGAATTGTAGAGGTCTAAAGACCAATTGATTTTGGTGAAGTTCATTTAAGACAAAGGGGTAGTTTACCTGCAACATTTTATGTGATAACAAGGTTAATTTTTTCTATGACGAACGATAACTGCCGTAAATTCAAACATAATCAAATGAGTTTTTGCATAAATCCCTAAATTGTAGAGAGCTCAAGGCCTGTTGATTTTGGTGAAGATCGGTTAAGGGAAAAGGGTAGTTTACCAGCCACCTTTAATGTTTTAACAAGAGTAATTGCTTCTATGGAAAACGATAACAGCAGCAAATTCAAACAGAATCAAATAATGTTTCGCATACTGCCCTGAATTGTAGAGTTCTCAAGACCTATGGGTTTTGGTGAAGATCGGTTAAGGGAAAGAGGTAGTTTACCTGCAACGTTTTATGTTTTAACAAGGGTAATTTTTTCTATAGCAAACGATAACAGCCGCAACTTCAATCAGAATAAAATACTTTATTGCACACCTTCCTGAATTATAGAGTACTCAAGGTTTGTTGATTTTGATGAAGATCGGTTAAGAAAAAAGGGTAGTTTACCAGCAACGTTTTATGTTTTAAAAGGTTAATTTTATTTTTATGATGAATGATAACTGCCACATATTCTAAGAGATTCAAATACTTTATTGCACACCTTCCTGAATTATAGAGTACTCAAGGTTTGTTGATTTTGATGAAGATCGGTTAAGAGAAAAGGGTAATTTACCTGCAACATTTTATGTTTTAACAACGGTTATTTTTTTATATGACGAACTAACTGCCGTGAATTCAAACAGCGTCAACTACGTTTTTGCATACCTTTTTGAACTAAAGAGAACTCAAGATCTGTTGATTTTGTTGAAGATCGGTTAAGGGAAAGGGGTAGTTTATCACCAAAGTTTTATGTTTTAAAAAGGGTAATTTTTTTATGACGAACGATAACTGCCGAAAATTCAAAGATAATCAAATAATTTTTTGCACACTTGCCTGAGTTGTAGAGAACGCAAGGTCGTTTGATTTTGGTGAAGATCGGTTAAGAGAAAAGGATAGTTTACCTGCATTTTATGTTTTAAAAGGGTAATTTTATTTATATGATAAATGATAACTGCCACATATTCAAAGAGAATCATATACTTTATTGCACACCTTCCTGAATTAAAGCGTACTCAAGGTTTGTTGAATTTGATGAAGATCGGTTAAGAGAAAAGGGTAGTTTACCTGCAACATTTTATGTTTTACAAGGGTAATTTTATTTTTATGACGAATGATAACTGTCGCATATTCAAAGAGAGAGAATCAAATAATTTTTTGCATACTTCCTGAAGTTTTTAGTACTCAAGGTCTGTTGATTTTTGGTGAAGATCGGTTAAGGGAAAGGGGTAGTTTACCTGCAACGTTTTATGTTTTAACAAGGGTAATTTTTTCTATGACAAACGATAACTGCAGTAAATTCAAAGAGAATCAAATAATTTTTTGCATACGTTCCTGAATTGTAAAGAACTGAAGGCCTATTGATTTTGGTGAAGATTGGTTAAGGGAAAAGGGTTGTTTACCGGCAACCTTTAATGTTTTAACAAGAGTAATTGTTTCTATGACGAACATAACTGCCGCACATTCAAACAGAATCAAATAATGTTTTGCATGCATCCCTGAATTGTAGAGGACTCAAGACCTATTGATTTTGGTGAAGTTCAGTTAAGAGAAAGGGGTAGTTTACCTCCAACGTTTTATGTGATAACAAGGTTAATTTTTTCTATGACGAACGATAACTGCCGTAAATTCAAACATAATCAAATAAGTTTTTGGATAAATCCCTAAATTGTAGAGAACTCAAGGCCTGTTGATTTTGGTGAAGATCGGTTAAGGGGAAAGGGTAGTTTACCGGCCACCTTTAATGTTTTAACAAGAGTAATTGTTTCTATGGCAAACGATAACAGCAGCAAATTCAAACATAATCAAACAATTTTTTGCAAACAGCCCTGAATTGTAGAGTACTCAAGACGTATTGTTTTTGGTGAAGATCGGTTAAGGGAAAGGGGTAGTTTACCTGCAACGTTTTGTTTTTTATCAAGGGTAATATTTTTCTATGGCAAACAATAACAGCCGCAGATTCATACAGAATCAAATAATGTTTCGCATACTGCCCTGAATTGTAGAGTTCTCAAGACCTATGGGTTTTGGTGAAGATCGGTTAAGGGAAAGAGGTAGTTTACCTGCAACGTTTTATGTTTTAACAAGGGTAATTTTTTCTATAGCAAACGATAACAGCCGCAACTTCAATCAGAATAAAATACTTTATTGCACACCTTCCTTAATTATAGAGTACTCAAGGTTTGTTGATTTTGATGAAGATCGGTTAAGAAAAAAGGGTAGTTTACCTGCAACGTTTTATGTTTTAAAAGGTTAATTTTATTTTTATGATGAATGATAACTGCCACATATTCTAAGAGATTCAAATACTTTATTGCACACCTTCCTGAATTATAGAGTACTCAAGGTTTGTTGATTTTGATGAAGATCGGTTAAGAGAAAAGAGTAGTTTACCTGCAACATTTTATGTTTTAACAACGGTTATTTTTTATATGACGAACTAACTGCCGTGAATTCAAACAGTCAACTACGTTTTTGCATACTTTTTTGAACTAAAGAGAACTCAAGGTCTGTTGATTTTGTTGAAGATCGGTTAAGGGAAAGGGGTAGTTTATCACCAAAGTTTTATGTTTTAAAAAGGGTAATTTTTTTATGACGAACGATAACTGCCGAAAATTCAAAGATAATCAAATAATTTTTTGCACACTTGCCTGAGTTGTAGAGAACGCAAGGTCGGTTGATTTTGGTGAAGATCGGTTAAGAGAAAAGTTTACCTGCATTTTATGTTTTAAAAGGGTAATTTTATTTTTATGATAAATGATAACTGCCACATATTCAAAGAGAATCATATACTTTATTCCACACCTTCCTGAATTATAGAGTACTCAAGGTTTGTTGAATTTGATGAAGATCGGTTAAGAGAAAAGGGTAGTTTACCTGCAACATTTTATGTTTTACAAGGGTAATTTTATTTTTATGACGAATGATAACTGCCGCATATTCAAAGAGAGAGAATCAAATAATTTTTTGCATACTTCCTGAAGTTTTTAGTACTCAAGGTCTGTTGATTTTTGGTGAAGATCGGTTAAGGGAAAGGGGTAGTTTACCTGCAATGTTTTATGTTTTAATAAGGGTAATTTTTTCTATGATAAATGATAACTGCCGTAAATTGAAAGAGGATCAAATAATTTTTTGCATACGTTCCTGAATTGTAAAGAACTGAAGGCCTATTGATTTTGGTGAAGATCGGTTAAGGGAAAAGGGTAGTTTACTGGCCACCTTTTATGTTTTAACAAGAGTAATTGTTTCTATGACGAACGATAACTGCCACACATTCAAACAGAATCAAATAATGTTTTGCATACATCCCTGAATTGTAGAGGTCTAAAGACCAATTGATTTTGGTGAAGTTCATTTAAGACAAAGGGGTAGTTTACCTGCAACATTTTATGTGATAACAAGGTTAATTTTTTCTATGACGAACGATAACTGCCGTAAATTCAAACATAATCAAATGAGTTTTTGCATAAATCCCTAAATTGTAGAGAACTCAAGGCCTGTTGATTTTGGTGAAGATCGGTTAAGGGAAAAGGGTAGTTTACCAGCCACCTTTAATGTTTTAACAAGAGTAATTGTTTCTATGGAAAACGATAACAGCAGCAAATTCAAACAGAATCAAATAATGTTTCGCATACTGCCCTGAATTGTAGAGTTCTCAAGACCTATGGGTTTTGGTGAAGATCGGTTAAGGGAAAGAGGTAGTTTACCTGCAACGTTTTATGTTTTAACAAGGGTAATTTTTTCTATAGCAAACGATAACAGCCGCAACTTCAATCAGAATAAAATACTTTATTGCACACCTTCCTGAATTATAGAGTACTCAAGGTTTGTTGATTTTGATGAAGATCGGTTAAGAAAAAAGGGTAGTTTACCTGCAACGTTTTATGTTTTAAAAGGTTAATTTTATTTTTATGATGAATGATAACTGCCACATATTCTAAGAGATTCAAATACTTTATTGCACAACTTCCTGAATTATAGAGTACTCAAGGTTTGTTGATTTTGATGAAGATCGGTTAAGAGAAAAGGGTAATTTACCTGCAACATTTTATGTTTTAACAACGGTTATTTTTTATATGACGAACTATCTGCCGTGAATTCAAACAGAGTCAACTACGTTTTTGCATACCTTTTTGAACTAAAGAGAACTCAAGATCTGTTGATTTTGTTGAAGATCGGTTAAGGGAAAGGGGTAGTTTATCACCAAAGTTTTATGTTTTAAAAAGGGTAATTTTTTTATGACGAACGATAACTGCCGAAAATTCAAAGATAATCAAATAATTTTTTGCACACTTGCCTGAGTTGTAGAGAACGCAAGGTCGTTTGATTTTGGTGAAGATCGGTTAAGAGAAAAGGATAGTTTACCTGCATTTTATGTTTTAAAAGGGTAATTTTATTTATATGATAAATGATAACTGCCACATATTCAAAGAGAATCATATACTTTATTGCACACCTTCCTGAATTAAAGCGTACTCAAGGTTTGTTGAATTTGATGAAGATCGGTTAAGAGAAAAGGGTAGTTTACCTGCAACATTTTATGTTTTACAAGGGTAATTTTATTTTTATGACGAATGATAACTGTCGCATATTCAAAGAGAGAGAATCAAATAATTTTTTGCATACTTCCTGAAGTTTTTAGTACTCAAGGTCTGTTGATTTTTGGTGAAGATCGGTTAAGGGAAAGGGGTAGTTTACCTGCAACGTTTTATGTTTTAACAAGGGTAATTTTTTCTATGACAAACGATAACTGCAGTAAATTCAAAGAGAATCAAATAATTTTTTGCATACGTTCCTGAATTGTAATGAACTGAAGGCCTATTGATTTTGGTGAAGATTGGTTAAGGGAAAAGGGTTGTTTACCGGCAACCTTTAATGTTTTAACAAGAGTAATTGTTTCTATGACGAACATAACTGCCGCACATTCAAACAGAATCAAATAATGTTTTGCATGCATCCCTGAATTGTAGAGGACTCAAGACCTATTGATTTTGGTGAAGTTCAGTTAAGAGAAAGGGGTAGTTTACCTCCAACGTTTTTTGTGATAACAAGGTTAATTTTTTCTATGACGAACGATAACTGCCGTAAATTCAAACATAATCAAATAAGTTTTTGGATAAATCCCTAAATTGTAGAGAACTCAAGGCCTGTTGATTTTGGTGAAGATCGGTTAAGGGGAAAGGGTAGTTTACCGGCCACCTTTAATGTTTTAACAAGAGTAATTGTTTCTATGGCAAACGATAACAGCAGCAAATTCAAACATAATCACATAATGTTTTGCATACATCCCTGAATTGTAGAGTACTCAAGACGTATTGTTTTTGGTGAAGATCGGTTAAGGGAAAGGGGTAGTTTACCTGCAACGTTTTGTTTTTTATCAAGGGTAATATTTTTCTATGGCAAACAATAACAGCCGCAGATTCATACAGAATCAAATAATGTTTCGCATACTGCCCTGAATTGTAGAGTTCTCAAGACCTATGGGTTTTGGTGAAGATCGGTTAAGGGAAAGAGGTAGTTTACCTGCAACGTTTTATGTTTTAACAAGGGTAATTTTTTCTATAGCAAACGATAACAGCCGCAACTTCAATCAGAATAAAATACTTTATTGCACACCTTCCTTAATTATAGAGTACTCAAGGTTTGTTGATTTTGATGAAGATCGGTTAAGAAAAAAGGGTAGTTTACCTGCAACGTTTTATGTTTTAAAAGGTTAATTTTATTTTTATGATGAATGATAACTGCCACATATTCTAAGAGATTCAAATACTTTATTGCACACCTTCCTGAATTATAGAGTACTCAAGGTTTGTTGATTTTGATGAAGATCGGTTAAGAGAAAAGAGTAGTTTACCTGCAACATTTTATGTTTTAACAACGGTTATTTTTTATATGACGAACTAACTGCCGTGAATTCAAACAGAGTCAACTACGTTTTTGCATACCTTTTTGAACTAAAGAGAACTCAAGGTCTGTTGATTTTGTTGAAGATCGGTTAAGGGAAAGGGGTAGTTTATCACCAAAGTTTTATGTTTTAAAAAGGGTAATTTTTTTATGACGAACGATAACTGCCGAAAATTCAAAGATAATCAAATAATTTTTTGCACACTTGCCTGAGTTGTAGAGAACGCAAGGTCGGTTGATTTTGGTGAAGATCGGTTAAGAGAAAAGTTTACCTGCATTTTATGTTTTAAAAGGGTAATTTTATTTTTATGATAAATGATAACTGCCACACATTCAAAGAGAATCATATACTTTATTGCACACCTTCCTGAATTATAGAGTACTCAAGGTTTGTTGAATTTGATGAAGATCGGTTAAGAGAAAAGGGTAGTTTACCTGCAACATTTTATGTTTTACAAGGGTAATTTTATTTTTATGACGAATGATAACTGCCGAATATTCAAAGAGAGAGAATCAAATAATTTTTTGCATACTTCCTGAAGTTTTTAGTACTCAAGGTCTGTTGATTTTTGGTGAAGATCGGTTAAGGGAAAGGGGTAGTTTACCTGCAATGTTTTATGTTTTAATAAGGGTAATTTTTTCTATGATAAATGATAACTGCCGTAAATTGAAAGAGGATCAAATAATTTTTTGCATACGTTCCTGAATTGTAAAGAACTGAAGGCCTATTGATTTTGGTGAAGATCGGTTAAGGGAAAAGGGTAGTTTACTGGCCACCATTTATGTTTTAACAAGAGTAATTGTTTCTATGACGAACGATAACTGCCACACATTCAAACAGAATCAAATAATGTTTTGCATACATCCCTGAATTGTAGAGGTCTAAAGACCAATTGATTTTGGTGAAGTTCATTTAAGACAAAGGGGTAGTTTACCTGCAACATTTTATGTGATAACAAGGTTAATTTTTTCTATGACGAACGATAACTGCCGTAAATTCAAACATAATCAAATGAGTTTTTGCATAAATCCCTAAATTGTAGAGAACTCAAGGCCTGTTGATTTTGGTGAAGATCGGTTAAGGGAAAAGGGTAGTTTACCAGCCACCTTTAATGTTTTAACAAGAGTAATTGTTTCTATGGAAAACGATAACAGCAGCAAATTCAAACAGAATCAAATAATGTTTCGCATACTGCCCTGAATTGTAGAGTTCTCAAGACCTATGGGTTTTGGTGAAGATCGGTTAAGGGAAAGAGGTAGTTTACCTGCAACGTTTTATGTTTTAACAAGGGTAATTTTTTCTATAGCAAACGATAACAGCCGCAACTTCAATCAGAATAAAATACTTTATTGCACACCTTCCTGAATTATAGAGTACTCAAGGTTTGTTGATTTTGATGAAGATCGGTTAAGAAAAAAGGGTAGTTTACCTGCAGCGTTTTATGTTTTAAAAGGTTAATTTTATTTTTATGATGAATGATAACTGCCACATATTCAAGAGATTCAAATACTTTATTGCACACCTTCCTGAATTATAGAGTACTCAAGGTTTGTTGATTTTGATGAAGATCGGTTAAGAGAAAAGGGTAATTTACCTGCAACATTTTATGTTTTAACAACGGTTATTTTTTATATGACGAACTATCTGCCGTGAATTCAAACAGAGTCAACTACGTTTTTGCATACCTTTTTGAACTAAAAAGAACTCAAGATCTGTTGATTTTGTTGAAGATCGGTTAAGGGAAAGGGGTAGTTTATCACCAAAGTTTTATATTTTAAAAGGGTAATTTTTTTATGACGAACGATAACTGCCGAAAATTCAAAGATAATCAAATAATTTTTTGCACACTTGCCTGAGTTGTAGAGAACGCAAGGTCGGTTGATTTTGGTGAAGATCGGTTAAGAGAAAAGGATAGTTTACCTGCATTTTATGTTTTAAAAGGGTAATTTTATTTATATGATAAATGATAACTGCCACATATTCAAAGAGAATCATATACTTTATTGCACACCTTCCTGAATTAAAGCGTACTCAAGGTTTGTTGAATTTGATGAAGATCGGTTAAGAGAAAAGGGTAGTTTACCTGCAACATTTTATGTTTTACAAGGGTAATTTTATTTTTATGACGAATGATAACTGTCGCATATTCAAAGAGAGAGAATCAAATAATTTTTTGCATACTTCCTGAAGTTTTTAGTACTCAAGGTCTGTTGATTTTTGGTGAAGATCGGTTAAGGGAAAGGGGTAGTTTACCTGCAACGTTTTATGTTTTAACAAGGGTAATTTTTTCTATGACAAATGATAACTGCAGTAAATTCAAAGAGAATCAAATAATTTTTTGCATACGTTCCTGAATTGTAATGAACTGAAGGCCTATTGATTTTGGTGAAGATTGGTTAAGGGAAAAGGGTTGTTTACCGGCAACCTTTAATGTTTTAACAAGAGTAATTGTTTCTATGACGAACATAACTGCCGCACATTCAAACAGAATCAAATAATGTTTTGCATGCATCCCTGAATTGTAGAGGACTCAAGACCTATTGATTTTGGTGAAGTTCAGTTAAGAGAAAGGGGTAGTTTACCTCCAACGTTTTATGTGATAACAAGGTTAATTTTTTCTATGACGAACGATAACTGCCGTAAATTCAAACATAATCAAATAAGTTTTTGGATAAATCCCTAAATTGTAGAGAACTCAAGGCCTGTTGATTTTGGTGAAGATCGGTTAAGGGGAAAGGGTAGTTTACCGGCCACCTTTAATGTTTTAACAAGAGTAATTGTTTCTATGGCAAACAATAACAGCAGCAAATTCAAACATAATCACATAATGTTTTGCATACATCCCTGAATTGTAGAGTACTCAAGACGTATTGTTTTTGGTGAAGATCGGTTAAGGGAAAGGGGTAGTTTACCTGCAACGTTTTGTTTTTTATCAAGGGTAATATTTTTCTATGGCAAACAATAACAGCCGCAGATTCATACAGAATCAAATAATGTTTCGCATACTGCCCTGAATTGTAGAGTTCTCAAGACCTATGGGTTTTGGTGAAGATCGGTTAAGGGAAAGAGGTAGTTTACCTGCAACGTTTTATGTTTTAACAAGGGTAATTTTTTCTATAGCAAACGATAACAGCCGCAACTTCAATCAGAATAAAATACTTTATTGCACACCTTCCTTAATTATAGAGTACTCAAGGTTTGTTGATTTTGATGAAGATCGGTTAAGAAAAAAGGGTAGTTTACCTGCAACGTTTTATGTTTTAAAAGGTTAATTTTATTTTTATGATGAATGATAACTGCCACATATTCTAAGAGATTCAAATACTTTATTGCACACCTTCCTGAATTATAGAGTACTCGAGGTTTGTTGATTTTGATGAAGATCGGTTAAGAGAAAAGAGTAGTTTACCTGCAACATTTTATGTTTTAACAACGGTTATTTTTTATATGACGAACTAACTGCCGTGAATTCAAACAGAGTCAACTACGTTTTTGCATACTTTTTTGAACTAAAGAGAACTCAAGGTCTGTTGATTTTGTTGAAGATCGGTTAAGGGAAAGGGGTAGTTTATCACCAAAGTTTTATGTTTTAAAAAGGGTAATTTTTTTATGACGAACGATAACTGCCGAAAATTCAAAGATAATCAAATAATTTTTTGCACACTTGCCTGAGTTGTAGAGAACGCAAGGTCGGTTGATTTTGGTGAAGATCGGTTAAGAGAAAAGTTTACCTGCATTTTATGTTTTAAAAGGGTAATTTTATTTTTATGATAAATGATAACTGCCACATATTCAAAGAGAATCATATACTTTATTCCACACCTTCCTGAATTATAGAGTACTCAAGGTTTGTTGAATTTGATGAAGATCGGTTAAGAGAAAAGGGTAGTTTACCTGCAACATTTTATGTTTTACAAGGGTAATTTTATTTTTATGACGAATGATAACTGCCGCATATTCAAAGAGAGAGAATCAAATAATTTTTTGCATACTTCCTGAAGTTTTTAGTACTCAAGGTCTGTTGATTTTTGGTGAAGATCGGTTAAGGGAAAGGGGTAGTTTACCTGCAATGTTTTATGTTTTAATAAGGGTAATTTTTTCTATGATAAATGATAACTGCCGTAAATTGAAAGAGGATCAAACAATTTTTTTCATACGTTCCTGAATTGTAAAGAACTGAAGGCCTATTGATTTTGGTGAAGATCGGTTAAGGGAAAAGGGTAGTTTACTGGCCACCTTTTATGTTTTAACAAGAGTAATTGTTTCTATGACGAACGATAACTGCCACACATTCAAACAGAATCAAATAATGTTTTGCATACATCCCTGAATTGTAGAGGTCTAAAGACCAATTGATTTTGGTGAAGTTCATTTAAGACAAAGGGGTAGTTTACCTGCAACATTTTATGTGATAACAAGGTTAATTTTTTCTATGACGAACGATAACTGCCGTAAATTCAAACATAATCAAATGAGTTTTTGCATAAATCCCTAAATTGTAGAGAACTCAAGGCCTGTTGATTTTGGTGAAGATCGGTTAAGGGAAAAGGGTAGTTTACCAGCCACCTTTAATGTTTTAACAAGAGTAATTGTTTCTATGGAAAACGATAACAGCAGCAAATTCAAACAGAATCAAATAATGTTTCGCATACTGCCCTGAATTGTAGAGTTCTCAAGACCTATGGGTTTTGGTGAAGATCGGTTAAGGGAAAGAGGTAGTTTACCTGCAACGTTTTATGTTTTAACAAGGGTAATTTTTTCTATAGCAAACGATAACAGCCGCAACTTCAATCAGAATAAAATACTTTATTGCACACCTTCCTGAATTATAGAGTACTCAAGGTTTGTTGATTTTGATGAAGATCGGTTAAGAAAAAAGGGTAGTTTACCTGCAACGTTTTATGTTTTAAAAGGTTAATTTTATTTTTATGATGAATGATAACTGCCACATATTCAAGAGATTCAAATACTTTATTGCACACCTTCCTGAATTATAGAGTACTCAAGGTTTGTTGATTTTGATGAAGATCGGTTAAGAGAAAAGGGTAATTTACCTGCAACATTTTATGTTTTAACAACGGTTATTTTTTATATGACGAACTATCTGCCGTGAATTCAAACAGAGTCAACTACGTTTTTGCATACCTTTTTGAACTAAAGAGAACTCAAGATCTGTTGATTTTGTTGAAGATCGGTTAAGGGAAAGGGGTAGTTTATCACCAAAGTTTTATGTTTTAAAAAGGGTAATTTTTTTATGACGAACGATAACTGCCGAAAATTCAAAGATAATCAAATAATTTTTTGCACACTTGCCTGAGTTGTAGAGAACGCAAGGTCGTTTGATTTTGGTGAAGATCGGTTAAGAGAAAAGGATAGTTTACCTGCATTTTATGTTTTAAAAGGGTAATTTTATTTATATGATAAATGATAACTGCCACATATTCAAAGAGAATCATATACTTTATTGCACACCTTCCTGAATTAAAGCGTACTCAAGGTTTGTTGAATTTGATGAAGATCGGTTAAGAGAAAAGGGTAGTTTACCTGCAACATTTTATGTTTTACAAGGGTAATTTTATTTTTATGACGAATGATAACTGTCGCATATTCAAAGAGAGAGAATCAAATAATTTTTTGCATACTTCCTGAAGTTTTTAGTACTCAAGGTCTGTTGATTTTTGGTGAAGATCGGTTAAGGGAAAGGGGTAGTTTACCTGCAACGTTTTATGTTTTAACAAGGGTAATTTTTTCTATGACAAACGATAACTGCAGTAAATTCAAAGAGAATCAAATAATTTTTTGCATACGTTCCTGAATTGTAATGAACTGAAGGCCTATTGATTTTGGTGAAGATTGGTTAAGGGAAAAGGGTTGTTTACCGGCAACCTTTAATGTTTTAACAAGAGTAATTGTTTCTATGACGAACATAACTGCCGCACATTCAAACAGAATCAAATAATGTTTTGCATGCATCCCTGAATTGTAGAGGACTCAAGACCTATTGATTTTGGTGAAGTTCAGTTAAGAGAAAGGGGTAGTTTACCTCCAACGTTTTTTGTGATAACAAGGTTAATTTTTTCTATGACGAACGATAACTGCCGTAAATTCAAACATAATCAAATAAGTTTTTGGATAAATCCCTAAATTGTAGAGAACTCAAGGCCTGTTGATTTTGGTGAAGATCGGTTAAGGGGAAAGGGTAGTTTACCGGCCACCTTTAATGTTTTAACAAGAGTAATTGTTTCTATGGCAAACGATAACAGCAGCAAATTCAAACATAATCACATAATGTTTTGCATACATCCCTGAATTGTAGAGTACTCAAGACGTATTGTTTTTGGTGAAGATCGGTTAAGGGAAAGGGGTAGTTTACCTGCAACGTTTTGTTTTTTATCAAGGGTAATATTTTTCTATGGCAAACAATAACAGCCGCAGATTCATACAGAATCAAATAATGTTTCGCATACTGCCCTGAATTGTAGAGTTCTCAAGACCTATGGGTTTTGGTGAAGATCGGTTAAGGGAAAGAGGTAGTTTACCTGCAACGTTTTATGTTTTAACAAGGGTAATTTTTTCTATAGCAAACGATAACAGCCGCAACTTCAATCAGAATAAAATACTTTATTGCACACCTTCCTTAATTATAGAGTACTCAAGGTTTGTTGATTTTGATGAAGATCGGTTAAGAAAAAAGGGTAGTTTACCTGCAACGTTTTATGTTTTAAAAGGTTAATTTTATTTTTATGATGAATGATAACTGCCACATATTCTAAGAGATTCAAATACTTTATTGCACACCTTCCTGAATTATAGAGTACTCAAGGTTTGTTGATTTTGATGAAGATCGGTTAAGAGAAAAGAGTAGTTTACCTGCAACATTTTATGTTTTAACAACGGTTATTTTTTATATGACGAACTAACTGCCGTGAATTCAAACAGAGTCAACTACGTTTTTGCATACCTTTTTGAACTAAAGAGAACTCAAGGTCTGTTGATTTTGTTGAAGATCGGTTAAGGGAAAGGGGTAGTTTATCACCAAAGTTTTATGTTTTAAAAAGGGTAATTTTTTTATGACGAACGATAACTGCCGAAAATTCAAAGATAATCAAATAATTTTTTGCACACTTGCCTGAGTTGTAGAGAACGCAAGGTCGGTTGATTTTGGTGAAGATCGGTTAAGAGAAAAGTTTACCTGCATTTTATGTTTTAAAAGGGTAATTTTATTTTTATGATAAATGATAACTGCCACACATTCAAAGAGAATCATATACTTTATTGCACACCTTCCTGAATTATAGAGTACTCAAGGTTTTTTGAATTTGATGAAGATCGGTTAAGAGAAAAGGGTAGTTTACCTGCAACATTTTATGTTTTACAAGGGTAATTTTATTTTTATGACGAATGATAACTGCCGAATATTCAAAGAGAGAGAATCAAATAATTTTTTGCATACTTCCTGAAGTTTTTAGTACTCAAGGTCTGTTGATTTTTGGTGAAGATCGGTTAAGGGAAAGGGGTAGTTTACCTGCAATGTTTTATGTTTTAATAAGGGTAATTTTTTCTATGATAAATGATAACTGCCGTAAATTGAAAGAGGATCAAATAATTTTTTGCATACGTTCCTGAATTGTAAAGAACTGAAGGCCTATTGATTTTGGTGAAGATCGGTTAAGGGAAAAGGGTAGTTTACTGGCCACCATTTATGTTTTAACAAGAGTAATTGTTTCTATGACGAACGATAACTGCCACACATTCAAACAGAATCAAATAATGTTTTGCATACATCCCTGAATTGTAGAGGTCTAAAGACCAATTGATTTTGGTGAAGTTCATTTAAGACAAAGGGGTAGTTTACCTGCAACATTTTATGTGATAACAAGGTTAATTTTTTCTATGACGAACGATAACTGCCGTAAATTCAAACATAATCAAATGAGTTTTTGCATAAATCCCTAAATTGTAGAGAACTCAAGGCCTGTTGATTTTGGTGAAGATCGGTTAAGGGAAAAGGGTAGTTTACCAGCCACCTTTAATGTTTTAACAAGAGTAATTGTTTCTATGGAAAACGATAACAGCAGCAAATTCAAACAGAATCAAATAATGTTTCGCATACTGCCCTGAATTGTAGAGTTCTCAAGACCTATGGGTTTTGGTGAAGATCGGTTAAGGGAAAGAGGTAGTTTACCTGCAACGTTTTATGTTTTAACAAGGGTAATTTTTTCTATAGCAAACGATAACAGCCGCAACTTCAATCAGAATAAAATACTTTATTGCACACCTTCCTGAATTATAGAGTACTCAAGGTTTGTTGATTTTGATGAAGATCGGTTAAGAAAAAAGGGTAGTTTACCTGCAGCGTTTTATGTTTTAAAAGGTTAATTTTATTTTTATGATGAATGATAACTGCCACATATTCAAGAGATTCAAATACTTTATTGCACACCTTCCTGAATTATAGAGTACTCAAGGTTTGTTGATTTTGATGAAGATCGGTTAAGAGAAAAGGGTAATTTACCTGCAACATTTTATGTTTTAACAACGGTTATTTTTTATATGACGAACTATCTGCCGTGAATTCAAACAGAGTCAACTACGTTTTTGCATACCTTTTTGAACTAAAAAGAACTCAAGATCTGTTGATTTTGTTGAAGATCGGTTAAGGGAAAGGGGTAGTTTATCACCAAAGTTTTATGTTTTAAAAGGGTAATTTTTTTATGACGAACGATAACTGCCGAAAATTCAAAGATAATCAAATAATTTTTTGCACACTTGCCTGAGTTGTAGAGAACGCAAGGTCGGTTGATTTTGGTGAAGATCGGTTAAGAGAAAAGGATAGTTTACCTGCATTTTATGTTTTAAAAGGGTAATTTTATTTATATGATAAATGATAACTGCCACATATTCAAAGAGAATCATATACTTTATTGCACACCTTCCTGAATTAAAGCGTACTCAAGGTTTGTTGAATTTGATGAAGATCGGTTAAGAGAAAAGGGTAGTTTACCTGCAACATTTTATGTTTTACAAGGGTAATTTTATTTTTATGACGAATGATAACTGTCGCATATTCAAAGAGAGAGAATCAAATAATTTTTTGCATACTTCCTGAAGTTTTTAGTACTCAAGGTCTGTTGATTTTTGGTGAAGATCGGTTAAGGGAAAGGGGTAGTTTACCTGCAACGTTTTATGTTTTAACAAGGGTAATTTTTTCTATGACAAATGATAACTGCAGTAAATTCAAAGAGAATCAAATAATTTTTTGCATACGTTCCTGAATTGTAATGAACTGAAGGCCTATTGATTTTGGTGAAGATTGGTTAAGGGAAAAGGGTTGTTTACCGGCAACCTTTAATGTTTTAACAAGAGTAATTGTTTCTATGACGAACATAACTGCCGCACATTCAAACAGAATCAAATAATGTTTTGCATGCATCCCTGAATTGTAGAGGACTCAAGACCTATTGATTTTGGTGAAGTTCAGTTAAGAGAAAGGGGTAGTTTACCTCCAACGTTTTATGTGATAACAAGGTTAATTTTTTCTATGACGAACGATAACTGCCGTAAATTCAAACATAATCAAATAAGTTTTTGGATAAATCCCTAAATTGTAGAGAACTCAAGGCCTGTTGATTTTGGTGAAGATCGGTTAAGGGGAAAGGGTAGTTTACCGGCCACCTTTAATGTTTTAACAAGAGTAATTGTTTCTATGGCAAACAATAACAGCAGCAAATTCAAACATAATCACATAATGTTTTGCATACATCCCTGAATTGTAGAGTACTCAAGACGTATTGTTTTTGGTGAAGATCGGTTAAGGGAAAGGGGTAGTTTACCTGCAACGTTTTGTTTTTTATCAAGGGTAATATTTTTCTATGGCAAACAATAACAGCCGCAGATTCATACAGAATCAAATAATGTTTCGCATACTGCCCTGAATTGTAGAGTTCTCAAGACCTATGGGTTTTGGTGAAGATCGGTTAAGGGAAAGAGGTAGTTTACCTGCAACGTTTTATGTTTTAACAAGGGTAATTTTTTCTATAGCAAACGATAACAGCCGCAACTTCAATCAGAATAAAATACTTTATTGCACACCTTCCTTAATTATAGAGTACTCAAGGTTTGTTGATTTTGATGAAGATCGGTTAAGAAAAAAGGGTAGTTTACCTGCAACGTTTTATGTTTTAAAAGGTTAATTTTATTTTTATGATGAATGATAACTGCCACATATTCTAAGAGATTCAAATACTTTATTGCACACCTTCCTGAATTATAGAGTACTCGAGGTTTGTTGATTTTGATGAAGATCGGTTAAGAGAAAAGAGTAGTTTACCTGCAACATTTTATGTTTTAACAACGGTTATTTTTTATATGACGAACTAACTGCCGTGAATTCAAACAGAGTCAACTACGTTTTTGCATACTTTTTTGAACTAAAGAGAACTCAAGGTCTGTTGATTTTGTTGAAGATCGGTTAAGGGAAAGGGGTAGTTTATCACCAAAGTTTTATGTTTTAAAAAGGGTAATTTTTTTATGACGAACGATAACTGCCGAAAATTCAAAGATAATCAAATAATTTTTTGCACACTTGCCTGAGTTGTAGAGAACGCAAGGTCGGTTGATTTTGGTGAAGATCGGTTAAGAGAAAAGTTTACCTGCATTTTATGTTTTAAAAGGGTAATTTTATTTTTATGATAAATGATAACTGCCACATATTCAAAGAGAATCATATACTTTATTCCACACCTTCCTGAATTATAGAGTACTCAAGGTTTGTTGAATTTGATGAAGATCGGTTAAGAGAAAAGGGTAGTTTACCTGCAACATTTTATGTTTTACAAGGGTAATTTTATTTTTATGACGAATGATAACTGCCGCATATTCAAAGAGAGAGAATCAAATAATTTTTTGCATACTTCCTGAAGTTTTTAGTACTCAAGGTCTGTTGATTTTTGGTGAAGATCGGTTAAGGGAAAGGGGTAGTTTACCTGCAATGTTTTATGTTTTAATAAGGGTAATTTTTTCTATGATAAATGATAACTGCCGTAAATTGAAAGAGGATCAAACAATTTTTTTCATACGTTCCTGAATTGTAAAGAACTGAAGGCCTATTGATTTTGGTGAAGATCGGTTAAGGGAAAAGGGTAGTTTACTGGCCACCTTTTATGTTTTAACAAGAGTAATTGTTTCTATGACGAACGATAACTGCCACACATTCAAACAGAATCAAATAATGTTTTGCATACATCCCTGAATTGTAGAGGTCTAAAGACCAATTGATTTTGGTGAAGTTCATTTAAGACAAAGGGGTAGTTTACCTGCAACATTTTATGTGATAACAAGGTTAATTTTTTCTATGACGAACGATAACTGCCGTAAATTCAAACATAATCAAATGAGTTTTTGCATAAATCCCTAAATTGTAGAGAACTCAAGGCCTGTTGATTTTGGTGAAGATCGGTTAAGGGAAAAGGGTAGTTTACCAGCCACCTTTAATGTTTTAACAAGAGTAATTGTTTCTATGGAAAACGATAACAGCAGCAAATTCAAACAGAATCAAATAATGTTTCGCATACTGCCCTGAATTGTAGAGTTCTCAAGACCTATGGGTTTTGGTGAAGATCGGTTAAGGGAAAGAGGTAGTTTACCAGCAACGTTTTATGTTTTAACAAGGGTAATTTTTTCTATAGCAAACGATAACAGCCGCAACTTCAATCAGAATAAAATACTTTATTGCACACCTTCCTGAATTATAGAGTACTCAAGGTTTGTTGATTTTGATGAAGATCGGTTAAGAAAAAAGGGTAGTTTACCTGCAACGTTTTATGTTTTAAAAGGTTAATTTTATTTTTATGATGAATGATAACTGCCACATATTCAAGAGATTCAAATACTTTATTGCACACCTTCCTGAATTATAGAGTACTCAAGGTTTGTTGATTTTGATGAAGATCGGTTAAGAGAAAAGGGTAATTTACCTGCAACATTTTATGTTTTAACAACGGTTATTTTTTATATGACGAACTATCTGCCGTGAATTCAAACAGAGTCAACTACGTTTTTGCATACCTTTTTGAACTAAAGAGAACTCAAGATCTGTTGATTTTGTTGAAGATCGGTTAAGGGAAAGGGGTAGTTTATCACCAAAGTTTTATGTTTTAAAAGGGTAATTTTTTTATGACGAACGATAACTGCCGAAAATTCAAAGATAATCAAATAATTTTTTGCACACTTGCCTGAGTTGTAGAGAACGCAAGGTCGGTTGATTTTGGTGAAGATCGGTTAAGAGAAAAGGATAGTTTACCTGCATTTTATGTTTTAAAAGGGTAATTTTATTTATATGATAAATGATAACTGCCACATATTCAAAGAGAATCATATACTTTATTGCACACCTTCCTGAATTAAAGCGTACTCAAGGTTTGTTGAATTTGATGAAGATCGGTTAAGAGAAAAGGGTAGTTTACCTGCAACATTTTATGTTTTACAAGGGTAATTTTATTTTTATGACGAATGATAACTGTCGCATATTCAAAGAGAGAGAATCAAATAATTTTTTGCATACTTCCTGAAGTTTTTAGTACTCAAGGTCTGTTGATTTTTGGTGAAGATCGGTTAAGGGAAAGGGGTAGTTTACCTGCAACGTTTTGTTTTTTATCAAGGGTAATATTTTTCTATGGCAAACAATAACAGCCGCAGATTCATACAGAATCAAATAATGTTTCGCATACTGCCCTGAATTGTAGAGTTCTCAAGACCTATGGGTTTTGGTGAAGATCGGTTAAGGGAAAGAGGTAGTTTACCTGCAACGTTTTATGTTTTAACAAGGGTAATTTTTTCTATAGCAAACGATAACAGCCGCAACTTCAATCAGAATAAAATACTTTATTGCACACCTTCCTGAATTATAGAGTACTCAAGGTTTGTTGATTTTGATGAAGATCGGTTAAGAAAAAAGGGTAGTTTACCTGCAACGTTTTATGTTTTAAAAGGTTAATTTTATTTTTATGATGAATGATAACTGCCACATATTCAAGAGATTCAAATACTTTATTGCACACCTTCCTGAATTATAGAGTACTCAAGGTTTGTTGATTTTGATGAAGATCGGTTAAGAGAAAAGGGTAGTTTACCTCCAACATTTTATGTGATAACAAGGTTAATTTTTTCTATGACGAACGATAACTGCCGTAAATTCAAACATAATCAAATAAGTTTTTGGATAAATCCCTAAATTGTAGAGAACTCAAGGCCTGTTGATTTTGGTGAAGATCGGTTAAGGGGAAAGGGTAGTTTACCGGCCACCTTTAATGTTTTAACAAGAGTAATTGTTTCTATGACGAACGATAACTGCCACACATTCAAACAGAATCACATAATGTTTTGCATACATCCCTGAATTGTAGAGGTCTAAAGACCAATTGATTTTGGTGAAGTTCATTTAAGACAAAGGGGTAGTTTACCTGCAACATTTTATGTGATAACAAGGTTAATTTTTTCTATGACGAACGATAACTGCCGTAAATTCAAACATAATCAAATGAGTTTTTGCATAAATCCCTAAATTGTAGAG
Organism: Magicicada septendecula; assembly: GCA_034769895.1. Lineage (NCBI taxonomy): Eukaryota > Metazoa > Arthropoda > Insecta > Hemiptera > Cicadidae > Magicicada > Magicicada septendecula. Next base: position 105,249,053 of record CM068372.1, on the reverse strand, counting down.
AACTCAAGGCCTGTTGATTTTGGTGAAGATCGGTTAAGGGAAAAGGGTAGTTTACCAGCCACCTTTAATGTTTTAACAAGAGTAATTGTTTCTATGGAAAACGATAACAGCAGCAAATTCAAAGAGAATCAAATAATGTTTCGCATACTGCCCTGAATTGTAGAGTTCTCAAGACCTATGGGTTTTGGTGAAGATCGGTTAAGGGAAAGAGGTAGTTTACCTGCAACGTTTTATGTTTTAACAAGGGTAATTTTTTCTATAGCAAACGATAACAGCCGCAACTTCAATCAGAATAAAATACTTTATTGCACACCTTCCTGAATTATAGAGTACTCAAGGTTTGTTGATTTTGATGAAGATCGGTTAAGAAAAAAGGGTAGTTTACCTGCAACGTTTTATGTTTTAAAAGGTTAATTTTATTTTTATGATGAATGATAACTGCCACATATTCAAGAGATTCAAATACTTTATTGCACACCTTCCTGAATTATAGAGTACTCAAGGTTTGTTGATTTTGATGAAGATCGGTTAAGAGAAAAGGGTAATTTACCTGCAACATTTTATGTTTTAACAACGGTTATTTTTTATATGACGAACTATCTGCCGTGAATTCAAACAGAGTCAACTACGTTTTTGCATACCTTTTTGAACTAAAGAGAACTCAAGATCTGTTGATTTTGTTGAAGATCGGTTAAGGGAAAGGGGTAGTTTATCACCAAAGTTTTATGTTTTAAAAAGGGTAATTTTTTTATGACGAACGATAACTGCCGAAAATTCAAAGATAATCAAATAATTTTTGCACACTTGCCTGAGTTGTAGAGAACGCAAGGTCGGTTGATTTTGGTGAAGATCGGTTAAGAGAAAAGGGTAGTTTACCTGCAACATTTTATGTTTTACAAGGGTAATTTTATTTTTATGACGAATGATAACTGTCGCATATTCAAAGAGAGAGAATCAAATAATTTTTTGCATACTTCCTGAAGTTTTTAGTACTCAAGGTCTGTTGATTTTTGGTGAAGATCGGTTAAGGGAAAGGGGTAGTTTACCTGCAACGTTTTGTTTTTAATCAAGGGTAATATTTTTCTATGGCAAACAATAACAGCCGCAGATTCATACAGAATCAAATAATGTTTCGCATACTGCCCTGAATTGTAGAGTTCTCAAGACCTATGGGTTTTGGTGAAGATCGGTTAAGGGAAAGAGGTAGTTTACCTGCAACGTTTTATGTTTTAACAAGGGTAATTTTTTCTATAGCAAACGATAACAGCCGCAACTTCAATCAGAATAAAATACTTTATTGCACACCTTCCTGAATTATAGAGTACTCAAGGTTTGTTGATTTTGATGAAGATCGGTTAAGAAAAAAGGGTAGTTTACCTGCAACGTTTTATGTTTTAAAAGGTTAATTTTATTTTTATGATGAATGATAACTGCCACATATTCAAGAGATTCAAATACTTTATTGCACACCTTCCTGAATTATAGAGTACTCAAGGTTTGTTGATTTTGATGAAGATCGGTTAAGAGAAAAGGGTAGTTTACCTCCAACGTTTTATGTGATAACAAGGTTAATTTTTTCTATGACGAACGATAACTGCCGTAAATTCAAACATAATCAAATAAGTTTTTGGATAAATCCCTAAATTGTAGAGAGCTCAAGGCCTGTTGATTTTGGTGAAGATCGGTTAAGGGGAAAGGGTAGTTTACCGGCCACCTTTAATGTTTTAACAAGAGTAATTGTTTCTATGACGAACGATAACTGCCACACATTCAAACAGAATCACATAATGTTTTGCATACATCCCTGAATTGTAGAGGTCTAAAGACCAATTGATTTTGGTGAAGTTCATTTAAGACAAAGGGGTAGTTTACCTGCAACATTTTATGTGATAACAAGGTTAATTTTTTCTATGACGAACGATAACTGCCGTAAATTCAAACATAATCAAATGAGTTTTTGCATAAATCCCTAAATTGTAGAGAACTCAAGGCCTGTTGATTTTGGTGAAGATCGGTTAAGGGAAAAGGGTAGTTTACCAGCCACCTTTAATGTTTTAACAAGAGTAATTGTTTCTATGGAAAACGATAACAGCAGCAAATTCAAACAGAATCAAATAATGTTTCGCATACTGCCCTGAATTGTAGAGTTCTCAAGACCTATGGGTTTTGGTGAAGATCGGTTAAGGGAAAGAGGTAGTTTACCTGCAACGTTTTATGTTTTAACAAGGGTAATTTTTTCTATAGCAAACGATAACAGCCGCAACTTCAATCAGAATAAAATACTTTATTGCACACCTTCCTGAATTATAGAGTACTCAAGGTTTGTTGATTTTGATGAAGATCGGTTAAGAAAAAAGGGTAGTTTACCTGCAACGTTTTATGTTTTAAAAGGTTAATTTTATTTTTATGATGAATGATAACTGCCACATATTCTAAGAGATTCAAATACTTTATTGCACACCTTCCTGAATTATAGAGTACTCAAGGTTTGTTGATTTTGATGAAGATCGGTTAAGAGAAAAGGGTAATTTACCTGCAACATTTTATGTTTTAACAACGGTTATTTTTTTATATGACGAACTAACTGCCGTGAATTCAAACAGAGTCAACTACGTTTTTGCATACCTTTTTGAACTAAAGAGAACTCAAGATCTGTTGATTTTGTTGAAGATCGGTTAAGGGAAAGGGGTAGTTTATCACCAAAGTTTTATGTTTTAAAAAGGGTAATTTTTTTATGACGAACGATAACTGCCGAAAATTCAAAGATAATCAAATAATTTTTTGCACACTTGCCTGAGTTGTAGAGAACGCAAGGTCGTTTGATTTTGGTGAAGATCGGTTAAGAGAAAAGGATAGTTTACCTGCATTTTATGTTTTAAAAGGGTAATTTTATTTATATGATAAATGATAACTGCCACATATTCAAAGAGAATCATATACTTTATTGCACACCTTCCTGAATTAAAGCGTACTCAAGGTTTGTTGAATTTGATGAAGATCGGTTAAGAGAAAAGGGTAGTTTACCTGCAACATTTTATGTTTTACAAGGGTAATTTTATTTTTATGACGAATGATAACTGTCGCATATTCAAAGAGAGAGAATCAAATAATTTTTTGCATACTTCCTGAAGTTTTTAGTACTCAAGGTCTGTTGATTTTTGGTGAAGATCGGTTAAGGGAAAGGGGTAGTTTACCTGCAACGTTTTGTTTTTTATCAAGGGTAATATTTTCTATGGCAAACAATAACAGCCGCAGATTCATACAGAATCAAATAATGTTTCGCATACTGCCCTGAATTGTAGAGTTCTCAAGACCTATGGGTTTTGGTGAAGATCGGTTAAGGGAAAGAGGTAGTTTACCTGCAACGTTTTATGTTTTAACAAGGGTAATTTTTTCTATAGCAAACGATAACAGCCGCAACTTCAATCAGAATAAAATACTTTATTGCACACCTTCCTGAATTATAGAGTACTCAAGGTTTGTTGATTTTGATGAAGATCGGTTAAGAAAAAAGGGTAGTTTACCTGCAACGTTTTATGTTTTAAAAGGTTAATTTTATTTTTATGATGAATGATAACTGCCACATATTCAAGAGATTCAAATACTTTATTGCACACCTTCCTGAATTATAGAGTACTCAAGGTTTGTTGATTTTGATGAAGATCGGTTAAGAGAAAAGGGTAGTTTACCTCCAACGTTTTATGTGATAACAAGGTTAATTTTTTCTATGACGAACGATAACTGCCGTAAATTCAAACATAATCAAATAAGTTTTTGGATAAATCCCTAAATTGTAGAGAACTCAAGGCCTGTTGATTTTGGTGAAGATCGGTTAAGGGGAAAGGGTAGTTTACCGGCCACCTTTAATGTTTTAACAAGAGTAATTGTTTCTATGACGAACGATAACTGCCACACATTCAAACAGAATCACATAATGTTTTGCATACATCCCTGAATTGTAGAGGTCTAAAGACCAATTGATTTTGGTGAAGTTCATTTAAGACAAAGGGGTAGTTTACCTGCAACATTTTATGTGATAACAAGGTTAATTTTTTCTATGACGAACGATAACTGCCGTAAATTCAAACATAATCAAATGAGTTTTTGCATAAATCCCTAAATTGTAGAGAACTCAAGGTCTGTTGATTTTGGTGAAGATCGGTTAAGGGAAAAGGGTAGTTTACCAGCCACCTTTAATGTTTTAACAAGAGTAATTGTTTCTATGGAAAACGATAACAGCAGCAAATTCAAACAGAATCAAATAATGTTTCGCATACTGCCCTGAATTGTAGAGTTCTCAAGACCTATGGGTTTTGGTGAAGATCGGTTAAGGGAAAGAGGTAGTTTACCTGCAACGTTTTATGTTTTAACAAGGGTAATTTTTTCTATAGCAAACGATAACAGCCGCAACTTCAATCAGAATAAAATACTTTATTGCACACCTTCCTGAATTATAGAGTACTCAAGGTTTGTTGATTTTGATGAAGATCGGTTAAGAAAAAAGGGTAGTTTACCTGCAACGTTTTATGTTTTAAAAGGTTAATTTTATTTTTATGATGAATGATAACTGCCACATATTCAAGAGATTCAAATACTTTATTGCACACCTTCCTGAATTATAGAGTACTCAAGGTTTGTTGATTTTGATGAAGATCGGTTAAGAGAAAAGGGTAATTTACCTGCAACATTTTATGTTTTAACAACGGTTATTTTTTATATGACGAACTATCTGCCGTGAATTCAAACAGAGTCAACTACGTTTTTGCATACCTTTTTGAACTAAAGAGAACTCAAGATCTGTTGATTTTGTTGAAGATCGGTTAAGGGAAAGGGGTAGTTTATCACCAAAGTTTTATGTTTTAAAAGGGTAATTTTTTTATGACGAACGATAACTGCCGAAAATTCAAAGATAATCAAATAATTTTTTGCACACTTGCCTGAGTTGTAGAGAACGCAAGGTCGGTTGATTTTGGTGAAGATCGGTTAAGAGAAAAGGATAGTTTACCTGCATTTTATGTTTTAAAAGGGTAATTTTATTTATATGATAAATGATAACTGCCCCATATTCAAAGAGAATCATATACTTTATTGCACACCTTCCTGAATTAAAGCGTACTCAAGGTTTGTTGAATTTGATGAAGATCGGTTAAGAGAAAAGGGTAGTTTACCTGCAACATTTTATGTTTTACAAGGGTAATTTTATTTTTATGACGAATGATAACTGTCGCATATTCAAAGAGAGAGAATCAAATAATTTTTTGCATACTTCCTGAAGTTTTTAGTACTCAAGGTCTGTTGATTTTTGGTGAAGATCGGTTAAGGGAAAGGGGTAGTTTACCTGCAACGTTTTGTTTTTTATCAAGGGTAATATTTTTCTATGGCAAACAATAACAGCCGCAGATTCATACAGAATCAAATAATGTTTCGCATACTGCCCTGAATTGTAGAGTTCTCAAGACCTATGGGTTTTGGTGAAGATCGGTTAAGGGAAAGAGGTAGTTTACCTGCAACGTTTTATGTTTTAACAAGGGTAATTTTTTCTATAGCAAACGATAACAGCCGCAACTTCAATCAGAATAAAATACTTTATTGCACACCTTCCTGAATTATAGAGTACTCAAGGTTTGTTGATTTTGATGAAGATCGGTTAAGAAAAAAGGGTAGTTTACCTGCAACGTTTTATGTTTTAAAAGGTTAATTTTATTTTTATGATGAATGATAACTGCCACATATTCAAGAGATTCAAATACTTTATTGCACACCTTCCTGAATTATAGAGTACTCAAGGTTTGTTGATTTTGATGAAGATCGGTTAAGAGAAAAGGGTAGTTTACCTCCAACGTTTTATGTGATAACAAGGTTAATTTTTTCTATGACGAACGATAACTGCCGTAAATTCAAACATAATCAAATAAGTTTTTGGATAAATCCCTAAATTGTAGAGAACTCAAGGCCTGTTGATTTTGGTGAAGATCGGTTAAGGGGAAAGGGTAGTTTACCGGCCACCTTTAATGTTTTAACAAGAGTAATTGTTTCTATGACGAACGATAACTGCCACACATTCAAACAGAATCACATAATGTTTTGCATACATCCCTGAATTGTAGAGGTCTAAAGACCAATTGATTTTGGTGAAGTTCATTTAAGACAAAGGGGTAGTTTACCTGCAACATTTTATGTGATAACAAGGTTAATTTTTTCTATGACGAACGATAACTGCCGTAAATTCAAACATAATCAAATGAGTTTTTGCATAAATCCCTAAATTGTAGAGAACTCAAGGCCTGTTGATTTTGGTGAAGATCGGTTAAGGGAAAAGGGTAGTTTACCAGCCACCTTTAATGTTTTAACAAGAGTAATTGTTTCTATGGAAAACGATAACAGCAGCAAATTCAAACAGAATCAAATAATGTTTCGCATACTGCCCTGAATTGTAGAGTTCTCAAGACCTATGGGTTTTGGTGAAGATCGGTTAAGGGAAAGAGGTAGTTTACCTGCAACGTTTTATGTTTTAACAAGGGTAATTTTTTCTATAGCAAACGATAACAGCCGCAACTTCAATCAGAATAAAATACTTTATTGCACACCTTCCTGAATTATAGAGTACTCAAGGTTTGTTGATTTTGATGAAGATCGGTTAAGAAAAAAGGGTAGTTTACCTGCAACGTTTTATGTTTTAAAAGGTTAATTTTATTTTTATGATGAATGATAACTGCCACATATTCAAGAGATTCAAATACTTTATTGCACACCTTCCTGAATTATAGAGTACTCAAGGTTTGTTGATTTTGATGAAGATCGGTTAAGAGAAAAGGGTAATTTACCTGCAACATTTTATGTTTTAACAACGGTTATTTTTTATATGACGAACTATCTGCCGTGAATTCAAACAGAGTCAACTACGTTTTTGCATACCTTTTTGAACTAAAGAGAACTCAAGATCTGTTGATTTTGTTGAAGATCGGTTAAGGGAAAGGGGTAGTTTATCACCAAAGTTTTATGTTTTAAAAGGGTAATTTTTTTATGACGAACGATAACTGCCGAAAATTCAAAGATAATCAAATAATTTTTTGCACACTTGCCTGAGTTGTAGAGAACGCAAGGTCGGTTGATTTTGGTGAAGATCGGTTAAGAGAAAAGGATAGTTTACCTGCATTTTATGTTTTAAAAGGGTAATTTTATTTATATGATAAATGATAACTGCCACATATTCAAAGAGAATCATATACTTTATTGCACACCTTCCTGAATTAAAGCGTACTCAAGGTTTGTTGAATTTGATGAAGATCGGTTAAGAGAAAAGGGTAGTTTACCTGCAACATTTTATGTTTTACAAGGGTAATTTTATTTTTATGACGAATGATAACTGTCGCATATTCAAAGAGAGAGAATCAAATAATTTTTTGCATACTTCCTGAAGTTTTTAGTACTCAAGGTCTGTTGATTTTTGGTGAAGATCGGTTAAGGGAAAGGGGTAGTTTACCTGCAACGTTTTGTTTTTTATCAAGGGTAATATTTTTCTATGGCAAACAATAACAGCCGCAGATTCATACAGAATCAAATAATGTTTCGCATACTGCCCTGAATTGTAGAGTTCTCAAGACCTATGGGTTTTGGTGAAGATCGGTTAAGGGAAAGAGGTAGTTTACCTGCAACGTTTTATGTTTTAACAAGGGTAATTTTTTCTATAGCAAACGATAACAGCCGCAACTTCAATCAGAATAAAATACTTTATTGCACACCTTCCTGAATTATAGAGTACTCAAGGTTTGTTGATTTTGATGAAGATCGGTTAAGAAAAAAGGGTAGTTTACCTGCAACGTTTTATGTTTTAAAAGGTTAATTTTATTTTTATGATGAATGATAACTGCCACATATTCAAGAGATTCAAATACTTTATTGCACACCTTCCTGAATTATAGAGTACTCAAGGTTTGTTGATTTTGATGAAGATCGGTTAAGAGAAAAGGGTAGTTTACCTCCAACGTTTTATGTGATAACAAGGTTAATTTTTTCTATGACGAACGATAACTGCCGTAAATTCAAACATAATCAAATAAGTTTTTGGATAAATCCCTAAATTGTAGAGAGCTCAAGGCCTGTTGATTTTGGTGAAGATCGGTTAAGGGGAAAGGGTAGTTTACCGGCCACCTTTAATGTTTTAACAAGAGTAATTGTTTCTATGACGAACGATAACTGCCACACATTCAAACAGAATCACATAATGTTTTGCATACATCCCTGAATTGTAGAGGTCTAAAGACCAATTGATTTTGGTGAAGTTCATTTAAGACAAAGGGGTAGTTTACCTGCAACATTTTATGTGATAACAAGGTTAATTTTTTCTATGACGAACGATAACTGCCGTAAATTCAAACATAATCAAATGAGTTTTTGCATAAATCCCTAAATTGTAGAGAACTCAAGGCCTGTTGATTTTGGTGAAGATCGGTTAAGGGAAAAGGGTAGTTTACCAGCCACCTTTAATGTTTTAACAAGAGTAATTGTTTCTATGGAAAACGATAACAGCAGCAAATTCAAACAGAATCAAATAATGTTTCGCATACTGCCCTGAATTGTAGAGTTCTCAAGACCTATGGGTTTTGGTGAAGATCGGTTAAGGGAAAGAGGTAGTTTACCTGCAACGTTTTATGTTTTAACAAGGGTAATTTTTTCTATAGCAAACGATAACAGCCGCAACTTCAATCAGAATAAAATACTTTATTGCACACCTTCCTTAATTATAGAGTACTCAAGGTTTGTTGATTTTGATGAAGATCGGTTAAGAAAAAAGGGTAGTTTACCTGCAACGTTTTATGTTTTAAAAGGTTAATTTTATTTTTATGATGAATGATAACTGCCACATATTCTAAGAGATTCAAATACTTTATTGCACACCTTCCTGAATTATAGAGTACTCAAGGTTTGTTGATTTTGATGAAGATCGGTTAAGAGAAAAGAGTAGTTTACCTGCAACATTTTATGTTTTAACAACGGTTATTTTTTATATGACGAACTAACTGCCGTGAATTCAAACAGAGTCAACTACGTTTTTGCATACCTTTTTGAACTAAAGAGAACTCAAGGTCTGTTGATTTTGTTGAAGATCGGTTAAGGGAAAGGGGTAGTTTATCACCAAAGTTTTATGTTTTAAAAAGGGTAATTTTTTTATGACGAACGATAACTGCCGAAAATTCAAAGATAATCAAATAATTTTTGCACACTTGCCTGAGTTGTAGAGAACGCAAGGTCGGTTGATTTTGGTGAAGATCGGTTAAGAGAAAAGTTTACCTGCATTTTATGTTTTAAAAGGGTAATTTTATTTTTATGATAAATGATAACTGCCACATATTCAAAGAGAATCATATACTTTATTGCACACCTTCCTGAATTATAGAGTACTCAAGGTTTGTTGAATTTGATGAAGATCGGTTAAGAGAAAAGGGTAGTTTACCTGCAACATTTTATGTTTTACAAGGGTAATTTTATTTTTATGACGAATGATAACTGCCGCATATTCAAAGAGAGAATCAAATAATTTTTTGCATACTTCCTGAAGTTTTTAGTACTCAAGGTCTGTTGATTTTTGGTGAAGATCGGTTAAGGGAAAGGGGTAGTTTACCTGCAATGTTTTATGTTTTAATAAGGGTAATTTTTTCTATGATAAATGATAACTGCCGTAAATTGAAAGAGGATCAAATAATTTTTTGCATACGTTCCTGAATTGTAAAGAACTGAAGGCCTATTGATTTTGGTGAAGATCGGTTAAGGGAAAAGGGTAGTTTACCAGCCACCTTTTATGTTTTAACAAGAGTAATTGTTTCTATGACGAACGATAACTGCCACACATTCAAACAGAATCAAATAATGTTTCGCATACTGCCCTGAATTGTAGAGTTCTCAAGACCTATGGGTTTTGGTGAAGATCGGTTAAGGGAAAGAGGTAGTTTACCTGCAACGTTTTATGTTTTAACAAGGGTAATTTTTTCTATAGCAAACGATAACAGCCGCAACTTCAATCAGAATAAAATACTTTATTGCACACCTTCCTGAATTATAGAGTACTCAAGGTTTGTTGATTTTGATGAAGATCGGTTAAGAAAAAAGGGTAGTTTACCTGCAACGTTTTATGTTTTAAAAGGTTAATTTTATTTTTATGATGAATGATAACTGCCACATATTCAAGAGATTCAAATACTTTATTGCACACCTTCCTGAATTATAGAGTACTCAAGGTTTGTTGATTTTGATGAAGATCGGTTAAGAGAAAAGGGTAATTTACCTGCAACATTTTATGTTTTAACAACGGTTATTTTTTATATGACGAACTATCTGCCGTGAATTCAAACAGAGTCAACTACGTTTTTGCATACCTTTTTGAACTAAAGAGAACTCAAGATCTGTTGATTTTGTTGAAGATCGGTTAAGGGAAAGGGGTAGTTTATCACCAAAGTTTTATGTTTTAAAAAGGGTAATTTTTTTATGACGAACGATAACTGCCGAAAATTCAAAGATAATCAAATAATTTTTTGCACACTTTCCTGAGTTGTAGAGAACGCAAGGTCGGTTGATTTTGGTGAAGATCGGTTAAGAGAAAAGGATAGTTTACCTGCATTTTATGTTTTAAAAGGGTAATTTTATTTTTATGATAAATGATAACTGCCACATATTCAAAGAGAATCATATACTTTATTGCACACCTTCCTGAATTATAGAGTACTCAAGGTTTGTTGAATTTGATGAAGATCGGTTAAGAGAAAAGGGTAGTTTACCTGCAACATTTTATGTTTTACAAGGGTAATTTTATTTTTATGACGAATGATAACTGTCGCATATTCAAAGAGAGAGAATCAAATAATTTTTTGCATACTTCCTGAAGTTTTTAGTACTCAAGGTCTGTTGATTTTTGGTGAAGATCGGTTAAGGGAAAGGGGTAGTTTACCTGCAACGTTTTATGTTTTAACAAGGGTAATTTTTTCTATGACAAACGATAACTGCAGTAAATTCAAAGAGAATCAAATAATTTTTTGCGTACGTTCCTGAATTGCAAAGAACTGAAGGCCTATTGATTTTGGTGAAGATTGGTTAAGGGAAAAGGGTTGTTTACTGGCAACCTTTAATGTTTTAACAAGAGTAATTGTTTCTATGACGAACATAACTGCCGCACATTCAAACAGAATCAAATAATGTTTTGCATACATCCCTGAATTGTAGAGGACTCAAGACCTATTGATTTTGGTGAAGTTCAGTTAAGAGAAAGGGGTAGTTTACCTCCAACGTTTTATGTGATAACAAGGTTAATTTTTTCTATGACGAACGATAACTGCCGTAAATTCAAACATAATCAAATAAGTTTTTGGATAAATCCCTAAATTGTAGAGAACTCAAGGCCTGTTGATTTTGGTGAAGATCGGTTAAGGGGAAAGGGTAGTTTACCGGCCACCTTTAATGTTTTAACAAGAGTAATTGTTTCTATGACGAACGATAACTGCCACACATTCAAACAGAATCACATAATGTTTTGCATACATCCCTGAATTGTAGAGGTCTAAAGACCAATTGATTTTGGTGAAGTTCATTTAAGACAAAGGGGTAGTTTACCTGCAACATTTTATGTGATAACAAGGTTAATTTTTTCTATGACGAACGATAACTGCCGTAAATTCAAACATAATCAAATGAGTTTTTGCATAAATCCCTAAATTGTAGAGAACTCAAGGCCTGTTGATTTTGGTGAAGATCGGTTAAGGGAAAAGGGTAGTTTACCAGCCACCTTTAATGTTTTAACAAGAGTAATTGTTTCTATGGAAAACGATAACAGCAGCAAATTCAAACAGAATCAAATAATGTTTCGCATACTGCCCTGAATTGTAGAGTTCTCAAGACCTATGGGTTTTGGTGAAGATCGGTTAAGGGAAAGAGGTAGTTTACCTGCAACGTTTTATGTTTTAACAAGGGTAATTTTTTCTATAGCAAACGATAACAGCCGCAACTTCAATCAGAATAAAATACTTTATTGCACACCTTCCTGAATTATAGAGTACTCAAGGTTTGTTGATTTTGATGAAGATCGGTTAAGAAAAAAGGGTAGTTTACCTGCAACGTTTTATGTTTTAAAAGGTTAATTTTATTTTTATGATGAATGATAACTGCCACATATTCAAGAGATTCAAATACTTTATTGCACACCTTCCTGAATTATAGAGTACTCAAGGTTTGTTGATTTTGATGAAGATCGGTTAAGAGAAAAGGGTAATTTACCTGCAACATTTTATGTTTTAACAACGGTTATTTTTTATATGACGAACTATCTGCCGTGAATTCAAACAGAGTCAACTACGTTTTTGCATACCTTTTTGAACTAAAGAGAACTCAAGATCTGTTGATTTTGTTGAAGATCGGTTAAGGGAAAGGGGTAGTTTATCACCAAAGTTTTATGTTTTAAAAAGGGTAATTTTTTTATGACGAACGATAACTGCCGAAAATTCAAAGATAATCAAATAATTTTTTGCACACTTTCCTGAGTTGTAGAGAACGCAAGGTCGGTTGATTTTGGTGAAGATCGGTTAAGAGAAAAGGATAGTTTACCTGCATTTTATGTTTTAAAAGGGTAATTTTATTTTTATGATAAATGATAACTGCCACATATTCAAAGAGAATCATATACTTTATTGCACACCTTCCTGAATTATAGAGTACTCAAGGTTTGTTGAATTTGATGAAGATCGGTTAAGAGAAAAGGGTAGTTTACCTGCAACATTTTATGTTTTACAAGGGTAATTTTATTTTTATGACGAATGATAACTGTCGCATATTCAAAGAGAGAGAATCAAATAATTTTTTGCATACTTCCTGAAGTTTTTAGTACTCAAGGTCTGTTGATTTTTGGTGAAGATCGGTTAAGGGAAAGGGGTAGTTTACCTGCAACGTTTTATGTTTTAACAAGGGTAATTTTTTCTATGACAAACGATAACTGCAGTAAATTCAAAGAGAATCAAATAATTTTTTGCGTACGTTCCTGAATTGCAAAGAACTGAAGGCCTATTGATTTTGGTGAAGATTGGTTAAGGGAAAAGGGTTGTTTACTGGCAACCTTTAATGTTTTAACAAGAGTAATTGTTTCTATGACGAACATAACTGCCGCACATTCAAACAGAATCAAATAATGTTTTGCATGCATCCCTGAATTGTAGAGGACTCAAGACCTATTGATTTTGGTGAAGTTCAGTTAAGAGAAAGGGGTAGTTTACCTCCAACGTTTTATGTGATAACAAGGTTAATTTTTTCTATGACGAACGATAACTGCCGTAAATTCAAACATAATCAAATAAGTTTTTGGATAAATCCCTAAATTGTAGAGAACTCAAGGCCTGTTGATTTTGGTGAAGATCGGTTAAGGGGAAAGGGTAGTTTACCGGCCACCTTTAATGTTTTAACAAGAGTAATTGTTTCTATGACGAACGATAACTGCCACACATTCAAACAGAATCACATAATGTTTTGCATACATCCCTGAATTGTAGAGTTCTAAAGACCAATTGATTTTGGTGAAGTTCATTTAAGACAAAGGGGTAGTTTACCTGCAACATTTTATGTGATAACAAGGTTAATTTTTTCTATGACGAACGATAACTGCCGTAAATTCAAACATAATCAAATGAGTTTTTGCATAAATCCCTAAATTGTAGAGAACTCAAGGCCTGTTGATTTTGATGAAGATCGGTTAAGGGAAAAGGGTAGTTTACCAGCCACCTTTAATGTTTTAACAAGAGTAATTGTTTCTATGGAAAACGATAACAGCAGCAAATTCAAACAGAATCAAATAATGTTTCGCATACTGCCCTGAATTGTAGAGTTCTCAAGACCTATGGGTTTTGGTGAAGATCGGTTAAGGGAAAGAGGTAGTTTACCTGCAACGTTTTATGTTTTAACAAGGGTAATTTTTTCTATAGCAAACGATAACAGCCGCAACTTCAATCAGAATAAAATACTTTATTGCACACCTTCCTGAATTATAGAGTACTCAAGGTTTGTTGATTTTGATGAAGATCGGTTAAGAAAAAAGGGTAGTTTACCTGCAACGTTTTATGTTTTAAAAGGTTAATTTTATTTTTATGATGAATGATAACTGCCACATATTCTAAGAGATTCAAATACTTTATTGCACACCTTCCTGAATTATAGAGTACTCAAGGTTTGTTGATTTTGATGAAGATCGGTTAAGAGAAAAGGGTAATTTACCTGCAACATTTTATGTTTTAACAACGGTTATTTTTTTATATGACGAACTAACTGCCGTGAATTCAAACAGAGTCAACTACGTTTTTGCATACCTTTTTGAACTAAAGAGAACTCAAGATCTGTTGATTTTGTTGAAGATCGGTTAAGGGAAAGGGGTAGTTTATCACCAAAGTTTTATGTTTTAAAAAGGGTAATTTTTTTATGACGAACGATAACTGCCGAAAATTCAAAGATAATCAAATAATTTTTTGCACACTTGCCTGAGTTGTAGAGAACGCAAGGTCGGTTGATTTTGGTGAAGATCGGTTAAGAGAAAAGTTTACCTGCATTTTATGTTTTAAAAGGGTAATTTTATTTTTATGATAAATGATAACTGCCACATATTCAAAGAGAATCATATACTTTATTCCACACCTTCCTGAATTATAGAGTACTCAAGGTTTGTTGAATTTGATGAAGATCGGTTAAGAGAAAAGGGTAGTTTACCTGCAACATTTTATGTTTTACAAGGGTAATTTTATTTTTATGACGAATGATAACTGCCGCATATTCAAAGAGAGAGAATCAAATAATTTTTTGCATACTTCCTGAAGTTTTTAGTACTCAAGGTCTGTTGATTTTTGGTGAAGATCGGTTAAGGGAAAGGGGTAGTTTACCTGCAATGTTTTATGTTTTAATAAGGGTAATTTTTTCTATGATAAATGATAACTGCCGTAAATTGAAAGAGGATCAAATAATTTTTTGCATACGTTCCTGAATTGTAAAGAACTGAAGGCCTATTGATTTTGGTGAAGATCGGTTAAGGGAAAAGGGTAGTTTACTGGCCACCTTTTATGTTTTAACAAGAGTAATTGTTTCTATGACGAACGATAACTGCCACACATTCAAACAGAATCAAATAATGTTTTGCATACATCCCTGAATTGTAGAGGTCTAAAGACCAATTGATTTTGGTGAAGTTCATTTAAGACAAAGGGGTAGTTTACCTGCAACATTTTATGTGATAACAAGGTTAATTTTTTCTATGACGAACGATAACTGCCGTAAATTCAAACATAATCAAATGAGTTTTTGCATAAATCCCTAAATTGTAGAGAACTCAAGGCCTGTTGATTTTGGTGAAGATCGGTTAAGGGAAAAGGGTAGTTTACCAGCCACCTTTAATGTTTTAACAAGAGTAATTGTTTCTATGGAAAACGATAACAGCAGCAAATTCAAACAGAATCAAATAATGTTTCGCATGCTGCCCTGAATTGTAGAGTTCTCAAGACCTATGGGTTTTGGTGAAGATCGGTTAAGGGAAAGAGGTAGTTTACCTGCAACGTTTTATGTTTTAACAAGGGTAATTTTTTCTATAGCAAACGATAACAGCCGCAACTTCAATCAGAATAAAATACTTTATTGCACACCTTCCTGAATTATAGAGTACTCAAGGTTTGTTGATTTTGATGAAGATCGGTTAAGAAAAAAGGGTAGTTTACCTGCAACGTTTTATGTTTTAAAAGGTTAATTTTATTTTTATGATGAATGATAACTGCCACATATTCTAAGAGATTCAAATACTTTATTGCACACCTTCCTGAATTATAGAGTACTCAAGGTTTGTTGATTTTGATGAAGATCGGTTAAGAGAAAAGGGTAATTTACCTGCAACATTTTATGTTTTAACAACGGTTATTTTTTTATATGACGAACTAACTGCCGTGAATTCAAACAGAGTCAACTACGTTTTTGCATACCTTTTTGAACTAAAGAGAACTCAAGATCTATTGATTTTGTTGAAGATCGGTTAAGGGAAAGGGGTAGTTTATCACCAAAGTTTTATGTTTTAAAAAGGGTAATTTTTTTATGACGAACGATAACTGCCGAAAATTCAAAGATAATCAAATAATTTTTTGCACACTTGCCTGAGTTGTAGAGAACGCAAGGTCGTTTGATTTTGGTGAAGATCGGTTAAGAGAAAAGGATAGTTTACCTGCATTTTATGTTTTAAAAGGGTAATTTTATTTATATGATAAATGATAACTGCCACATATTCAAAGAGAATCATATACTTTATTGCACACCTTCCTGAATTAAAGCGTACTCAAGGTTTGTTGAATTTGATGAAGATCGGTTAAGAGAAAAGGGTAGTTTACCTGCAACATTTTATGTTTTACAAGGGTAATTTTATTTTTATGACGAATGATAACTGTCGCATATTCAAAGAGAGAGAATCAAATAATTTTTTGCATACTTCCTGAAGTTTTTAGTACTCAAGGTCTGTTGATTTTTGGTGAAGATCGGTTAAGGGAAAGGGGTAGTTTACCTGCAACGTTTTATGTTTTAACAAGGGTATTTTTTTCTATGACAAACGATAACTGCAGTAAATTCAAAGAGAATCAAATAATTTTTTGCATACGTTCCTGAATTGTAAAGAACTGAAGGCCTATTGATTTTGGTGAAGATTGGTTAAGGGAAAAGGGTTGTTTACCGGCAACCTTTAATGTTTTAACAAGAGTAATTGTTTCTATGACGAACGATAACTGCCACACATTCAAACAGAATCAAATAATGTTTTGCATACATCCCTGAATTGTAGAGGTCTAAAGACCAATTGATTTTGGTGAAGTTCATTTAAGACAAAGGGGTAGTTTACCTGCAACGTTTTATGTGATAACAAGGTTAATTTTTTCTATGACGAACGATAACTGCCGTAAATTCAAACATAATCAAATGAGTTTTTGCATAAATCCCTATATTGTAGAGAACTCAAGGCCTGTTGATTTTGGTGAAGATCGGTTAAGGGAAAAGGGTAGTTTACCGGCCACCTTTAATGTTTTAACAAGAGTAATTGTTTCTATGGAAAACGATAACAGCAGCAAATTCAAACATAATCAAACAATTTTTTGCAAACAGCCCTGAATTGCAGAGTACTCAAGACCTATTGTTTTTGGTGAAGATCGGTTAAGGGAAAGGGGTAGTTTACCTGCATCGTTTTGTTTTTTATCAAGGGTAATATTTTTCTATGGCAAACAATAACAGCCGCAGATTCATACAGAATCAAATAATGTTTCGCATACTGCCCTGAATTGTAGAGTTCTCAAGACCTATGGGTTTTGGTGAAGATCGGTTAAGGGAAAGAGGTAGTTTACCTGCAACATTTTATGTTTTAACAAGGGTAATTTTTTCTATAGCAAACGATAACAGCCGCAACTTCAATCAGAATAAAATACTTTATTGCACACCTTCGTGAATTATAGAGTACTCAAGGTTTGTTGATTTTGATGAAGATCGGTTAAGAAAAAAGGGTAGTTTACCTGCAACGTTTTATGTTTTAAAAGGTTAATTTTATTTTTATGATGAATGATAACTGCCACATATTCTAAGAGATTCAAACACTTTATTGCACACCTTCCTGAATTATAGAGTACTCAAGGTTTGTTGATTTTGATGAAGATCGGTTAAGAGAAAAGAGTAGTTTACCTGCAACATTTTATGTTTTAACAACGGTTATTTTTTATATGACGAACTAACTGCCGTGAATTCAAACAGAGTCAACTACGTTTTTGCACACCTTTTTGAACTAAAGAGAACTCAAGGTCTGTTGATTTTGTTGAAGATCGGTTAAGGGAAAGGGGTAGTTTATCACCAAAGTTTTATGTTTTAAAAAGGGTAATTTTTTTATGACGAACGATAACTGCCGAAAATTCAAAGATAATCAAATAATTTTTTGCACCCTTGCCTGAGTTGTAGAGGACGCAAGGTCGGTTGATTTTGGTGAAGATCGGTTAAGAGAAAAGGATAGTTTACCTGCATTTTATGTTTTAAAATGGTAATTTTATTTTTATGATCAATGATAACTGCCACATATTCAAAGAGAATCATATACTTTATTGCACACCTTCCTGAATTATAGAGTACTCAAGGTTTGTTGAATTTGATGAAGATCGGTTAAGAGAAAAGGGTAGTTTACCTGCACCATTTTATGTTTTACAAGGGTAATTTTATTTTTATGACGAATGATAACTGCCGCATATTCAAAGAGAGAGAATCAAATAATTTTTTGCATACTTCCTGAAGTTTTTAGTACTCAAGGTCTGTTGATTTTTGGTGAAGATCGGTTAAGGGAAAGGGGTAGTTTACCTGCAATGTTTTATGTTTTAATAAGGGTAATTTTTTCTATGATAAATGATAACTGCCGTAAATTGAAAGAGGATCAAATAATTTTTTGCATACGTTCCTGAATTGTAAAGAACTGAAGGCCTATTGATTTTGGTGAAGATCGGTTAAGGGAAAAGGGTAGTTTACTGGCCACCTTTTATGTTTTAACAAGAGTAATTGTTTCTATGACGAACGATAACTGCCACACATTCAAACAGAATCAAATAATGTTTTGCATACATCCCTGAATTGTAGAGGTCTAAAGACCAATTGATTTTGGTGAAGTTCATTTAGGACAAAGGGGTAGTTTACCTCCAACGTTTTATGTGATAACAAGGTTAATTTTTTCTATGACGAACGATAACTGCCGTAAATTCAAACATAATCAAATGAGTTTTTGCATAAATCCCTAAATTGTAGAGAACTCAAGGCCTGTTGATTTTGGTGAAGATCGGTTAAGGGAAAAGGGTAGTTTACCAGCCACCTTTAATGTTTTAACAAGAGTAATTGTTTCTATGGAAAACGATAACAGCAGCAAATTCAAACAGAATCAAATAATGTTTCGCATACTGCCCTGAATTGTAGAGTTCTCAAGACCTATGGGTTTTGGTGAAGATCGGTTAAGGGAAAGAGGTAGTTTACCTGCAACGTTTTATGTTTTAACAAGGGTAATTTTTTCTATAGCAAACGATAACAGCCGCAACTTCAATCAGAATAAAATACTTTATTGCACACCTTCCTGAATTATAGAGTACTCAAGGTTTGTTGATTTTGATGAAGATCGGTTAAGAAAAAAGGGTAGTTTACCTGCAACGTTTTATGCTTAACTAAAAATGAACTTTTTTCATGTGAAAAACTTACTATTTTAT
Source organism: Magicicada septendecula (assembly GCA_034769895.1). Classification (NCBI taxonomy): domain Eukaryota; kingdom Metazoa; phylum Arthropoda; class Insecta; order Hemiptera; family Cicadidae; genus Magicicada; species Magicicada septendecula. The sequence goes on along the minus strand of CM068372.1, from coordinate 105,229,800 downwards.
TGTACGCGTTTCGGCTTAGTATCCGCCTTCTTCAGCTTTGGTAACAGACTGCCAGCATTTTGTAACGGTTGTGTGGAAGGTGAAGTGGGGGTGGTGTGTGGAGGAAGGGGATTGGCGCGGGGATTCAACTTACTGTTTGTTTTCTGTATAATTGTGTAAAAAAGTGTATGTGATTTATATTGTAATTGATCGTTGAGTATGTTGTTTGGTTGTGTTGTGTGGTGTTTATATATTTCGTATTGTTCAGTTGTGTTGAGTTTTTGACCTTTGGGTATGTAGTGTAAAATTTCAAGATTAGTGTCTATGTTGGTGTAACTGTGGTTTTCTGTGTGTATGTGTGTGGCAAATGCAGAGTGTATATTGTTGTTGGTTAAAGCTTTTAAGTGTTCAGAATAACGGGATGAAAAAGATCTTCCCGTCTGGCCTATGTAGAAACTATTGCAGTCATTACAATTTAATTTGTAAACACCTGTTTTGTTATATTTGTCTATGTCTGTGTTTGTATTACTGATGTGTTTTTTGATGGTATTGGTTGTTCTGAATGCTATTTTGTATTTGTGTTTTCTGAATGTATTGGCGATTTTGTGTGTGTATGAGTTGTGGTATGTGAGTGTGATGTACTTATTGTGTTGTGTGTTGCTGGTGTTTAGTGTTTTGTTGTTTTTGTTCTTGATGCGTTTGTGTAGTATGTTTATTAAATTCGGGTTATAACCATTTTTTATTGCTATGTATTTTATTGTGTTGAGTTCGTCGGTGTAATCTTGTTTATTTAAGGGTATTTTAGTTAGTCTATGGAGCATATGGTTGAAGGCCGCATGTTTATGTTGTGTTGGGTGGTTTGATGTGTTGTGTATAACCATGTCAGTTGTGGTTGGTTTCCTGTATATTTTGTACATGTGTGTATTGTTAGTTTTGTTAATTGTTAGGTCTAGAAAATTTATACAATTGTTTTGTTCAGTTTCCAGTGTAAATTTTAATTTGTGGTGTATAGTGTTTATGTATTTGTGGAAGTTTTCAACTTGTCTTGTGTTGCCTTTGAATAAAAGTAATATATCATCTACATACCTGTGCCAGTATATAATTTTGTTAGTGTATTTGTTGTTGTTTATTATGTGGTTCTGTTCAATGTTGTGTATATATATTTCTGCTAGTATTCCTGATATGGGGGATCCCATTGGGATTCCTTCTAGCAGAAATATATATACTAGCAGAAATATATATACACAACATTGAACAGAACCACATAATAAACAACAACAAATACACTAACAAAATTATATACTGGCACAGGTATGTAGATGATATATTACTTTTATTCAAAGGCAACACAAGACAAGTTGAAAACTTCCACAAATACATAAACACTATACACCACAAATTAAAATTTACACTGGAAACTGAACAAAACAATTGTATAAATTTTCTAGACCTAACAATTAACAAAACTAACAATACACACACGTACAAAATATACAGGAAACCAACCACAACTGACATGGTTATACACAACACATCAAACCACCCAACACAACATAAACATGCGGCCTTCAACCATATGCTCCATAGACTAACTAAAATACCCTTAAATAAACAAGATTACACTGACGAACTCAACACAATAAAATACATAGCAATAAAAAATGGTTATAACCCGAATTTAATAAACATACTACACAAACGCATCAAGAACAAAAACAACAAAACACTAAACACCAGCAACACACAACACAATAAGTACATCACACTCACATACCACAACTCATACACACACAAAATCGCCAATACATTCAGAAAACACAAATACAAAATAGCATTCAGAACAACCAATACCATCAAAAAACACATCAGTAATACAAACACAGACATAGACAAATATAACGAAACAGGTGTTTACAAATTAAATTGTAATGACTGCAATAGTTTCTACATAGGCCAGATGGGAAGATCTTTTTCATCCCGTTATTCTGAACACTTAAAAGCTTTAACCAACAACAATATACACTCTGCATTTGCCACACACATACACACAGAAAACCACAGTTACACCAACGTAGACACTAATCTTGAAATTTTACATTACATACCCAAAGGTCAAAAACTCAACACAACTGAACAATACGAAATATATAAACACCACACAACACAACCAAACAACATACTCAACGATCAATTACAATATAAATCACATACACTTTTTGACACAATTATACAGAAAACAAACAGTAAGTTGAATCCCCGCGCCAATCCCCTTCCTCCACACACCACCCCCACTTCACCTTCCACACAACCCTTACAAAACGCTGGCAGTCTGTTACAAAAGCTGAAGAAGGCGGATACTAAGCCGAAACGCGTACAATAAAATAGTAATTTTTTCACATGAAAAAAGTTCATTTTTAGTTAACTGTTAGTGCTGTGAAAGAAGAGATGAATAATCAAGACGTTTTATGTTTTAAAAGGTTAATTTTATTTTTATGATGAATGATAACTGCCACATATTCTAAGAGATTCAAATACTTTATTGCACACCTTCCTGAATTATAGAGTACTCAAGGTTTGTTGATTTTGATGAAGATCGGTTAAGAGAAAAGGGTAGTTTACCTGCACCATTTTATGTTTTACAAGGGTAATTTTATTTTTATGACGAATGATAACTGCCGCATATTCAAAGAGAGAGAATCAAATAATTTTTTGCATACTTCCTGAAGTTTTTAGTACTCAAGGTCTGTTGATTTTTGGTGAAGATCGGTTAAGGGAAAGGGGTAGTTTACCTGCAATGTTTTATGTTTTAATAAGGGTAATTTTTTCTATGACAAACGATAACTGCAGTAAATTCAAAGAGAATCAAATAATTTTTTACATACGTTCCTGAATTGTAAAGAACTGAAGGCCTATTGATTTTGGTGAAGATTGGTTAAGGGAAAAGGGTTGTTTACCGGCAACCTTTAATGTTTTAACAAGAGTAATTGTTTCTATGACGAACATAACTGCCGCACATTCAAACAGAATCAAATAATGTTTTGCATGCATCCCTGAATTGTAGAGGACTCAAGACCTATTGATTTTGGTGAAGTTCAGTTAAGAGAAAGGGGTAGTTTACCTCCAACGTTTTATGTGATAACAAGATTAATTTTTTCTATGACGAACGATAACTGCCGTAAATTCAAACATAATCAAATAAGTTTTTGGATAAATCCCTAAATTGTAGAGAACTCAAGGCCTGTTGATTTTGGTGAAGATCGGTTAAGGGGAAAGGGTAGTTTACCGGCCACCTTTAATGTTTTAACAAGAGTAATTGTTTCTATGGCAAACGATAACAGCAGCAAATTCAAACATAATCAAACAATTTTTTGCAAACAGCCCTGAATTGTAGAGTACTCAAGACCTATTGTTTTTGGTGAAGATCGGTTAAGGGAAAGTGGTAGTTTACCTGCAACGTTTTGTTTTTTATCAAGGGTAATATTTTTCTATGGCAAACAATAACAGCCGCAGATTCATACAGAATCAAATAATGTTTCGCATACTGCCCTGAATTGTAGAGTTCTCAAGACCTATGGGTTTTGGTGAAGATCGGTTAAGGGAAAGAGGTAGTTTACCTGCAACGTTTTATGTTTTAACAAGGGTAATTTTTTCTATAGCAAACGATAACAGCCGCAACTTCAATCAGAATAAAATACTTTATTGCACACCTTCCTGAATTATAGAGTACTCAAGGTTTGTTGATTTTGATGAAGATCGGTTAAGAAAAAAGGGTAGTTTACCTACAACGTTTTATGTTTTAAAAGGTTAATTTTATTTTTATGATGAATGATAACTGCCACATATTCTAAGAGATTCAAATACTTTATTGCACACCTTCCTGAATTATAGAGTACTCAAGGTTTGTTGATTTTGATGAAGATCGGTTAAGAGGAAAGGGTAGTTTACCTGCAACATTTTATGTTTTAACAACGGTTATTTTTTATATGACGAACTAACTGCCGTGAATTCAAACAGAGTCAACTACGTTTTTGCATACCTTTTTGAACTAAAGAGAACTCAAGGTCTGTTGATTTTGTTGAAGATCGGTTAAGGGAAAGGGGTAGTTTATCACCAAAGTTTTATGTTTTAAAAAGGGTAATTTTTTTATGACGAACGATAACTGCCGAAAATTCAAAGATAATCAAATAATTTTTTGCACACTTGCCTGAGTTGTAGAGAACGCAAGGTCGGTTGATTTTGGTGAAGATCGGTTAAGAGAAAGGATAGTTTACCTGCATTTTATGTTTTAAAAGGGTAATTTTATTTTTATGATAAATGATAACTGCCACATATTCAAAGAGAATCATATACTTTATTGCACACCTTCCTAATTATAGAGTACTCAAGGTTTGTTGAATTTGATGAAGATCGGTTAAGAGAAAAGGGTAGTTTACCTGCAACATTTTATGTTTTACAAGGGTAATTTTATTTTTATGACGAATGATAACTGCCGCATATTCAAAGAGAGAGAATCAAATAATTTTTTGCATACTTCCTGAAGTTTTTAGTACTCAAGGTCTGTTGATTTTTGGTGAAGATCGGTTAAGGGAAAGGGGTAGTTTACCTGCAATGTTTTATGTTTTAATAAGGGTAATTTTTTCTATGATAAATGATAACTGCCGTAAATTGAAAGAGGATCAAATAATTTTTTGCATACGTTCCTGAATTGTACAGAACTGAAGGCCTATTGATTTTGGTGAAGATCGGTTAAGGGAAAAGGGTAGTTTACTGGCCACCTTTTATGTTTTAACAAGAGTAATTGTTTCTATGACGAACGATAACTGCCACACATTCAAACAGAATCAAATAATGTTTTGCATACATCCCTGAATTGTAGAGGTCTAAAGACCAATTGATTTTGGTGAAGTTCATTTAAGACAAAGGGGTAGTTTACCTGCAACGTTTTATGTGATAACAAGGTTAATTTTTCTATGACGAACGATAACTGCCGTAAATTCAAACATAATCAAATGAGTTTTTGCATAAATCCCTAAATTGTAGAGAACTCAAGGCCTGTTGATTTTGGTGAAGATCGGGTAAGGGAAAAGGGTAGTTTACCAGCCACCTTTAATGTTTTAACAAGAGTAATTGTTTCTATGGAAAACGATAACAGCAGCAAATTCAAACAGAATCAAATAATTTTCTGCATACAGCCCTGAATTGTAGAGTACTCAAGACCTATTGTTTTTGGTTGAGATCGGTTAAGGGAAAGGGGTAGTTTACCTGCAACGTTTTGTTTTTTCAAGGGTAATTTTTTTCTATGGCAAACAATAACAGCCGCAGATTCATACAGAATCAAATAATGTTTCGCATACAGCCCTGAATTGTAGAGTTCTCAAGACCTATTGTTTTTGGTGAAGATCGGTTAAGGGAAAGAGGTAGTTTACCTGCAACGTTTTATGTTTTAACAAGGGTAATTTTTTCTATAGCAAACGATAACAGCCGCAACTTCAATCAGAATCAAATACTTTATTGCACCCTCCTGAATTATAGAGTACTCATGGTTTCTTGATTTTTATGAAGATCGGTTAAGAGAAAAGGGTAGTTTCTCTCCCTCTGCTATGGCGCTACAGCCCAAATCGGGCCCTGGCCTCCACCAATCTCCGCCTCCAATCCACTCTGTCCACTGCAACCCTCCTCCAGTTTCTTATCCCCATGTTCAGAGGCTTATTTGGTAGTTTTGTAACATCCGGTTTTCCGGGAATGGGTTGTTAGCTCATAGCCCAACCTCCAACCTGGAGGGCCAGGATTGTGATCGAGGTTTTCTCCTCTAGATGGGTTGCTTTCACTACAGCTATGGAGTCCCACGTACCCGCTCAGTCGCAGTACTACAGCCGGATGGGTCAAATTTTGATTACCGCCTGCAATAATCCAAAACATAGGCCGGTCCAGGATCATTTCCTATACGCCCTACCTCGGTACTGATGGATACTGCTGCCCTCCACCAGGAATGTTTATCGACCTTCCGGTCTAGATCCGTAATATTCGAAAAGGGTAGTTTACCTGCGTTTTATGTTTTAAAAGGGTAATTTTATTTTTATGACGAATGATAACTGCCGCTTATTCAAAGAGAATCAAATAATTTTTTGCATACTTCCTGAAGTTGTAAGTACTCAAGGTCTGTTGATTTTTGGTGAAGATCGGTTAAGGGAAAGGGGTAGTTTACCTGCAACGTTTTATGTTTTAACAAGGGTAATTTTTTCTATGACAAACGATAACTGCCGTAAATTCAAAGAGAATCAAATAATTTCTTGCATACGTTTCTGAATTGTAAAGAACTGAAGGCCTATTGATTTTGGTGAAGATTGGTTAAGGGAAAAGGGTAGTTTACCGGCAACCTTTAATGTTTTAACAAGAGTAATTGTTTCTATGACGAACGATAACTGCCGCACATTCAAACAGAATCAAATAATGTTTTGCATGCATCCCTGAATTGTAGAGGACTCAAGACCTATTGATTTTGGTGAAGTTCAGTTAAGAGAAAGGGGTAGTTTACCTCCAACGTTTTATGTGATAACAAGTTTAATTTTTTCTATGACGAACGATAACTGCCGTAAATTCAAACATAATCAAATAAGTTTTTGGATTAATCCCTAAATTGTAGAGAACTCAAGGCCTGTTGATTTTGGTGAACATCGGTTAAGGGGAAAGGGTAGTTTACCGGCCACCTTTAATGTTTTAACAAGAGTAATTGTTCTTATGGCAAACGATAACAGCAGCAAATTCAAACATAATCAAACAATTTTTTGCATACAGCCCTGAATTGTAGAGTACTCAAGACCTATTGTTTTTGGTGTAGATCGGTTAAGGGAAAGGGGTAGTTTACCTGCAACGTTTTGTTTTTTATCAAGGGTAATATTTTTCTATGGCAAACAATAACAGCCGCAGACTCATACAGAATCAAATAATGTTTCGCATACTGCCCTGAATTGTAGAGTTCTCAAGACCTATGGGTTTTGGTGAAGATTGGTTAAGGGAAAGAGGTAGTTTACCTGCAACGTTTTATGTTTTAACAAGGGTAATTTTTTCTATAGCAAACGATAACAGCCGCAACTTCAATCAGAATAAAATACTTTATTGCACACCTTCCTGAATTATAGAGTACTCAAGGTTTGTTGATTTTGATGAAGATCAGTTAAGAGAAAAGGGTAGTTTACCTGCAACGTTTTATGTTTTAAAAGGTTAATTTTATTTTTATGATGAATGATAACTGCCACATATTCTAAGAGAATCAAATACTTTATTGCACACCTTCCTGAATTATAGAGTACTCAAGGTTTGTTGATTTTGATGAAGATCGGTTAAGAGAAAAGGGTAGTTTACCTGCAACATTTTATGTTTTAACAACGGTTATTTTTTATATGACGAACTAACTGCCGTGAATTCAAACAGAATCAACTACGTTTTTGCATACCTTTTTGAACTAAAGAGAACTCAAGGTCTGTTGATTTTGTTAAAGATTGGTTAAGGGAAAGGGGTAGTTTATCTCCAAAGTTTTATGTTTTAAAAAGGGTAATTTTTTTATGACGAACGATAACTGCCGAAAATTCAAAGATAATCAAATAATTTTTTGCACAATTGCCTGAGTTGTAGAGAACGCAAGGTCGGTTGATTTTGGTGAAGATCGGTTAAGAGAAAAGGATAGTTTACCTGCATTTTATGTTTTAAAGGGTAATTTTATTTTTATGATAAATGATAACTGCCACATATTCAAAGAGAATCATATACTTTATTGCACACCTTCCTGAATTATAGAGTACTCAAGGTTTGTTGATTTTGATGAAGATCGGTTAAGAGAAAAGGATAGTTTACCTGCATTTTATGTTTTAAAAGGTTAATTTTATTTTTATGATGAATGATAACTGCCACATATTCAAAGAGAATCATATACTTTATTGCACACCTTCCTGAATTATAGAGTACTCAAGGTTTGTTGAATTTGATGAAGATCGGTTAAGAGAAAAGGGTAGTTTACCTGCAACATTTTATGTTTTACAAGGGCAATTTTATTTTTATGACGAATGATAACTGCCGCATATTCAAAGAGAGAGAATCAAATAATTTTTTGCATACTTCCTGAAGTTTTTAGTTCTCAAGGTCTGTTGATTTTTGGTGAAGATCGGTTAAGGGAAAGGGGTAGTTTACCTGCAATGTTTTATGTTTTAACAAGGGTAATTTTTTCTATGATAAATGATAACTGCCGTAAATTGAAAGAGGATCAAATAATTTTTTGCATATGTTCCTGAATTGTAAAGAACTGAAGGGCTATTGATTTTGGTGAAGATCGGTTAAGGGAAAAGGGTAGTTTACTGGCCACCTTTAATGTTTTAACAAGAGTAATTGTTTCTAAGACGAACGATAACTGCCACACATTCAAACAGAATCAAATAATGTTTTGCATCCATCCCTGAATTATAGAGGACTAAAGACCAATTGATTTTGGTGAAGTTCATTTAAGACAAAGGGGTAGTTTACCTGCAACGTTTTATGCGATAACAAGGTTAATTTTTTCTATGACGAACGATAACTGCCGTAAATTCAAACATAATCAAATGAGTTTTTGCATAAATCCCTAAATTGTAGAGAACTCATGGCCTGTTGATTTTGGTGAAGATCGGTTAAGGGAAAAGGGTAGTTTACCAGCCACCTTTAATGTTTTAACAAGAGTAATTGTTTCTATGGCAAACGATAACAGCAGCAATTCAAACAGAATCAAATAATTTTTTGCATACAGCCCTGAATTGTAGAGTACTCAAGACCTATTGTTTTTGGTTGAGATCGGTTAAGGGAAAGGGGTAGTTTACCTGCAACGTTTTGTTTTTTCAAGGGTAATTTTTTTCTATGGCAAACAATAACAGCCGCAGATTCATACAGAATCAAATAATGTTTTGCATACAGCCCTGAATTGTAGAGTTCTCAAGACCTATTGTTTTTGGTGAAGATCGGTTAAGGGAAAGAGGTAGTTTACCTGCAACGTTTTATGTTTTAATAAGGGTAATTTTTTCTGTAGCAAACGATAGCAGCCGCAACTTCAATCAGAATCAAATACTTTATTTCACCCTCCTGAATTATAGAGTACTCATGGTTTCTTGATTTTTATGAAGATCGGTTAAGAGAAAAGGGTAGTTTCTCTCCCTCTGCTATGGCGCTACAGCCCAAATCGGGCCCTGGCCTCCACCAATCTCCGCCTCCAATCCACTCTATCCACTGCAAACCTCCTCCAGTTTCTTATCCCCATGTTCAGAGGCTTATTTGGTAGTTTTGTAACATCCGGTTTTCCGGGAATGGGTTGTTAGCTCATAGCCCAGCCTCCAACCTGGAGGGCCAGGATTGTGATCGAGGTTTTCTCCTCTAGATGGGTTCCTTTCACTACAGCTATGGAGTCCCACGTACCCCCTCAGTCGCAGTACTACAGCCGGATGGGTCAAATGTTGATTACCGCCTGCAATAATCCAAAACATAGGCCGGTCCAGGATCATTTCCTATATGCCCTACCTCGGTACTGATGGATACTGCTGCCCTCCACCAGGAATGTTTATCGACCTTCCGGTCTAGATCCGTACTATTCGAAAAGGATAGTTTACCTGCGTTTTATGTTTTAAAAGGGTAATTTTATTTTTATGAGGAATGATAACTGCCGCTTATTCAAAGAGAATCAGATAATATTTTGCATACTTCCTGAAGTTTTAAGTACTCAAGGTCTGTTGATTTTTGGTGAAGATCGGTTAAGGGAAAGGGGTAGTTTACCTGCAACGTTTTATGTTTTAACAAGGGTAATTTTTTCTATGACAAACGATAACTGCCGTAAATTCAAAGAGAATCAGATAATTTTTTGCATAAGTTTCTGAATTGTAAAGTACTGAAGGCCTATTGATTTTGGTGAAGATTGGTTAAGGGAAAAGGGTAGTTTACCGGCAACCTTTAATGTTTTAACAAGAGTAATTGTTTCTATGACGAACGATAACTGCCGCACATTCAAACAGAATCAAATAATGTTTTGCATGCATCCCTGAATTGTAGAGGACTCAAGACCTATTGATTTTGGTGAAGTTCAGTTAAAAGAAAGGGGTAGTTTACCTCCAACGTTTTATGTGATAACAAGGTTAATTTTTTCTATGACGAACGATAACTGCCGTAAATTCAAACATAATCAAATAAGCTGTTGGATAAATCCCTAAATTATAGAGAACTCAAGGCCTGTTGATTTTGGTGAAGATCGGTTAAGGGAAAAGGGTAGTTTACCGGCCAACTTTAATGTTTTAACAAGAGTAATTGTTTCTATGGCAAACGATAACAGCAGCAAATTCAAACATAATCAAACAATTTTTTGCATACAGCCCTGAATTGTAGAGTACTCAAGACCTATTGTTTTTGGTGAAGATCGGTTAAGAGAAAGGGGTAGTTTACCTGCAACGTTTTGTTTTTTATCAAGGGTAATATTTTTCTATGGCAAACATTAACAGCCGCAGATTCATACAGAATCAAATAATGTTTCGCATACTGCCCTGAATTGTAGAGTTCTCAAGATCTATGGGTTTTGGTGAAGATCGGTTAACGGAAAGAGGTAGTTTACCTGCAACGTTTTATGTTTTAACAAGGGTAATTTTTCCTATAGCAAACGATAACAGCTGCAACTTCAATCAGAATAAAATACTTTATTGCACACCTTCCTGAATTATAGACTTAGTACTCCTGATAGTACTCAAGGTTTATTGATTTTGATGAAGATCGGTTAAGAGAAAAGGGTAGTTTACCTGCAACGTTTTATGTTTTAAAAGGTTAATTTTATTTTTATGATGAATGATAACTGCCACATATTCTAAGAGATTCAAATACTTTATTCCACACCTTCCTGAATTATAGAGCACTCAAGGTTTGTTGATTTTGATGAAGATCGGTTAAGAGAAAAGGGTAGTTTACCTGCAACGTTTTATGTTTTAAAAGGTTAATTTTATTTTTATGATGAATGATAACTGCCACATATTCTAAGAGAATCAAATACTTTATTGCACACCAGTGGCGAATATAGAATATATTTTGGGGGGGGGCCAAGATTAATGTAAGGTTAGGTTAAGTAATTTTAAGTAGACACCCCATGATACTTTATATCAGTTTTGCTGCTCATATTCAGAGGGTAATTTGCGCTGAATGCCCCTTTTACTTTAACGAGATCACGCTTCTTTATTGTTGACATTAAATCATAAAAAATATATCTATTTTTAAACAAACCAAATGATGAAAAGATCTGTTACTATATTTCAAACATTGGTCAAGATTTTAACAATGTCTCATCTGTAAACACTTATCCGAACTAAAAGAGTGAAATACGCGATTGTGATTATCGTGTTTGGAGGGGTTCTAGCTATAAATATTGTTTTGTTCTGTCATGTATGTATAAATTGCCAAGACCCCTATTTTTTTCTTTTTGTGTATACACGCATATGTGTGTTTTATCAACTATCATTCAAAAGACTGTTTTGAGTATTGTTTTGGAGAGACCTTAAAAGAAGGTTTAATAAAGTGACTGTTTGACAATGCAACAAAATTTGTTTTATTAATCGTTTATCCAACTGACAATAAAAAGAATACATAAAAAGGAACTCCACTTTTTATATAGACCAATGGTTACGAAACAAAATCCAGGTTTCTTGGTACACTTGCAAACTTATCAAGAACTTCATCGTCACTAACTATAATGTCTCTGTGGATAGAAAGTAAAGCAAGCCCGTTAAGCCTACTTTCAGATGTGCTGTTCCTTAGGTAAGTCTTCAGTCTTTTCAGGGTGGAGTAAGTTCTCTCTACGGTTGCGACAGAAACAGGAAGAATTGCGAGTAATTTCAGAAGGGTATAAATGTTGGGGAAGAAAGTCTTGTCACATTTTTCTAGAGAACTTATAACCGTTTTTGGAAGATTTGAAGGATTTTCCTGACTCCACTTTTCTTTCCACAACATAAACTCACTTTGCACAATCTCTTTATGTGACAAATCTTCTTCGTAGAAACCAAAAGCAGCCTCCAATGAACCGAAATCTGTTATGATACACAATTGTGGAAGGATGTTTTGTAAGGATGCAACTGTTTCCTTGTGAGATTCAAAGCGTTCTTTCAGTGAGTTACAAAAATCGTCCAGGTATGGCACATAAACAGCTCGTCGATAGTATTCTTCTTCTGTGGGGTAAGGGACATTGCTACGTGCTGTTTGGAGGCGGCAAATTCTTGGAATCTCTTCCTTAATGTCAAGTTTGGCAGCGAATGACTTTACTTGATTATACAAGGCTTTAAATGAGTCATCAGCATTTGCCCTCTCCTTCGACAGAAGGTGTAAGACACTCGTAACGTTAGTCAAGGCCTGTGGAAGATCTATATTTTTGTTTTTAAGCTGCTCAGATAAGTTATGCGTGGTTGATAGCATCCGGCTCAAAACAAAAAGATTAATAAGAAATGCAAATTGACTAATAGCACTACTTAGAGTGTGAGCCTTAGAAGCTGAGTCACTTAATTCCTCTTCTTTTATTTTGCAAAGGGAGAGAAAGATAGGTTCCAAAATGTCTTTAAATAAAATTACTGAGTCGTGCCTTTTACCCATCGGGTTTCGCACAGTGAAATAAGTTTCTTTTTCTTTTGTTCTGGACAACATTCAGAAATCATTGATTTTAATATTTCTGTTCTTTTGGCTGACATATGAAAGAATCCATAGACTTCTTTTATGACACCCATACAGTTTCTTATAGAGGGTATTCTGCTCGCATCTGACAAACACAAATTTAGAGTGTATGAAGAACAATGTGTATACAGGGCCAATGGTAGCTTTTCTCTGATGGAAGCTTGTACTCCTCTGAATTGCCCACTCATCGTGGCAGCGCCATCGTACCCTTGACCTCTCATTTTGTTTAGATCAAGCCCTAATGTTGACAAGGTCTCCAATATTGTGTTAGCCAAACCTGCTCCAGTGATGTCATAAACGGGGACGAATGTCAGAAAATCTTCTCTGATTTTGAAAGTTTGGTACTCTATGTAACGTACACAGAGAGAAAACTGTTCGATTTGGCTGATGTCAGTGGTTTCATCTGCTAAAACGGAATAAAAAACAGACTTTCTGACATTTTCTACAATTTTTGATTGTATTAAGTGACCGAATATGTTAATAAGTTCGTTTTGAATGAAAGAACTTGTGTACATCGTCTCCCCACCACTGGTCGTTAATTGGTCTTTAAGAATATTATCTCCACTGTTGGCTCGGTATCTCAACAACGATCGAAAATTCCCATCATTTTGGTCCGGTTCTTCAGGGCTTATTCGTCCAGAGTCACGATGACCCCTTAGAGCTATTTGCTGCCTCCCGCAAAATCGTATTGTTTGTATTATAGGGATTAGCCGTTTTCTATTATTCTCAATATCCAGTCTTCTTTGGGCATTTACTTGATTGATAACACTTTCAGCCTTTTTCTTAACTATAGCTTTTGTGTTTTCAGCGATCAAAACATATTTCTTATGATAGGATAAGTTTTCATGTTTGCTAAACATTTCCGTGGCTTTTTTTAAATTGGTAAAAGCCTGAGTAACCAACGCCCCTGCTACTTGGTGATCTCCTTTCCCTACATTTTCGGTATGGGAAAATAACACGCAGTACTTGCAAAAAGATCCAGATTTTTCCTCTGAATAAGCTAACCACGTAAATTCTTCTAGCCACTTCATTCGAAAAGATCTAGTATGGTTTGAACTAGTAATGGAGGGAAATTTGTATCCAGGCTGAGGTTTCCAAACATTTTCTAATAAAAAAATTTGTTTTTCGTTTGTGAAAGACTGAACGGAATTGTTTTGACAATAGTTTCCAATATCATAGATATTTTTCCTTACTTGATTAGGCCTACTATCCTCCATAACCGGGACTACATTAATTGAGCTCGAAGTAGCGACATCACAAGAAGCAATTCTACCAATGCAGCCGACTTCAGCATTGTCACCGTCAGGCCTATTTGCACTTTGTCCTTTCGTAACACTACCGACTTCAGGACTGTCACCAACAGGCTTATTGACACTTGGTTTTTTGGCGAAAAAGTTTTGAATAGAAGCTTGCTTCTTCATTACAATTGTGGTTCACTTACGGCCAACTTCAATATACTGATAAAGTACATAAACATTAACACTTAAAACACCACCATACTTCAGTACAACAGATGTCGAACAAACGTAAACAACAAACAATGGCTGCCACTGAACTGTTCAGTTGTCCGCACGCGCAGATGGCCGGGCGGGAGCCCGAGTCGGACCGAATCAACCCGAACTGGCATGAACTTTACACTACTACCACCCCACTCCCCTCACCCATACGGGGAATTATCACTGTCTGCCGCGGCGATGCCTTCGCGCATGATTCATTAAAATAATTCAGATTACGTTACTTATTTTTTCTTTATATTCATTATTTCGGGGAGGGCCCGGGCCCCCTGGCCCCCCCTTATATACGCCCCTGTTGCACACCTTCCTGAATTATAGAGTACTCAAGGTTTGTTGATTTTGTTGAAGATCGGTTAAGAGAAAAGGGTAGTTTACCTGCAACGTTTTATGTTTTAAAAGGTTAATTTTATTTTTATGATGAATGATAACTGCCACATATTCTAAGAGAATCAAATACTTTATTGCACACCTTCCTGAATTATAGAGTACTCAAGGTTTGTTGATTTTGATGAAGATCGGTTAAGAGAAAAGGGTAGTTTACCTGCAACATTTTATGTTTTAACAACGGTTATTTTTTATATGACGAACTAACTGCCGTGAATTCAAACAGAATCAACTATGTTTTTGCATACCTTTTTGAACTAAACAGAACTCAAGGTCTGTTGATTTTGTTGAAGATCGGTTAAGGGAAAGGGGTAGTTTATCACCAAAGTTTTATGTTTTAAAAAGGGTAATTTTTTTATGACGAACGATAACTGCCGAAAATTCAAAGATAATCAAATAATTTTTTGCACACTTGCCTGAGTTGTAGAGAACGCAAGGTCGGTTGATTTTGGTGAAGCTCGGTTAAGAGAAAAGGGTAGTTTACCTGCATTTTATGTTTTAAAAGGGTAATTTTATTTTTATGATAAATGATAACTGCCACATATTCAAAGAGAATCATATACTTTATACCTTCCTGAATTATAGAGTACTGAAGGTTTGTTGAATTTGATGAAGATCGGTTAAGAGAAAAGGGTAGTTTACCTGCAACATTTTATGTTTTACAAGGGTAATTTTATTTTTATGACGAATGATAACTGCCGCATATTCAAAGAGAGAGAATCAAATAATTTTTTGCATACTTCCTGAAGTTTTTAGTACTCAAGGTCTGTTGATTTTTGGTGAAGATCGGTTAAGGGAAAGGGGTAGTTTACCTGCAATGTTTTATGTATTAACAAGGGTAATTTTTTCTATGATAAATGATAACTGCCGTAAATTGAAAGAGGATCAAATAATTTTTTGCATACGTTCCTGAATTGTAAAGAACTGAAGGCCTATTGATTTTGGTGAAGATCGGTTAAGGGAAAAGGGTAGTTTACTGGCCACCTTTAATGTTTTAACAAGAGTAATTGTTTCTATGACGAACGATAACTGCCACACATTCAAACAGAATCAAATAATGTTTTGCATCCATCCCTGAATTGTAGAGGACTAAAGACCAATTGATTTTGGTGAAGTTCATTTAAGACAAAGGGGTAGTTTACCTGCAACGTTTTACGTGATAACAAGGTTAATTTTTTCTATGACGAACGATAACTGCCGTAAATTAAAACATAATCAAATGAGTTTTGCATAAATCCCTAAATTGTAGAGAACTCAAGGCCTGTTGATTTTGGTGAAGATCGGTTAAGGGAAAAGGGTAGTTTACCAGCCACCTTTAATGTTTTAACAAGAGTAATTGTTTCTATGGCAAACGATAACAGCAGCAAATTCAAACAGAATCAAATAATTTTTTGCACACAGCCCTGAATTGTAGAGTACTCAAGACCTATTGTTTTTGGTTGAGATCGGTTAAGGGAAAGGGGTAGTTTACCTGCAACGTTTTGTTTTTTCAAGGGTATTTTACTTCCATATTCCTTAAGGAATGGAAGTATGGTGATGGCAAAAAAAATCGTGTTCGAGATTATTGCTTATTCTGATTCTACTACACTCAAAACATGAAAAAAAGTCGTTTTCCGAAAAGTGTCTGTATGTGTGTCTGTCTGTCTGTCTGTCTGTCTGTCTGTCTGTCTATCTGTCTGTCTGTAGATTTTTTTTCTATGGCAAACGATAACTGCCGCAAATTCAAACAGAATCAAATAATTTTTTGCATACAGCCCTGATTTGTAGAGTACTCGCGACCTATTGTTTTTGGTGAAGATCGGTTGAGGGAAAGGGGTAGTTTACCTGCAACGGTTTTTTTTAGCAAGGGTAATTTTGTTTGTTTGGCAAACGATAACAGCCGCAAATTCAAACAGAATCAAATAATGTTTCACATACAGCCCCGAATTGTAGAGTTCTCAAGATCTGTTGATTTTGGTGAAGATCGGTAAAGGGAAAGGGGTAGTTTACCTGTAACGTTTTGTTTTAACAAGGGTATTTCCTATGGCAAACGATAACAGCCGCAAATTCAAACAGAATCAAAAGATTATTTGCATACAGCCCTAAATTGTAGAGTTCTCAAGACCTATTGTTTTTCGTGAAGTTCGGTTGAGGGAAAGGGGTAGTTTACCTACAACGTTTTTTTAACAAGGGTATTTTCTATGGCAAACGATAACAGCCGCAAATTCAAACAGAATCAAATAATGTTTTGCATACAGCCCTGATTTGTAGAGTACTCAGGACCTATTGTTTTTGGTGAAGATCGGTTAAGGGAAAGGGGTAGTTTACCTGTAACGTTTTATGTTTTAACAAGGGTATTTCCTATGGCAAACGATAACAGCCGCAAATTCAAACAGAATCAAAGATTATTTGCATACAGCCCTAAATTGTAGAGTTCTCAAGACCTATTGTTTTTGGTGAAGATCGGTTGAGGGAAAGGGGTAGTTTACCTGCAACATTTTTTTAACAAGGGTATTTTCTATGGCAAACGATAACAGCCGTAAATTCAAACAGAATCAAATAATTTTCTGCATACTGCCCTGATTTGTAGAGTGCTCAAGACCTATTGTTTTTGGTGAAGATCGGTTGAGGGGAAGGGGTAGTTTACCTGCAACGTTTTTTATCAAGCGTATTTTCTATGGCAAACGATAACTGCCGCAAATTCAAACAGAATCAAATAATTTTTTGCATATGTCAGTGAATTGTAGAGGACTCAAGGCCTTTAGATTTTGGTGAAGATCAGTTAAGGGGAAGGGGTAGTTTACCTGCAACCTTTTACGTTTTAACAAGAGTAAAGTACTTGAAAATTCATTTAAACTTTTTCAAACAATGGTAATTGTTGAAAATAAAATAATTTTGTTGCCAGGCAATCTGAAAATTTCAGATTTTGTACCACAAAATCTGAAAAGATTATACGATAGTTTATGAAATGGTTAATAATACGTCAGTGGAAGGTGTAATGAGAAATTAGCAGAAATGGAAACCTGGGGAATGTTAACTGTTCTGTAGATACAATTTTGTCAGAATGTTTGGAAATGATCATCAACATTGAAGAAAAAGTAAGCATATTAAGAAACATATGTAAGTACTTATTATAAAAAAATAATGTTTGTTTTTACTTCCATATTCCTTAAGGAATGGAAGTATGGTGATGGCAAAAAAAATTGTGTTCGAGATTATTGCAGATTCTGATTCTACTACACTCAAAACATGAAAAAAAGTCGTTTTCCGAAAAGTGTCTGTGTGTCTGTCTGTCTGTCTGTCTGTGTGTCTGTGTGTCTGTCTGTCTGTAGATTTTTTTTCTATGGCAAACGATAACTGCCGCAAATTCAAACAGAATCAAATAATTTTTTGCATACAGCCCGGTTTTGCAGAGTTCTCGCGACCTATTGTTTTTGGTGAAGATCGGTTGAGGGAAAGGGGTAGTTTACCTGCAACGGTTTTTTTTTAGCAAGGGTAATTTTGTTTGTTTGGCAAGCGATAACAGCCGCAAATTCAAACAGAATCAAATAATGTTTCGCATACAGCCCTAAATTGTAGAGTTCTCAAGATCTGTCGATTTTGGTACAGATCGGTTAAGGTAAAGGGGTAGTTTACCTGTAACGTTTTATGTTTTAACAAGGGTATTTCCTATGGCAAACGATAACAGCCGCAAATTCAAACAGAATCAAAAGATTATTTGCATACAGCCCTAAATTGTAGAGTCCTCAAGACCTATTGTTTTTGGTGAAGATCGGTTGAGGGAAAGGGGTAGTTTACCTGCAACGTTTTTTTAACAAGGGTATTTTCTATGGCAAACGATAACAGCCGCAAATTCAAACAGAATCAAATAATGTTTTGCATACAGCCCTTATTTGTAGAGTACTCAAGACCTATTGTTTTTGGTGAAGATCGGTTAAGGGAAAGGGGTAGTTTACCTGCAACGTTTTTTTATCAAGCGTATTTTATATGGCAAACGATAACAGCCGCAAATTCAAACAGAATCAAATAATTGTTTGCATACGTCCCTGAATTGTAGAGGTCTCAATGGCTTTCGATTTTGGTGAAGATCGGTTAAGGGGAAGGGGTAGTGTACCAGCAACGGTTTTTTTTAATCAAGGGTAACTTTGTTTGTTTGGCAAACGATAACAGCCGCCAATTCAAACAGAATCAAATAATGTTTCGCATACAGCACTAAATGGTAGAGTTCTCAAGATCTGTCGATTTTGGTACAGATCGGTTAAGGGAAAGGGGTAGTTTACCTGCAACGTTTTATGTTTTAACAAGGGTATTTCCTATGGCAAACGTTAAAAGCCGCAAATGTAAACAGAATCAAACAATGTTTTGCATACAGCCCTGATTTGTAGAGTACCCAAGACTTATTGTTTTTGGTGAAGATCGGGTAAGGGAAAGGCGTAGTTTACCTGCAACGTTTTATGTTTTAAAAGGGTATTTTCTATGGCAAACGATAAGAGACGCAAATTCAAACAGAAACAAATAATGTTTTGCATACAGCCCTGATTTGTAGAGTACCCAAGACCTATTGTTTTTGGTGAAGATCGGTTAAGGGGAAGGGGTAGTTTACCTGCAACGTTTTATGTTTTAAAAGGGTATTTTTTATGGCAAAAGATAAGAGTCGCAAATTGAAACAAAATCAAATAATACTTTGCACACAGCCCTGATTTGTAGAGTACTCAAGACCTATTGATTTTTATGAAGATCGGTTAAGGGAAAGGGGTAGTTTACCTGCAACTGTTGTTTTAAATCAAGGGTAATTTTTTTTTATTTTTTATGGCAAACGATAACAGCCGCAAATTCAAACAGAATCAACTACTCTTTTGCATACAGCCCTGAATTATAGAGTTCCCACGACCTGTTGGTTTTGGTGAAGATCGGTTAAGATAAAAGGGTAGTTTACCTGCAACATTTTATATTTTAACAAGGGTATTTTCTATGGCAAACGATAAAAGCCGCAAATGTAAACAGAATCAAATAATGTTTTGCATACAGCCCTGAATTGTAGAGTTCTCAAGACCTGTTGATTTTGGTGAAGATCGGGTAAGTGAAAGGGGTAGTTTACCTGCAACGTTTTATGATAAGTTCCGATAAAACTAACTTATGATGTTTTAGGCCAACTTAAGCCTAGAACTAAACATTGTATTTTTGTCAATTTAAGATGTTTATTATGTTAAGAATTGTTATAAAAGAACTGTATACGTATCCTAGTTATTTTAAGTAACAATCTTTCAATCAGTAATTAGTTTTAAGGCATACGTTTATCAAAATATTGTTTCGACTAATCGATCGACTATTAGTTTAAAAAAGTGAATTTTGATATTAATGGACGAATTTATGCCATGATTTGCAATTTCAAGATGCATAAGGGAATCATGTTTGTAATAGTATTTATTGTAAAGGGGTAGTTTACCAGCAACGTTTTTTATCATGCGTATTTTCTATGGCAAACGACAACTGCCGCAAATTCAAACAGAATCAAATAATTTTTTGCATACAGCCCTGATTTGTAGAGTACTCACGACCTATTGTTTTTGGTAAAGATCGGTTGAGGGGAAGGGGTAGTTTACCTGCAACGGTTTTTTTTATCAAGGGAAATTTTTTTTTTTTTTGGCAAACGATAACAGCCGCAAATTCAAACAGAATCAAATAATGTTTCGCATACAGCCCTGAATTGTAGATTTCTCAAGACCTATTATTTTTGGTGAAGATCGGTTGAGGGAAAGGGGTAGTTTACCTGCAACGTTTTTTTAACAAGGGTATTTTATATGGCAAACGATAACAGCCGCAAATTCAAACAGAATCAAATAATGTTTTGCATACAGTCCTGATTTGTAGAGTACTCAAGACCTATTGTTTTTGGTGAAGATCGGTTAAGGGGAAGGGGTAGTTTACCTGCAACCTTTTACGTTTTATTTTCTATGGCAAACGATAACAGCCGCAAATTCAAACAGAATCAAATAATGTTTTGCATACAGCCCTGATTTGTAGAGTACTCAAGACCTATTGTTTTTGGTGAAGATCGGTTAAGGGGAGGGGTAGTTTACCTGCAACGTTTTTTTATCAAGCGTATTTTCTATGGCAAACGATAACAGCCGCAAATTCAAACAGAATCAAATAATTTTTTGCATACGTCCCTGAATTGTAGAGGTCTCAATGACTTTCGATTTTGGTGAAGATCGGTTAAGGGGAAGGGGTAGTTTACCTGCAACCTTTTACGTTTTAACAAGAGTAAAGTACTTGAAAATTTATTTAAACTTTTTGAAACAATGGTAATTGTTAAAAATAAAATAATTTTGTTGCCAGGCAATAAAATTATAATTTTTTCATTTTAATGTAATATAATATTTTTCATTTAATACAGCAATAAAAAGGCAGGTAAGACACAGCCTGGCTGTTTGGCTGAAAATGATTTTAAATATAAATCTTAGAATATGGAAGTCATGTATGGTTCTCCATACCGATATTTTGATAAAGTCATTTTGATTATAAAATATAAATATTTACAACAAGAAAAGAATTTTCAGTTTTCAAAATTTAAATATATTTTTATAAAACATTGAGGTGGGGACCATGTCACTCACTCCATCTCAAGCCTCCTCTCTCATTTTGCAGAAAAAGAGGACCCTGTCAAGGCTGATACTTTGACGACAGTGACAGGGCTTTCCACCAAATTCAGCAGAGTGACAGGTAGGCCCAACTCTGATTGGCTCCTCAGATTTCCCCAGCGTTAGTAGGTTCTATGAAAATATTTTATTTCAAAAATGATTTTAAATATAAATCTTAGATATGTTTTATAAATCTCATGTTTTATGTTTTAACATGGGTAATTTTTTATATGACGAACCATAACTGCCGTAAATTCAAACAGAATCAAATAATTTTTTACATATGTGCCTGAGCTATAGAGAACTCAATGTCTGTTGATTTTGGTGAAGATCGGTTACGGGGAAAGGGCAGTTTACCTGAAACATTTTTTGTTGTAACATGAGTAAAGTACTTAATTTTGATAAAGTATCCTGATAAGATCTTAATAATCCACTGTAGAAACGTAGATGAAATATCTATAAATGAAGAGGCTAGTTGAACTGGCTGGGGGTAATTTTCTATAAATCAAAATTATAGTTGAAGGGGGAGGGGATAATATTTTTTATATGTGTACTACGTTATTGGCAAGAAAGAAGTATTTTTTTGTTAAAATTCCTTCCCTGGCTGTTTGGCTGAAAATGATTTTAAATATAAATCTTAGAATATGGAAGTCATGTATGGTTCTCCATACCGATATTTACTTCCATATTCCTTAAGGAATGGAAGTATGGTGATGGCAAAAAAAATCGTGTTCGAGATTATTGCAGATTCTGATTCTACTACACTCAAAACATGAAAAAAGTCGTTTTCCGAAAAGTGTGTGTGTGTGTGTCTGTCTGTCTGTGTGTCTGTCTGTCTGTGTGTGTGTCTGTAGATTTTTTTTCTATGGCAAACGATAACTGCCGCAAATTCAAACAGAATCAAATAATTTTTTGCATGCAGCCCTGATTTGCAGAGTACTCGCGACCTATTGTTTTTCGTGAAGATCGGTTGAGGGAAAGGGGTAGTTTACCTGCAACGGTTTTTTTTTAGCAAGGGTAATTTTGTTTGTTTGGCAAACGATAACAGCCGCAAATTCAAACAGAATCAAATAATGTTTCGCACACAGCCCTGAATTGTAGAGTTCTCAAGATCTGTTGATTTTGGTGAAGATCGGTTAAGGGAAAGGGGTAGTTTACCTGTAACGTTTTATGTTTTAACAAGGGTATTTCCTATGGCAAACGATAACAGCCGCAAATTCAAACAGAATCAAAAGATTATTTGCATACAGCCCTAAATTGTAGAGTTCTCAAGACCTATTGTTTTTGGTGAAGATCGGTTGAGGGAAAGGGGTAGTTTACCTGCAACGTTTTTTTAACAAGGGTATTTTCTATGGCAAACGATAACAGCCGCAAATTTAAACAGAATCAAATAATGTTTTGCATACGTCCCTGAATTGTTGAGGTCTCAATGACTTTCGATTTTGGTGAAGATCGGTTAAGGGGAAGGGGTAGTTTACCTGCAACCTTTTACGTTTTAACAAGAGTAAAGTACATGAAAATTTATTTAAACTTTTTGAAACAATGGTAATTGTTAAAAATAAAATAATTTTGTTGCCAGGCAATAAAATTATAATTTTTTCATTTTAATGTAATATAATATTTTTCATTTAATACAGCAATAAAAAGGCAGGTAAGACACAGCCTGTCTGTTTGGCTGAAAATGATTTTAAATATAAATCTTAGAATATGGAAGTCATGTATGGTTCTCCATACCGATATTTACTTCCATGTTCCTTAAGGAAATGGAAGTATGGTGATGGCAAAAAAAATCGTGTTCGAGATTATTGCAGAATATGATTGTACTACACTCAAAACATGAAAAAAAGGCATTTTTCGAAAAGTGTCTGTGTGTGTGTGTGTGTCTGTCTGTGTGTCTGTAAATTTTTTTCTATGGCAAACGATAACAGCCGCAAATTCGAACAGAATCAAATAATTTTTTGCATACAGTTCTGATTTATAGAGTACTCGCGACCTATTGTTTTTGGTGAAGATCGGTTGAGGGAAAGGGGTAGTTTACCTGCAACGGTTTTTTTTTATCAAGGGTAATTTTGTTTGTTTGGCAAACGATAACAGCCGCAAATTCAAACAGAATCAAATAATGTTTCGCATACAACCCTGAATTGTAGAGTTCTCACGATCTGTTGATTTTGGTAAAGATCGGTTAAGGGAAAGGGGTAGTTTACCTGCAACGTTTTATGTTTTAACAAGGGTATTTTATATGGCAAACGATAGCAGCCGCAAATTCAAACACAAGCAAATTATTATTTGCATACAGCCCTAAATTGTAGAGTTCTCAAGACCTTTTGTTTTTGGTGAAGATCGGTTAAGGGAAAGGGGTAGTTTACTTACAACGTTTTATGTTTTAAAAGGGTATTTTCTATGGCAAACGATAAGAGCCGCAAATTCAAACGGAATCAAATAAGTTTTTGCATACAGTCTTGATTTCTTGAGTACTAAAGACCTATTGTTTTTGGTGAAGATCGTTTAAGGGGAAGGGGTAGTTTACCAGCCACGTTTTTTGTTTTATCAAGGGTATTTTCTATGGCAAACGATAACAGCCGCAAATTCAAACAAAATCATATAATATTTTACATACAGCCCTGAATTGTAGAGGTCTCAAGACCTATTATTTTTGGTGAAGATCGGTTAAGGGAAAGGGGTAGTTTACCTGCAACGGTTTTTTATCAAGGGTAATTTTATTTACTTCCATATTCCTTAAGGAATGGAAGTATGGTGATGGCAAAATATCGGTATGGAGAACCATACATGACTTCCATATTCTAAGATTTATATTTAAAATTATTTTCGAAATGAAATATTACCATAGAAACTACTTCTTTCTACTTACTGCTTCAGCCTTAACCACAGTAATGTGGTCACTAACGTATACCACCTCACGTTATCGCACTCGATTTTCACTGATGATGGAAGTCGATGGCATTGCCGAAATGTCTGGTTTTGTAGAAAACATTGGACTACGGCCAAATATCCCGGGAAGGAATTTTAACCAAAACTACTTCTTTGTTGCCGATAATGTTGTACATATATATATCAGTGGCGAAGTTACATGGAGGCAATTGAGGCAATGCCTACCCTAAAAAATTCTGTAGAATAAAAATTATAAATACGTATGAACTACAGAACGTAAAGATTATACATTGTTACTGTGACTGTCAAATTTATTAAACCGAAACGTGCTTTATTGAGCGACCGCTAGATGGTGACAGGTGAGATTCGGCATAGTTCGTTTAAAGCGAAAGAGGCAACCTGAACTTGCCTCAGCGTTTTTTGTATACATCGTATGTAAGCAATGTAGTGGTGTGATAGGGAAGTGTAGGGAGGGGGGATTGTTCCGCGCTGTACACATAGAGCGTTGAGGCATGCCTCACTTCTGTGGTCCAAACAGTTAAGTTAAAGCGCCTGTGTTGTTTCTAAGTGTTTATTTTATGCGGTTATTAAAAGTGTCACTGTTATTCCGCTGAACTAACAGATGATCAAGATTGTTATTTGAATTATTTGTAACATTAAACGTATATATAGAAACTAACCAAGTTTAAAAATTTGAAGTTCAATCAGTTGTATTATTGTGTATGACTAATACAAGGATTGTTCAATAGACACACGTATAGAGCTGTAAAGCATTTTTTATTCAACGATTTTAAAAGAAGTCTCCAATAACATTAAGACATGAGTTCCACTGTTGCGCTAACCTGTAGATTCCCTGCTAGTAAAATTCTTACGGCTGTTTGTGGAACCATTCGGTTACAGCAACTCTACCTCAGCGTCCGATTTGACCCACCGTCCTTTTAGTGATTCCTTAAAAAAAATTTAAGATAATATTTTTGCCTACCCATTCATTAACTACTAGCTTCGCCAGTAAGCAAATTGATGTCCATTTTTTCGGCTTGCACGCGTTATGTTGGTGTGGGTTTCGGCACTTTCCATTTAAAAAGCGTGCAAACGTAAGAAAATAAACATGAGTGAGGCCAGAAATAACGTGAATTGTGTGTTTGGGTCTTACCTGCCTTTTTATTGCCGTATTAAATGAAAAATATTATATTACATTAAAATTAAAAAATTTTAATTTTATTGCCTGGCAACAAAATTATTTTATTTTTAACAATTACCATTGTTTCAAAAAGTTTAAATAAATTTGCAAGTACTTTACTCTTGTTAAAACGTAAAAGGTTGCAGGTAAACTACCCCTTCCCCTTAACCGATCTTCACCAAAATCGAAAGTCCTTGAGACCTCTACAATTCAGGGATGTATGCAAAAAATTATTTGATTCTGTTTGAATTTGCGGCTATTATCGTTTGCCATAGAAAATACGCTTGATAAAAAAACGGTGCAGGTAAACTACCCCTTTCCCTTAACCGATCTTCACCAAAAACAATAGGTCTTGAGTACTCTACAAATCAGGGCTGTATGCAAAACATTATTTGATTCTGTTTGAATTTGCGGCTGTTATCGTTTGCCATAGAAAATACCCTTGTTAAAAAAACGTTGCAAATAAACTACCCCTTTCCCTCAACCGATCTTCACCAAAAACAATAGGTCTTGAGAACTCTACAATTTAGGGCTGTATGCAAATAATCGTTTGATTCCGTTTGAATTTGCGGCTGTTATCGTTTGCCATAGGAAATACCCTTGTTAAAACATAAAACGTTACAGGTAAACTACCCCTTTCCCTTAACCGATCTTCACCAAAAACAATAGGTCGTGAAAACTCTACAATTCAGGGCTGTATACGAAACATTATATAAGTCTGTTTGAATTTGCGGCTGTTATCGTTTGCCAAAAAAAAAATTTCCCTTGATAAAAAAAAACGTTGCAGGTAAACTACCCCTTCCCCTTAACCGATCTTCACCAAAATCGAAAGTCATTGAGACCTCTACAATTCAGGGACGAATGCAAAAAATTATTTGATTCTGTTTGAATTTGCGGCTGTTATCGTTTGCCATAGAAAATACGCTTGATAAAAAAACGTTGCAGGTAAACTACCACTTCCCCTTAACCGATCTTCACCAAAAACAATAGGTCTTGAGTACTCTACAAATCAGGGCTGTATGCAAAACATTATTTGATTCTGTTTGAATTTGCGGCTGTTATCGTTTGCCATCGAAAATACCCTTGTTAAAAAAACGTTGCAGGTAAACTACCCCTTTCCCTCAACCGATCTTCACCAAA
The DNA here is from genome assembly GCA_034769895.1 of Magicicada septendecula. Lineage (NCBI taxonomy): Eukaryota > Metazoa > Arthropoda > Insecta > Hemiptera > Cicadidae > Magicicada > Magicicada septendecula. The sequence continues at coordinate 105,203,392 of CM068372.1, read as the reverse complement.
AACAACAGGTCTTGAGAACTATACATTTTAGGGCTGTATGCAAATAATCTTTTGATTCTGTTTGAATTTGCGGCTGTTATCGTTAGCCATAGGAAATACCCTTGTTAAAACATAAAACGTTACAGGTAAACTACCCCTTTCCCTTAACCGATCTTCACCAAAATCAGCAGATCTTGAGAACTCTACAATTCAGGGCTGTATGCGAAACATTATTTGATTCTGTTTGAATTTGCGGCTGTTATCGTTTGCCAAACAAACAAAATTACCCTTGCTAAAAAAAACCCGTTGCAGGTAAACTACCCCTTTCCCTCAACCGATCTTCACCAAAAACAATAGGTCGCGAGTACTCTGCAAGTCAGGGCGGTATGCAAAAAATTATTTGATTCTGTTTGAATTTGCGGCAGTTATCGTTTGCCATAGAAAAAAATCTACAGACAGACAGACAGACAGACACACAGACAGACAGACACACACACAGACACTTTTCGGAAAACGACTTTTTTTCTTGTTCTGAGTGTAGTAGAATCAGAATCTGCAATAATCTCGAACACGATTTTTTTGGCCATCACCATACTTCCATTCCTTAAGGAATATGGAAGTAAAAAAATCGTGTTCGAGATTATTGCAGATTCTGATTCTACTACACTCAAAACATGAAAAAAAGTCGTTTTCCGAAAAGTGTCTGTGTGTGTGTCTGTCTGTCTGTCTGTCTGTCTGTAGATTTTTTTCTATGGCAAACGATAACTGCCGCAAATTCAAACAGAATCAAATAATTTGTTGCATGCAGCCCTGATTAGCAGAGTACTCGCGACCTATTGTTTTTGGTGGAGATCGGTTGAGGGAAAGGGGTAGTTTACCTGCAACGGTTTTTTTTTAGCAAGGGTAATTTTGTTTGTTTGGCAAACGATAACAGCCGCAAATTCAAACAGAATAAAATAATGTTTAGCATACTGCCCTGAATTGTAGAGTTCTCAAGATCTTTTGATTTTGGTGAAGATCGGTTAAGGGAAAGGGGTAGTTTACCTGTAACGTTTTATGTTTTAACAAGGGTATTTCCTATGGCAAACGATAACAGCCGCAAATTCAAACAGAATCAAAAGATTATCTGCATACAGCCCTAAATTGTAGAGTTCTCAAGACCTTTTGTTTTTGGTGAAGATCGGTTGAGGGAAAGGGGTAGTTTACCTGCAACGTTTTTTTAACAAGGGTATTTTCTATGGCAAACGATAACAGCCGCAAATTCAAACAGAATCAAATAATGTTTTGCATACAGCCCTGATTTGTAGAGTACTCAAGACCTATTGTTTTTGGTGAAGATCGGTTAAGGGAAAGGGGTAGTTTACCTGTAACGTTTTATGTTTTAACAAGGGTATTTCCTATGGCAAACGATAACAGCCGCAAATTCAAACAGAATCAAAGATTATTTGCATACAGCCCTAAATTGTAGAGTTCTCAAGACCTATTGTTTTTGGTGAAGATCGGTTGAGGGAAAGGGGTAGTTTACCTGCAACATTTTTTTAACAAGGGTATTTTCTATGGCAAACGATAACAGCCGTAAATTCAAACAGAATCAAATAATTTTCTGCATACAGCCCTGATTTGTAGAGTGCTCAAGACCTATTGTTTTTGGTGAAGATCGGTTGAGGGGAAGGGGTAGTTTACCTGCAACGTTTTTTATCAAGCGTATTTTCTATGGCAAACGATAACTGCCGCAAATTCAAACAGAATCAAATAATTTTTTGCATATTTCAGTGAATTGTAGAGGACTCAAGGCCTTTAGATTTTGGTGAAGATCAGTTAAGGGGAAGGGGTAGTTTACCTGCAACCTTTTACGTTTTAACAAGAGTAAAGTACTTGAAAATTCATTTAAACTTTTTCAAACAATGGTAATTGTTGAAAATAAAATAATTTTGTTGCCAGGCAATCTGAAAATTTCAGATTTTGTACCACAAAATCTGAAAAGATTATACGATAGTTTATGAAATGGTTAATAATACGTCAGTGGAAGGTGTAATGAGAAATTAGCAGAAATGGAAACCTGGGGAATGTTAACTGTTCTGTAGATACAATTTTGTCAGAATGTTTGGAAATGATCATCAACATTGAAGAAAAAGTAAGCATATTAAGAAACATATGTAAGTACTTATTATAAAAAAATAATGTTTGTTTTTACTTCCATATTCCTTAAGGAATGGAAGTATGGTGATGGCAAAAAAAATTGTGTTCGAGATTATTGCAGATTCTGATTCTACTACACTCAAAACATGAAAAAAAGTCGTTTTCCGAAAAGTGTCTGTGTGTCTGTCTGTCTGTCTGTCTGTGTGTCTGTGTGTCTGTCTGTCTGTCTGTCTGTAGATTTTTTTTCTATGGCAAACGATAACTGCCGCAAATTCAAACAGAATCAAATAATTTTTTGCATACAGCCCGGTTTTGCAGAGTTCTCGCGACCTATTGTTTTTGGTGAAGATCGGTTGAGGGAAAGGGGTAGTTTACCTGCAACGGTTTTTTTTTAGCAAGGGTAATTTTGTTTGTTTGGCAAGCGATAACAGCCGCAAATTCAAACAGAATCAAATAATGTTTCGCATACAGCCCTAAATTGTAGAGTTCTCAAGATCTGTCGATTTTGGTACAGATCGGTTAAGGTAAAGGGGTAGTTTACCTGTAACGTTTTATGTTTTAACAAGGGTATTTCCTATGGCAAACGATAACAGCCGCAAATTCAAACAGAATCAAAAGATTTTTGCATACAGCCCTAAATTGTAGAGTCCTCAAGACCTATTGTTTTTGGTGAAGATCGGTTGAGGGAAAGGGGTAGTTTACCTGCAACGTTTTTTTAACAAGGGTATTTTCTATGGCAAACGATAACAGCCGCAAATTCAAACAGAATCAAATAATGTTTTGCATACAGCCCTTATTTGTAGAGTACTCAAGACCTATTGTTTTTGGTGAAGATCGGTTAAGGGAAAGGGGTAGTTTACCTGCAACGTTTTTTTATCAAGCGTATTTTATATGGCAAACGATAACAGCCGCAAATTCAAACAGAATCAAATAATTGTTTGCATACGTCCCTGAATTGTAGAGGTCTCAATGGCTTTCGATTTTGGTGAAGATCGGTTAAGGGGAAGGGGTAGTGTACCAGCAACGGTTTTTTTTAATCAAGGGTAACTTTGTTTGTTTGGCAAACGATAACAGCCGCCAATTCAAACAGAATCAAATAATGTTTCGCATACAGCAATAAATGGTAGAGTTCTCAAGATCTGTCGATTTTGGTACAGATCGGTTAAGGGAAAGGGGTAGTTTACCTGCAACGTTTTATGTTTTAACAAGGGTATTTCCTATGGCAAACGTTAAAAGCCGCAAATGTAAACAGAATCAAACAATGTTTTGCATACAGCCCTGATTTGTAGAGTACCCAAGACTTATTGTTTTTGGTGAAGATCGGGTAAGGGAAAGGGGTAGTTTACCTGCAACGTTTTATGTTTTAAAAGGGTATTTTCTATGGCAAACGATAAGAGACGCAAATTCAAACAGAAACAAATAATGTTTTGCATACAGCCCTGATTTGTAGAGTACCCAAGACCTATTGTTTTTGGTGAAGATCGGTTAAGGGGAAGGGGTAGTTTACCTGCAACGTTTTATGTTTTAAAAGGGTATTTTTTATGGCAAAAGATAAGAGTCGCAAATTGAAACAAAATCAAATAATACTTTGCACACAGCCCTGATTTGTAGAGTACTCAAGACCTATTGATTTTTATGAAGATCGGTTAAGGGAAAGGGGTAGTTTACCTGCAACTGTTGTTTTAAATCAAGGGTAATTTTTTTTTATTTTTTATGGCAAACGATAACAGCCGCAAATTCAAACAGAATCAACTACTCTTTTGCATACAGCCCTGAATTATAGAGTTCCCACGACCTGTTGGTTTTGGTGAAGATCGGTTAAGATAAAAGGGTAGTTTACCTGCAACATTTTATATTTTAACAAGGGTATTTTCTATGGCAAACGATAAAAGCCGCAAATGTAAACAGAATCAAATAATGTTTTGCATACAGCCCTGAATTGTAGAGTTCTCAAGACCTGTTGATTTTGGTGAAGATCGGGTAAGTGAAAGGGGTAGTTTACCTGCAACGTTTTATGATAAGTTCCGATAAAACTAACTTATGATGTTTTAGGCCAACTTAAGCCTAGAACTAAACATTGTATTTTTGTCAATTTAAGATGTTTATTATGTTAAGAATTGTTATAAAAGAACTGTATACGTATCCTAGTTATTTTAAGTAACAATCTTTCAATCAGTAATTAGTTTTAAGGCATACGTTTATCAAAATATTGTTTCGACTAATCGATCGACTATTAGTTTAAAAAAGTGAATTTTGATATTAATGGACGAATTTATGCCATGATTTGCAATTTCAAGATGCATAAGGGAATCATGTTTGTAATAGTATTTATTGTAAAGGGGTAGTTTACCAGCAACGTTTTTTATCATGCGTATTTTCTATGGCAAACGACAACTGCCGCAAATTCAAACAGAATCAAATAATTTTTTGCATACAGCCCTGATTTGTAGAGTACTCACGACCTATTGTTTTTGGTAAAGATCGGTTGAGGGGAAGGGGTAGTTTACCTGCAACGGTTTTTTTTATCAAGGGAAATTTTTTTTTTTTTTGGCAAACGATAACAGCCGCAAATTCAAACAGAATCAAATAATGTTTCGCATACAGCCCTGAATTGTAGATTTCTCAAGACCTATTATTTTTGGTGAAGATCGGTTGAGGGAAAGGGGTAGTTTACCTGCAACGTTTTTTTAACAAGGGTATTTTATATGGCAAACGATAACAGCCGCAAATTCAAACAGAATCAAATAATGTTTTGCATACAGTCCTGATTTGTAGAGTACTCAAGACCTATTGTTTTTGGTGAAGATCGGTTAAGGGGAAGGGGTAGTTTACCTGCAACCTTTTACGTTTTATTTTCTATGGCAAACGATAACAGCCGCAAATTCAAACAGAATCAAATAATGTTTTGCATACAGCCCTGATTTGTAGAGTACTCAAGACCTATTGTTTTTGGTGAAGATCGGTTAAGGGGAGGGGTAGTTTACCTGCAACGTTTTTTTATCAAGCGTATTTTCTATGGCAAACGATAACAGCCGCAAATTCAAACAGAATCAAATAATTTTTTGCATACGTCCCTGAATTGTAGAGGTCTCAATGACTTTCGATTTTGGTGAAGATCGGTTAAGGGGAAGGGGTAGTTTACCTGCAACCTTTTACGTTTTAACAAGAGTAAAGTACTTGAAAATTTATTTAAACTTTTTGAAACAATGGTAATTGTTAAAAATAAAATAATTTTGTTGCCAGGCAATAAAATTATAATTTTTTCATTTTAATGTAATATAATATTTTTCATTTAATACAGCAATAAAAAGGCAGGTAAGACACAGCCTGGCTGTTTGGCTGAAAATGATTTTAAATATAAATCTTAGAATATGGAAGTCATGTATGGTTCTCCATACCGATATTTTGATAAAGTCATTTTGATTATAAAATATAAATATTTACAACAAGAAAAGAATTTTCAGTTTTCAAAATTTAAATATATTTTTATAAAACATTGAGGTGGGGACCATGTCACTCACTCCATCTCAAGCCTCCTCTCTCATTTTGCAGAAAAAGAGGACCCTGTCAAGGCTGATACTTTGACGACAGTGACAGGGCTTTCCACCAAATTCAGCAGAGTGACAGGTAGGCCCAACTCTGATTGGCTCCTCAGATTTCCCCAGCGTTAGTAGGTTCTATGAAAATATTTTATTTCAAAAATGATTTCAAATATAAATCTTAGATATGTTTTATAAATCTCATGTTTTATGTTTTAACATGGGTAATTTTTTATATGACGAACCATAACTGCCGTAAATTCAAACAGAATCAAATAATTTTTTACATATGTGCCTGAGCTATAGAGAACTCAATGTCTGTTGATTTTGGTGAAGATCGGTTACGGGGAAAGGGCAGTTTACCTGAAACATTTTTTGTTGTAACATGAGTAAAGTACTTAATTTTGATAAAGTATCCTGATAAGATCTTAATAATCCACTGTAGAAACGTAGATGAAATATCTATAAATGAAGAGGCTAGTTGAACTGGCTGGGGGTAATTTTCTATAAATCAAAATTATAGTTGAAGGGGGAGGGGATAATATTTTTTATATGTGTACTACGTTATTGGCAAGAAAGAAGTATTTTTTTGTTAAAATTCCTTCCCTGGCTGTTTGGCTGAAAATGATTTTAAATATAAATCTTAGAATATGGAAGTCATGTATGGTTCTCCATACCGATATTTACTTCCATATTCCTTAAGGAATGGAAGTATGGTGATGGCAAAAAAAATCGTGTTCGAGATTATTGCAGATTCTGATTCTACTACACTCAAAACATGAAAAAAAGTCGTTTTCCGAAAAGTGTGTGTGTGTCTGTCTGTCTGTGTGTCTGTCTGTCTGTGTGTGTGTCTGTAGATTTTTTTTCTATGGCAAACGATAACTGCCGCAAATTCAAACAGAATCAAATAATTTTTTGCATGCAGCCCTGATTTGCAGAGTACTCGCGACCTATTGTTTTTCGTGAAGATCGGTTGAGGGAAAGGGGTAGTTTACCTGCAACGGTTTTTTTTTAGCAAGGGTAATTTTGTTTGTTTGGCAAACGATAACAGCCGCAAATTCAAACAGAATCAAATAATGTTTCGCACACAGCCCTGAATTGTAGAGTTCTCAAGATCTGTTGATTTTGGTGAAGATCGGTTAAGGGAAAGGGGTAGTTTACCTGTAACGTTTTATGTTTTAACAAGGGTATTTCCTATGGCAAACGATAACAGCCGCAAATTCAAACAGAATCAAAAGATTATTTGCATACAGCCCTAAATTGTAGAGTTCTCAAGACCTATTGTTTTTGGTGAAGATCGGTTGAGGGAAAGGGGTAGTTTACCTGCAACGTTTTTTTAACAAGGGTATTTTCTATGGCAAACGATAACAGCCGCAAATTTAAACAGAATCAAATAATGTTTTGCATACGTCCCTGAATTGTTGAGGTCTCAATGACTTTCGATTTTGGTGAAGATCGGTTAAGGGGAAGGGGTAGTTTACCTGCAACCTTTTACGTTTTAACAAGAGTAAAGTACATGAAAATTTATTTAAACTTTTTGAAACAATGGTAATTGTTAAAAATAAAATAATTTTGTTGCCAGGCAATAAAATTATAATTTTTTCATTTTAATGTAATATAATATTTTTCATTTAATACAGCAATAAAAAGGCAGGTAAGACACAGCCTGTCTGTTTGGCTGAAAATGATTTTAAATATAAATCTTAGAATATGGAAGTCATGTATGGTTCTCCATACCGATATTTACTTCCATGTTCCTTAAGGAAATGGAAGTATGGTGATGGCAAAAAAAATCGTGTTCGAGATTATTGCAGAATATGATTGTACTACACTCAAAACATGAAAAAAAGGCATTTTTCGAAAAGTGTCTGTGTGTGTGTGTGTGTCTGTCTGTGTGTCTGTAAATTTTTTTCTATGGCAAACGATAACAGCCGCAAATTCGAACAGAATCAAATAATTTTTTGCATACAGTTCTGATTTATAGAGTACTCGCGACCTATTGTTTTTGGTGAAGATCGGTTGAGGGAAAGGGGTAGTTTACCTGCAACGGTTTTTTTTTATCAAGGGTAATTTTGTTTGTTTGGCAAACGATAACAGCCGCAAATTCAAACAGAATCAAATAATGTTTCGCATACAACCCTGAATTGTAGAGTTCTCACGATCTGTTGATTTTGGTAAAGATCGGTTAAGGGAAAGGGGTAGTTTACCTGCAACGTTTTATGTTTTAACAAGGGTATTTTATATGGCAAACGATAGCAGCCGCAAATTCAAACACAAGCAAATTATTATTTGCATACAGCCCTAAATTGTAGAGTTCTCAAGACCTTTTGTTTTTGGTGAAGATCGGTTAAGGGAAAGGGGTAGTTTACTTACAACGTTTTATGTTTTAAAAGGGTATTTTCTATGGCAAACGATAAGAGCCGCAAATTCAAACGGAATCAAATAAGTTTTTGCATACAGTCTTGATTTCTTGAGTACTAAAGACCTATTGTTTTTGGTGAAGATCGTTTAAGGGGAAGGGGTAGTTTACCAGCCACGTTTTTTGTTTTATCAAGGGTATTTTCTATGGCAAACGATAACAGCCGCAAATTCAAACAAAATCATATAATATTTTACATACAGCCCTGAATTGTAGAGGTCTCAAGACCTATTATTTTTGGTGAAGATCGGTTAAGGGAAAGGGGTAGTTTACCTGCAACGGTTTTTTATCAAGGGTAATTTTATTTACTTCCATATTCCTTAAGGAATGGAAGTATGGTGATGGCAAAATATCGGTATGGAGAACCATACATGACTTCCATATTCTAAGATTTATATTTAAAATTATTTTCGAAATGAAATATTACCATAGAAACTACTTCTTTCTACTTACTGCTTCAGCCTTAACCACAGTAATGTGGTCACTAACGTATACCACCTCACGTTATCGCACTCGATTTTCACTGATGATGGAAGTCGATGGCATTGCCGAAATGTCTGGTTTTGTAGAAAACATTGGACTACGGCCAAATATCCCGGGAAGGAATTTTAACCAAAACTACTTCTTTGTTGCCGATAATGTTGTACATATATATATCAGTGGCGAAGTTACATGGAGGCAATTGAGGCAATGCCTACCCTAAAAAATTCTGTAGAATAAAAATTATAAATACGTATGAACTACAGAACGTAAAGATTATACATTGTTACTGTGACTGTCAAATGTATTAAACCGAAACGTGCTTTATTGAGCGACCGCTAGATGGTGACAGGTGAGATTCGGCATAGTTCGTTTAAAGCGAAAGAGGCAACCTGAACTTGCCTCAGCGTTTTTTGTATACATCGTATGTAAGCAATGTAGTGGTGTGATAGGGAAGTGTAGGGAGGGGGGATTGTTCCGCGCTGTACACATAGAGCGTTGAGGCATGCCTCACTTCTGTGGTCCAAACAGTTAAGTTAAAGCGCCTGTGTTGTTTCTAAGTGTTTATTTTATGCGGTTATTAAAAGTGTCACTGTTATTCCGCTGAACTAACAGATGATCAAGATTGTTATTTGAATTATTTGTAACATTAAACGTATATATAGAAACTAACCAAGTTTAAAAATTTGAAGTTCAATCAGTTGTATTATTGTGTATGACTAATACAAGGATTGTTCAATAGACACACGTATAGAGCTGTAAAGCATTTTTTATTCAACGATTTTAAAAGAAGTCTCCAATAACATTAAGACATGAGTTCCACTGTTGCGCTAACCTGTAGATTCCCTGCTAGTAAAATTCTTACGGCTGTTTGTGGAACCATTCGGTTACAGCAACTCTACCTCAGCGTCCGATTTGACCCACCGTCCTTTTAGTGATTCCTTAAAAAAAATTTAAGATAATATTTTTGCCTACCCATTCATTAACTACTAGCTTCGCCAGTAAGCAAATTGATGTCCATTTTTTCGGCTTGCACGCGTTATGTTGGTGTGGGTTTCGGCACTTTCCATTTAAAAAGCGTGCAAACGTAAGAAAATAAACATGAGTGAGGCCAGAAATAACGTGAATTGTGTCTTTGGGTCTTACCTGCCTTTTTATTGCCGTATTAAATGAAAAATATTATATTACATTAAAATTAAAAAATTTTAATTTTATTGCCTGGCAACAAAATTATTTTATTTTTAACAATTACCATTGTTTCAAAAAGTTTAAATAAATTTGCAAGTACTTTACTCTTGTTAAAACGTAAAAGGTTGCAGGTAAACTACCCCTTCCCCTTAACCGATCTTCACCAAAATCGAAAGTCCTTGAGACCTCTACAATTCAGGGATGTATGCAAAAAATTATTTGATTCTGTTTGAATTTGCGGCTATTATCGTTTGCCATAGAAAATACGCTTGATAAAAAAACGGTGCAGGTAAACTACCCCTTTCCCTTAACCGATCTTCACCAAAAACAATAGGTCTTGAGTACTCTACAAATCAGGGCTGTATGCAAAACATTATTTGATTCTGTTTGAATTTGCGGCTGTTATCGTTTGCCATAGAAAATACCCTTGTTAAAAAAACGTTGCAAATAAACTACCCCTTTCCCTCAACCGATCTTCACCAAAAACAATAGGTCTTGAGAACTCTACAATTTAGGGCTGTATGCAAATAATCGTTTGATTCCGTTTGAATTTGCGGCTGTTATCGTTTGCCATAGGAAATACCCTTGTTAAAACATAAAACGTTACAGGTAAACTACCCCTTTCCCTTAACCGATCTTCACCAAAAACAATAGGTCGTGAAAACTCTACAATTCAGGGCTGTATACGAAACATTATATAAGTCTGTTTGAATTTGCGGCTGTTATCGTTTGCCAAAAAAAAAATTTCCCTTGATAAAAAAAAACGTTGCAGGTAAACTACCCCTTCCCCTTAACCGATCTTCACCAAAATCGAAAGTCATTGAGACCTCTACAATTCAGGGACGAATGCAAAAAATTATTTGATTCTGTTTGAATTTGCGGCTGTTATCGTTTGCCATAGAAAATACGCTTGATAAAAAAACGTTGCAGGTAAACTACCACTTCCCCTTAACCGATCTTCATCAAAAACAATAGGTCTTGAGTACTCTACAAATCAGGGCTGTATGCAAAACATTATTTGATTCTGTTTGAATTTGCGGCTGTTATCGTTTGCCATCGAAAATACCCTTGTTAAAAAAACGTTGCAGGTAAACTACCCCTTTCCCTCAACCGATCTTCACCAAAAACAACAGGTCTTGAGAACTATACAATTTAGGGCTGTATGCAAATAATCTTTTGATTCTGTTTGAATTTGCGGCTGTTATCGTTAGCCATAGGAAATACCCTTGTTAAAACATAAAACGTTACAGGTAAACTACCCCTTTCCCTTAACCGATCTTCACCAAAATCAGCAGATCTTGAGAACTCTACAATTCAGGGCTGTATGCGAAACATTATTTGATTCTGTTTGAATTTGCGGCTGTTATCGTTTGCCAAACAAACAAAATTACCCTTGCTAAAAAAAAACCCGTTGCAGGTAAACTACCCCTTTCCCTCAACCGATCTTCACCAAAAACAATAGGTCGCGAGTACTCTGCAAATCAGGGCGGTATGCAAAAAATTATTTGATTCTGTTTGAATTTGCGGCAGTTATCGTTTGCCATAGAAAAAAATCTATAGACAGACAGACAGACAGACACACAGACAGACAGACACACACACAGACACTTTTCGGAAAACGACTTTTTTTCTTGTTCTGAGTGTAGTAGAATCAGAATCTGCAATAATCTCGAACACGATTTTTTTGGCCATCACCATACTTCCATTCCTTAAGGAATATGGAAGTAAAAAAATCGTGTTCGAGATTATTGCAGATTCTGATTCTACTACACTCAAAACATGAAAAAAAGTCGTTTTCCGAAAAGTGTCTGTGTGTGTGTCTGTCTGTCTGTCTGTCTGTCTGTAGATTTTTTTTCTATGGCAAACGATAACTGCCGCAAATTCAAACAGAATCAAATAATTTGTTGCATGCAGCCCTGATTAGCAGAGTACTCGCGACCTATTGTTTTTGGTGGAGATCGGTTGAGGGAAAGGGGTAGTTTACCTGCAACGGTTTTTTTTTTAGCAAGGGTAATTTTGTTTGTTTGGCAAACGATAACAGCCGCAAATTCAAACAGAATCAAATAATGTTTCGCATACTGCCCTGAATTGTAGAGTTCTCAAGATCTGTTGATTTTGGTGAAGATCGGTTAAGGGAAAGGGGTAGTTTACCTGTAACGTTTTATGTTTTAACAAGGGTATTTCCTATGGCAAACGATAACAGCCGCAAATTCAAACAGAATCAAAAGATTATTTGCATACAGCCCTAAATTGTAGAGTTCTCAAGACCTTTTGTTTTTGGTGAAGATCGGTTGAGGGAAAGGGGTAGTTTACCTGCAACGTTTTTTTAACAAGGGTATTTTCTATGGCAAACGATAACAGCCGCAAATTCAAACAGAATCAAATAATGTTTTGCATACAGCCCTGATTTGTAGAGTACTCAAGACCTATTGTTTTTGGTGAAGATCGGTTAAGGGGAAGGGGTAGTTTACCTGCAACGTTTTTTTATCAAGCGTATTTTCTATGGCAAACGGTAACAGCCGCAAATTCAAACAGAATCAAATAATTTTTTGCATACGTCCCTGAATTGTAGAGGTCTCAGTGACTTTCGATTTTGGTGAAGATCGGTTAAGGGGAAGGGGTAGTTTACCTGCAACCTTTTACGTTTTAACAAGAGTAAAGTACTTGAAAATTTATTTAAACTTTTTGAAACAATGGTAATTGTTAAAAATAAAATAATTTTGTTGCCAGGCAATAAAATTATAATTTTTTCATTTTAATGTAATATAATATTTTTCATTTAATACAGCAATAAAAAGGCAGGTAAGACACAGCCTGGCTGTTTGGCTGAAAATGATTTTAAATATAAATCTTAGAATATGGAAGTCATGTATGGTTCTCCATACCGATATTTTTCTATGGTAAACGATAACAGCCACAAATTCCAACAGAATCAAATGATGTTTTGCATACAGCCCTGTATTGTAGAGTTCTCAATACCTATTGGTGTTGGTGAAGATCGGTTAAGGGAATGGGGTAGTTTACCTGCAACGTTTTATGTTTTATAAGGTTATTTTCTATGGCAAACGATAAGAGCCGCAAATTCAAACAGAATCAAATACGTTTTTGCATACAGCCCTGTTTTGTTGAGTACTAAAGACCTGTTGTTTTTGGTGAAGATCGGTTAAGGGAAACGGGTAGTTTACCCGACACGTTTTTTGTTTTATCAAGGGTATTTTATATGGCAAATGGTAACAGCCGCAAATTCAAACAGAATCATATAATATTTTGCATACCGCCCTGAAATGTAGAGTTCTCAAGACCTGTTTGTTTTGGTGAAGATCGGTTAAGGGAATAGGGTTGTTTACCAGCAACATTTTATGTTTTATCAAGGGTAATTTTTTTTTTGACGAACGATAACTGCCGTACATTAAAACAGAATCAACTACTCTTCTGCATACCGTTTTGAATTATACAGAACTCAAGGTCTGTTGATTTTGTTGAAGATCGGTTAAGGGAAAGGGGTAGTTTACCTGCAACGTTTTATGTTTTAACAAAGGTATTTTTTCTATGACGAACGATAACTGCCGTAAATTCAAACAGAATCAACTAATGTTTTGCATACAGCCCTGAATTGTAGAGTTCTCAAGACCTATTGTTTTTGGTGAGGATCGGTGAATGGAATAGGGTAGTTTACCAGCAACGTTTTATGTTTTATCAAGGGTGTTTTCTGTGGCAAACGATAACAGCCGCAAATTCAAACTAAATCAAATAATTGTTTGCATACAGGCCTGAATTGTAGAGTACCTAAGACCTGTCGTTTTTGGTGAAGATCGGTTAAGGGAAAGGGGTAGTTTACCTGCAACGGTTTTTTATCAAGGGTAATTTTTTTCTATAGTAAACGATAACAACCGCAAATTCAAACAGAATCAAATGATGTTTTGCATACAGCCCTGTATTGTAGAGTTCTCAATACGTATTGGTGTTGGTGAAGATCGGTTGAGGGAAAGGGGTAGTTTACCAGCAACATTTTATGTTTTAACAAGGGTAATTTTTTATATGACGAACGATAACTGCCGTAAATTCAAGCAGAATCAACTAGGTTTTTGCATACCTTTTTGAACTAAAGAGAACTCAAGGTCTGTTGATTTTGTTGAAGATCGGTTAAGGGAAGGGGTAGTTTATCAGCAACGTTTTATGTTTTAAAAACGGTAATTTTTTATGACGAACGATAACTGCCGAAAATTCAATGAGAATCAAATAATTTTTTGCACCCCCTGAGTTGCAGAGAGATCAAGGTCTATTGATTTTGGTGAAGATCGGTTAAGGGAAAGGGGTAGTTTACCTGCAACATTTTATGTTGTAACAAGAGAAATGGTTCCATGACGAACGATAACTGCCGCACATTCAAACAGAATCAAATATTTTTTTGCATGCTTCCCTGAATTGTAGAGGACGGAAGGTCTGATGATTTTGGAGAAGATCGGTTAAGAGAAAGGGGTAGTTTACCGGAAACATTTTATGTTTTAACAAGAGTAAAGTACTTTATTTTTATAAATAAATTATCCTGATAAGAAGCTCATAGTCATCCACTGTAGAAACGTAGATGAAATATCTATAAATGAAGAAGTTAGGAGAACGGGGTGGCGGTAATTTTCTATTATTAAAAATTATAGTTGAAGGTGTAGGGGAGAATTTTTTATATGTGTACTACGTTATCGGCAACAAAGAAGTAGTTTTTTGTTAAAATTGCTTCCCGGGCTCTTTAGCCGTAGTCCTATCTATTCTGCAAAACCAGACTTTTCGGCAGTGCCATCGACTCCCATCATCGGTGAAAATCGAGTGCGAAAACGTGAGGTGGTGGTGGTATACGTTAGTGAGCACAGTACTGTGGTTAATGCTGAAGCAATAAGTAGAAAGACGTAGTTTCTATGGAAATATTTCATTTCGAATATGATTTTAAATATAAATCTTAGAACATGGAAGTCATGTATGGTTCTCCATACCGATATTACTTCCATATTCCTTAAGGAATGGAAGTATGGTGATGGCAAAAAAAAATCGTGTTCGAGATTATTGCAGATTCTGATTCTAGTACGCTCAAAACATGAAAATATCGGTATGGAGAACCATACATGACATCCATATTCTAAGATTTATATTTAAAATCATTTTCAGCCAAACAGACAGGCTGTGTCTTACCTGCCTTTTTATTGCTGTATTAAATGAAAAATATTATATTACATTAAAATGAAAAAATTATAATTTTATTGCCTGGCAACAAAATTATTTTATTTTTAACAATTACCATTGTTTCAAAAAGTTTAAATAAATTTTCAAGTACTTTACTCTTGTTAAAACGTAAAAGGTTGCAGGTAAACTACCCCTTCCCCTTAACCGATCTTCAACAAAATCGAAAGTCATTGAGACCTCAACAATTCAGGGACGTATGCAAAAAATTATTTGATTCTGTTTGAATTTGCGGCTGTTATCGTTTGCCATAGAAAATACGCTTGATAAAAAAACGTTGCAGGTAAACTACCCCTTCCCCTTAACCGATCTTCACCAAAAACAATAGGTCTTGAGTACTCTACAAATCAGGGCTGTATGCAAAACATTATTTGATTCTGTTTAAATTTGCGGCTGTTATCGTTTGCCATAGAAAAAAATTTACAGACACACAGACAGACACACAGACACTTTTCGAAAAATGCCTTTTTTTCATGTTTTGAGTGTAGTACAATCATATTCTGCAATAATCTCGAACACGATTTTTTTTGCCATCACCATACTTCCATTTCCTTATGGAACATGGAAGTAAAATATCGTAATGGAGAACCATACATGACTTCCATATTCTAAGATTTATATTTAAAATCATTTTCAGCCAAACAGACAGGCTGTGTCTTACCTGCCTTTTTATTGCTGTATTAAATGAAAAATATTATATTACATTAAAATGAAAAAATTATAATTTTATTGCCTGGCAACAAAATTATTTTATTTTTAACAATTACCATTGTTTCAAAAAGTTTAAATAAATTTTCAAGTACTTTACTCTTGTTAAAACGTAAAAGGTTGCAGGTAAACTACCCCTTCCCCTTAACCGATCTTCACCAAAATGGAAAGTCATTGAGACCTCAACAATTCAGGGACGTATGCAAAAAATTATTTGATTCTGTTTGAATTTGCGGCTGTTATCGTTTGCCATATAAAATACGCTTGATAAAAAAATCGTTGCTGGTAAACTACCCCTTCCCCTTAACCGATCTTCACCAAAAACAATAGGTCTTGAGTACTCTACAAATCAGGGCTGTATGCAAAACATTATTTTATTCTGTTTGAATTTGCGGCTGTTATCGTTTGCCATAGAAAATACCCTTGTTAAAAAAACGTTGCAGGTAAACTACCCCTTTCCCTCAACCGATCTTCACCAAAAACAACAGGTCTTGAGAACTGTACAATTTAGGGCTGTATGCAAATAATCTTTTGATTCTGTTTGAATTTGCGGCTGTTATCGTTTGCCATAGGAAATACCCTTGTTAAAACATAAAACGTTACAGGTAAACTACCCCTTTCCCTTAACCGATCTTCACCAAAATCAGCAGATCTTGAGAACTCTACAATTCAGGGCTGTATGCGAAACATTATTTGATTCTGTTTGAATTTGCGGCTGTTATCGTTTGCCAAACAAACAAAATTACCCTTGCTAAAAAAAAACCGTTGCAGGTAAACTACACCTTTCCCTCAACCGATCTTCACCAAAAACAATAGGTCGCGAGTACTCTGCAAATCAGGCCTGTATGCAAAAAATTATTTGATTCTGTTTGAATTTGCGGCAGTTATCGTTTGCCATAGACAAAAAATCTACAGACACACAGAGAGACAGACACACAGACAGACAGACACACACACACACAGACACTTTTCGGAAAACGACTTTTTTTCATGTTTTGAGTGTAGTAGAATCAGAATCTGCAATAATCTCGAACACGATTTTTTTTGCCATCACCATACTTCCATTCCTTAAGGAATATGGAAGTAAATATCGGTATGGAGAACCATACATGACTTCCATATTCTAAGATTTATATTTAAAATCATTTTCAGCCAAACAGCCAGGCTGTGTCTTACCTGCCTTTTTATTGCTGTATTAAATGAAAAATATTATATTACATTAAAATGAAAAAATTATAATTTTATTGCCTGGCAACAAAATTATTTTATTTTTAACAATTACCATTGTTTCAAAAAGTTTAAATAAATTTTCAAGTACTTTACTCTTGTTAAAACGTAAAAGGTTGCAGGTAAACTACCCCTTCCCCTTAACCGATCTTCACCAAAATCGAAAGTCATTGAGACCTCTACAATTCAGGGAAGTATGCAAAAAATTATTTGATTCAGTTTGAATTTGCGGCTGTTATCGTTTGCCATAGAAAATACGCTTGATAAAAAAACGTTGCAGGTAAACTACCCCTTCCCCTTAACCGATCTTCACCAAAAATAATAGGTCTTGAGTACTCTACAAATCAGGGCTGTATGCAAGACATTATTTGATTCTGTTTGAATTTGCGGCTGTTATCGTTTGCCATAGAAAATACGCTTGATAAAAAAACGTTGCAGGTAAACTACCCCTTTCCCTTAACCGATCTTCACCAAAAACAATAGGTCTTGAGTACTCTACAAATCAGGGCTGTATGCAAAACATTATTTGATTCTGTTTGAATTTGCGGCTGTTATCGTTTGCCATAGGAAATACCCTTGTTAAAACATAAAACGTTACAGGTAAACTACCCCTTTCCCTTAACCGATCTTCACCAAAATCAACAGATCTTGAGAACTCTACAATTCAGGGCTGTATGCGAAACATTATTTGATTCTGTTTGAATTTGCGGCTGTTATCGTTTGCCAAACAAACAAAATTACCCTTGCTAAAAAAAAAACCGTTGCAGGTAAACTACCCCTTTCCCTCAACCGATCTTCACCAAAAACAATAGGTCGCGAGTACTCTGCAAATCAGGACTGCATGCAAAAAATTATTTGATTCTGTTTGAATTTGCGGCAGTTATCGTTTGCCATAGAAAAAAAATCTACAGACAGACAGACAGACAGACAGACACACACACAGACAGACAGACAGACAGACAGACAGACACACACACAGACACTTTTCGGAAAACGACTTTTTTTCATGTTTTGAGTGTAGTAGAATCAGAATCTGCAATAATCTCGAACACGATTTTTTTTGCCATCACCATACTTCCATTCCTTAAGGAATATGGAAGTAAAAAACCGTTGCAGGTAAACTACCCCTTTCCCTCACCCGATCTTCACCAAAAATAATAGGTCGCGAGTACCCTGCAAATCAGGGCTGTATGCAAAACATTATTTGATTCTGTTTGAATTTGCGGCAGTTATCGTTTGCCATAGAAAAAAAATCTACAGACAGACAGACAGACAGACAGACACACAGACACTTTTCGGAAAACGACTTTTTTCATGTTTTGAGTGTAGTAGAATCAGAATCTGCAATAATCTCGAACACGATTTTTTTTGCCATCACCATACTTCCATTCCTTAAGGAATATGGAAGTAAATATCGGTATGGAGAACCATACATGACTTCCATATTCTAAGATTTATATTTAAAATCATTTTCAGCCAAACAGCCAGGCTGTGTCTTACTTGCCTTTTTATTGCTGTATTAAATGAAAAATATTATATTACATTAAAATGAAAAAACTATAATTTTATTGCCTGGCAACAAAATTATTTTATTTTTAACAATTACCATTGTTTCAAAAAGTTTAAATAAATTTTCAAGTACTTTACTCTTGTTAAAACGTAAAAGGTTGCAGGTAAACTACCCCTTCCCCTTAACCGATCTTCACCAAAATCGAAAGTCATTGAGACCTCTACAATTCAGGGACGTATGCAAAACGTTGTTTGATTCTGTTTGAATTTGCGGCTGTTATCGTTTTCCATAGAAAATACGCTTGATAAAAAAACGTTGCAGGTAAACTACCCCTTCCCCTTAACCGATCTTCACCAAAAACTATAGGTCTTGAGTACTCTACAAATCAGGGCTGTTTGCAAAACATTATTTGATTCTGTTTGAATTTGCGGCTGTTATCGTTTGCCATAGAAAATACCCTTGTTAAAAAAACGTTGCAGGTAAACTACCCCTTTCCCTCAACCGATCTTCACGAAAAACTATAGGTCTTGAGAACTCTACAATTTAGGGCTGTATGCAAATAATCTTTTGATTCTGTTTGAATTTGCGGCTGTTATCGTTTGCCATAGGAAATACCCTTGTTAAAACATAAAACGTTACAGGTAAACTACCCCTTTCCCTTAACCGATCTTCACCAAAAACAATAGGTCTTGAGTACTCTACAAATCAGGGCTGTATGCAAAACATTATTTGATTCTGTTTGAATTTGCGGCTGTTATCGTTTGCCATAGAAAATACCCTTGTTAAAAAAACGTTGCAGGTAAACTACCCCTTTCCCTCAACCGAACTTCACCAAAAACAATAGGTCTTGAGAACTCTACAATTTAGGGCTGTATGCAAATAATCTTTTGATTCTGTTTGAATTTGCGGCTGTTATCGTTTGCCATAGGAAATACCCTTGTTAAAACATAAAACGTTACAGGTAAACGGCCCCTTTCCCTTAACCGATCTTCACCAAAATCAACAGATCTTGAGAACTCTACAATTCAGGGCTGTATGCGAAACATTATTTGATTCTGTTTGAATTTGCGGCTGTTATCGTTTGCCAAACAAACAAAATTACCCTTGCTAAAAAAAACCGTTGCAGGTAAACTACCCCTTTCCCTCAACCGATCTTCACCAAAAACAATAGGTCGCGAGTACTCTGCAAATCAGGGCTGCATGCAAAAAATTATTTGATTCTGTTTGAATTTGCGGCAGTTATCGTTTGCCATAGGAAAAAAATCTACAGACAGACAGACAGACAGATAGACACACAGACACTTTTCGGAAAACGACTTTTTTTCATGTTTTAAGTGTAGTACAATCAGAATCTGCAATAATCTCGAACTCGATTTTTTTTGTCATCACCATACTTCCATTCCTTAAGGAATATGGAAGTAAAAGTCGTTTTCCGAAAAGTGTCTGTGTGTGTGTCTGTAGATTTTTTTTCTATGGCAAACGATAACAGCCGCAAATTCAAACAGAAACAAATAATTTTTTGCATACAGCCCTGATTTGTAGAGTACTCACGACCTATTGTTTTTGGTGAAGATCGGTTGAGGGAAAGGGGTAGTTTACCGGCAACGGTTTTTTTTTATCAAGGGAAATTTTTTTTTTTGGCAAACGATAACAGCCGCAAATTCAAACAGAATCAAATAATGTTTCGTATACAGCCCTGAATTGTAGAGTTCTCAAGACCTATTGCTTTGGTGAAGATCGGTTAAGGGAAAGGGGTAGTTTACCTGTAACGTTTTATGTTTTAACAAGGGTATTTCCTATGGCAAACGATAACAGCCGCAAATTCACACAGAATCAAAAGATTATTTGCATACAGCCCTAAATTGTAGAGTTCTCAAGACCTATTGTTTGTGGTGAAGATCGGTTGAGGGAAAGGCGTAGTTTACCAGCAACGTTTTTTTAACAAGGGTATTTTTTATGGCAAACGATAACAGCCGCAAATTCAAACAGACTCAAATAATGTTTTGCATACAGCCCTGATTTGTAGAGTACTCAAGACCTATTGTTTTTGGTGAAGATCGGTTAAGGGGAAGGGGTAGTTTACCTGCAACTTTTTTTATCAAGCGTATTTTCTATGGCAAACGATAACAGCCGCAAATTCAAACAGAATCAAATAATTTTTTGCATACGTCCCTGAATTGTAGAGGACTCAAGGAATTTTGATTTTGGTGAAGATCGGTTAAGGGGAAGGGGTAGTTTACCTGCAACCTTTTACGTTTTAACAAGAGTAAAGTACTTGAAAATTTATTTAAACTTTTTGAAACAATGGTAATTGTTAAAAATAAAATAATTTTGTTGCCAGGCAATAAAATTAAAGTTTTTTCATTTATGTATTTTTTCTCAGTTATGTACTGTTTACTTTTCCATTTTATTATTATGACTACCGCAATGAAAAGGCAGGGAACACACACACACACACACACAATTCGCGTTATTTCTGGTCTCATTCATGTTTATTTTCTTACATTTGCACGGTTTTTAAATGGAAAGTGCCGAACCCATACCAACATAACGCTTGCAAGCCGAAAAAGTGTCCAGCGTGGATAGCGATTTGCTTCCTGTGTATCGCTGGGCAGTGTAACTGCACGTGTTTATAGAGGAACGATTCATAGACAGACTTTTCGTCTTTAGGAAATGAACCCTTTGCAAGATGCTGAGGGTCCATGAGTGACTTCGGAGCACTCCTTCTTTTCCGCGTGTTTGTTCTGTGAAACGTACACTGTAGATTCACAGCTTTATTCATATCAACGCTCAATAGGAAATGTTGAAAATTTTTGTCCACGGTGAACCCTCATACACACTAAACCTGCTCTGATGTTTTAATTACGGACATCATAATATTAAAACTTTGGAAACTTGAGCACTACTTAATGGAGATCAATCATTAACTTATACAAGCCATTTTAAGTTTATACATATTTTTTATATATATGTGTACAACGTTATCGGCAACAAAGAAGTAGTTTTTGTTAAAATTCCTTCCCGGGATATTTGGCCGTAGTCCAATGTTTTCTACAAAGCCAGACGTTTCGGCAATGCCATCGACTTCCATCATCAGTGAAAATCGAGTGCGATAACGTGAGGTGGTATATGTTAGTGACCACAGTACTGTGGTTAAGGCTGAAGCAGTAAGTAGAAAGAAGTAGTTTCTATGGTAATATTTCATTTCGAAAATGATTTTAAATATAAATCTTAGAATATGGAAGTCATGTATGGTTCTCCATACCGATATTTTTCTATGGCAAACAATAACAGCCGCAGATTCATACAGAATCAAATAATGTTTTGCATACAGCCCTGAATTGTAAAGTTCTCAAGACCTATTGTTTTTGGTGAAGATCGGTTAAGGGAAAGAGGTAGTTTACCTGCAACGTTTTATGTTTTAATAAGGGTAATTTTTTCTATAGCAAACGATAACAGCCGCAACTTCAATCAGAATCAAATACTTTATTGCACCCTCCTGAATTATAGAGTACTCATGGTTTCTTGATTTTTATGAAGATCGGTTAGGAGAAAAGGGTAGTTTCTCTCCCTCTGCTATGGCGCTACAGCCCAAATCGGGCCCTGGC
This sequence comes from Magicicada septendecula, assembly GCA_034769895.1. NCBI lineage: Eukaryota > Metazoa > Arthropoda > Insecta > Hemiptera > Cicadidae > Magicicada > Magicicada septendecula. The sequence goes on along the minus strand of CM068372.1, from coordinate 105,181,366 downwards.
CTCCACCAATCTCCGCCTCCAATCCACTCTATCCACTGAAACCCTCCTCCAGTTTCTTATCCCCATGTTCAGAGGCTTATTTGGTAGTTTTGTAACATCCGGTTTTCCGGGAATGGGTTGTTAGCTCATAGCCCAACCTCCAACCTGGAGGGCCAGGATTGTGATCGAGGTTTTCTCCTCTAGATGGGTTGCTTTCACTACAGCTATGGAGTCCCACGTACCCGCTCAGTCGCAGTACTACAGCCGGATGGGTCAAATTTTGATTACCGCCTGCAATAATCCAAAACATAGGCCGGTCCAGGATCATTTCCTATACGCCCTACCTTGGTACTGATGGATACTGCTGCCCTCCACCAGGAATGTTTATCGACCTTCCGGTCTAGATCCGTACTATTCGAAAAGGGTAGTTTACCTGCGTTTTATGTTTTAAAAGGGTATTACTTCCATATTCCTTAAGGAATGGAAGTATGGTGATGGCAAAAAAAATCGTGTTCGAGATTATTGCAGATTCTTATTCTACTACACTCAAAACATGAAAAAAAGTCGTTTTCCGAAAAGTGTCTGTGTGTCTGTCTGTCTGTCTGTAGATTTTTTTTCTATGGCAAACGATAACTGCCGCAAATTCAAACAGAATCAAATAATTTTTTGCATACAGCCCGGTTTTGCAGAGTTCTCGCGACCTATTGTTTTTGGTGAAGATCGGTTGAGGGAAAGGGGTAGTTTACCTGCAACGGTTTTTTTTTAGCAAGGGAAATTTTGTTTGTTTGGCAAACGATAACAGCCGCAAATTCAAACAGAATCAAATAATGTTTCGCATACAGCCCTGAATTGTAGAGTTCTCAAGACCTATTGTTTTTGGTGAAGATCGGTTAAGGGAAAGGGGTAGTTTACCTGTAACGTTTTATGTTTTAACAAGGGTATTTCCTATGGCAAACGATAACAGCCGCAAATTCAAACAGAATGAAAAGATTATTTGCATACAGCCCTAAATTGTAGAGTTCTCAATACCTTTTGTTTTTGGTGAAGATCGGTTAAGGGAAAGGGGTAGTTTACCTACAACGTTTTTCTAACAAGGGTATTTTCTATGGCAAACGATAACAGCCGCAAATTCAAACAGAATCAAATAATTTTCTGGATACAGCCCTGATTTGTAGAGCACTCAAGACCTATTGTTTTTGGTGAAGATCGGTTGAGGGGAAGGGGTAGTTTACCAGCAACGTTTTTTATCATGCGTATTTTCTATGGCAAACGACAACTGCCGCAAATTCAAACAGAATCAAATAATTTTTTGCATACAGCCCTGATTTGTAGAGTACTCGCGACGTGTTGTTTTTGGTGAAGATCGGTTGAGGGGAAGGGGTAGTTTACCTGCAACGGTTTTCTTTATCAAGGGAAATTTTTTTTTTTTTGGCAAACGATAACAGCCGCAAATTCAAACAGAATCAAATAATGTTTCGCATACAGCCCTGAATTGTAGATTTCTCAAGACCTATTGTTTTTGGTGAAGATCGGTTGAGGGAAAGGGGTAGTTTACCTGCAACGTTTTTTTAACAAGGGTATTTTATATGGCAAACGATAACAGCCGCAAATTCAAACAGAATCAAATAATGTTTTGCATACAGTCCTGATTTGTAGAGTACTCAAGACCTATTGTTTTAGGTGAAGATCGGTTAAGGGGAAAGGGTAGTTTAGCTGCAACCTTTTACGTTTTATTTTCTATGGCAAACGATAACAGCCGCAAATTCAAACAGAATCAAATAATGTTTTGCATACAGCCCTGATTTGTAGAGTACTCAAGACCTATTGTTTTTGGTGAAGATCGGTTAAGGGGAAGGGGTAGTTTACCTGCAACGTTTTTTTATCAAGCGTATTTTCTATGGCAAACGATAACAGCCGCAAATTCAAACAGAATCAAATAATTTTTTGCATACGTCCCTGAATTGTAGAGGTCTCAATGACTTTCGATTTTGGTGAAGATCGGTTAAGGGGAAGGGGTAGTTTACCTGCAACCTTTTACGTTTTAACAAGAGTAAAGTACTTGAAAATTTATTTAAACTTTTTGAAACAATGGTAATTGTTAAAAATAAAATAATTTTGTTGCCAGGCAATAAAATTATAATTTTTTCATTTTAATGTAATATAATATTTTTCATTTAATACAGCAATAAAAAGGCAGGTAAGACACAGCCTGGCTGTTTGGCTGAAAATGATTTTAAATATAAATCTTAGAATATGGAAGTCATGTATGGTTCTCCATACCGATATTTTTATTTTTATGACGAATGATAACTGCCGCTTATTCAAAGAGAATCAAATAATTTTTTGCATACTTCCTGAAGTTTTAAGTACTCAAGGTCTGTTGATTTTTGGTGAAGATCGGTTAAGGGAAAGGGGTAGTTTACCTGCAACGTTTTATGTTTTAACAAGGGTAATTTTTTCTATGACAAACGATAACTGCCGTAAATTCAAAGAGAATCAAATAATTTTTTGCATACGTTTCTAAATTGTAAAGAACTGAAGGCCTATTGATTTTGATGAAGATTGGTTAAGGGAAAAGGGTAGTTTACCGGCAACCTTTAATGTTTTAACAAGAGTAATTGTTTCTATGACGAACGATAACTGCCGCACATTCAAACAGAATCAAATAATGTTTTGCATGCATCCCTGAATTGTAGAGGACTCAAGACCTATTGATTTTGGTGAAGTTCAGTTAAGAGAAAGGGGTAATTTACCTCCAACGTTTTATGTGATAACAAGGTTAATTTTTTCTATGACGAACGATAACTGCCGTAAATTCAAACATAATCAAATAAGTTTTTGGATAAATCCCTAAATTGTAGAGAACTCAAGGCCTGTTGATTTTGGTGAAGATAGGTTAAGGGAAAAGGGTAGTTTACCGGCCAACTTTAATGTTTTAACAAGAGTAATTGTTTCTATGGCAAACGATAACAGCAGCAAATTCAAACATAATCAAATAATTTTTTGCATACCGCCCTGAATTGTAGAGTACTCAAGACCTATTGTTTTTGGTGAAGATTGGTTAAGGGAAAGGAATAGTTTACCTGCAACGTATTGTTTTTTATCAAGGGTAATATTTTTCTATGGCAAACATTAACAGCCGCAGATTCATACACAATCAAATAATGTTTCGCATACTGCCCTGAATTGTAGAGTTCTCAAGACCTATGGGTTTTGGTGAAGATCGGTTAAGGGAAAGAGGTAGTTTACCTGCAACATTTTATGTTTTAACAAGGGTAATTTTTTCTATAGCAAACGATAACAGCCGCAACTTCAATCAGAATAAAATACTTTATTGCACACCTTCCTGAATTATTGAGTACTCAAGGTTTGTTGATTTTGATGAAGATCGGTTAAGAGAAAAGGGTAGTTTACCTGCAACGTTTTATGTTTTAAAAGGTTCATTTTATTTTTATGATGAATGATAACTGCCACATATTCTAAGAGAATCAAATACTTTATTGCACACCAGTGGCGAATATAGAATATATTTTTTTGGGGGGGGGGCCAAGATTAATGTAAGGTTAGGTTAAGTAATTTTAAGTAGACACCCCATGATACTTTATATCAGTTTTGCTGCTCATATTCAGAGGGTAATTTGCGCTGAATGCCCCTTTTACTTTACCGAGATCACGCTTCTTTATTGTTGACATTAAATCATAAAAAATATATCTATTTTTAAACAAACCAAATGATGAAAAGATCTGTTACTATATTTCAAACATTGGTCAAGATTTTAACAATGTCTCATCTGTAAACACTTATCCGAACTAAAAGAGTGAAATACGCGATTGTGATTATCGTGTTTGGAGGGGTTCTAGCTATAAATATTGTTTTGTTCTGTCATGTATGTATAAATTGCCAAGACCCCTATTTTTTTCTTTTTGTGTATACACGCATATGTGTGTTTTATCAACTATCATTCAAAAGACTGTTTTGAGTATTGTTTTGGAGAGACCTTAAAAGAAGGTTTAATAAAGTGACTGTTTGACAATGCAACAAAATTTGTTTTATTAATCGTTTATCCAACTGACAATAAAAAGAATACATAAAAAGGAACTCCACTTTTTATATAGACCAATGGTTACGAAACAAAATCCAGGTTTCTTGGTACACTTGCAAACTTATCAAGAACTTCATCGTCACTAACTATAATGTCTCTGTGGATAGAAAGTAAAGCAAGCCCGTTGAGCCTACTTTCAGATGTGCTGTTCCTTAGGTAAGTCTTCAGTCTTTTCAGGCTGGAGTAAGTTCTCTCTACGGTTGCGACAGAAACAGGAAGAATTGCGAGTAATTTCAGAAGGGTATAAATGTTGGGGAAGAAAGTCTTGTCACATTTTTCTAGAGAACTTATAACCGTTTTTGGAAGATTTGAAGGATTTTCCTGACTCCACTTTTCTTTCCACAACATGAACTCACTTTGCACAATCTCTTTATGTGACAAATCTTCTTCGTAGAAACCAAAAGCAGCCTCCAATGAACCGAAATCTGTTATGATACACAATTGTGGAAGGATGTTTTGTAAGGATGCAACTGTTTCCTTGTGAGATTCAAAGCGTTCTTTCAGTGAGTTACAAAAATCGTCCAGGTATGGCACATAAACAGCTCGTCGATAGTATTCTTCTTCTGTGGGGTAAGGGACGTTGCTACGTGCTGTTTGAAGGCGGCAAATTCTTGGAATCTCTTCCTTAATGTCAAGTTTGGCAGCGAAATACTTTACTTGATTATACAAGGCTTTAAATGAGTCATCAGCATTTGCCCTCTCCTTCGACAGAAGGTGTAAGACACTCGTAATGTTAGTCAAGGCCTGTGGAAGATCTATATTTTTGTTTTGAAGCTGCTCAGATAAGTTATGCGTGGTTGATAGCATCCGGCTCAAAACAAAAAGATTAATAAGAAATGCAAATTGACTAATAGCACTACTTAGAGTGTGAGCCTTAGAAGCTGAGTCACTTAATTCCTCTTCTTTTATTTTGCAAAGGGAGAGAAAGATAGGTTCCAAAATGTCTTTAAAAAAAATTACTGAGTCGTGCCTTTCTACCCATCGGGTTTCGCACAGTGAAATAAGTTTCTTTTTCTTTTGTTCTGGACAACATTCAGAAATCATTGATTTCAATATTTCTGTTCTTTTGGCTGACATATGAAAGAATCCATAGACTTCTTTTATGACACCCATACAGTTTCTTATAGAAGGTATTCTGCTCGCATCTGACAAACACAAATTTAGAGTGTATGAAGAACAATGTGTATACAGGGCCAATGGTAGCTTTTCTCTGATGGAAGCTTGTACTCCTCTGAATTGCCCACTCATCGTGGCAGCGCCATCGTACCCTTGACCTCTCATTTTGTTTAGATCAAGCCCTAATGTTGACAAGGTCTCCAATATTGTGTTAGCCAAACCTGCTCCAGTGACGTCATAAACGGGGACGAATGTCAGAAAATCTTCTGATTTTGAAAGTTTGGTACTCTACGTAATGTACACAGAGAGAAAACTGTTCGATTTGGCTGATGTCAGTGGTTTCATCTGCTAAAACGGAATAAAAAACAGACTTTCTGACATTTTCTACAATTTTTGATTGTATTAAGTGACCGAATATGTTAATAAGTTCGTTTTGAATGAAAGAACTTGTGTACATTGTCTTCCCACCACTGGTCGTTAATTGGTCTTTAAGAATATTATCTCCACTGTTGGCTCGGTATCTCAACAACGATCGAAAATTCCCATCATTTTGGTCCGGTTCTTCAGGGCTTATTCGTCCAGAGTCACGATGACCCCTTAGAGCTATTTGCTGCCTCCCGCAAAATCGTATTGTTTGTATTATAGGGATTAGCCGTTTTCTATTATTCTCAATATCCAGTCTTCTTTGGGCATTTACTTGATTGATAACACTTTCAGCCTTTTTCTTAACTATAGCTTTTGTGTTTTCAGCGATCAAAACATATTTCTTATGATAGGATAAGTTTTCATGTTTGCTAAACATTTCCGTGGCTTTTTTTAAATTGGTAAAAGCCTGAGTAACCAACGCCCCTGCTACTTGGTGATCTCCTTTCCCTACATTTTCGGTATGGGAAAATAACACGCAGTACTTGCAAAAAGATCCAGATTTTTCCTCTGAATAAGCTAACCACGTAAATTCTTCTAGCCACTTCATTCGAAAAGATCTAGTATGGTTTGAACTAGTAATGGAGGGAAATTTGTATCCAGGCTGAGGTTTCCAAACATTTTCTAATAAAAAAATTTGTTTTTCGTTTGTGAAAGACTGAACGGAATTGTTTTGACAATAGTTTCCAATATCATAGATATTTTTCCTTACTTGATTAGGCCTACTATCCTCCATAACCGGAACTACATTAATTGAGCTCGAAGTAGCGACATCACAAGAAGCAATTCTACCAATGCAGCCGACTTCAGCATTGTCACCGTCAGGCCTATTTGCACTTTGTCCTTTCGTAACACTACCGACTTCAGGACTGTCACCAACAGGCTTATTGACACTTGGTTTTTTGGCGAAAAAGTTTTGAATAGAAGCTTGCCTCTTCATTACAATTGTGGTTCACTTACGGCCAACTTCAATATACTGATAAAGTACATAAACATTAACACTTAAAACACCACCATACTTCAGTACAACAGATGTCGAACAAACGTAAACAACAAACAATGGCTGCCACTGAACTGTTCAGTTGTCTGCACGCGCAGATGGCCGGGCGGGAGCCCGAGTCGGACCGAATCAACCCGAACTGGCACGAACTTTACACTACTACCACCCCACTCCCCTCACCCATACGGGGAATTATCACTGTCTGCCGCGGCGATGCCTTCGCGCATGATTCATTAAAATAATTCAGATTACGTGACTTATTTTTTCTTTATATTCATTATTTCGGGGAGGGCCCGGGCCCCCTGGCCCCCCCCTTATATACGCCCCTGTTGCACACCTTCCTGAATTATAGAGTACTCAAGGTTTGTTGATTTTGTTGAAGATCGGTTAAGAGAAAAGGGTAGTTTACCTGCAACGTTTTATGGTTTAAAAGGTTAATTTTATTTTTATGATGAATGATAACTGCCACATATTCTAAGAGAATCAAATACTTTATTGCACACCTTCCTGAATTATAGAGTACTCAACGTTTGTTGATTTTTGGTGAAGATCGGTTAAGGGAAAGGGGTAGTTTACCTGCAACATTTTATGTTTTAACAAGGGTAATTTTTTCTATGACAAACGATAACTGCCGTAAATTCAAAGAGAATCAAATAATTTTTTGCATACGTTTCTGAATTGTAAAGTACTGAAGGCCTATTGATTTTGGTGAAGATTGGTTAATGGAAAAGGGTAGTTTACCGGCAACCTTTAATGTTTTAACAAGAGTAATTGTTTCTATGACGAACGATAACTGCCGCACATTCAAACAGAATCAAATAATGTTTTGCATGCATCCCTGAATTATAGAGGACTCAAGACTTATTGATTTTGGTGAAGTTCAGTTAAAAGAAAGGGGTAGTTTACCTCCAACGTTTTATGTGATAACAAGGTTAATTTTTTCTATGACGAACGATAACTGCCGTAAATTCAAACATAATCAAATAAGTTTTTGGATAAATCCCTAAATTGTAGAGAACTCAAGGCCTGTTGATTTTGGTGAAGATCGGTTAAGGGAAAGGGGTAGTTTACCTGCAATGTTTTGGTTTTTATCAAGGGTAATATTTTTCTATGGCAAACAATAACAGCCGCAGATTCATACAGAATCAAATAATGTTTCGCTTACTGCCCTGAATTGTAGAGTTCTCAAGATCTATGGGTTTTGGTGAAGATCGGTTAAGGGAAAGAGGTAGTTTACCTGCAACGTTTTATGTTTTAACAAGGGTAATTTTTTCTGTACCAAACGATAACAGCCGCAACTTCAATCAGAATAAAATACTTTATTGCACACCTTCCTGAATTATAGAGTTCTCAAGGTTTGTTGATTTTGTTGAAGATTGGTTAAGAGAAAAGGGTAGTTTACCTGCAACGTTTTATGTTTTAAAAGGTTAATTTTATTTTTATGATGAATGATAACTGCCACATATTCTAAGAGAATCAAATACTTTATTGCACACCTTCCTGAATTATAGAGTACTCAAGGTTTGTTGATGTTGATGAAGATCGGTTAAGAGAAAAGGGTAGTTTACCTGCAACATTTTATGTTTTAACAACGGTTATTTTTTATATGACAACTAACTGCCGTGAATTCAAACAGAATCAACTACGTTTTTGCATACCTTTTTGAACTAAAGAGAATTCAAGGTCTGTTGATTTTGTTGAAGATCGGTTAAGGGAAAGGGGTAGTTTATCACCAGTTTTAAGTTTTAAAAAGGGTAATTTTTTTATGACGAACGATAACTGCCGAAAATTCAAAGATAATCAAATAATTTTTTGCACACTTGCCTGAGTTGTAGAGAACGCAAGGTTGGTTGATTTTGGTGAAGATCGGTTAAGAGAAAAGGATAGTTTACCTGCATTTTATGTTTTAAAAGGGTAATTTTATTTTTATGATAAATGATAACTGCCACATATTCAAAGAGAATCATATACTTTATTGCACACCTTCCTGAATTATAGAGTACTCAAGGTTTGTTGATTTTGGTGAAGATCGGTTAAGAGAAAAGGATAGTTTACCTGCATTTTATGTTTTAAAAGGTTAATTTTATTTTTATGATGAATGATAACTGCCACATATTCAAAGAGAATCATATACTTTATTGCACACCTTCCTGAATTATAGAGTACTCATGGTTTGTTGATTTTGATGAAGATCGGTTAAGAGAAAAGGATAGTTTACCTGCATTTTATGTTTTAAAAGGTTAATTTTATTTTTATGATGAATGATAACTGCCACATATTCAAAGAGAATCATATACTTTATTGCACACCTTCCTGAATTATAGAGTACTCAAGGTTTGTTGAATTTGATGAAGATCGGTTAAGAGAAAAGGGTAGTTTACCTGCAACATTTTATGTTTTTACAAGGGTAATTTTATTTTTATGACGAATGATAACTGCCGCATATTCAAAGAGATAGAATCAAATAATTTTTTGCATACTTCCTGAAGTTTTTAGTACTCAAGGTCTGTTGATTTTTGGTGAAGATCGGTTAAGGGAAAGGGGTAGTTTACCTGCAATGTTTTATGTTTTAACAAGGGTAATTTTTTCTATGATAAATGATAACTGCCGTAAATTGAAAGAGGATCAAATAATTTTTTGCATACGTTCCTGAATTGTAAAGAATTGAAGGCCTATTGATTTTGGTGAAGATCGGTTAAGGGAAAAGGGTAGTTTACTGGCCACCTTTAATGTTTTAACAAGAATAATTGTTTCTATGACGAACGATAACTGCCACACATTCAAACAGAATCAAATAATGTTTTGCATGCATCCCTGAATTGTAGAGGACTAAAGACCAATTGATTTTGGTGAAGTTCATTTAAGACAAAGGGGTAGTTTACCTGCAACATTTTATGTGATAACAAGGTGAATTTTTTCTATGACGAACGATAACTGCCGTAAATTCAAACAGAATCAAATAATTTTTTGCATACAGCCCTGAATTGTAGAGTACTCAAGACCTATTGTTTTTGGTTGAGATCAGTTAAGGGAAAGGGGTAGTTTACCTGCAACGTTTTGTTTTTTCAAGGGTAATTTTTTTCTATGGCAAACAATAACAGCCGCAGATTCATACAGAATCAAATAATGTTTCGCATACAGCCCTGAATTGTAGAGTTCTCACGACCTATTGTTTTTGGTGAAGATCGGTTAAGGGAAAGAGGTAGTTTACCTGCAACGTTTTATGTTTTAATAAGGGTAATTTTTTCTATAGCAAACGATAACAGCCGCAACTTCAATCAGAATCAAATACTTTATTGCACCCTCCTGAATTATAGAGTACTCATGGTTTCTTGATTTTTATGAAGATCGGTTAAGAGAAAAGGGTAGTTTCTCTCCCTCTCCTATGGCGCTACAGCCCAAATCGGGCCCTGGCCTCCACCAATCTCCACCTCCAATCCACTCTATCCACTGCAACCCTCCTCCAGTTTCTTATCCCCATGTTCAGAGGCTTATTTGGTAGTTTTGTAACATCCGGTTTTCCGGGAATGGGTTGTTAGCTCATAGCCCAACCTCCAACCTGGAGGGCCAGGATTGTGATCGAGGTTTTCTCCTCTAGATGGGTTGGTTTCACTACAGCTATGGAGTCCCACGTACCCCCTCAGTCGCAGTACTACAGCCGGATGGGTCAAATTTTGATTACCGCCTGCAATAATCCAAAACATAGGCCGGTCCAGGATCATTTCCTATACGCCCTACCTCGGTACTGATGGATACTGCTGCCCTCCACCAGGAATGTTTAACCTTTTAAGTTGTAACAAGAGAAATGTTTCCATGACGAACGATAACTGCCACACATTCAAACAGAATCAAATATTTTTTTGCATGTATCCCTGAATTGTAGAGGACTGAAGGTCTATTGATTTTGGAGAAGATCGGTTAAGAGAAAGGGGTAGTTTACCTGAAACATTTTATGATTTAACAAGAGTAAAGTACTTAATTTTTATAAATAAAGTATCCTGATAAGAAGCTCATAATAATCCACTGTAGAAACGTAGATGAAATATCTATAAATGAAGAGGTTAGGTGAACGGGGTGGGGGTAATTTTCTATTATTAAAAATTATAGTTCAAGGTAGAGGGGAGAATTTTTTATAAGTGTACTACGTTATCAGCAACAAAGAAGTAGTTTTTTGTTAAAATTGCTTCCCGGGCTGTTTAGCCGTAGTCCAATGTTTTCTGTAAAACCAGACTTTTCGGCAGTGCCATCGACTGCCATCATCAGTGAAAATCGAGTGCGAAAACGTGAGGTGGTATATGTTAGTGACCACAGTACTGTGGTTAATGCTGAAGCAATAAGTAGAAAGACGTAGTTTCTATGGAAATATTTCATTTCGAATATGATTTTAAATATAAATCTTAGAACATGGAAGTCATGTATGGTTCTCCATACCGATATTTTCTATGACGAACCATAACTGCCGTAAATTAAAACATAATCAAATACGTTTTTGCATAAATCCCTAATTGTAGAGAACTCAAGGCCTGTTGATTTTGGTGAAGATCGGTTAAGGGAAAAGGGTAGTTTACCGGCCACCTTTAATGTTTTAACAAGAGTAATTGTTTGTATGGCAAACGATAACAGCAGCAAATTCAAACAGAATCAAATAATTTTTTGCATACAGCCCTGAATTGCAGAGTACTCAATACCTTTTGTTTTTGGTGAAGATCGGTTAAGGGAAAGGGGTAGTTTACCTGCAACATTTTGTTTTTTATCTAGGGTAATTTTTTTCTATGGCAAACAATAACAGCCGCAGATTCATACAGAAGCAAATAATGTTTCGCATACAGCCCTGAATTGTAGAATTCTCAAGACCTATTGTTTTTGGTGAAGTTCGGTTAAGGGAAAGAGGTAGTTTACCTGCAACGTTTTATGTTTTAACAAGGGTAATTTTTTCTATAGCAAACGATAACAGCCGCAATTTCAATCAGAATCAAATACTTTATTGCACCCTCCTGAATTATAGAGTACTCATGGTTTGTTGATTTTGGTGAAGATCGGTTAAGAGAAAAGGGTAGTTTCTCTCCCTCTCCTATGGCGCTACAGCCCAAATCGGGCCCTGGCCTCCACCAATCTCAGCCTCCAATCCACTCTATCCACTGCAACCCTCCTCCAGTTTCTTATCCCCATGTTCCGAGGCTTATTTTGTAATATATATAATACTTTCACTTATGAACTTACTGTTGTCACTTCCCAAACTTTTCAAGATGTTGTTTCTCTTCTTCAGTGGGTTGAGTACTAACTGTCGATTACAGAATAACCGTTACGGAATGGAGTGTGTGGTGGGGGTTGATGGTGGGAAGGGATTGGCGCTGAGGTTCGAATTATGTGTGTGGATCAGTGTGTCAAATAGTGTATGTGATTTGTAATGTATCTGTTCATTTAATATGTTGTTTGGTTGTAGTGTGTGATATCTGTATATTTCAAATTGTTCAGCTGTGTTTAGTTTTCTACTTTTTGGTAAGTAGTGTAATATTTCCATGTTGTGTTCTATGTTTGTGTAGCTGTGGTTTTCGTTATGTAAATGTGTGGCAAATGTGGAATGTATGTAGTTTGTGGTGAGGGCTTTTAAATGTTCAGAAAACCTGGAAGAAAAAGATCTTCCCGTCTGGCCGATGTAGAATTGTTGACAATCATTGCAATTTAATTTATAAACCCCTGTTTTGCTGTATGTGTCAATGTCTTTGTTAGTATTGTTTATGTGTTTTCTAATGGTGTTGTTGGTTCTGTAAGCTACTTTATAATTTTGTTTCCTAAATGTGTTTGCAATTTTATGTGTATTGGAATTGTAGTATGTAAGTGTTATGTATTTACTGGGTTGTGTGCTGTTGGTCAGATGTGTTTTACTTTTTGTGTTGAGGATTCGTTTGTGTAGTTTATTTATTAATTCGGGGTTGTATCCGTTTTTGACTGCTATGTATTTAATTGTGTTTAATTCATCTTGGTAGTCATGTGTGTTTAGGGGTATTGACGTGAGCCTATGGAGCATGTATTTGAAAGCTGCATGTTTGTGTTGAGTTGGGTGGTTGGATGTGTTGTGTATGACCATGTCTGATGTGGTGGGTTTTCTGTATATTTTGTATGTGTGTGTGTGTGTTGTTTGTTTTGGTGATTGTAAGGTCTAAAAAGTTTATGCTGTTGTTTAATTCTATTTCAAGTGTGAATTTTAATTTATGGTGTAAAGTGTTAATGTATTTGTGGAAATTTTCTATTTGTCTTTTGTTGCCGTTGTAAAGGAGTAAAATGTCGTCGACATACCTGTGCCAATATATTATTTTATCGGTGTATTTGTTGTTGTTCAGTATGTGTTTCTGTTCTATGGTGTGTATGAATATTTCTGCTAGTGTACCTGATATAGGGGAGCCCATGGGTAGTCCATCTGTTTGTGTGTAATACATGCTATTGTGTGCGAAATAATTTTGATCTGTGATAATTTTAGTTAGATGGATGATCTCGTTTATGTGTGTTTTAGGTGTGTTATTTATTTTTAGTAATTGTTCTAATGTAATTATGGTTTCTTTTATGGGAACATTGGTGTATAGGTTTGTTATGTCGAATGAAGCAAGTGTGGAATTGTGGGGAATGTGTACATGTTGAGTTTTATTCACTAGATCTATATTATTTTTGACAGTGGTGTTGTTTGTTAAATTTATGCTATTTCTGATCAATTTATCTAAATGTCTAGCTATTTTGTGTGCAGGTGCTTGTGTGTTGTTTATAAGTGGTCTGATGGGAATATTGGGTTTGTGTAATTTCGGTAGTGCATTTAGTGTAGGGGCTTTTGGTTTAATTTGTTTTAGATATTTGATGTTGTCAGGTGATACTATGTGTTTTGTGTTATTTAGGGTTTTGTTTATTTGTTTGTGATATTTAGGGGTGGGGTCTTTATTTAATTTAGTGATGTTGTTTTCCTTAAAAAATGTTTCAATTTTGTTATTTAAAACCTGTTTTTCTATTATGACATTTATATTACCTTTGTCTGCTTTAAGTATGGTTAGGTTGTGTTCGTGTAATTTGTGTTTTATGTTTTTTAGTGTTTAGAATTCATTATTGTGTTGTTTATTTTCGTTTTGTTGTGTGTGTTGTAATCACGCTTTATTTCATAACGTATTGTAACATGGTCTTGGTTTAGTGTGTGTTGTATGGCTGTTTCAGCGTCTAGGACTATGTCACGTGTATGTTTACTATTACCGTTATTATTTGTATTGGTACCTAAATCGTGTTTTAGACCTTTATCTAAGAGGTTTATTTCTGCGTTAGTGAAATTGGTTGTCGTATTTACAGTACGTGTGTGAAATTTATGTGTCGGTGTCGGGACAGTTACGTTCCTGCGTGTTAATATGTTACTGATTTTTCTGTTATGTACTTCCTGTATTTTTATTTGGATTTTCTCTATGATATTTTGTGTATGTTGTATTACGTGTTCGAATTCAATGTGGTGTAATATTTGTGTGAGTTTTACGTGTAGGTTATATGCCGTATTGTTTAGTGAATCTTTTTTATGGTATAAATCATTGATGATATTGTCTAGGTGTATTATTTCGGCTTTACGTTTTGTTTTTGTTGCTGCATATGTATTATTTTTTATTGTGATTTGTGCATGTGTGGGTAAAATGTTGTGTTTACGGCAAGTTTTGTTATAAGCGATGTTCAAGGAGGTTTTCGTTATCTGTAATCTAACATTTCTGTACTTGTGGATGTAATACGCTGTGTTGGCGGTATTAAAATTATCTTGTTGTTGCATCCTCTTCGTTCACTTATTAATTTAATAATAATACTAGCAGAAATATTCATACACACCATAGAACAGAAACACATACTGAACAACAACAAATACACCGATAAAATAATATATTGGCACAGGTATGTCGACGACATTTTACTCCTTTACAACGGCAACAAAAGACAAATAGAAAATTTCCACAAATACATTAACACTTTACACCATAAATTAAAATTCACACTTGAAATAGAATTAAACAACAGCATAAACTTTTTAGACCTTACAATCACCAAAACAAACAACACACACACACATACAAAATATACAGAAAACCCACCACATCAGACATGGTCATACACAACATATCCAACCACCCAACTCAACACAAACATGCAGCTTTCAAATACATGCTCCATAGGCTCACGTCAATACCCCTAAACACACATGACTACCAAGATGAATTAAACACAATTAAATACATAGCAGTCAAAAACGGATACAACCCCGAATTAATAAATAAACTACACAAACGAATCCTCAACACAAAAAGTAAAACACATCTGACCAACAGCACACAACCCAGTAAATACATAACACTTACATACTACAATTCCAATACACATAAAATTGCAAACACATTTAGGAAACAAAATTATAAAGTAGCTTACAGAACCAACAACACCATTAGAAAACACATAAACAATACTAACAAAGACATTGACACATACAGCAAAACAGGGGTTTATAAATTAAATTGCAATGATTGTCAACAATTCTACATCGGCCAGACGGGAAGATCTTTTTCTTCCAGGTTTTCTGAACATTTAAAAGCCCTCACCACAAACTACATACATTCCACATTTGCCACACATTTACATAACGAAAACCACAGCTACACAAACATAGAACACAACATGGAAATATTACACTACTTACCAAAAAGTAGAAAACTAAACACAGCTGAACAATTTGAAATATACAGATATCATACACTACAACCAAACAACATATTAAATGAACAGATACATTACAAATCACATACACTATTTGACACACTGATCCACACACTCCATTCCGTAACGGTTATTCTGTAATCGACAGTTAGTACTCAACCCACTGAAGAAGAGAAACAACATCTTGAAAAGTTTGGGAAGTGACAACAGTAAGTTCATAAGTGAAAGTATTATATATATTATTAAATTAATAAGTGAATGAAGAGGATGCAACAACAAGATAATCTTATTTTGTAACATCCGGTTTTCCGGGAATGGGTTGTTAGCCCATTGCCCAACCTCCAACCTGGAGGCCAGGATTGTGATTGAGGTTTTCTCCTGTAGATGGGTTGCTTTCACTACAGCTATGGAGTCCCACCTACCCCCTCAGTCGCAGTACTACAGCCGGATGGATCAAATTTTGACTACAGCCTGCAATAATCCAAGACATAGGCCGGTCCAGGATCATTTCCTGTACGCCCTACCTCGGTACTGATGGATACTGCTGCCCTTCACCAGGAATGTTTATCAACCTTCCGGTCTAGATCCGTACTGTTCGAAAAGGGTAGTTTACCTGCGTTTTATGTTTTAAAAGGGTAATTTTATTTTTATGATGAATGATAACTGCCGCTTATTCAAAGAGAATCAAATAATTTTTTGCATACATCCTGAAGTTTTAAGTACTCAAGGTCTGTTGATTTTTGGTGAAGATCGGTTAAGGGAAAGGGGTAGTTTACCTGCAACGTTTTATGTTTTAACAAGGGTAATTTTTTCTATGACAAATGATAACTGCCGTAAATTCAAAGAGAATCAAATAATTTTTTGCATACGTTCCTGAATTGTAAAGAACTGAAGGTCTATTGATTTTGGTGAAGATCGGTTAAGGGAAAAGCGTAGTTTACCGGCCACCTTTAATGTTTTAACAAGAGTAATTGTTTCTATGACGAACGATAACTGCCGCACATTCAAACAGAATCAAATAATGTTTTGCATGCATTCCTGAATTGTAGAGGACTCAAGACCTATTGATTTTGGTGAAGTTCAGTTAAGAGAAAGGGGTAGTTTACCTGCAACGTTTTATGTTTTAACAAGGGTAAAGTACTTAATTTTGATAAATAAAGTATCCTGAAAAGCAGATCATAATAATCCACTGTAAAAACGTAGATGAAATATCTATAAATGAAGAGGGGGTAATTTTCTATAAATGAAATTGATTGTTGAAGGGGGAGGGGATAATTTTTATTTATGTTATGTGTACTACGTTATCGGCAACAAAGAAGTAGTTTGTTTTTAAATTCCTTCCCGGGCTGTTTGGCGTGGGCAATGTTTTCTACATAACCAAACGTTTCGGCAGTACTATCGACTATCATCATCAGTGAAAATCGAGTGTGCTAACGTGAGGTGGTAGGTATACGATAGTGACCACAGTACTGTGGTTAAGGCTGAAGAAAGAAGTAGTTTCTATTAAAATATTTCATTTCGAAAATGATTTTAAATTAAATCTTAGAAAATGGATGTAATGTACGGTTCTCCATACCGATATTTATTTACATTTTGCTAATTGACAGTTCAGTGTGTTTGAGATTATGTAATCTTTGCAGTATGACACATATAATTGTTGTTGTGGCCCGTTTTGTAAACGATAGTGCTCCGCACGCTGCTGCTGAAAGTATGGCGCATAGGCAAAGCATACCCGCCCATGTTGTGCAGCAAAAAGGTTAATTATTGAAGTTGTAGAGTCATATAAATGACAAAAGATCTAACAGCCAACAGTCCGAAATGTGGAACAAGTGATTTACATATTGTTCAGTATGTATTGAAAGAAGAAGATAAAACTGTCAGGAGACTTGATTACAATACAGACTTTATTGACAGTTGTATTATCAACACTGCTAATAATGTGAGACAAATGGTAAGTGACTACAGAAACATACATAATTATGTTATTAATTTTCATGCTGCTTGTATTTTCTCTATTCCACTGAATTGCTAAGACAAAATAAAAAAATCAAGTAAATAAAACAGATGTGATTTATTTTATGCAAATATACAGTTAAATATATAAATAGCTTTTGAAAAGACAGAGTACATGAACTTGGACACCAAAGATCTAACATGGACAATTAGGACCAAATATGGTAATAACAAAAGAGCTAATGTGTGTGTGTGTATTTAGGTGAGATTCTGTCCACAGACATGAACAAGAAGCTATGATTGAAGAAATGGCGAGAAAGAGACAGCTTTCAGACTCACCATCACACCAGGCCAAATTCAGATACTACAGTACGGTAGTCAGACTGGAATGTTTATATGTGGGAGAGACAGTAGCTAGTAAAGGATTCTCAGAAATAAAAAAGAAAAACATTTAAGGAAAATCATGGAACCCAGAGAAGTCTTAGCAAATTAGTTAAAATTTATTTGAGGCCAAACCAAGAGAGTATGAAAGTTTGAGATAATTCCTACTACAATTATGAAAAGACAAATTGTTTTCTATGGCCATCAGAAGAATAAACCAGAAATAAATAGCAAACCTAATGCTCACCTTCCAGGAAAACAGAAAGACACAAGTACCATGTGTGAAAGAAGTCCCATCAGAATCTTGAAAAATCGTGGAATCATGGAAGTAGGAAACAGAGAAGTATTCAGAAAGAAAATTCCAGAAGTAAGGGATCTGTCCGAAGAGAAACGAAGAGGGTATTATTGGAAGAAGAATGAGCCGGAGAATGAAGGAATACTAGTGAAGGAGGAAAGAACTTCAGAAAGTGAAGGATTTGTGTAATCAAAGCCAATAGATGTCTGAAACAATAAAGGAAGGAGGAAAAACGGTTCAGATAAAAAAAAAGTTATAATCCAATAAATTTCTTTCCAAGGACAGATTACATACCAAGTTTGTCTATTAATCTGCGGGTACTGGATTTTCCAAAGTGCAATGCCTATAATTATAATAACCAATAGGATTTTGCTTTGTGTGCTGTATTAACATTCAGTACAAACTTCTGTCAGCACTCATTTTGTAATCTTTATTCAGCTGGATATACAATAATATACATTTGTGATATATAATATTAAATAATTATAGAATCATTAGCTTAGTTAACTACACTTTAACCATTATAATTACAAGCTAATGTTACAAATGAGTTGAGGGGACTGAGTTGTTTGGTTTCAAAAGGTGATACAGTGCCCTCCTTGAGCTACATTCACACTCTGCTCCACACTGCTAAGATGGCTCTTATCCTCCTTGCTCTTCATTTCTTTGCAGAATACTGATGAAAAGAAACAATAGCCAACAGTTATGAATTGGGTTATTATGTTTCTTTATACATAAAGAAATATGACATGTCTATTGGCCGTGTCAATATAGAATACAATAGTTTTAAAACTTATTTTTACCAACAGCTGTGAACAAGCTGCTAACCTATATCAACAAAATCCACAAAAACAACCTTCACTGCTGAATACAAAAACAACATTAGCATAAACTTCCTAGACCTTACCATTACAAAACTAGAACACAGACACAGATTCTGTACAAACAGAAATCCCACTATAACTGACACTGATACATAACTTTTCCAATCAACCAATGCAACACAAAACTATCTGCCTTCATAACCATGATACACAGACTAAACATTCCACTAGAAGAAAAAGACTTATCAAGACGAATTAAACACAATCAAATATCTAACAGAAGCCAAGGGATACAATAGAACAACAATTAATAAACTCCTATACAAAACACAAAACAAACAACTGATGACAGAAAACAACAAATTCATAACACTAACATACATCAATAACCATAGAGGAAAAATAGCTCACAAATTAAAAACAAAACAGAGCACACACACTGACAAAAACACATATAAACAAATTTGCTTTACCTTGTGTTTACAAATTAAACTGCTCAGGATACAAATTCTACATAGGGTAGACAGGATGCAGCTTCAAAGAGAGATACATTTTACACATAAAGCATTAGAATCCCCCACCAAATCCACCTTTGTAAACCATCTCATTGACGCAAACTACACATGAACAAACATGAACATGAAAATACTACACATACACACAAAAGGTCGGAAACTAGAAATATACAAACACATAGAAACAACATCCTAAACGAACAGATACAATTTAAATCATACATACTATTTGAACATATTACACTACACACACAACTTTTGACCAACAATGCCCTCACCAAAAGAGGACGGACAGCACTCCTAGCAGCAGCCTAGCAAAAGCTAGTTCAGGCAGTAAGGTAAAAACTTAATAATTTTAATCTAAAATAATTGTTCCACATCAGAATTATTTTATATATTTAGTTATAACTTTGGACTCGTCATGGACAATGAAATTCAAGAAAACATTCAGTCTCTCATTAAATAAATTGTTCTTCTTACCAAAAGCTATTTTTGCCATTCTTATCCTAACTTATGTCATTCATTACTATGCTACCCAAGAATTTAAACTGGTCCACTTCTTCAGAACACAGTTACACAACAAAATGAACAACCAGAATAATAAAAAACTTACTTACGATATGGTTATGATTTCCTGAACAGACAGGGCCATGACCTTCCCAAGAAAAATTAAGCCAATGCTATTATTTTGTGCATGCTTTATACATTACTTTCAATTCTGCATATGGATGAGTGCTCTTTTGTTTTATGAAATGTTTTAAACTTTTAAATACATTATAGGATGCAACTGTCTTTCTTCTACTCATCTAAATTGTGACAGAACATTTTTTTGTTCCTTATTGCTTTGGTTCTACAGGGAGGCAAGTGTAAGAATAATGCTTCTTTTTGTACCATTGACGTAGTTTAGGGTTAGTCAGAATAAGGGTGCCGAATGTAAGCCATCTGGTATACAAGGAAGGTCATGTGGCTAGCACTAACACTTCAACCACTCACCATTATCCCAGGTACCACTATGTCTCTATAGGCTGACTTGATCTAGGGCTGAAAACACGCCTTGATTTTTTTAATGGTGCATATAGGACTCTACATTAGTAGTCAGATGCCAGACCCACTGGTCTACTAAGTCCCAAGGAAAAGTATGTTTTTAAAGTATCTAAAGAAAAATAATTACTTTCGAACATCTAATGAAAGTTTCCCTAATGATTAGGAACACAGGTTATTTGTGTATTTGTGAAGTGCCATTTTTCAGTCTAAGGAGTTATCACCTTTTCAGCAAATGAGATTTCAAAAATTTTGTTGACCATCATAAGAATTTAGAGAAAGCTATCAAATATCCAGTCAATTGAATCCAAAAGCTGAAAGTAACGGTAACAGAGATTTGTTCCCACTTTATTAAATCTGTTACTAAAAATTTGGCACAAAATTAACATCATTCTCTCCGTCACATGCTGTGATGGAGAATTTTAAGAACGATACTGTTACTGCAAGGTTAGGCACTGCATAACTTACCATCATAAGTTCGTCTAGCCCCTGACATTGTAATAAAATTAATATTTTTTGGCTGCAAAAAGGGTTACACTGCAGGTTGGCGGTGCAGGAATTTTTTTTTTGCACACCCATTTGGAGCATATTTAGTGATCAAGGATAAATATAAATAAAACTAATTTTTGATTATCCGCAAGTGGATTTTCTGCTTAATGTTGTCCTTATGTGGGATATACATATTACATGGGCGCCTCTGAAATTACTGTCCGATTGACCACGACACAAAAATGAAAGTAGAAAAATATATAAAAAAGTTAAAATACATAACTGTATTACTTTCCCAAATATTTGTTGTAAACCGTTACCTTGTAGCACCAACTATCATTAAGAACTGTTTATATACATAAATACACAGTAAAGGTCATATAAAAAATAACAAATTACAAATAAAAATGACTACAAACTGTTTATTTAAAACATCTACAATTTACTATACTTAATCATAATAATAATGAGCGATTAAGTTTACAAGGTATCACCTTAGAATAAATATTATTCTTACTCAGTCAGTTGAAGGATTTAAAAATATCCTACACGATAATATATAACACACAAACAGTACAGTACATACATACATAATGTAGTTTACTGATAATCCAGTAAATAATCTATATGACAATTTAAAAAACTACAACACACTATGGTTATTTACTTAAGCTACATAATAAATTCTTCAATTGATTAAACTCTTTACAGTCTGTAACTTGTGAATATTATTTTACATGTATATGTTGACTGTACGGACACGGTGATCACATTCGTGAGAGTAAAACCAATAACATTGGTAACTTGTGTTTTTATACAGCACATAGTGCATCAAAGAGCTCGGCTATTTCCACTGCTTTTTATAATAACAGTATTTGTAATACACTGTTGTGTATTAATAATTAATTGCTGAAACTCCTCAAGTTGGTATTACTTTCCGGCTAGCTGTTTTAGTCAGCTATGCTGTGACCATGTCTAGCTCGGGCAGTCATTTATGATTTTGTACAAATTCAAACACTTTTGGCTAAAGTCTATTTCTTGATGTATATAATATATTTAAAATTTATATTTATTTTACCTCAAGATGTTATTTTTCCCTTATTTGGAACATGTTTCAGGACCCTTAATGTTCCAATCATCAGCCTTCCTAATTTTGAATCTTGTGAGTACCTGTGTGCTGGTTGGCTGTTGTTATGGCTTCCCATTGGTTTCTGGTTTTTTAAATTATTATTTTTGTGTGTGTGATTGTGGTGTATATATTAGTATTTTGTGTATTTTGAATGTTGAGTGCTTCGAAAATTGTATCATGTTTTGTATGATTTGTATTTGTTCAGGTATTAGTTTGTTTTGTGTTTGTATATCTGTAAATTTTCCCAAATGTTCATTATGGTGCTTTTGTGTGGTATGTGTTTTATTAGTGTCATGTTGGTTATGTCTGTGAATTCATGTCTAGTGTTTAAACCATGTGTGGCAAAATTAGATTTATATAGTTCTGTTTTTTTGTACGTGTTTAGATGTTCAAAAAACGTGTGTGTGTGTTACCAGAAAGCATTTTATTAACTTAAATAAGCATTTCAAATATTAAGTTAGTAAACAGAACCTTAGATCCTGATATATCTCGGCAGATTCAAAGCCCAAACTGGTGGATATCAAAGGAAAGAGTCAACATGGTGATGCCCTGAATGTGAAGTTGAACTGTGTTTGTCTGACCGCTGCAAAGTGCATCATACAGTAGGCAAATATTATTAGACTAGTTTCCTTGTTAGAAGGATGAAGAAAGAAAAGAAAGCGATTAACACGGTGAAGATAAGAAAGCTTCAGTATCTGGGACATCTCGTGAGAAATGAACAAAGATTTTACTTATTGCAGTCAATACTACAGGGGAAAGTACTTGGAAAGAGAGGAGTTGGCCAACCGAGAATATCATGGCTGAGAAATTTAAGGACCTGGTTTGGCATGAATACAACTGACTTATTCCGTGCAGCAGTACAGAGAGTTAACATAGTCTGTATGATATCCAACATCCAAAACGGATAGGAACTATCAGAAGAAGTTTTCTTGTTAGTATGTTAAAATTTGTTACATATAAATTAGTTACAAAACATTTTCAAATTTGTAGACAAACGTAAGTTAAAACAACTGTTTTTAAAATAAAAAACGTGGTTTGGTTATGGTATGGTATGGTGGAGTAATGAAGTATATGTTTAATACCATTTTAAAGATACAAATCTGATTGTTATTATAATGCTTGTTAATGTTAATGATGATGACTGTTAATCTTTGGTAATTGACAATGACCAAAGATTAATTTAATTACGATTTTAAAAATG
Organism: Magicicada septendecula; assembly: GCA_034769895.1. NCBI lineage: Eukaryota > Metazoa > Arthropoda > Insecta > Hemiptera > Cicadidae > Magicicada > Magicicada septendecula. The sequence continues at coordinate 105,158,203 of CM068372.1, read as the reverse complement.
TTTACAATGCTGGTTTTCTGGTATTAACAGCCTTGTAAAGGCTCGCACTGAAAGGGTTAAGGATGAATGATTAAACAACTTAAAAACAAATCTTTAAAAATCGGTTTCATTATAAACAGAGAGAAAACTAAATTGACTGTAGTAGACCTAAAATAAAATAAATTATAAACTCTTTGGTCATGGCAAGTAGTCTGCTAGTGGAAGAGGAAAGCCACCAGACTTCATACAGTCTCTGCTGTTCCAACACTGGAGCAAGCTCGCTGTAGTCTGGCTTCAACAGGGTGGGAGGAAAGTGTTTCTAGCATGTCCACCGACAGACTGATTGCGATAACCAAAGAGCATCTGCTGCACAAGGCCAACACAGGAAGAAACATTTAAACAAGTAAAACAGAAACAGCAATTTGTCTGCTTTTGGTAAACTGAGTGATATTTTTAGGAACCATATAGCAAACATGTCAAAAGGGAAAGTATTTAATCAATGTTTTCTAAATGTACTAAATTGTGCTGTGGAAACAATGGAGAAGCTTAGAATAGCCCAGTGGAAAAGTGAATGGATAATACTAGGTAAAACCTAAAAGAATGGAAGATCAATATACAGACAAGGGAACAGATAAAAACTACAGATGTTATCAAAACAATGTGCTGTTTGTACTGTAACAGTGCATGACACATTGTATTAACGCTAATGATAGATGGACAACAAGGAGATAACTGTAAATAATAGGATATAGACTAAAAGCAAACAAAAGTGGGCAAATGCCAGCAACATGGGTGGGTATATGAGATCAGACGGTTTGCCGACAGTGACAAGATAAGAGAAGCAAACCATGGAAGAGAAAAGACATGGAACAGTATTAAAGCAGCCTGTATACTGCAGTGGACAAATAAGAGTTAAGTTGACGAAGACAATGATGACTCTTCAACTTCTCTGATTTGGGCCGTGCTACTCAACTTCTGAATACTGACCCATTTCATCCACCTGTAAGTGGACAGTGAAGTTCAGTACAAGACAGATGTTTTCACTAGTGCGCGCGCGCACACACACACACAATGATCTCAGGTGTAATATTGCACCTGCCTGTGACACTGCTGCACAGACAGGGCGAGGTGGAAGTTTCTTATTAAATTCATTTTTAAAACATTTGCTGCCTGCGATTTTATCTATGCATATGGCCTACAGTGTCAACGGATTCAGGCAACCGCTAAAAAATAAATGCATAGATTAATTCTATTGCAGGTTACATAAAAATTGAATTGCTTTCTTTGTGCTTTATATGATAAATATTTGCTGAGCTGTTTCATTACCTTATAATGGTTTGACAAATGAAGTCCAGTTTTTGCCTTTCTGTCAAATAAAAATCGCTATCAGCTGTAAGTTTACATTTTTATAAAAAAAAAAGAATTTATCATAACAAGAAGTGATTTAGATAAAGTCAAACTTAGCACTGTTTTTGTCTGCATATTTTAAATTACATCAGAATATTTTTTCTAAATTTCAGGGGCACATAGTAAATAAAGAGGGAAACAAACCAAGCTACAAGCACTCTCACAAATAATGCAAAAAAATACTCAAAAATATTTTCAATTACTGATAAAAGCTTGAATTTTCTGGGCTGTTGAGACAAGGTCTCAATGTCTACACTGGTTGAATAATCGTCAGTGCCTGCACTGAGAATGACGGTCACAGTTGCAGTCTAATGTTTGCACATGTACAGCCCTGAAAATTCAAGGTTTTATCATCAAGCATGCTTACAGCCAAAACGTCTGACTTCGGACTTCAATCAACTACAGCCTACTATCTAGAAACTTTTGAACATACCAAACAAAAAACGTTCACTATAAAAAAATATATATATAATTATTTACACAGGGCAATGAAGTGTTAGAAAAACGTCAATTCAAATTCCAGTTACAAACTGTAAAAGTTTCCCTGAAATATTTATGACATTTCTAATTCTGTCACAATCTCATGCACAACATTAAGTAATATATACATATATTTATGAATAAAATGACTATGTGCAATGACAAAATTAAAGCCACATTATCCTAAACACAAATTCTCCTCAACTGTAAAGTAACATTCTCTCCTAATGGTAAAAAAATATCCAACATGGATTCTATCCAACATCAGCTGTTTTACTATAAAAGACTCAGTTTTTACATTGTATATACATTATTAGTAAAAAAATTTCAATAACTATTTTATTATACAAACGAGTCTTTGTTGGTTTATTTTATTTATCATTATACTTCCATTACAAAAAAATAGAAACCATTACAAAACACAATTCTATCTCAGCCACTTTCATTCAAACTTTTAATTTACAATAAAAGGCATACCTAAATTTAGTCTTTTCCTACTTATATATAAAATGTTATTGCTGATTCAGTTCTCACATTATCTTGGCTTAATTTTTTTCACAGTCAAGCATGATGTATAGTGTCAGATCTGCCTTTTCCTAAAGTGTAACTGCTTCAGGAACTTTTTACCTTCTGGAGTCAACATTGTGATCTTACAAAGCTTGAGAAATATACATTTGACAAAAATGCTACTATACTTGACTTATTTATAGCTACTAATGGCAAGTAGTTTCTGGCTCACTTGTACACTGCTCAAGAACTTAATAGTTAACATATGCTTTAAATTTAAAATTATCCTTTTCCCTATCATACACAAAATTTAAGGTGTGACAATAACTTAACCTGCCTTGAGTGGATTAAAATTGCTTTTTTATTTTTTGGAAAAATGCTTCCTGAACAATATATTATCTGAGTTGACAGATACCACTGGAATCAAGTTGTGCTCTAGTCACGGACAGAATAGTAATTGAACAAAATTGTGAGTGTTGTCCAGAACTATTGGCACATGTCCACTCTAGTCAAATCAGTTTTTAGTGGCCCCCATACCTTCCTTCGCAGGCTAATATCTTTAACACATCTTATTCATTGGAATACGCAGGGGGAGGGATGACCCAGGAAGGGTAAGTCTGAACCCAAAATTTGCAAAACAGTAAATAATTAAAAGTGAGATCCAAGTAAATACATTACTAAACATAATACTAACTAAAAAATACAATTACTCATAGAAATGAACTGGTAATAGAAAATTAAAAAACAACTTGCTTTACAAATACAGTTATTGGTTAAAAGGGATTAGAGCTTCCCTGAAGTGAAATTTTCTAGTTTTCTTAATCACCACTATATTCATTTTTGTGCCTTATGCATGTTTTAGTCATTACTTCATATTGGCAATTGTTTTCACCATTTGTACTATTACTCCTACTACTAAAGACCTTGAAGACAATGTTTTGGAAGTCAGTTTCTGATCATTCTAGACACCCTGAGTACCTTTTGCTTAACATGCCCATGTTGAAATGGAGATGTGAATTACTGGAAGAACTATTTTATTTTTTTACTGATATTTTGGCTTTTTTAAAAGAAAACATGTTAATATAGACAAAATTATTTATTTATTACTTACGATACATACAGTGTGGTGGTTCAAAGCCACTATCTTCTGCCTGGAGTCCTACTGAGAGACGTTTATAGGTATTATACGCCATAAAGGATAAATATAAAGAGAAGATTAAGAGGCTACGAAGTCCTAAACTCTTTATGACTAGGCAAAACACAGAAATGACTTTTATTCACACAGAACTATAATCTACACCAATGGTACCCTTCCTGCGGTCGTACCCCTGAGGGGCATTTCCAGTTCAGAGTACATGAGAAAAACAGCAATGGTGATTAAATAACATAGCCCTGTGTCAACACGGTGTCAATTTGAATTTACCTTAAAGCGTGTATATACTCTATAACGTATACTATGTGTGTAATATGATCCAGGTACATGCCTGAGATCTCTGTGGTCTATTGTACCCATCGATGTATACTATATGGATCGCGTGCTGACAGGCAAACTGAATGGCAGAAAACGGTCCGAAGCACATACAACTTCCCCCCACCATCAGTAGAATAAAGCGTTTGGTGCTAAGTTGCCAGGTGTGCTAAACGAGTCATTCAGTCAGTAATGCACTTGTTTTGACACCTTACAATTATTACATTTGGGACAGTTCTACTGACAATTTGTGCTTATGAAGATTTTATTATTATAACAGTTTGTTTTTACTTTTGCCTAACTGATAACAGATGACAACAACTTGAGCATTTACACTCATTTTACTGACTTTATATCAAGCAGAAATTAATTAGAGCGTCATCATATCTGACAGTAAACTTAATACCAAAAAATGATTATGTCAATTTGCAAAAACTTTGCCGGCACAGTGTTTAGAAAACATATTTCAAACAATGATTTTTCTGAAGACAGCCATGAAGTGAAACTTATCAAATTAATAGGATATGACATTATTTTATAAAATCTTGTGCTATGATATTGCTAAGGAAAGAACCACTGCAGCTACTTTCTCTAAACTTGGTGTCTGCTAAAAGTTAAATTATTGTATTATTTAGTAATGTTTAATGTAAACAATTTTTATACAGTTAATACGTAGCTAATTAAATAAAATAAAAAAATTAATGTAAATTAGCATTGCTTATTGAACACTTTAATGACCATGGCGAGCGTATATGCCAGCTTCTTTTACGCAATAAACATTTTAAAGTTTACGGTTCACGTCTTTCATTCTTTGTTCCCTTATTCTTATCTTTATTCGTCTGGCTTCAATATTAAATGTTCATAAATAAGAACGCAACAGAACTGTTTATAAACGCAACAGAACTTAGCGATAAACTGAAATAATGTGTCAGAATACTGAAATCTTACAGAAAACCAAATGTGTTTATTTTGGAAAAGAACTTATTAAAAACCTTCCACTTTGGAGTCATTAATTGTTAAAATGGTATAGCTATATCATTTAATGCAAAATATGCTCTGCTAAAGCAAGAAAAGCTATAACAAAGCAGAAAAGTCAGACTTTGTACAGGTACAGTATATAGCATACGCAGTGTTCTTGGCCACCACTAGTGTAGCAGTCGGACTGAATTCAGTGAATGCAGCATCCGATCCATATAGTATACATTGATGATTGTACCATGTAATTAAACTAGTAAACACCCAGAGCAGAAGAATGCTCTATTTTTAACAAAATCTATTTACTATTAGATGTAATGTAAATTTCAATGTTAGAAAAATGTTAAATTATTAGAATTATTATAATTATGAAAACAAACAATAGTTTATAATTCTTGGATTGCAAAAAGAAGGATATGGAATGAACACATATCAAGAATGGATGACACAAGGCTAGTGAAAAAGGCAAGAGACAGCCAACCAAACACCAAAAGGAGCTTTTGTCTGCCAAGGAAGAGGTGGCCAACATGTAGGACCATTGTTATAGAACAGGACAGAGTGCTAACAAGGATATTAAAGAAGGAGAATTATGAAAACTCCAATTACTCTATTACTTGGGGGGGGGGGGGGAGTAACAAATTATTGTAAAGCAAACAATCATACAATAAACAATAAAAATTTCCAATTAACCTCCTTCTATGGCATCACAGTTTGGAGTTGAACCTTAGCCTCCACAATCATCCGCCTCCATTTTTCCCTGTCCTTGGAGATTGATGTCCATCTTTTTATTTAAACTTATAACCATAATGGCTAAGTGACAAATAATTTAGTGCTAGCTTTTAAGTTTATGTATGTTTTCATAGTTATCTGTCGGCCTATATCTAATTCATTTCACAAATATACACAACTCATAATAACATAGTTTTTTTTTGTAAAACTAGCTTGCAAAGTTTTTGAAGGTGATTAAAAATTTACAAGTAATACTGTGAGACACTATTTCTGTTAACATTTTGTAACAGTACATTACGCAACCCAATGAGAGGTTTTATGTCCACAAACATAAAAATTCTCAACTTTCAGACCTGGACCCATATCGGGTGTTAACCCACGGTGTATTGGGACTTTCAAATGTATTTCATTGTTACGCTACAACTTGGCCAATTCTATTTTAATTAAGAAAGTTGTGTTGTTAGTGGTTATAATCACAAACAGAATTATCACTATTGCACACCACTATAGAAAAATTATTCCGATTAGCGCTTTCTAGCTTCTCAGCTCAGACGTCAGATGATGAGCTGAGAAGCTTGAAAGCACTAATCGGAATAATTTTTCTATAGTGGTGTGCAAGTGATAATTCTGTTTGCAATTCTATTTTGTCAACTTAAACTTGCACTGTCTTTTAGTTCCTTTCTTCCTCTTTAATCTGATGTATAACAAGCATATTTTTTCACTATTAAAAAAAGTTACAATACACTATAAAATAAAAAAAAAATACTTATTAAAAAGTCACAATATATTTTTGTATCTCACTTTCAAACACCTATTTATGATGTTTATATAATTAATGGACACTAGTCTATACTATACATTATATTAAATATAAAAAATAAAGAAACTGTTATATTAAAAAAAGTCTCCACACATTTTACACAAAGTATAATTAAAGCACAAAATGCTTGCTGTTTATTCATATACATGCATCCAGCGCCAGCCATTAGATAACAAAATAACTATATTTCAGTTATGCTCTGCTGCTCTCACACGGAAAGCTTGAAAATCACTTTAAACCTACGTAAAATTGGCATCCATAGAATGCACGGGCATAGGTCTGAAGGTGTAAAATTAATTATTGAAAATACCAAGTTCATACTTTTAATAAAATTTCCCACAACTTGATCCCCCACATACAGAATTTTACAATCAATGACACGTAAACCGCTGAGTTTCACTTTTGGCACGTGGTGTTCCTAAAGTTAAAAAAGTTTCACAGCTGACACTACATTTGGGCTTGTGTTTTAAGTTCTTCCTTTTAGCCCAATATTTGGTTAGATGTATACAATTTTTTATTTTTTAAGCCCCAATACAGTAGAACCTCGTTAACCCGGACCTCTTTAACCCGGACGTCCGGATAACCCGGACCAGTTTTGGAAAAAAAAATTACATGTATGTTGTTCAGCGTAGTAAATGAAGACTTGTTTTACAGACAATAAATCGGTATTCTCAGTAGGTACATTACTCGAATTCATTTGCCAGCGGGCGAGTTCATTGCACTCACCCCACCTGCTATTGCTACGCAGCAAACTGGTGACTCAACCCTCTCCTTCCCCTCCCCGCGCCTCGCACTTGACATTGACCTAGAAACAACATTCCTCAGTTGCGCTGCAATCTTGGTAGTGTTCGCGTGTTGTCCTAGTGTCACTGTCGAGGTACAGTATCGTTGTGCTGTTTCGTTAGCGTGTTGTTCGCGATGGCGACGAAACGTAAAAACATTGTTGTGACTATGAAAAAAAGGATGGAAGCATTGACAAGAATTGATAAGGGAGAATCGTTAAAGAACATTGCTGCTGAGTTTGGAGTAGGAACATCGACCGTATCTGATTGGAAAAAGAACAGAAAACGCATTGAAGACTTTTGTTTCAAAATGATTTCTAAGGACAGTTTGGATAATCGGTGTAAAGCAAAAACTGCTAAACTAGAAACTCTGGATGAAGCATTGTTTGTCTGGTTTTGTGCTGAAAGAGAACGTGGTTTGCCGATTTCTGGACCCATCATCCAACAGAAAGCATTGAGTTTGAACAAACAGTTGCCCCATGGAGACCCGAGTTTTACAGCTAGCCAGGGGTGGTTGGACAGATGGAAAAAACGGCATGGAGTGCGTCAACTTACAATCACTGGAGAAAGCTTGTCAGGTGATGTTGAAGCGGCAGAAAAATTTAAAAAAGAGTTTGAAGACTTTATTAAAAAGAAAGAACTGACTGCAGATCAAGTTTACAATGCCGATGAATCCGGTTTATTTTACCGGATGTTGCCGAGTAAAACGCTAGCCTCAAAATTAGGAGATTCAGCGAAAGGGTATAAAAAAGGGAAAGACCGCCTCACCATAATGGCTTGCAGTAATGCGTCAGGAAAGCACAAAATTCCTCTCCTTATAATAGGGAAGTCTAAAAACCCCCGTGCATTGAAAAATGTGAAATGAGGCTCATTGCCTGTCGTTTACAGCTCACAAAAAAGTGCTTGGATGGTTAGTGACATTTTCAAACAATGGTTTTTCGAGAATTTTGTGCCGTCAGTAAAAAAATATTTGAAGAACTGTAGCCTTCCCAACAAGGCGGTTTTGCTGATTGACAATGCACCTTCGCATCCGTCTGTCAATGAAGTAGTCAAAGATGATATTTCAGTGAAGTTTTTACCACCTAATGTAACTTCTCTCGTTCAACCGATGGACCAAGGAGTTCTAGAAAAAATAAAAAAAGTGTACAAAAGGCAAATGCTAAGTCAACTGGTAGAGGACGAAGGACAGCATGGTGTGGTAGAGGTGCTGAAATCTTTTAACGTAAAGACTGTTATTTATATGATTGCGGAAGCTTGGGACCAGGTTGGATGAGAAACTTTGATAAAGTCATGGAAAAAGTTGTGGCCTGGTGTGTGTGACTTGCCAGAAAACAATACAATTGAAGAAGAAGAAAAAATAAGTGTGTGTGGAAGAAGATTTTATAGAAATTTTTAAAAATATCGATGGCTGTTCCGATGTTGATGAAGAAGACATTGACAATTGGTTGCAAATTGACAATGACGGAGGTTATAAAGCGATCACAGAGGAAGAAATTATTGCATCATGCAGTGTTACAGAAAATGAAAATGAAGAGGATTCAGACAGTGTTGATGAACCAGCTGTGGTTATGACCCATGCAGAAGCAGTAGCAAACATAGATAAATTGATGGTTTATTTCGAGAGTCAAGCCGAAACATCGCCAAACGAGCTTCTAATGCTAAAGCGGATGCGAGATCGCGCTGCTCGTAAGCGATACACAAAACTGAGGCAGCAAAAGCTCACTGCCTTTTTTACTACCGACTAGTTTGTACCTATGTTGTGTACAGTGTAAATACATATTATGTGTTTTTAGGTGAAAGTGTGCCGATAATAATTTTTAAACTCCATTAAGAATATTTTTGGTAAGTACATGTTCTTTTTTATCGTTTTTCCCTCATTCTCTGGATAACCCGGATTTTTGTTAACTCGGATCGGCCCCGGCCCCAGTTGATCCGGGTTAACGAGGTTCTACTGTATTCCAAAATTTTTATTTTTCCAAAACTGTACACTATATTCAGATTTTTGTTAAATTTGATACCTGCATATGATTGTGGTATTTCTCAAAATTTTGACGTCCTTTTTGAGCACTGGTGTCCCAAAATTATAAAATTTTCAAACATGAACACTATAGTCAGACTATCATTAAATTCTTTTCGATCTGATACCCCACATGAATTTTTGCAATTTTGATCCCTTGCATTTTTACTTCTGGTCCATTATTTGGGGGGGGGGCAGTCTAAAAAACAATAGGGGTCTGTAAACTATGAAAATCGGTTGAGCATTTAAAACTCGGTTGAGACATACCCCAACACTGACAGAAAATCCCAAACAGTTGAGTTAAAACTGAGAACTGTCAATTACTGTATATGATAGGAATTCACAAAAAAAACTTTGGCTCCCTGAGCTGCAGAACTCGCTCACTAGTCTGAGTGAAGTACATCTATTATTAGACACAATTTCAATATTACATAATTTTTCAATTATCAAAATAATTTTTTAAATTCCGATTACTCAACTATTTTGCTTGGTAAAATAACAATTGTAGAGCAGTCAATCACTCTGTACACAATGCAGAAAAAGTGTTACGCCATTACAGAACATTGTACGTGTTTCTTGGCTATTCCAGTGGAAACTGGCTGTAATGTTGTGTGCGTATGTGATTCTCAACATGCATTAGCGAGACTGTTCCAGACTTTGCCGACTGCGCGCACTGTGTCAAGGCAGCAAGCAATTACGCTCTAGTGTAGAGTTGACGCGTATTATGGATTATATCTTGAATATCAGCGGAGTATAAATATAGGCATTCAGTAATGGTCAGTTTAGTTTAAGTGGCGATTTATTCCAGCGCAGTTCGAAGTATTATGGCAGTGTTGTGTTTTATAATTGTGCGAGACTCTTTTAATTGACATTATTATTGCGTGTGAACAATTTTTTTTTTGATTTGTTGTAACAGACTATCTTGTTAATTACAAACTGTTTAATTGTGATAATTAAATCTGGTGATTAGTGACTTAATTGGTGTCTTGTATTTTGTTTTCCACTGTACCATATGACGATCCGTAGACCATTGTAACAATACAATAAGTACTAAAAATTCCAAATATTCAGGTTTATGTTAAAATACCCTCTACCCTGACACCAGACGGGTTCTTTGAATTTTTCAAATTTTTTTATCCTTTTTTAAAGACCTGGCATGGAACATTTTTAAATTTTAAAAACTGAAAACTATATTCAGATTTTGGGTAAAATTCATACTCCTCATTGAATGTACAATTTTATCAAAATTTTTGCAGAACTCGTTTCACTTGTTCAGTTACTAGTCTGCTCCCTGAACTGCAGAACTCGCTCAGTATTTTGAACGAAGTGCAGTTTTTATTAATACAGTACAATCTGTCATATCCGGACTAATGACGACCGGCCGATCCAGATATGGAAAAATCCGGATATCACAAGGTCATTTATAAATAGCTAGAGGGCCAGAAATAATGAACGCTTGTTATTGAATGTTTTTTTTAGACGTTCCTATTGGTTTAGCATTTGTATTTGTACACTGTACTCTTTAAAATACAAAAAGTAAAATTGGTTAAAAAGTTTTACTTACAGTATGCCTACATCAGTTTTTGAAAAAGTTTGTGATTTTCGGCTGCTTTTTTGGAAGCCATGTCTCTCAACCTTCTTAAAAGCATCACTTCAGTTTCACTTGTTTCATCTTGATGTTGAACATAACTGATCAGAGATTCGATGATCTTGAATGCCTCAGAGTGACTCATTATAGGCTTGTTGTCATCCTCTTTGGGTTCAGAGATTTTCTCATCGCTATTGCACACCATTTCTATAATGTCACTGTCTGTAATTTCGTTTACTTCATCTTCACTTAACCACTTCTTGACTTCATCGTCATTGATTTCTTCACATCCAGGCAGGTTTTTTTACAAACTCTGCAATCTGACTCTCTTCTTCATTGCAAACAGTTTCATTGATTTCTTCTGGTTTCTCCCCAGTCCATTTTTCAGTTGCTTCGTGATCTAACAGCTTCCTCCATGACCTAACCAGTGTAAACGGTTTTATTTCATCCCATGCTTGTGATACCCACATCACCACATCTAACATGTTCACCTTTTTTAACGATTCCGTAACACTTTCACCCTTGTCCATTCCAGCAATCAACACAGTCAGTAACTTACGGCGATAGGTACGTTTCAGTGATTCAAGCACACCTTGGTCCATAGGTTGACAAAGGGATGTCACATTTGGGGGTAAAAACACACATTTTATGACACCATTTTTCAGTTCATCTTCACTTGGGTGTGAGGGTGCATTGTCTAGTAGGAGCACTGCTTTTCTTGGCAAATTATTTTTCGCTAAATGTTTTTCAACTTGTGGTACAAACTGCTTGTGAAACCAATCACTAAATATTTCACAGTTCATCCATGCGCTGCGTTGGTTTCTGTAGCAAACTGGCAGGGAAGACAAATCTTTAAAGTTATTGAAAGCCCTCGGCTTTTTGGATTTTCCAATAAATCCCAGTGGAAGTTTGTGAACTCCTGTAGCATTGCTACAAGCTAAAATGGTCACTCTCTCCTTTCTCTTTTTATACCCTGGTGCACTATCTTCTTGTTTTGAAGCCAAAGTGTAGGTCGGCAGCATTTTATAGTTGAGCCCAGTCTCGTCACAATTGTAGAGCTGTTCTCCTGAAATCCCATGTTCGTCTACAAAGCTGTGTAAAAACGTTTTGAAGTTGTCAACATCATCTTGGTTAGCAGAAAAATTTTCACCGCTGATCTGCAGTTTCCGCACACCATAACGATTTTTCCAACTTTCTAACCATCCCTCACTTGCTTTAAACTGTCCATCGGCTCCGATTTCTTTTTTGAAGTGCAAAGCTTTTTCTTTTAGGACCTGAGATAGGCAATCCTTGCTCTCTTCTTTGGGTAAACCAAACATATAAAGCCTCATTAACTTGGTTGTTAGTGGCTTTCTTCATCATTTTCAGTTTTTTTACCCCACTTGTTGAAGCTTGCGATGAGCACCACTTCTCAATCTCACTCTTCGTTTTTTTCCAGTCACTCACAGTGCTCGTTCCTACTCCCATATCAGCAGCAATCTTCTTAGCTGTTTCACCAGCATCCAACCTCTTCAGAGCACGAAAATTTTCATCCATTGTCACAACAGTTTTCTTCCTTTTCTCCGCCATTTTAGCAAAAAACAAGGATAAAGAATAACAACAATAAAAAATAACAACGATAAAATAGCAACAATAAAATACAGTAACAACGGTTAACAATAACGATAACAATGGCAATCACTTCTGACATACAGTTTAGAAACTCACTTGCGAAACAAACTGTCACTTTAAAACGCAAACACAGACTGCGGGTAGCAAGTGGCAGGCAGACGGCAGCCAAGGTTGAGAATAAAGGAATGGGTTTCCGGGAAAGAGCCAAAGAGCCATTGACCGAGTCAATGCCACAGCCCCGCTCGGAATAGACTAGGCGCGCAAACAACATTCCAGCTGCAACTTTCACTTTTCCATCCCTAACCATTTCGCTAACCAAAACTGAAAAATTAGTTTGGAGATACGTCCGGATATGGGAGGATCCGGATATCACAGGTCCGGATGTGACAGGTTGTACTGTACATCAATTTTGATATTAGATAATTTTTCAATTATGGGAAAATTTCAAAAATTCCTATTACTCTATTATTACTTTAGTAATATAACAACTGTAGAAGACATAATCATACAATAACCACTACAAATTTGAAACATCCGGATTTGGGTTATGATTCCTTTTAATCTGGCATTTTGATTATTTTTATAGGCCGTGTTCCCAAAATCTGAAATTCACAAAACTTAATGCTACATTCAGATGTTAGTTAAAATTCTCATTCATTTGATACACCATGTAAATTTTTGCTATTTTATTCAAATTTTCACCCACTTTTTGGGCCCTGATGTCCAAACATTTGAAATTTTCAAAAATAATCACTATATTCAGACTGTGCTTAAAATTCCCCTTAATTTGATACCCCACATGGAGTTAGCGACGTTTTCATAATTCTGACCACTCACATTTTGCATCCCACCACCCTATTTTTGGAAAGATCAATCTCAAAAACAATACGATTCTGTAGTGTAAAAGTATGGACACGCAAGCCATGTTTTGCAAAAACTGGATGATATGTTCAAAAGTTATTGTGAGACATACCCCAACCAGAGAGGCAAATGACAAACGGTGAGAACTCCCTTTGGTTGTTCAATTAACCCTTTCACTAGATTTGTTCTTTGGGAGGGACATAAACTTCAACAGCAATACACAATGCTTTTACAGCCACATATAGCATTGTCTGCTTTTGTACCCCACACAGGACCTCATAAGAAACAATGCATGCAACCTGTGCGTCCTAGCATTGCATTTACGAACTACAGATGTAAACAAATGTCAATCTGTATTGAACAGTACGAGGTGTGCTTATGTTTGTTAATGTTTATAAATATTTATTGTGTTTAGATTTGTGATATTTGCCTTACACGGCTTTTGTTGGTAAGTACAAATATTACTTTAGCATTGGCCTTTATTTAGTTACGTCATGTTTTTATATTCTTCCGAACAGATGTTTCAAAATTTATGGCCACTGCAGGAACAAATACCCTTTAGTATAAATGCGTGTATGTCAAAGTAATTTGTATGGGGATATTTTCTGAAGCATTATGGTCATAGTAAATAATTATAAGTACTTTCTTTTGCTTCAGACAATGTCAAGTCAGAATCAAAAGTTTCTTACTGACAAACAAATACTTCAGTTGATGGAAAATGACGACATGTCCTAACCTAACCTAACCTCCAAAAAGGGGCAGACCTTCCAATGATAAGTCCAGACCTGTGGTAGACTAAAAAGATATGGTGGGTATCATCATTTTCTAGAATATGACGAAAACAAGAACAACTCAAGATGCAAATTAGAGGGGTGTAAAGAAAAAACACATGTTTTTTGTAAAAGTGTAATGTGCATCTATGGTTCCTAAAAGGCAGAAACTATTTTCAAAAATTTCATTGTACATAGCTTGTTCTTTTCTTACCAGTTTCATGTCATGTTGTGAGAAATAAATTTATTTAAGGAAAAATTTAATTTTTTTTACAAGCTCCTAAACTGGATTTGTCCCTCCATAAGGACATGTCAGAAAAAGGGTGGGGGGTTGATTTTTTTGGGGCACTAAATTTCTTTAATTTTTCCATAATCAACTGTGTACATGTATTATTTTTTTTTAATTTTTTGGTCAAATGCCAGTGAAAGGGTTAATATAATTATTTAAAAACAGGATAATAATTATGTGATGAACAAAGGTCAAAAAATGAAAAGATATTTTTTTCCTGACTGTGTGACTGCCAACACTGACTGTTCTGTCATTAATCACAGTCTCGTAGTCTCTATATAAGCCTGAAGTGGTGTTATTACAACTAATATGAAATGAGAATTCTTCTGAATAAATGTGCTAAGGAACTAATAAGAATTGCAGTTTTCTAAGCAATTGTAAAGCAGTTGAAGTTTTCTTCAATTTCATAATGACATAGTAGTGACAAATGAGAGCAGTTTATGTTAAAGCACAATTTATTAGGTGAACATAGTTTTAATCTCCCTCCCCCCTAAAAAAAATAGCATTCAGCTCCCGCTTGAAAAACTGATGTTCACAGTGAAGCTGGCTGAATGGTTCATGCTAACTGTGATTAATTAGCCACATTTTGAAACTGATGAAATTTATAAATTAGTTGGATGCATTTCAGCCATTAAAATTTTCATTAGACTCTTCTTGATGTTGCACATTCATCACAATAATAATTGTTTGAAAGGTTCAATAAAACATTTGAAATGTTATTAGGAGAAAGGATATTTCTGCTGCACATAACTGTTGCCAAGACATCACTGTGAACCCGAGGGTATTACTACCTCACCTAAAAGGATGACAGTCAGAAACCTTTGATATAATAATGTGTTGTAAAAATGTGGCAATGTTCTGACACAGTCTCTGCACACCAATCAGACTATCTTGTTAGTAAAATGACTATCATTTTTTGTCCACATGGATTCAGCACTGCCACAATTAGTATTCATCAACCACAGCTTATCATCTTCAATGGAGTTGACCCATCGTGTCATCATCACTCTGCTATCAATATAGCCATTGTTTAATGATGAACAGAAACATGTGAACAACATAACTACATTAAAGCAAGATAAACATTAATTACAAATGATAATTTTTGCTTTGACTGCTAATATTAATGGTTTTAATGAGGGAGTATTTAGTGGTACAGTTTAATGCAGAAACATCTATAATCTTCCACAACAACAAATATTTCATATACATACTTCTGCAGAAAAGCTGACAATGATAATATTCTATAAACCCATTTCACACTTCAGGGCGAAATAGTGAATAATTACGTGTGTTGTTACTGGAAGATCTGAAGCAAATATCAAGCCTAAGAGGTAAATCAAACTTTCAAATGGTGTGATTTTGCTTCAGGGCAATGTTCACACTTGTGCAGGCACCCAAATTTTGGAGCACTAACTATTCACATCTCCAAACGATGTTCACCTTTCTCATCCACTGAAAGAAAAACTAGGAAGACAAGTTTTGAATAAAACGATGGGTTGGAAGTATTGTACACCGGCTGTACTCAAAATCATAAAGTTTCTTCTTGACTGACATTGAAAAGCTTATTAAAAATGGATATAGTATGCATGGATTACACTTTACATTACTGTACTTTATATGACTCTAAAGGGGCAATTATGCTCAAAAATAAATAACATTATATTCTTAAAAGCACAATAAAATAAATACTACTAAGCTACTTCAGTCAGGACAATAAAAAAGGATATCTCTTAACTATTTTAGACTTTACTTTCCATTGTTATTATTGACTTCTCTGTAGGGGATATTTATTCACTTCTTTGACTAATTGTAAGGGATTTAATGGGTAAGGTTCCTGGCTACCAGTCTAAAGGTCCCTGGTTCGATTCGTGGGTGCATCATTTTTCAGCCCCGCCCTCACGACAACTCAGCCTGTGGAAATGAGTACTTGGGATAATAATATAATGGGCAGCTGAACTGTATGCTGGCCATAGTACCTTCCTTTATGCCACATAAGGCACACACAAGGAAGCCTACCCTACCTAACTCCTAGACTGCTTAGGCAGTAAAAAAGAAGCCATTGTTACTTATGGATTTACTATCCCTTTTGTTTTAGGTAGACAAAGTCATACAAGTGGCCCTTGAGTCCTCCAATGATGCCAAACACTGGACGACTTACAGAAACCTACAGATGAGAGATACTTAAGCTCATTGGTTAGAAGGCTTAGACAATAAACAAGAGACGAAATACCTCCTAAAAATTAAATCTCTGGTACCAGTAAGTGGTGAAAAATAAAATATTATCTAATATTAATAATTGTACATTCGTGGTAAAAAAAAACCCCACGTAACTTATAATAAACAATTCATTACACTTCTGAACTCCACAAAGTTTGTTAAAACAATACTACAAACAGGCTTACAAATAGGGTGGCTCAAAACAAATGGAAACAAGTCAAAGATCGTTTACATCTTAAATAGAATACTGAGATCACTGGTGAACTGAGAACACTGGATGAAACCATATTGTTTGACAAGTACTATAAAGTATTATGAGCCGTATCCTTAAATAATTTGAAAAATTTCTAGCAAGTTGTTAATAGGCTGAAGAGAAGCACAGTGATAAGAGACGTGAAATCATTGGGAAGTTAAGAATGCCTGAGGAAGTTAACAGCACTAGTTTAATGATTACAATATCGCTAAACAAGTCAAAAGTAAAAGAGGTCATAAGGAGGGGACAGGACTCACGTGGAGATGACAAGGGAAGTAAGAAAAGGTGACAAACTGTCATCCCCCCCCCCCCCCCCAACAACAACCCAGGTAAATTAGACTTTAAAACAGAATTGTGCATTTACCCAAGTTTCTTATGGGAAATTTGTACAATATTGTTATGTAATGCGGAAAAAGTGTTACATAATACTTAGATCGCCTGGCTAAGTATTAATTCAGGGACGGTTTGCCAGTTCGGGACGAACAGGCTTAAGGAGGGAGCAGTGTTATGTAATGCGGAAAAAGTGTTACACTGTTACAGAACATTCTATGTGTTTCATGGCTATTCCAGTGGAATCTGGCTGTAATGTTGTGTGCATACATGATTCTCAACATGTGTTAACGAGACTGTTCCAGACTTCGCTGGCAGCGTACACTGTGTCAACGCTGCAATCAATTACGGTCTAGTGTTTTCCTTTAGTGGTGACATGTATTTTGGATTATTCTGGAACACTTGTGCTATCTATTTAAACAACGACAGCTGCACTTAGCAGTCAGTTTAAATGGTGATTTATTCCAGTGCGGTTCGAAGTATTGTGGCAAAGTGTTATGTGTTTTATAATTATACGGGACTCTATTAGTTGACATTTTTATTTGTGTGAACCATTTTTATTTAAATAAAACTTATAGTTTACCTTATTTCTTTTCAATCTTGCGACTTCGTTATATGTCATACACGACATGTTTCGGGAAACATGTTCCCATCTTCAGGTTTAAAAACTGTTTGTTCTCACATGAAGAACTTGTCAACGTAAATAAAAACTTATACTAACATCATTAAAAACACACTATATTAATAACGTACCGCGCGAAGAATCAGTGCGCACTGTTCGGGTTCATAATCGCAACAGTATTTGCGATTAAGAATGTGAGTGTGTTTTTAATGATGTTAGTATAAGTTTTTATTTGCGTTGACAAGTTCTTCATGTGAGAACAAACAGTTTTTAAACCTGAAGATGGGAACATGTTTCCCGAAACATGTCGTGTATGACATATAACGAAGTCGCAAGATGGAAAAGAAATAAGGTAAACTATAAGTTTTATTTCAATAACGCGACTTGGAGACCATAAATCACAAATTATGAATTTTTATTTGATTTGTTGTGAGACTATCTTGTTGATTACAAACTGTTTAATTGTGATAATTAAAGCTGGTGATTAGTGACTTAATTGATGTCTTGTATTTTGTTTTCCACTGTACCATATGACGATCAGTAGACCGTCGTAACAATATAGTTTACAAAAATCCAATGTTTACCAACTGGAGGTTGGCACAGCATATTCAAAGGAGAGTGGGTGGCGATTGAAATGTCCATAACAGTTACCCTAAACAACTTTGTAATATACATACAAAAATTATTCTAAATATATTTTTATCACAGCTGTGTTACTGAAATCCCTCCTCTCCCAAATGGTCGTCAGACAATTTTTTCATCGTTCATTGATTGTAGAATGGTTTTGTTCTTGTGAATATGATACAAACTCCATATTCTGTGTATGTGTGTGTGTGTAAAATCAAAAATATAATCAGATATTTTTTTTATCTTTTAAAATTTCCTGTCACTTGAGTATTTACTGTTTAGATGCAGCCAAAATTTAGTGAGATATGATGGTTTATTGTGCGCACTGATTTGCTTGCGATAAAAAATACAGATTAAAAAAAATATATACTCATAAAATGCATGCTTTACCAAAACAATGTAGTTAGACCTTTTTTTAATTTTACAAAAATTATCTTCAATTTGGTTCTTTATTTGTCCTGGTCTGAGAAAAATTCACCGAAAACAGATGATTTAAGACTGACACGATTTACTGATTGTACAGTATATGTACATGTTATATAATAATAATTTATATCACAGCCACTTTAATGTAAATTAACTTATTTTTTAATGTATTATAAAAATTATTCTTTCTGATGAAATTTTATTTTTAATGAAAACTTGATTAGTAATTTTTTCTGAATATAAATTTGTATCACTGTGTGTTACAGAAATCCTTCCTCTCCCAAGTGGTCACATAAGACAACATTTTTTTCATGATTTAGTGATTGTAGAATGCTTTTGTGCTTGTGAATATGATACAAAATTCATATTACATTATGTAAGCTTCATGCTTTCTCCTAAAATTACTTTAAATTGTAACTGTAAATTTTGTTTGATACATACCATAAATGAGTAGTGTGTACTTTAAACTGTAAATAAATATTATTAACAGAACAATGAACTGACAAACACAGATACGATTTTATACTTGTACGTTAATACAGTTATTGTACCGTTATTGAAAAATAAACTGAATAATTATCTTCACTCATTCATATCATTTCTACTTTACATCTTTGAAGAATGATCCAACTTTTCATTCACAAAATTACTTGTGGAATCTACACCTGACGATATGGCAAGATTAAGTCAATCTGTGCAAATAGGTTGGTACCTCAGATTCTTTTCATGTTTTTATATTCGTTTTAATAGCTTAACAAAATAAAATAATAAAAAAGGCTAAAACAACAATTAAAAACAATAACAAAAACCAAAAACAACGAACAATAACAAACTGGCTACAGAGCAATAACTCTTATTATTACTCAAACATCATGAAAATTATGACACTTCATGCAGACTTATTATGTTTCATCATGGTATCATTAGAAAAGATAAATTAATGAATTTCCTTCATAAGCAAGTATTTTCACTAACATGATAAATGTCCAAAACCCGTGGGCATCCTATGACTCTTAATAAAGAGCAACATGTATTTTACTGTTGTAGACAAACTGGAATGGAAGATATTCAGACAAACTTGAAATATGTACTGTAACGGGGCAAAAAGGGTATTTTATTTTATTCTATTTTATTAAATATATATGTGACCAACGCAGCAAGTCCCATACCTAAAACGGTTTTATTAAAACAAAGAACAGTGGAGTGAGATTTTGAACGTAGGTGTTGTAATGGAATGCGATGTATGTTTTGCAACTCAAGTGGTTCCAAGAATTTGTTATGCACAATGTACGCGCAAACACCAGCATGCCTGCAAATGACGCAAAGCAGAATGAAGCGACGCCAAACAAGATGGCTAAGATATAAAATTTGGTTCGCCACGTGGTTTGATGCTGACGGAAATACCGTGATGACTCCGCCCAGTTGGGTCTCGTGACTAGTGGCAGTGAAATATCGTCAATGCCTAACACACATGGACCACACTGTACTCTGTGTAAGTTGTCGAACATTTGTAGCAAGCAGGCTGTGCATTTTCCGGTTTGGGTAGCAGTGGAGTGGGGCACTGGGTTAACACTCTGCGCAGTCACCTAACCACCTTTCGCCTGGCCAGGCAAACCACGACTCGTGGCCCACAAATAAAATTTTAATTGTTGATAGAAAATAGCAGAAGTAATGAAAAGGTGTATCAGAATGAAGTAAGTGCAGGGCATAAATCGGAATCTAAAAAAATCAAATCAAATTAAAATTTTCGGACAGACAATCAGTGCGGTATCAGAAGAGGAGGAATGCTAATGGTGATGTAAAACCCAACAAATTTAACGATATCAGTAATTGCATTTAAAAGGGCCTAAAATCAATAAATAAGGGGGTTTGGTATGAATGTTGTGTGTGAGCAAACTGGGTTGCTTTCATTAAAATAATTATTAGGATAAGTTTAGCACGTAGAAATCCATGTTTTGTTTAACGTAATTTTGAAGAAACCGTAACATTTTAAAGAGAGAGAGAAGTGGAGTTTAAAAGGAATATAAAATGAAAAAATGTTCTAATAAAATTGGAGTTTTATTATATTTTGAAAGAGTAGTGTACGTTATTAAAATAACCTTGAAATTGTAACGGGACATTTTGGCCTACCCAGGGTAATAAATAAATCTGTGTTTAATAGAAAAGGAAATAAAATTTTATTGTATAATTTCGGGAGATATAAACATAAATTGAGAATAAAGGTAAATTTTATTGGTAACGAAATTGGCAGGAGTGATTATAAATATTGTTCATGAATTATAACAACGCAATAGACAACAAGCGAAATTGTGCCAAGGTCAGCTCCAGTGACTAACAGAATTATGTAACTGAACATCAGACGATCTTACGTCAGAGACAATCCCAGCTTTAGAATTCGGGAGTTTCGGGAGGAATACAAACATAACACAATGGAAATTCGTAAGACAGCCGCGGCCGCTTTACAAAGTAGTGCTGTTCGTCTCGCCCCAGTTGAATTCTGCATATAGAGCCGGCCGGCTGCTAAAAACCCGAGTTCTAGAACGTAAATCGCGGGCAGCCGCAGTTAATTAAAATGTGATATAAAATTGAAATTATACATAAAATGTGAATAACAGTTTTAAAAATGTAATATCAAATTGAAATTCATACATATAAATGTAAATAACAGTTTTGGAGATTATTAATTGAAATAAAAATGTGCACGTAAAACAATGTGACGTCTTCAGGACTCCGTTGAACAGCTAAGTAACAAACGTGTACATAAATTTTAACAAGGGCTATTCAAAATTAGATGAAATAAACTTTTAAACAACAAAATGAGATCTCTAAGGGTATAAAGTAACTGTGTGTGAGTGAGCGTGAGTGAAAGTATGTAGACAAAGAAGGCTGGTTTGTGTTTTAAAGATTAGTTATATTTAATTTCTTGATTTTTATTATTTGGAATTTTTTATACCATGTTTCAGTTTTTTATGTGAATTTTAGAATGTTAATTTCATAACAGATAAGGGAGAGGAAGAAATAGTTTGTTTGTGATGAAAACGTAAGAAAAGAAATAATATCAATAAAACTTAGTTCATGGGAAACAAGTAAAGTTTTCTTTATTTCGAATAGCCATAATTCTGTTCTCCTGTGTTCACCGAAAAGAACCTGACTTGGTAAGTAGTAAATTTTTTTCATACGTAGTTGGTAAACTTTAAAAGATGGTGTCTGAATACAGATGTAACAAGTGGTTATGTACAGATAGAGATATTAAATAATTAAAGTAATAAATAAAACTTAACAAAATCACGTTGATATTCACCGTTCGTGCGAAAAATCCTGGGCTAAGGTAGGTGAGATGTTTGAATATTATTTTATAATTGTGTATTAGTTATAATATCACAAATGGCGCTTCCGAAAAGGGACAAGTTTTTATAAATTAAAATTTACATATAAAAACCACACCTACAGGTGGATAACGTGAGTTGAAGGTTAAGAAAAAATACGTACAAATTACGTAACAGACGTAAGATAGTATGTCATTGTTAGGGTAAGTGTAAGATGTTTTGTATGTAAGGAAATTTGTATAAATTTATAATTTAAAAATGGCAGGTAATAATAACGAGAATGATATAAATGAAATTACCAATTTTGATGAATCAGCTATTATGAATAACCTTGAAATACACTCAACTCCGAATGTAGGTCAAGACGATAAAGATAGGAATATAAATATTACAGATGAAATAAACATAACAAATGATTCGGGAATACAATTAACCCCGAAGTTAGATAGTAAAAATAAGAAACCAAATGAAAATATAAATAGTGAGACGGGGGCAAAATCGACTCCCGAAGTAACAAATATAAAAGAAAAAGAGATGTCAATGAATGACCTATTTAACCTTCTCAGTAAACGATTTGATAGTAATGACGAAAAATTTAATGTACAGAATAATAAATCTGATGAGTTGAAAAGTGAAATACACGAGCAAAAAGTCAAATGTGAAAGCAATTTCAATGAGTTAAAAAAGCAGAATAACGAATTAAAAAATGATATTAATGAGGTCAATAAGCGTTTAGAAAATACCAATGAAATATCTGAAAATAACTTTAGCAAATTAGAACAGAATATTGAGAGAATGGGAGTGTGGGGAATAAATATAGGTAAGAACAACACAGACGAAAGTGACGGAAATATATGTATTAATGGTAGTAGTAGCAGTTTAGATGCAAAACAGGTGACGGTAGACCAGGTGAGTAATAGCGATAATTATAATAATGGGTTAACGAGTGATAACAGTGGTGAAATTAAAAACGTGGTGTTAGAGAGTAAGGTTGTGAGAGTGTGTGTAGAGAGGTTAGATGGGCAAAGGGCAAGTTTTCCCCAAGTGTATGGTGAAACAGAGGTTTCACAGGTATTTTATGAGGACAGAGTTTCCTCCGGTGGTGGTGTGGAAGACGAGGTGTCTTCGTATGGTCCCTTAGTTTTTTTTTATTTATCTGGTAAAGCCAGGAGAGGTAATAAGTATTTTGTGGTGCCGTTTGCATGGAATGAGATAGTTCAGGGGGGTTGTGAGAAGTATTGCGAGAGAGAGAGAATAATAGAGTTATTTACGTTGAGAAGTAGTTATAATGAGTTGAAAGAGAGGTTAGAGTTGAAGGAGATAGACGATATGAAATGCTTGCCTGGTGAAATGAAGATTGATGATTATGTTGATGATACTGTTGTAGATGATATATGCTTACCTGATGATGTAATTTATATAGTAGAGGAGTATAATGATAAAAGAACTTACCTTATGTTAGCTAAAAGTACTGATGGAGACTGGACAAAAATAACTAATGCAGACAAGGTTTATGAAATAATAAAAGGGAATAATCCTATAAATTATAATGTATAATGAATGGCATAGATTTAATGGGTTACTACAGTAATAATAAGAATGTGATATGTGTCGATAAAAATGACGTGTTATAAATATGTAAGACCAATATACGATGACGGCGGTTAAAATAAAAAAAAAGTGAATGGACATTTTAAATATTTTAGTTTGTGGTAATGACCTGGCTAGATTATGAAATGAAGTGGGGTAAACAGAAAAATAATGACAAGAATTTGTAAATAAATTCATAGTGAAATTAAGTGCGTCTATGTTGTAAAATGTATTTTATGTAAACAATGTGTGTATGTAGTAGAAATTGAGGTAATAAGAATAATAATATTTTGGCAGACTAAATAAATAACAAGAATAATTATGAAGGTGATAATAAATAAATAGTAATTGTTTTGGAGTAAAGTAATTAAAATATGTTGTGTTTTTAATAATTGATGGAATTAAAATAATTTGAGATGTTTAAATATTTTTGATTGATTTAAAATGTTATATAAAGAGATTTTGATGATGAATTTAAATTATTTGTATGAGATTAATAAATAAATATATATATGTAAATAAATAAATAATAAATGTAAAATGTATTTAGTTTGTGGAGTAACATGGTAGTTAAAATGTTTCAGAAGATGCATGGAGTTATGTACATTATTTGGTGTTTATATTTTGTGTCTATGACAGTATATGAGTGGTGTAATGTAAGTATGAAGATGATAATGCAATTTAAATCAAGTAAAATGTTTATAAATTTTAAATGTGTTTAAAAGGTTTAAATTAAGTGATAAAACTAGTTTGAGGTAGTTAGAAGTTTTCTAATGGGATTTTCAAAGGGTAACAAAGGTTAGAATTTGGGTGACAAGTATTTAAATAGGACACTTAAGTCAGTTTAAATGGGTGTTAAACAGAAATAAGATTTTTGGGAATGAAAGTGGTATAGAAAATGAGAAGTAATAGTGACACGTAGTGATAGTGGGTATATGTAGAATATGAAAGGGAGGTAATGGGAGAGTAATTAGTTGATAGAGGAATTTTGTAAAGGGGGTGGTGTGATAAGGAGTCCTCAACGAAAAGCGTTGTGGCGGGAGGTGAAGTTTTAAATGGGGTTTGGCGGGGTTACCTAGGGAGAGTCCAGGGACCAATAAGGGGATGAGCATGGGAAGGGAACACACGTCCTAAGTACAAAGAGGGTAGAGAGTATTTTGTTATAAGGGTAGAATGATGTGAAGGGAGTTAGAGAATTATTGGTAAATATTTTGAGAGAGGGGTGTCATACTAGATAAAAGCTGTTAAGTGAGTATTAGAGTCAGAAGGGGTGTGAGGTTCTATTTAAACACCCAAGTTGTAAATCGAAATGTGATGAATAACTAAGAGTCACCCAAACTAATTGGGAATGGAAATGTTAGAGAGAATCATAGTTAAAAATAATAATAATTGAAACAAGTGAAAGATTTGAATAGAATTTGAAAATAAAATAAAGCTGTAGAATGTGTAAATTTTGGTCAATTTAAATATGAATTTTATTGTTTATTGTAAGGTAATGATAACCATGTTATTTTTGAGTGTTCTATGTTTAATATGTTGTACTATATTGGAATGTAAAAATTATAAACATGTTTCATGTATTTTATAGTGTAGCTTTGTGTAGGATATATATGTCAAGGTCATTCACATGACCCAGAGAGATCAGCTGATGGTTGATGTTACAGACAGAACCAGTTTCTAGTAATTAATTCATGCAATTGTGTTACTTAAGTAAATTAAATAATTTTATTATTTTCTTGATAATGATAAAAGAAATAATTTTGGGAAATTAACATTTTTCAAAAAAAAAAAGAAAAAATTTATTTTTATTATGCCTGCCGTATAGATGAGGTTTTGAGATTCTGAGTATATTGTTGTGTATATGTATTACTAGTGTGTTTATTGAATTATATTGTTTAGTATATATGTGTTCTAAACAAATATTAGAATAAGTGAATTTATGATTTAATAAGATGTTCCTTTTATGTGTTTTTATGATTGTTAGTAATAGTCAAGAAGAAATGTAGATTCATGTAAAAGATTTTGGGATTTTAATGAAACTAATGGTAATGTAGAAGTTTAATTTTGAACTTAGATTAATTTTGAACAAACTTTAAGTGATTTGAATTTAATTTGTTTGCTGTGTTTTGATTAGAAAAAGTAACGTTAATTGGTGAAAAGAAATTGAAATTGGAAAGATAAAATATTTTATGAGTAAACATAGGGAGTTTGTTTAGAATGTAATAATGAGTGTGTGTATGCACCCAGTACTTGCTAAAGGCAACCCAGTATGCATGTAAGGGGGAACATATCGGTAGAGGATCTGGTATGGTATAAGGCCAGGGTTTTGATTTTTGGGTGGAATGTTACAAGGTTATGTGTACTGTGGCGAGTATCTATCCGAGTTTATGGTGTTGGGATCTCAAACAGAGAAGTCCAGTAATCTCGTTCAGGTGCAGCCATAGTCGCCGAACTAAGGGGTAGTTTACCCATGATGTGTTTAAGAATTAATGGGGGGTTGTTGGCGCCATATCCTCACCGATCCTCTTAGGGGTAGCAATGAGAGTTCTTCTGTTTCGGCAGAGGACCTCTCATTGGGGGGGTATTGTAACGGGGCAAAAAGGGTATTTTATTTTATTCTATTTTATTAAATATATATGTGACCAACGCAGCAAGTCCCATACCTAAAACGGTTTTATTCAAACAAAGAACAGTGGAGTGAGATTTTGAACGGAGGTGTTGTAATGGAATGCGATGTACGTTTTGCAACTCAAGTGGTTCCAAGAATTTGTTACGCACAATGTACGCGCAAACACCAGCATGCGCGCAAATGACGCTAAGCAGAATGAAGCGACGCCAAACAAGATGGCTAAGATATAAAATTTGGTTCGCCACGTGGTTTGATGCTGACGGAAGTACCGTGATGACTCGTGGCAGTGAAATATCGTCAATGCCTAACACACATGGACCGCACTGTACTCTGTGTAAGTTGTCGAACATTTGTAGCAAGCAGGCTGTGCATTTTCCGGTTTGGGTAGCAGTGGAGTGGGGCACTTGGTTAACACTCTGCGCAGTCACCTAACCACCTTTCGCCTGGCCAGGCAAACCACGACTCGTGGCCCACAAATAAATTTTTAATTGTTGATAGAAAATAGCAGAAGTAATGAAAAGGTGTATCAGAATGAAGTAAGTGCAGTGCATTGTAACGTGTCAAAAATGTGGGTATTTTTATTTGATTTCATTTCGGGGATTTATAAAAAATATTGTGTAAGTTTTATTCCATTGTGACAGACCACGTGTAAAAACAGTGTTGTAACGAAGCTGCAACGCAATCTTACGTTGTGAAATCAGTCAAGGAATTCGCACCACCCTAGATTTCCGAGAACTTTGTTTGAGTGTGACCATGCGCTCGTATGCGCGACACCGGTATACGCTCGGGGTGATGCTACTTCAAAAAACCAACATGGTCAGGAAACAAATTCTATTCACCTTCATCGAGTGAAACGGCGGATATGAAACGTAAGGTCCGCCTCTTTTGTGACATCAAGCCAGAAGCGCCTAAATATCGTCGGCGCACAACACAGAAAAAACCACTATGTGTCAGGCGCATAGCGACTAAACTGCAACAACTCAAGTATGAGCGTCGACGAAATTCGTTAGGCCGGGCATCAATATCCGTCCGCACCAAATAGATGCGTTAGGCAGTCCACGAGAAACCACAACAGAGTTCACATACAGACGTAGTTGCGACCCGCGGGCCCGGTCGGGTTGAACTGTTCAAATAATGAATAATTCCACGTAATAACGCCGTAATACCGACCGGGACCCAAGAGATTAATAAATGTAGTACAGTGGGTGTGTTGAAAACAATTGTGAATTGAAAACAGTGAATAACGGGCAGTGGAAGCGCGGAACGATAACCACGTGTTTGGCCGGCCTCGCGATAGTGCGGTTTACCGATTTAAACTGAAGTTATAAAAATGTTAAGGGGTTGGTAAATATTTTGTGTAATTGTGAGTGTGTAAATTGCAGGCTGGGCAGTCTACCTAGTCGTAAGTAATAGAATGTAGTTATAACCCTATAAAACATAATGTAAAAAATGTACGAAAGTTTAAGTCAATTTACTAAAAAATTAATAGTACAATTTTTTAAAGCAATTGCTCATTAAAAATACTGATTCTCGTTGAAATAATGTGTTAGTCTAAGTCATTTCGTCATTACCACTTTCTCATTTCTGTGTTGCAAGATTCGTCTAAACGTTCCGGGGATCTTCTGAATTATTATTGGGGGTGGTCAGTTAGTGAAATTGTCCCTTTTTATGTAAGGTGGAGTGTTAAGGTTTCGGTATTATAACCTATGTAAAAAATACCGTGGCGACCGTGGTCTTCTGATGAAATTTAAATACGAGGTAAGTAGTTGTGAAAGTTTGCAGGTAAGTTCTGGTAGAGTATATTTTTATGTATTAATATATTTCGACCAATTGTTTAGCATCACATTGGCTCTCGCTGCCAGGATTTTCATTTAATTTTATTTATACGAGATAGACCTATTTTAATGCACAGAAAATAGGATGTGGTAATGACGAATTTATAAAAATGATTTATCGTATATAATTACGCACGTGTGAGTAGGTTATGTTTGTGTTATGATGTACAGTTGTGTAAGTACAAGATACGAAATGGCAGATAATAATGAAGAAGTCAGCTTCACTGACAAAACAACACGAACTAAAGAGTTGTCAATGGAAGATATGTGTAATTTCATGAAAACAATATCTGATAACTTGAGTAGTTTTAACGTGAAATTTGATGAACAGGAGAACGAAATTCAAGAATTTAAGAGTAGTTTCAATAAAAAATTAGATATACAGAATGATAAACTGGATAGACAAAGTAGGGATTTTAATGAGAAATTCGATGCTCAAAAGAATAGTTTTGATGAATTAAAGAATGAGATCCAAGAAATGAATAAATGTTTTGAAAACAATAATGAAACAATAAGAACCAGTTTGAATAAATTAGAACAGAGTATCGAGCGAATGGGAGTAGTTGTAATAAATCCAAATAAAGATAATACGAATGAAAATTATAATGACAAAGAGTTAATAAATGATAATAATGATGTTGAAAATAATGAGAATAGTGATGTAATTGAAAATGTAGTATTTGAGAGTAATGATGAAGTTGGAGAATGTGATAGTGAAATGTTGATGTGTGCTTATGAGTTAGAGAGAGAGAGAGAGAGGAAAGAGAATATAGTGGTAGAATGGGGGCAGAGGGTAAATTTTCCCCTTATTATTTATGATGATGATTTAATGTGTTCACAAGTATTGTTTAAGAAGGGCAAGAGTCCCGTGTTGGTAGAACATTTGAAGTGTTTATTTTTGTTGTATAATTTTGTACCCTCTGTCTGTAATAATATTGAAAGTGTGATATGGTATGGTGATGAGAGAGATTTAAATAGAGAAGTGTATGTTGATAAAGAAACAGAAGTGTATAATTTGAATAGAAATTATGATGAATGGAAAGAAAGGTTAGAAGTATATTTAAACAATAATGATTTAATTGATAATACAAAAGTAAATAACCCGATAATGAATATAACAGTAATTAATACAGTAAGTAATATATCAGTGATGGAGACTTAACAGATGTACTTAACGTTGACTTGTTTTATGATTATTTTGGTAAAATGAATGAATTTGGTTTTTATGGTTATGACACACAAGACAGTAATTTGTGTGTTAATAAAATTGAACAGTGCTATATAAAACCAAGATTAATCTATGACGATGGAGGGTAGGCCATAAAACGATAAAGGACAGTTATAAATAATTTTGTTTTGTGGTTTTGACCCTGCAACTGTGGACATTGAAGTGTGAAAAAATGGAACAGTTAATAACAAAAGTTTGTAAATAAAAATGTAGTAAATTTATGTGTGTGTATTGTAGAATGCGATGTAAACAATGTAGGTATGTAGGTAAATGATAATAATAATATTAATATTTTGCAATTTAAATAAATAAGCGAATTAATTTTGGAGACATTAATTGGCTAATTGTAATTGTTTTGATAGCAATGGAATTCGCATTTGCAATAATTAATGTAATTAAAATGATTTGAAATGTTTTAAATATTTTGATTAATTCAAAGATGATATAATTGAAATTTTTTAATGAATTTACATTATTTTATGAGAGATGTATTTGGTAATTGATTGTTAAATTGTTGAAGATGAAATAACCGTTTGTTAAATGTTGCAGAGGTTACGTGAAAGTATTGGGGTGTATGGTGAATATGTTTTGTGTATGTCATTTTAAATGAACTGTAAGTATAAAAATTTTATAGTACGAATCATGTATAATAAAAAGGTTTACATGTGTAACTCAGATGAAAGGATTTTAATTAAATAATGAGATGATTTGAGATAATTGTGTTGAATAAAAATGAGAATTAAAAAATTTAAATAATAACTGAAAGATGCTATATAATAATTATTAATAATAAATTTGAAAATTTTAAGAAAATTCAATGGTAGGAGGTTTTAAATTTTGTACTTCTTATTTTATGTTAATGAAGGTTAAGATAGGGAGAGTTAAGAAAGAGATGTATGGGGTTAAAACACCACCCAGACTAATAATGTCATTTAATGTAAATTGTTAATGTTAATTTTACAAAATATATTTTACTTGTGAATCCCCAACTTTTCGGGCGGTCACGGCCTCACCGAACCCTGACCGTGGAATTGGTTTAGCTTTAACAGCTATGGTTGGGGCTCATTGCGTCACGTTCTGCCTTAACTGGCCATAGCTGTTATCGTTGTCAAGGTGAATTTTGAAATTGACAGGGGGGTAGTTAAGGGGAATCACCAAACTAGGGAAAGCGGCTGCCACTCTGTCCGCGTAGGGACAGCCAGGTGGTAGACCCGTTTTAAGGGTGTTTCAATATAAACAAGGATATGTTGATATCCAAGATGTTCAAATGTCAAGCCGAAGCAAAGACACGGAGGGGTCCAATCCCTCCAAATATGCAGTCTTTGTGGAAGCAAATAGGTGCTACAGTCTAACATAAACTACAATAGTGTGTGTGGGCCAGGGGGTTGCTCAGATGAGCAACGTGCTTAAATTTTGCAAATTAAAAATTGATAAATCCATTTGGCTCTAATAAAAACGCTTGTATTCCGATCAAATAAATATGTGCTCATACATTCAGTATAAGGTGTTCATTCTATGTTTTAAATGTAACATTTTATTGTAGTAGGTTAGATATAAGAATTGATAAAAAATATGTGTTTATATAATGTGTGTATTGTTGAAACTAAGCAAATAACTAAACCGACTGGCAGGCGGTTAACATAAATTATCAGACTCAGAAAAGGGGAAACAATGACGGTAGACGTAAGGATTGATAAAATATATATTTCATGTAATTTGCTAAATTTTGAAATGTATTTTCACTTGGTTAGGAATGTCAGCTGATCAGCAATAAAATGTCACTGTTATATTGGTTGTAAATGTTCCAGGTAATTAATGTTTAATGTAATGTTTCAATGGATTACAGATGCTATTTAAAGTAATGAGAAAAGTAATTTGATAAAGTGAGAAATAAAGTAATAATTTGTGAAAGCTAATAAAAGATAGTTTTTGGGTGATAAATATTTTATTGGGACATGCAGATCAGTCCAAGTTGAAATTAAAGTTGAAATAGTAGAGATGAAAATAATGTAATGTTGTTGTAAGATAAGGTAATAGAATTTGAGAAGTATTGATGTTGACACAGTAGTTATGGGGAATACCTGTAGAGTTTTGAGGGATATATTGATGTTTATAATTGATGATGTTATTTTGTTGTAATTGAAGTAAGGTAATAAGATTGAGATTATTGGGGATGGTAATTTTGTAATAGGGGGTTGTGTAATGTGGGAGTCCGCAACATAAGGGTTGGGACGGGAAGGGACCGATTTAGGGGGAAGGGGTCGCCTTAGGTAGAATCCAGGGACCAGACTAAGGAAATGAGCTTTTTTGGGGGGGGGAAACACTTATCCTAAGTACAAAGGGTTAGAGAATATTTTTTTTATATATTGAGAGAAGGTGGCGATTTGAGTTTAATGATAAGTTGGGTGTAGAGACTGTTTGATAGATGTTGTGATAGAGATGGGTGTCATATGAGTTATAGTTGTTAGTGAATAGTAGAGTCAGAGTGAGAAAGATTATGTATGTATACATGCCAAGTGGCATATCAAGTTGGGATAAATAATGTAAATCACCCAAAATAACATAGAGTGAGGATAATAAAGAGAGAGATTTATAATAAAAATAAAATTTTTTTTAATTGAAACCAGTGACAAATTTTGAGAGAATTTGGAAATGTAAAGTTGTAAAATTTATTTGAATAATTTAAATGTCAATTTGATTATTATTTATAATGATGTTTTGTTAGTTTTAAATGTTTTGTTTTATTATGTTTTATGTTTCAAGACAGAATTTTACAGAAGCTTAATGTGTTCACAGATGTAACTGGTATATAACGTATGTAGGTCAAGGTTCTGGACTTGACCTAGTTTCGATCAGCTGATAGTGAGGTCATATACTAGGCATATATAGCAAGGAAGTTAATCCAGTTTTGTTTAATTAATTTGAACAATATTTAAATGATTTCAATATGAAAAAAAACAGAAAATATTTTAATAAATTTAAAATTTTTTTTGAATTTAAAATTTCTTTTGAAAATTTTTTTGAAAAAAAAAAATTTTTCTTGATTTGGCGCCTGCCAGCTAATGGATAATGTTAAACCTTAATTAGTTTATGGTTTGTGTACTAACCATGTTAATTATGATTGAATTATTTTATTGAATTGTATTGTTAGACTCTAGGTGTAATCACATGTTAGGTTAAGGAAGTTTTTATTTTTAAGAAGTGTTCAATTGATATAATTTTCTGATAATAAAAAACAAAAACCAATGAAGAAAATAATTCAAAATAGATACAAAATTTGTGATTTGATTTGAAATGAAAACAACCAGTGAGTTGTAATTTAAGTAAATTTTCAAAGAATTTTTCAGTTTTTCAGTATGTAATGTAAGTGTGTGCGTGAGCCCAGTATCTGCTAAAGGCAGCCCAGCCTGCATATAAGGGGAAACATATCGGTGGAGGATCTGGCATGATCTGAGCCAGGGATTGAGGATTTTGGGGTAGCATGATAGAAGGCGAGGTGCGCTGTGGTGCGTGTCTGTTCGATTTTTTGGTGTTGGGATCTCGCACAGGGAAGTCCAGTGATCTCGTTCAGATGCGTCCATGGTCGCTGAGCCAGGGGGGTCGTGTACCCATGAAGTGTAAGAACAGAAGGGGGTTGTTGGCACCAGTTCCTCACCGGTCCTCTTAGGGGTTTTATCAATGAGATTTCTTCTGTTTTAACAGAAGATCTCTCATTGAGGGGGTATTGTAACGTGTCAAAAATGTGGGTATTTTTATTTGATTTCATTTCGGGGATTTATAAAAAATATTGTGTAAGTTTTATTCCATTGTGACAGACCACGTGTAAAAACAGTGTTGTAATGAAGCTGCAACGCAATCTTACGTTGTGAAATCAGTCAAGGAATTCGCACCACCCTAGGTTTCTGAGAACTTTGTTTGAGTGTGACCATGCGCTCGTATGCGCGACACCGGTATACGCTCGGGGTGACGCTACTTCAAAAAACCAACATGGTCAGGAAACAAATTCTATTCACCTTCATCGAGTGAAACGGCGGATATGAAACGTAAGGTCCGCCTCTTTTGTGACATCAAGCCAGAAGCGCCTAAATATCGTCGGCGCACAACACAGAAAAAACCACTATGTGTCAGGCGCATAGCGACTAAACTGCAACAACTCAAGTATGAGCGTCGACGAAATTCATTAGGCCGGGCATCAATATCCGTCCGCACCAAATAGATGCGTTAGGCAGTCCACAAGAAACCACAACAGAGTTCACATACAGACGTAGTTGCGACCCGCGGGCCCGGTCGGGTTGAACTGTTCAAATAATGAATAATTCCACGTAATAACGTCGTAATACCGACCGGGACCCAAGAGATTAATAAATGTAGTACAGTGGGTGTGTTGAAAACAATTGTGAATTGAAAACAGTGAATAACGGGCAGTGGAAGCGCGGAACGATAACCACGTGTTTGGCCGGCCTCGCGATAGTGCGGTTTACCGATTTAAACTGAAGTTATAAAAATGTTAAGGGGTTGGTAAATATTTTGTGTAATTGTGAGTGTGTAAATTGCAGGCTGGGCAGTCTACCTAGTCGTAAGTAATAGAATGTAGTTATAACCCTATAAAACATAATGTAAAAAATGTACGCAAGTTTAAGTCAGTTTACTAAAAAATTAATAGTACAATTTTTTAAAGCAATTGCTCATTAAAAATACTGATTCTCGTTGAAATAATGTGTTAGTCTAAGTCATTTCGTCATTACCACTTTCTCATTTCTGTGTTGCAAGATTCGTCTAAACGTTCCGGGGATCTTCTGAATTATTATTGGGGGTGGTCAGTTAGTGAAATTGTCCCTTTTTATGTAAGGTGGAGTGTTAAGGTTTCGGTATTATAACCTATGTAAAAAATACCGTGGCGACCGTGGTCTTCTGATGAAATTTAAATACGAGGTAAGTAGTTGTGAAAGTTTGCAGGTAAGTTCTGGTAGAGTATATTTTTATGTATTAATATATTTCGACCAATTGTTTAGCATCACATTGGCTCTCGCTGCCAGGATTTTCATTTAATTTTATTTATACGAGATAGACCTATTTTAATGCACAGAAAATAGGATGTGGTAATGACGAATTTATAAAAATGATTTATCGTATATAATTACGCACGTGTGAGTAGGTTATGTTTGTGTTATGATGTACAGTTGTGTAAGTACAAGATACGAAATGGCAGATAATAATGAAGAAGTCAGCTTCACTGACAAAACAACACGAACTAAAGAGTTGTCAATGGAAGATATGTGTAATTTCATGAAAACAATATCTGATAACTTGAGTAGTTTTAACGTGAAATTTGATGAACAGGAGAACGAAATTCAAGAATTTAAGAGTAGTTTCAATAAAAAATTAGATATACAGAATGATAAACTGGATAGACAAAGTAGGGATTTTAATGAGAAATTCGATGCTCAAAAGAATAGTTTTGATGAATTAAAGAATGAGATCCAAGAAATGAATAAATGTTTTGAAAACAATAATGAAACAATAAGAACCAGTTTGAATAAATTAGAACAGAGTATCGAGCGAATGGGAGTAGTTGTAATAAATCCAAATAAAGATAATACGAATGAAAATTATAATGACAAAGAGTTAATAAATGATAATAATGATGTTGAAAATAATGAGAATAGTGATGTAATTGAAAATGTAGTATTTGAGAGTAATGATGAAGTTGGAGAATGTGATAGTGAAATGTTGATGTGTGCTTATGAGTTAGAGAGAGAGAGAGAGAGGAAAGAGAATATAGTGGTAGAATGGGGGCAGAGGGTAAATTTTCCCCTTATTATTTATGATGATGATTTAATGTGTTCACAAGTATTGTTTAAGAAGGGCAAGAGTCCCGTGTTGGTAGAAGATTTGAAGTGTTTATTTTTGTTGTATAATTTTGTACCCTCTGTCTGTAATAATATTGAAAGTGTGATATGGTATGGTGATGAGAGAGA
Source organism: Magicicada septendecula (assembly GCA_034769895.1). Lineage (NCBI taxonomy): Eukaryota > Metazoa > Arthropoda > Insecta > Hemiptera > Cicadidae > Magicicada > Magicicada septendecula. Next base: position 105,122,856 of record CM068372.1, on the reverse strand, counting down.
TTTAAATAGAGAAGTGTATGTTGATAAAGAAACAGAAGTGTATAATTTGAATAGAAATTATGATGAATGGAAAGAAAGGTTAGAAGTATATTTAAACAATAATGATTTAATTGATAATACAAAAGTAAATAACCCGATAATGAATATAACAGTAATTAATACAGTAAGTAATATATCAGTGATGGAGACTTAACAGATGTACTTAACGTTGACTTGTTTTATGATTATTTTGGTAAAATGAATGAATTTGGTTTTTATGGTTATGACACACAAGACAGTAATTTGTGTGTTAATAAAATTGAACAGTGCTATATAAAACCAAGATTAATCTATGACGATGGAGGGTAGGCCATTAAACGATAAAGGACAGTTATAAATAATTTTGTTTTGTGGTTTTGACCCTGCAACTGTGGACATTGAAGTGTGAAAAAATGGAACAGTTAATAACAAAAGTTTGTAAATAAAAATGTAGTAAATTTATGTGTGTGTATTGTAGAATGCGATGTAAACAATGTAGGTATGTAGGTAAATGATAATAATAATATTAATATTTTGCAATTTAAATAAATAAGCGAATTAATTTTGGAGACATTAATTGGCTAATTGTAATTGTTTTGATAGCAATGGAATTCGCATTTGCAATAATTAATGTAATTAAAATGATTTGAAATGTTTTAAATATTTTGATTAATTCAAAGATGATATAATTGAAATTTTTTAATGAATTTACATTATTTTATGAGAGATGTATTTGGTAATTGATTGTTAAATTGTTGAAGATGAAATAACCGTTTGTTAAATGTTGCAGAGGTTACGTGAAAGTATTGGGGTGTATGGTGAATATGTTTTGTGTATGTCATTTTAAATGAACTGTAAGTATAAAAATTTTATAGTACGAATCATGTATAATAAAAAGGTTTACATGTGTAACTCAGATGAAAGGATTTTAATTAAATAATGAGATGATTTGAGATAATTGTGTTGAATAAAAATGAGAATTAAAAAATTTAAATAATAACTGAAAGATGCTATATAATAATTATTAATAATAAATTTGAAAATTTTAAGAAAATTCAATGGTAGGAGGTTTTAAATTTTGTACTTCTTATTTTATGTTAATGAAGGTTAAGATAGGGAGAGTTAAGAAAGAGATGTATGGGGTTAAAACACCACCCAGACTAATAATGTCATTTAATGTAAATTGTTAATGTTAATTTTACAAAATATATTTTACTTGTGAATCCCCAACTTTTCGGGCGGTCACGGCCTCACCGAACCCTGACCGTGGAATTGGTTTAGCTTTAACAGCTATGGTTGGGGCTCATTGCGTCACGTTCTGCCTTAACTGGCCATAGCTGTTATCGTTGTCAAGGTGAATTTTGAAATTGACAGGGGGGTAGTTAAGGGGAATCACCAAACTAGGGAAAGCGGCTGCCACTCTGTCCGCGTAGGGACAGCCAGGTGGTAGACCCGTTTTAAGGGTGTTTCAATATAAACAAGGATATGTTGATATCCAAGATGTTCAAATGTCAAGCCGAAGCAAAGACACGGAGGGGTCCAATCCCTCCAAATATGCAGTCTTTGTGGAAGCAAATAGGTGCTACAGTCTAACATAAACTACAATAGTGTGTGTGGGCCAGGGGGTTGCTCAGATGAGCAACGTGCTTAAATTTTGCAAATTAAAAATTGATAAATCCATTTGGCTCTAATAAAAACGCTTGTATTCCGATCAAATAAATATGTGCTCATACATTCAGTATAAGGTGTTCATTCTATGTTTTAAATGTAACATTTTATTGTAGTAGGTTAGATATAAGAATTGATAAAAAATATGTGTTTATATAATGTGTGTATTGTTGAAACTAAGCAAATAACTAAACCGACTGGCAGGCGGTTAACATAAATTATCAGACTCAGAAAAGGGGAAACAATGACGGTAGACGTAAGGATTGATAAAATATATATTTCATGTAATTTGCTAAATTTTGAAATGTATTTTCACTTGGTTAGGAATGTCAGCTGATCAGCAATAAAATGTCACTGTTATATTGGTTGTAAATGTTCCAGGTAATTAATGTTTAATGTAATGTTTCAATGGATTACAGATGCTATTTAAAGTAATGAGAAAAGTAATTTGATAAAGTGAGAAATAAAGTAATAATTTGTGAAAGCTAATAAAAGATAGTTTTTGGGTGATAAATATTTTATTGGGACATGCAGATCAGTCCAAGTTGAAATTAAAGTTGAAATAGTAGAGATGAAAATAATGTAATGTTGTTGTAAGATAAGGTAATAGAATTTGAGAAGTATTGATGTTGACACAGTAGTTATGGGGAATACCTGTAGAGTTTTGAGGGATATATTGATGTTTATAATTGATGATGTTATTTTGTTGTAATTGAAGTAAGGTAATAAGATTGAGATTATTGGGGATGGTAATTTTGTAATAGGGGGTTGTGTAATGTGGGAGTCCGCAACATAAGGGTTGGGACGGGAAGGGACCGATTTAGGGGGAAGGGGTCGCCTTAGGTAGAATCCAGGGACCAGACTAAGGAAATGAGCTTTTTTGGGGGGGGGGGGAAACACTTATCCTAAGTACAAAGGGTTAGAGAATATTTTTTTTATATATTGAGAGAAGGTGGCGATTTGAGTTTAATGATAAGTTGGGTGTAGAGACTGTTTGATAGATGTTGTGATAGAGATGGGTGTCATATGAGTTATAGTTGTTAGTGAATAGTAGAGTCAGAGTGAGAAAGATTATGTATGTATACATGCCAAGTGGCATATCAAGTTGGGATAAATAATGTAAATCACCCAAAATAACATAGAGTGAGGATAATAAAGAGAGAGATTTATAATAAAAATAAAATTTTTTTTAATTGAAACCAGTGACAAATTTTGAGAGAATTTGGAAATGTAAAGTTGTAAAATTTATTTGAATAATTTAAATGTCAATTTGATTATTATTTATAATGATGTTTTGTTAGTTTTAAATGTTTTGTTTTATTATGTTTTATGTTTCAAGACAGAATTTTACAGAAGCTTAATGTGTTCACAGATGTAACTGGTATATAACGTATGTAGGTCAAGGTTCTGGACTTGACCTAGTTTCGATCAGCTGATAGTGAGGTCATATACTAGGCATATATAGCAAGGAAGTTAATCCAGTTTTGTTTAATTAATTTGAACAATATTTAAATGATTTCAATATGAAAAAAAACAGAAAATATTTTAATAAATTTAAAATTTTTTTTGAATTTAAAATTTCTTTTGAAAATTTTTTTGAAAAAAAAAAATTTTTCTTGATTTGGCGCCTGCCAGCTAATGGATAATGTTAAACCTTAATTAGTTTATGGTTTGTGTACTAACCATGTTAATTATGATTGAATTATTTTATTGAATTGTATTGTTAGACTCTAGGTGTAATCACATGTTAGGTTAAGGAAGTTTTTATTTTTAAGAAGTGTTCAATTGATATAATTTTCTGATAATAAAAAACAAAAACCAATGAAGAAAATAATTCAAAATAGATACAAAATTTGTGATTTGATTTGAAATGAAAACAACCAGTGAGTTGTAATTTAAGTAAATTTTCAAAGAATTTTTCAGTTTTTCAGTATGTAATGTAAGTGTGTGCGTGAGCCCAGTATCTGCTAAAGGCAGCCCAGCCTGCATATAAGGGGAAACATATCGGTGGAGGATCTGGCATGATCTGAGCCAGGGATTGAGGATTTTGGGGTAGCATGATAGAAGGCGAGGTGCGCTGTGGTGCGTGTCTGTTCGATTTTTTGGTGTTGGGATCTCGCACAGGGAAGTCCAGTGATCTCGTTCAGATGCGTCCATGGTCGCTGAGCCAGGGGGGTCGTGTACCCATGAAGTGTAAGAACAGAAGGGGGTTGTTGGCACCAGTTCCTCACCGGTCCTCTTAGGGGTTTTATCAATGAGATTTCTTCTGTTTTAACAGAAGATCTCTCATTGAGGGGGTATTGTAACGTGTCAAAAATGTGGGTATTTTTATTTGATTTCATTTCGGGGATTTATAAAAAATATTGTGTAAGTTTTATTCCATTGTGACAGACCACGTGTAAAAACAGTGTTGTAATGAAGCTGCAACGCAATCTTACGTTGTGAAATCAGTCAAGGAATTCGCACCACCCTAGGTTTCTGAGAACTTTGTTTGAGTGTGACCATGCGCTCGTATGCGCGACACCGGTATACGCTCGGGGTGACGCTACTTCAAAAAACCAACATGGTCAGGAAACAAATTCTATTCACCTTCATCGAGTGAAACGGCGGATATGAAACGTAAGGTCCGCCTCTTTTGTGACATCAAGCCAGAAGCGCCTAAATATCGTCGGCGCACAACACAGAAAAAACCACTATGTGTCAGGCGCATAGCGACTAAACTGCAACAACTCAAGTATGAGCGTCGACGAAATTCATTAGGCCGGGCATCAATATCCGTCCGCACCAAATAGATGCGTTAGGCAGTCCACAAGAAACCACAACAGAGTTCACATACAGACGTAGTTGCGACCCGCGGGCCCGGTCGGGTTGAACTGTTCAAATAATGAATAATTCCACGTAATAACGTCGTAATACCGACCGGGACCCAAGAGATTAATAAATGTAGTACAGTGGGTGTGTTGAAAACAATTGTGAATTGAAAACAGTGAATAACGGGCAGTGGAAGCGCGGAACGATAACCACGTGTTTGGCCGGCCTCGCGATAGTGCGGTTTACCGATTTAAACTGAAGTTATAAAAATGTTAAGGGGTTGGTAAATATTTTGTGTAATTGTGAGTGTGTAAATTGCAGGCTGGGCAGTCTACCTAGTCGTAAGTAATAGAATGTAGTTATAACCCTATAAAACATAATGTAAAAAATGTACGCAAGTTTAAGTCAGTTTACTAAAAAATTAATAGTACAATTTTTTAAAGCAATTGCTCATTAAAAATACTGATTCTCGTTGAAATAATGTGTTAGTCTGTCATTTCGTCATTACCACTTTCTCATTTCTGTGTTGCAAGATTTGTCTAAACGTTCCGGGGATCTTCTGAATTATTATTGGGGGTGGTCAGTTAGCGAAATTGTCCCTTTTTATTTAAGGTGGAGTGTTAAGGTTTCGGTATTATAACCTATGTAAAAAATACCGTGGCGACCTTGGTCTTCTGATGAAATTTAAATACGAGGTAAGTTGTTGTGAAAGTTTGCAGGTAAGTTCTGGCAGAGTAATTTTTATGTATTAATATATTTCGACCAATTTTTTAGCATCACAGCATAAATCGGAATCTAAAAAATCAAATCAAATTAAAATTTTCGGACAGACAATCAGTGCGGTATGAGAAGAGGAGGAATGCTAATGGTGATGTAAAACCCAACAAATTTAACGATATCAGTAATTGCATTTAAAAGGGCCTAAAATCAATAAATAAGGGGGTTTGGTATGAATGTTGTGTGTGAGCAAACTGGGTTGCTTTCATTAAAATAATTATTAGGATAAGTTTAGCATGTAGAAATCCATGTTTTGTTTAATGTAATTTTGAAGAAACCGTAACATTTTAAAGAGAGAGAGAAGTGGAGTTTAAAAGGAATATAAAATGAAAAAATTTTCTAATAAAATTTGAGTTTTATTATATTTTGAGAGAGTAGTGTACATTATTAAAATAACCTTGAAATCACGTTGATATTCACCGTTCGTGCGAAGAATCCTGGGCTAAGGTAGGTGATATGTTTGAATATTATTTTATAATTGTGTATTAATTATAATGTCACAGTACCAAAGTTAAAAAAAAAAACATGGGGGAGAACATCACAAGTTGTTGAAAAAAAAAAAAAATTATTTGAAAATTTGTCATCTGCTCAGTTGAACTGATACTTCCAAATCATGATTAGTTCACAAAATACAACATAGCTTATCTGATCATGCACTAGTTGACTGGGTCGGTGGATTTTTATAGTTTACTGCTATTCATATGTTTACTTAAGGCAGTGGCGTAGCTAGGCTTTTTGGCGCCCGGGGCAAGATCGTCGGACGCCTCACCTTCACAATTAAAGGAGAACAAAAGAGCAAAAATGAAGGCTCATCCAGTGAACAAAGTACTTAATAAATGCAAATGTGTAATTTTTGTATGAAAGCACATCCAGCACGCAGCACGTCTTAAGAATATTTGTCAAGTTTAAATTAAGAAATTACATATTATAATATTACCGGTATTCAGTTTGTATACATTTATTTGTTAACAAATGTAGACTATAAAAAAAGTAGTAATATAAAAAATGTATGACAAAAATATTGTAATAAACATGCAAATTCCTTGTAGGTCTAAAGCGCATCATCAAAACATCCTAAAGCAACATAAAGTTAAACAAAGAATTACATTAAAAGTAATAAAATAAATCACTTAGGCCTATAATTACAGGTTAATGGTTCAGTTTTCTATTAATACACACTTAATATTTATTTTTAATATTTAATAAATATTTAAGACGATATATTTTAAAATGTAACTTTCTTGGTCTTAATTGCTGCAAAGTGGGTTATTAAATCACTATAATCTAAAGACGAAGCAATGTCATTTTCAATTGAAAGTATTGCTAAATTTGATACCGTGTCTTGAGATATTGTTGATCTAGATACGATTTAATCAATTTAATCTTCACAAGAAGACACAGACACTGGTAAAGTAAGAAACATTTTTAGAGCTGGTGCTAGTGTTTTGTAAGCTTCTAATCTCATTGAAGAAATGTATTGTAGCAGTCCCTGAGGTGTAAAGTCCTTTTGTTCTCTGTTAACTTTTTCCCTTTTAAATAAAAGTATGATGACTTTCAAATCATTGAACAATTCTTCACTGTTTAGGTCATGTGGATTGCAAAGCACTGTGCACTTAATATTGGTTTGGGAAAGCTGTTCCTCAAAATGTATATCCCCATCATTTACGTACACCTTAAATTTACAGAGAAACCCAAAACTTTTTTTAACTCTTTTATGTTAGAGAATCGGCTTGAAATTTCAACTGACAGTTTGTCCAAATTTCTATCAGAGAACGTCGCATTGCTTGGTGAACGGTTAATGCAGAATCGTCTGCATACTCCTCTGGCAACATGCACTTCCTTCTTATCCTTTTTGTTATACTGACACTCCATTTATTACATACCTGCTCTGCTTTAGTATCAACACTGTCACACAGCTCATTCCTCCAAACTTTTAATTTGTCCGTTAACGTCTCCAGAAATGTCAACATTTTATTTATCCAAAGCATAACAAAGTATTTTAACACATGCACAAAGTATATTTTTATAAGTTAAAACTTGTCCAAGTATTTTAACAAGTTTCCAGGATTTGGATTGTTAGTAACTGACTCTCGATGTCCTATCAATGCCAGATCATGTTGTGCAAGAGTTTGTACTGTGGCAATGACCCGTTCGAGAATTTCTTTCTATGTCTTAACTAATTTACTCATTTGTTCCTGAAGTAGATCATCAATAAGTCCCCCTTTGTTTAAAGAACGTTCTAATTCCTTCCATTCAAAAAATGCAGAGCGATGATCAGGACATCCTGAATATGGAGATTTAACTTTCGCCGCGACGAAAAGCCATTTTTACTATTGAAATGGCTTCTTTGAAAGTTTTTTGTGGAAATAAAGTCCAACAAAAGCAAAATACAGATTTTTAGTTGGAGAAAAACACATCCAAGTGTGATTTAACTTTTCGCCATTTTGCAAGGTTTTATCAAACCAATACTTGTTTAAGGATTGCCCAGCTTTATCTTCAGGAAAATGGCTGTCCTTATTCTGCAACTGACTTGTTCCTCTGTTCACATTATATCTCGGAAGGATTGAGATTTCTCACTTGGCCAAGTTCCCATATCTTGTAGAGCAGCACTGGGAACAGGTTCTACATTGTTGCTAGTAATGTTCTGTCCTTCATCGCCTGTAATTTCAAGACTGTACGGTGCAACATAATCCATGGTACTAGAACCAACTGAATCTTGTAACTGTACTTTGACACTTTCACAGTTTGAAGTATTCACGTCGCTAACTTTATTGTATTTATCACCAGGCTCATCGCTAATAACACCCATTTTACGATAAAAAGTTGATTCCTTGTTAATTGTAATATTTTGACACTCAGGGTTCGATTTTCCTTGAATAAAAGACTTCATAAACTCTTTAGAACTTGTTGTAGTTCTTAATCTTATATTCTTGTAGTTCCTAAGAAATAGCCATATCAAAGAAACAAGTTGTTTGTAGTTTTATAAACTGAAAACAATTTTTTCAAGTCTATGCTCACTTTGCCACCCTCCTGGCTAAGCCGCCCGGGGTGGCTGCCCCCTTGGCCCCCCCTAGCTATGCCTCTGACTTAAGATATACATATTACAAATCATGTACGAATCCAATGCTATCACTGGTGATGGAAAAATCACAGAAATGAATGAAGCCGTATCAGGCAAAAATAAATACAAAGGTGACATAATTGAAGATAAATGGGTACTTGGTGGTTATGAACAAGACTTTTTGATATTTCTCAAAATTCACGGACCTCAAAAACTCTCTATATTACAGAATATAATGTTAGCTTGGTCAACAGTTATGAGTGATGCCTGACATATACATAGTTTGTAAATTGAAGGTTACGCACTCATTTCTAAATCTAAACCAGTTACAGTTTGTTAGACCAGGTCACACGAGCCCACAAACCAAGTACTTAGGTAAGAAATTTGAGGATATAAACCTAGATATGGTAACACAAAAACCATCTAACTGGGCATTTGGCTGAATTCATATCTAAAATAAAACACAACATGTAGCATGAGACAAAAGATGTATGTAATTTTCTAAGCAGAGATTCTATTTAAATAAACTATTTTATTTTTTGACTTTCATATATAATTTAATTTATATTGCATACATAACTGCCCAGCGTGTCCATATAGACATGGCTTATCATTAATAAACTAATAAGGTTATATAAATAAAAATAATTTTTATGTTGGTTTTTCATAAATGTAAAACAATTTCAGGAAACTAAAATCCAAAATTCAGTAAAAAAAAAACTTGGGCAGTCGTGGGTTAAAATTATATTGTTAATTCTGAATAAAGGTCGAGAGAATGATTTGACATTCTCTGCTTTTATATAAACCACAAAGTTTTTTTTGTTTTTTGTTTTTTTTTTTTGAAAAATCAGCTACAATTTCTAAATAAGCTATTCACCTCATTCCATTAAACTTTTTTATAGCTCTACAGCTTGTTTTTTATTGACGACTGTTTTTATTACGGCAGTAGAGCTTATCTAATCGAAGATGGAGGGAGCGACGGAAAATTCAAATTAGGAAGTTTTATCCACAAATCACTGTGTTACTTCATTAACAATTATGTTCATTACACATATAGATTATTTCAGAACAAAATCTTTAGTTGTTTGTAAGTTTATCACAAACAGACAGTGAAGATAAGAAAGCTTCAGTATCTGGGACATCTCATGAGAAATGAACAGAGATTTTACTTATTGGAGTCCACACTACAGGGAAAAGTACTTGGGAAGAGAGGAGTTGGGCGACCAAGAATATCATGGCTGAGAAACTTAAGGACCTGGTTTGGCATGAATACAATTGACTTATTCCGTACAGCAGTGCACAAAGTTAAAATAGCCTGTATGATATCCAACATCCAAAACGGATAGGAACTATCAGAAGAAGTTTATTAAGTGCTTACACACTTAATACCAGGGTTAATTATATTCTACTATCCTTCAACAAACCATCTCAAGTCTTAGAGGTAATCTGATGCCTTCAAAGCTACCAGAATCTGCATGTCTGTAAGTTTCGACTGTCCCCCTCTTCATCTGATGATGTACCATCATTCTTTTGTTCATAACATCAGTCATGATCTCTGCATCTGTCAATTCACCACACACCTTCAAGTCTTCATCCACATTTATAAAATCTTCAGCCTATGTCATGTCAAACATCTCCCCAGCTATCCACAGTAGGTATGATTTCTTTACCAGCTAAATATTCACTTCATTGTGGCAGTTACCAATTTAGAAAGCAACTAAAGATCTTTTCTTCATTTAAGTGGGTCATAAACACTGTTTACAGGTGGCCATTTTAAAGGATGTCGATCTTTTCTTGTTCATATAAGTAAGCACCTGAAAATATGGGTTAAGCCATCTGTAACACCGTTTTTACATTTTTGAAACAAGAAGGGTCGGCTGACATCTCCATTATTACCAAAGATAGTTTTCCACAAATCATCCATGGTTGCTCCAATTAAAATCGTTTCGCACTTTTTGCTGTTTGCTATCACAACTTTCTCCTTTAAAAGCCAGAGTTTTGTCTGGAGACGCATTTGAAAATACGTCCATCTCACCCACATTAGAAATGACACCAGCGTCATGATTAGTAGGTCAGAATTCATTTACAACAAATGAAACTCACAAACATTAAAAGCTTCTAACCGCTTCTTGGTATACACATAGTTGTTTGTCATTTGAATGTTATGTACATCTCACAGTTTAAGTAAATTACAATTTCCTAGACTTTCTTGTCTTTCCATTAGTTTGCAACTTCAGTATTAACTAATCACTGTACTCTTGGCAATTTTTTATAATTTGAGAAAAATTTTTGCCTCAAATTAACTAAACAAAATTTGATTCGGCAGGAAGGTTTTTACACTGTTTTGCATAGGATATTCAAGAGATGCAGTAAAAATCAGAATTATCCAAAAATTCAAAATCTCTTCTTCTTAGTCATGTTCTTCTACCCATTGGGTGTCGAGGTTTTTGAGAGAACTCTCCATCTCGTCCTATCCAAAACTCTGTGGCACAGGCCCAAACTGCTCCTCTTCCTTCTACACTCTTCTTGATGTTATCCTCCCATTTCATTCTGGGCCGTCCTCTTCCTCTTCTGCCTTCTAGTTTTGCCTCCCATGCTCATCTCGGGTACCTTTCCTCCTTCATCCTACAAACGTGGCCAAACCAACGCAGTTGTGAGCTTCCAATTTTATCGTTTAAAGAGAATATCTTCTAAAATTCTTCTGGATGTTAATATTTCTCACCCTGTCTCTATGAGTTTTCTTCTCAATTCTCCTCAGGAATCTCATCTCCATTGCTTGTATTCTCTTTTTATGTCTGTCATTCAGAGTCAATGACTCGCAAGTGTACGTCAATGTTAGACCATATGCAGATTTGTATACTGCCAGTTTGGTTTTCTGTGACACTTCGCTTTTTCCCAAAAACTTCCTGTTTATAGCGCCGTACAGCATGCTTGCAGCTGAGATCCTCGTGTCTAACTCTGACTCAATTCTGTCATTTTATGTTATGCTGCAGATTCTGTTCTGTGCTAGCAATCAGAACGATGTCATCGGCAAAAGCAAGGTCTGTGAAATACACTGGTTGCAACCTCCACTTGCCTACCTTAAACTTCCTACTTCTTTGTTCACTCTCCTTGATAATAGCACCCATTAATTAAAAATATCCCCTTGTCTCACACCACTTGAGGTGCTAAACTCACTTGATGTTTCGTTCGAAGTTCTGATATGGTTCAAAGTTCAAAATACGTATTCAAATTAGCCACTGCAATTTTCTGCAATGTGAGCAAAATTTTTACTTCAAATTTACTCAAAAAAAGTCCAAATTAAAGACAATATTTTTGGTGTTAACAGAACGTTAAAGAGACCACAGCAAAAATTCAAATTATCCACGAATCTGAAATATGAATATTCAAATATGTACATGCTAAGTTTATGGTATATTTTTCTTTTCAAAATCATTTTTCTAATATGTGTATTAGAAAAGCATTTATAAGTATGAAAAGAATCTGAATTACAGACCATCTTTGCTCTGAATTACACTGGTGAAGAAGATATATTTATGCATAGCCATAAGAACGTTCTGTGCCTCAAATATATTTTTATGTACCGTTACTTAACCTTATTTTATCCACTTACACACATGCTATAAATAAAATTTTCTTCTATCAATATGATAGATTTCAATATCTTAGTTGACTTCAACACGATCATTCCGTACAATTTGCAATTGAACATTATCTCATTACAATAAATCACGTGACTGAAGCCATAATTTTTCTTACCATGATTTACAAATTCATAGAAATAAATTTGTACTAAAAAAAGTAAAGTAAAATTATTGTACAATTACGTAGTGGTTAACAGGAAACGTACAGTAAATAATAATTAAAAAAAAATATATCTAAATATCAGCTAATACTGGCACATCTATGGTAGTGTAAACAATTATGTCTCAGTATAAACAATTTAAAATTAAACAATAATAGTAAATAATAATAATAATAATAATAATAATAATAATAATAACAACAACAGTAAAACTTACGCATCGATTACCTTGTACACGTTTTAACAGTACGCTTTATATAAAATTCGACTTATCACAACATTATGATTTGTTTTGCACGATGTACTTAAATATTCAAATGTATTTCACTTATGCACTCACGCCCCAAAGCATCTACAGAACATTTTTTGCTTACTTCAGAAAGGAGGCATTTACGGTTTAGAAGTTTAAACAACTACTTCTACATCCCTAATACTGTTGCAGCATCCTTGGTGGATGACAAGGGCCCTCCTTCCTGGGTAACTGGAGAAGACTGTTGTTGTACTATATCCATGACGACTGGAGTAAACTGGACAAGCGGAGTCGTCTGTACTTCAGACGTCACGTATGTCCGACTAAACTCCAAATGTTCTGTTGCTGCTGCGTCCCCAGAACCTGATAAGGTACACATACAGTTGGACATTATTCATACATTTTAACCCTATTAGCTAACAGTGTCACACATATGTAGAGAGAGAGAGAGAGAGGGGAGGGGAGGGGGAGAGAGAGAGAGAGAGAGAGAGAGAGAGAGAGAGAGAGAGAGAGAGAGAGAGAGAGAGAGAGAGAGAGAGAGAGAGAGAGAGAGAGAGAGAGAGAAAAACTCTCATAAACAAAACTGCCAGTCTGCAATAACAAATTTTTTCTGCTGAGTGGGAGATGAGAAAATGGGCCGTAATTTGTGTTTTTAGGAAATATAACATACTATGATGTCCACTATGATGTAATTTCTTTAAACATTTGTAAAAATTAATTCTTAAAATACAGGGTCAGTCAATGATACGGGTGACTTTAAAAATTCACTTGTGTTTTTATTTATGGATTGTAAAATTAACATTTACATTAAATTTATAATATACATAATAGAATTTAACTAGACGCAGAAACTACAAGTTTTTGAACACTATGCCGTGAATGTGGTGACAATTTGAACTCGCTCACTTTTGAAGTCAAGTTTTTTTGTTTTCCATTACACGGTGTAACATGTGAACAGAAATTACACCAACCTTGAGTTTCGATGTTTCATGGGGGTGGGGTCATTGTACACCTTACTCTCAAAATATCCCCAGTACAATAAATAGCACGCTGGCAATCTCGCAGGCCATGGAATGTTGCCACTCCTGAAGGTAACTCGTTATACTGCAGTCATTGTTTGCCTAGCCCTATGGCTGGTTGCTCCCCATACTGTTTGGTGTGACTTGGGGAGACAAAAATTTGTTAATCATTTGGACATATTGCTCTGATGTGCAAATGTAGCAGCCGTGGTCCATGGTCTGCTGTAGTTTACTCTTCGTACATTAATACATGGAAAAAAGTGTGTTTGTACTAGCTCTTCCAGGAACCAGTGCCCCTGTAGTCACCTTGTAAACATTTTCTATAGTTAATAATTATATGATGCTCATAGAGAAAGCATCATTGACCATGGAATGTGTTAAAATCTCTCTTGATCATTCAAATGAACTACTCAGAGGCATGCACTGAAATGTATGAAAAAATAAAGAAGAACAAAACACTGACAAACAAGTGATCTTCGACGGAGAAATATGATTGGTATAAACCGTCAACCAGCTTCATGAACTAATTAAACTAATTACAAATGTTGAACAGACGTGTTTATGCTCTATTGGCATGGACTTTAATCAATAACTAGTTATTAATTAATAACTTTGTTATTATATTAAGACTTTAATCTCTTTAACTAGTTATTATTATTATTCAATATTCTTAACATGAAAATTTGTAAGTTTTTATGAAATGAGTGTAATTTTTGGAAATTTTGTATTGGCCTACTTTTGATTTTACTAATTTTTTATGCGTTTTATTTGAAAACTGATGTGTATATATGATAAGTTTTGTGTATGATAAGTACGTTATATTTCCTATATGTTATATTAATCATAGTATGTTATATTTCCTAAAAACACAAATTACGGCACTTAATTCTCACTATTTGTATAATAGTAAAGCATTTAGAAAAGCAAAATATTTAAATTTTCATTATTGTAATTGTTAATAACAGTCAGTTGTTTGTTTCTAAGCAATTGATAGAAATTAAATGAAATTATTTAGTTTAATTCAAACCGGCAACGATAACAGATGTGTCCTGTTAGTGTCTCTGCAGATAAATTCATTTTGTGGCTCCTTTACCCACTGTGAAATACTCCAGGTAATAGAATATTTGCTACTCTGACTATCACGATTACGATACAGGCATCACACTCACACACACCCGTTTGGCAGACACATGTCCTGCGTTGCAGTCTGCATGTTGGGAGTCAAGGCAAGCGCGCGCCTTGCATTGACTTCAACATGCACTCTGGTAAGCAAGTGTATGTGTTGCCCACACGTACAGACTCACACCGCACCGCTGTGCCGACACACATGTCCTGCGATGCAGTCTGTGTGTTGGGGGTCAGTACAAGTGCGCGTCTTGCATTGACTTCAGCACTCACTTTGGTCGCACGCATGTGTGCTCATGGTGTACACACATGCTTCATTGTTTTAATTGTGGCAATCACAGTAGTAAAATTTTGCAACCGGAGTATCTTCGCAATGGGCAAATTCAGCCAGAGTTGAATTTATTGTGGAAACAACACACAAAACACATTACATGTTTTGGACTATGATTCCACAAAATAAATATATACATTTGTCATGGATGAACACATACACCATGTTGGACTAATAATAAACATATTAACAGAAACTAAAAATTTGAGTTTTCTTGTTACTTCATTTAATGTATTTCTGTAATAATTAATAGTTTCCATATTCTTTAATAAATTTGTAAAAAATTCGTTAACATAATTGTTTAATTTTTGGTTGTTGGTGTTGCTCCTATCGTAGAAGATGGTGTCGTACAATGTAGGTTGTACTTTGCAAAAGGCTTAACTTTAACACTTGAAAGTTAACTTTACGTTAGAATTAAATTACATATTTAACATTTTCTTCTTCTTCTTCCCCTCAACCCAGAGGTTAGTGGGCTTGTAATTTCTTACTTTATGTAGAGAGCCTCTTTATCACCACACCCTTCTTACTTTTCTTACCTTAACCGTGTAGTCTAACCTGGGCCTGGGCCTTCCTCTCCCACTATGCCCTCGTTCAGGGTGGCAAACCAGTTTGAATGGCATAGCAGGTGCCCATCCAACTTTTCCTTTCCACAGCTGAACCAGTCAACATTTTTTTTTTTAGTTTTATAAGCGCACGAATGCATAGAAGTCTCATTTCTGTACTTACTTTAATACTGTCTTCCCACTTCAACCTGGGTCCGTCTCTTCTTTTACTTTCTGGTTTTGTTTCCCATGCTCAATTAGTTAGACAGAGAGACAGATAAATCCTAAACTGTCGAGTTAAACCCTAAGAACTTGCTTCCTCGTTCAACAAGAAGCATATGTTATAGAGTGACTTTCAGATGTAATTTTCATTATTTGTGCAAAAAAAAAGTCTAGTGCCCGCTACTAGTATTTGTCGATAGGTGTTTTGCTCTGAGCACGGAGCCATGAAAACCTGTTACGTTCTTTACAACGAAGACATGACAGGTACAGAATTCTATGTTTGTGTCTGTAATATACATTTGACAAGAAGCAGAACTAGATATAGTGACAAAACATGAAATAAGTGGATGCTTGAGTTCTGAAGAAATGACGTATCAGCTAAAATGGTACCCCCATGTCAGGTGGTGAACACTATCCCCAACCTTCATGAGGATGGACTGTGTTTTGGGTAAAATCTTTGTAGGTCGAACGAACAGCTGGCAAAGGGAGCTGTGATCTGATTTCCGTAATGAATCTGGATTCTCGCTGCGCGTTATTGGCCAAGGGTGAATGATGTATGTAGTGTTATCAAAGTCTTTCCTGTCAATACCATACTAGTCATTTTTACTTCCATGTTCCATAAGGAAATGGAAGTATGGTCATGGTGAAAAAAATCGTGTTCGAGATAATGGCAGATTCTGATTGTACTACCCTCAAAACATGAAAAAAGTCATTTTTACTTCCATGTTCCATAAGGAAATGGAAGTATGGTCATGGCAAAAAAAAAAATCGTGTTCGAGATAATGGCATATTCTGATTGTACTACCATCAAAACATGAAAAAAAGTCATTTTTCGAAAAGTGTCTGTGTGTGTGTGTGTGTCTGTAGAATTTTTTCTATGGCAAATGATAACACCTGCAAATTCAAACAGAATCAAATAATTTTTTGCATACAGCCCTGAATTGTAGAGGACTCAAGGCCTAATGTTTTTGGTGAAGATCGGTTAAGGGAAAGGGGTAGTTTACCTGCAATGTTTTATGTTTTAACAAGAGTAAATTGCTTAATTTTGATAAATAAATTATCCTGAAAAGAAGGTCATAATAATCCACTGTAGAAAGGTAGATGAAATATCTATAAATGAAAAGGGTAGTTGAAGTGAGGAGGGGGTAATTTTTTAATAAATTAAAATGGTATTTGTTGATGGAGGAAGTAAAATTTATAAGTTTTATATGTGTAATACGTTAATGACAACAAAGAAGTAGTTTCTATAGAAACATTTCATTTCACTTTAACAAAATTATATTTTTTTCATTTTAATTTAAATCTTTCTTATATGAGTGAAAACATATCGTTCCTGGCAGGCAAGCATATCTCAATTATGTAATGTTTACGTTCCCAAAGTTTTATTATTGTGATTACTGCAATGAAAAGGCAGGCAGGCACACACACAATTTGCGTTATTTCTGGCTTCACTCATTTTTATTTTCCACGTTTGCATGCTTTTTAAATGGAAAGTGTCGAAAACCCACATCAACACAACGTGTGCAAGCCGAAAAGGTGTCCAGCGATTTGCTTCCTGTGGATCGTTCACCAGTATAACTGCACGTGTTTACAGAGGAACGGTTCATAGACAGACTTTTCGTCTTTAGGGAGTGAACCCTCTGCAAGATGCTTAGGGTCCATGAGAGACTTCGGAGCGATCCTTCTTTTCCGCATGTTTGTTCTATGAAACGTACACTGTAGATTCGCAGCTTTACTCTGAGCAACGCTCCGTAGGGAATGTTGAATTTTTTTTCCACGGTGTACCCTCACACACTAAAACCTGCTCTGATGTTTTGATTACGGACATTATAATATTAAAACTTTGGAAACTTGAGCACTACTTAATGGAGATCAAACATTAACTTTTACAAGCCATTAATTTTATGCATATTTTGAAGCAATAAATGTTTTAATAAATTAATACAATCTGTGTACTTATTTCTGTTATAATATAAGAATTACAAACTAATATGTGCATGTGTGTATGTATGAAAAATATATAAATATTTTTCTCCTCTGGAAAATTGTTTGCCCCTCCTGGAAAATTTTTTGACCTCACTGATGACTAGTTATTTACTAGCCTGTGTGGAATATAGCGTTATGACATGGATCAGAATGGTGGGTGGTAAACAGAAGACACAAACGTATTAAGGAACAAATGTTTTGCTGAGAAATTTATACGGGTAAACAGAATCGTCGTTCTGGAATTCAGAAGACGAATGGAAAGAAAGACTCGATTTTAAAAAAAGAAAAATGACTAGTTTGTATTAACAGGAAAGACTTTGATAACACTATAGTCATCATTCACCCTCGGCCGATAACTCGCAGCGAGAGCCTAAGTTCATTACAGGAATCAGATCGCAGCTCCCTTTGGCCAGATCTTCGTTCGACCTACAAACATTTTATTCAAAAGTACAGTCCTTCCTCACGAAGGTTGACGATAGTCTTCACCACCTGACACGGGGGTACCATTTTAGCTGACACGTCATTTCTTCAGAACTCAAGCATCCACTTAGTTAATATTTAAACGGTTTTAAATATAAATTTTAGGACATGGAAGTCATGTATGGTTCTCCATACCGATTTTTCGAAAAGTGTGTGTGTAGAATTTTTCTGTCAAATGATAACTGCTGCAAATTCAAACAGAATCAATTAATTTTTTGCATACAGTTTTGAATTGCAGAGGACTCGAGGCCTATTGATTTTGGTGAAGATCGGTTAAGGGGAAGGGGTAGTTTACCTGCAACGTTTTACATTTTAACAAGAGTAAAGTGCTTAATTTTGATAAATAAAGTATCCTTAAAAGAAGGTCATAATAATCCACTGTAGAAAGGTAGATGAAATATCTATAAATGAAAAGGGTAGTTGAAGGGTAAAGGGGGTAATTTTCTATAAATTAAAATGGTAGTTGATGATGGAGAAAATAAATTTTTTAAGTTTTATTATGTGTAATAAGTTATTGACAACAAAGAAGTAGTTTCTATGGAAACATTTCATTTCACTTTAACAAAATTTTATATTTTTTCATTTTACTTCCATGTTCCTTAAGGAAATGGAAGTATGGCGATGGCAAAAAAAAAATCGTGTTCGAGATTATTGCAGATTCTGATTGTACTCCACTCAAAACATGAAAAAAAGTCATTTTTCGAAAAGTGTCTGTAGATTTTTACTTCCATATTCCTTAAGGAAATGGAGGTTTGGTGATGGCAAAAAAAATCGTGTTCGAGATTATTGCAGATTCTGATTGTACTACACTCAAAACATGAAAAAAAGTCGTTTTTCGAAAAGTGTATCTGTGTGTGTGTGTGTCTGTCTGTCTGTAGATTTTTTTTCTATGGCAAACGGTAACTGCCGCAAATTCAAACAGAATCAAATAATTTTTTGCGTGCAGCCCTGATTTGTAGAGTACTCACAACCTATTGTTTTTGGTGAAGATCGGTTAAGGGAAGGGGGGAAGGAATTTTAACAAAAACTACTTCTTTGTTGCCAATAACGTTGTACACATATATATAAAAAATATGCATAAAATTAATGGCTTGTATAAGTTAATGTTTGATCTCCATTAAGTAGTGCTCTAGTTTCCAAAGTTTTAATATTATGATGTCCGTAATTAAAGCATCAGAGCAGGTTTAGTGTGTATGAGGGTACATCGTGGACAAAAATTTTCAACATTTCCCATTGAGCGTTGCTTAGAGTAAAGCTGCGAATCTACAGTGTACGTTTCACAGAACAAACACACGGAAAAGAAGGAGCGCTCCGAAGTCAATCTTGGACCCTCAGCATCTTGCAGAGGGTTCATTCCCTAAAGACGAAAAGTCTGTCTATGAATCGTTCCTCTGTAAACACGTGCAGTTACACTGCCCAGCGATCCACAGGAAGCAAATCGCTATCCACGCTGGACACTTTTTCGGCTTGCACGCGTTATGTTGGTGTGGGTTTCGGCACTTTCCATTTAAAAAGCGTGCAAATGTAAGAAAATAAACATGAGTGAGGCCAGAAATAACGGGAATTGTGTGTGTGTGTGTGTGTGTGTGTTCCCTGCCTTTTTATTACGGTAATCATAATAATAAAATGGAAACGTAAACATTACATAACTGAGATATGCTAGCCTGCCACGAACGATATATTCTCTCTCATACATGATTTACATTGAAATGAAAAAATTATAATTTTATTGCCTGGCAACAAAATTATTTTATTTTTAACAATTACCATTGTTTGAAAAAATTTAAATGAATTTTCAAGTACTTTACTGTTGTTAAAACGTAAAAGGTTGCAGGTAAACTACCCCTTTCCCTTAACCGATCTTCACCAAAATCAAACGGCCTTGAGACAACTACAATTCAGTGATGTATGCAAAAAATTATTTGATTCTGTTTGAATATGCAGCAGTTATCGTTCGTCATAGAAAAAATTACCCTTGTTAAAACATAAAATGTTGCAGGTAAACTACCCTATTCCCTTAACCGATCTTCACCAAAACCAAAAGGTCTTGAGAACTCTACAATTCAGGGATGTATGCAAAACATTATTTGATTCTGTTTGAATTTTTGCTGCTGTCATTTGCCAAAAATTACCCTTGATAAAAAAACGCTGCAGGTAAACTACCCCTTCCCCTTAACCGATCTTCTCCGAAAACAATAAGTCTTGAGTACTCTACAATTCAGAGCTGTATGCAAAAAATTATTTGATTCTGTTTGAATTTGCGGCTGTTATCGTTTGTCATAGAAAGTACCCTTGTTAAAACATAAAACGTAGCAGGTAAACTACCCCTTTACCTTGACCGATCTTCACCAAAAACAATAGGTCTTGAGTACTCTACAAATCAGGGCTGCATGCAAAAAATTATTTGATTCTGTTAGAATTTGCGGCTGTTATCGTTTGCCATAGAAAAAAAATTTACACACACACACACACACACACACACACACACACACACACACACACACACACACACACACACACACACACACACACACACACACACACACACACTTTTCGAAAAATGACTTTTTTTCATGTTTTGAGTGTAGTACAATCAGAATCTGCAATAATCTCGAACACGATTTTTTTTGCCATCACCTTACTTCCATTTCCTTCAGGAACATGGAAGTAAAATAAAATAATTTTGTTGCCAGGCAATAAAATTATAATTTTTTCATTTTAGTGTAAATCATGTACGAGTCAAAATATATCGTTCGTGGCAGGCAAGCATATCTCAATTATGTAATGTTTACGTTTCCATTTTATTATTATGATTACTGCAATAAAAAGGCAGGGAACACACACACACACACACACACACACACACACACACACACACACACACACACAATTCGCGTTATTTCTGGCCTCACTCATGTTTATTTTCTTACATTTGCACGCTTTTTAAATGGAAAGTGCCGAAACCCACACCTACATAACACGTGCAAGCCAAAAAAGTGTCCAGCGTGGATAGCGATTTGCTTCCTGTGGATCGCTGGGCAGTGTAACTGCACGTGTTTACAGAGGAACGATTCATAGACAGACTTTTCGTCTTTAGGGAATGAACCCTCTGCAAGATGCTGAGGGTCCATGAGTGACTTCGGAGCGCTCCTTCTTTTCCGTGTGTTTGTTCTGTGAAACGTACACTGTAGATTCGCAGCTTTACTCAAAGCAACGCTCAATAGGAAATGTTGAAAATGTTTATCCACGGTGTACCCTCATACACGCTAAACCTGCTCTGATGTTTTAATTATGGACATCATAATATTAAAACTTTGGAAACTAGAGCACTACTTAATGGAGATCAATCATTAACTTATAAAAGCCATTAATTTTATGCATATTTTTTATATATTTTTTTGTATATGTTGTGACAGCATCGGTATGCGAACATCTGCTCTCCGGTACCAGCAGTGGACACAGCGAGCCAATCCAACAACATGCTCGGTTAGTTAATAAAACCCGGGCCGGCAGAAAATTTTGTGCACTCTTCATCGCCACGCCATCGGACGCACTTCATCTCTCCTCTCTCGGACGACATCGAGGCGGGGTCAGCCGGAAGGAACAGCCGAAGAATAGAACCACTGCCGTTCTTGCGTCTTCGCACTCCCGTTCCGCGCCAGCGATAGATTTTGCTGGGCTGGCAGCCGACTCTACAACCGGTGCTGAAAGAAGAGGAGGACTGTAGTACGTCACGAACAGCGGGCGCAGCCGCCGTACATCTTAGCGCGGCACAACCAACATCAGCCTTCTCGCCACAAGGTCTTTTTTAGGGCCACCAAAAACACTAGAGTGTACGATTGGCGCCATTTGTCATGCGGCAAGCCTTTAGTCCGGTGACAAGTGGCGCTCAACGTAGGGCGACGATCATCTTGCGGATGCAAGATCCAGCCACGCCAGCGAGCTACCAGCCGGCACACCAATCAACATGGCGCCCAACAGACACCTCCACAACATCTGGAGAAGAGCAGTAGGCTGGCTACCGGAGAGCATTCAAGACCCGGTGGAGTTGTGACGGCAGCGGTATACGAACATCTGCTCTCCGGTACCAGTGGTGGACACAGCGAGCCAATCCAACAATGTGCTCGGAGCGAGCCAATCAGCGGTCCCGGTTAGTTAATAAAACCCGGGCCGGCAGAAAATTTTGTGCACTCTTCATCGCCACGCCATCGGACGCACTTCATCTCTCCTCTCTCGGACGACATCGAGGCGGGGTCAGCCGGAAGAAACAGCCGAAGAATAGAACCGCCGCCGTTCTTGCGTCTTCGCACTCCCGTTCCGCGCCAGCGATGGATTTCGCTGGGCCGGCAGCCGACTCTACAACCAGTGCCGAAAGAAGAGGAGGACTGTAGTACGCCACGAACAGCAGGCGCAGCCGCCGTACATCTTAGCGCGGCACAACCAACATCAGCCTTCTCGCCACAAGGTCCTTTTTAGGGCCACCAAAAACACTAGAGTGTACGATTGGCGCCATTTGTCATGCGGCAAGCCTTTTGTCCAGTGACAATGTGTACTACGTTATCGGCAACAAAGAAATAGTTTTTGTTAAAATTCCTTCCCAGGATGTTTGGCCGTAGTCCAATGTTTTCTACAAAACCAGACGTTACGGCAATGCCATCGACTTCAATCATCAGTGAAAATCGAGTGCGATAATGTGAGGTGGTATATGTTAGTGACCACAGTACTATCGTTAAGGCTGAAGCAGTAAGTAGAAAGAAGTAGTTTCTACGGTAATATTTTATTTCGAAAGTGATTTTAAATATAAATCTTAGAACATGGAAGTCATGTATGGTTCTCCATACCGATATTTAATTTAAATCATGTATGAGAGAAAATATAATGTTCGTGGCAGGGAAGCATATCTCAATTATCTAATGTTTACGTTTCCATTTTATTATTATGATTACCGGAATAAAAAGGCAGGCAAGACACACACACAATTCGCATTATTTCTGGCCTCACTCATGTTTATTTTCTTACATTTGCACGCTTTTGTTATCGATTTGTTTCCTGTGGATCGCTGGGCAGTGTAACTGCACGTGTTTACAGAGGAACAGTTCATAGACAGACTTTTCACCTTAGGGAATGAACCCTCTGCAAGATGCTCAGGGTCCATGAGTGACTACCGGAGCACTTCGGAGGAGGGATGATTATATGCGTAGTTCGGTTTATTTATAAGAATAAAGTAAGCCTACCTAATTTTTATGGATAAAGTGACTGAAAATAACATTATATTAAACGACTACCCCATAATTACAAAAATATCTATAAATAGTGAAATTAGTTTGAGGGTGGACGATATTTTAACATTGAAAATGTTTATAAGGACGTGTCGCACATTTGAAAACGACCGCTGGTGCGTGATCGAAAATGGGAACCGGTGAGTTTCCATAGAAACTACTTCTTTGTTGTCAATAACGTAGTACACATATAAAACTTCGCTTATGAATGCGACTACATTTAACTTATAATCTGTACATTGGTAAATGAAGAATAAATTCATTGACTGGTGAATGAACATATATATATATATATATATATATATATATATATATATATATATATATATATATTAGATTTATTGAAGCATTTTCACTGCCCTTCTCTGTGCATTGCATTTGTGCAATGCCTGTACATTTTTTTAGAAATTACTGAACCGAATTCAAGTAAATTATTTTAAACATAAATCTTACAACATGGAAGTCATGTATGGTTCGCCATACCGATTTTTCTTTTATAAAATCGAAGCTTTCTTTCCATGCGTCTTCTGATTTCCTGAGCGACGATTCTGTTCATCCGTATAACCATAAATTTCGAAAAAAATTTTTGTTTCTTATGTTGCAGTTATTCGGCATCCCTGCCGAATGCAGCAATGGTTAACATTAATTTAAATAAAAATAAGTTTAAATAGTGGCGTGACAGATAATTATCCGTGTATTGATCAGTCCTTCTCTGACGTTACCCCCCTTCCTTTCTAACGAACTCGTTTCGCTGTTCGCGCGGCAAGCTGATTTCAGTCGACCACCTGACCGGACCGTGAGCAGTCACCAGTGGTCGCCTCAATGGGCACTTTTCGTTGGCAGCCACGTCCACCATATGAATTCTTGGCCACCATAAGTCAATGCTAGTGACGAATTATATTCCTCAGTCACGCGTGTAAAAGAAAAGCATATATTTTATGTAAAACACTGTAACTCGTTGTAAGCAACCATGATGTAACTTGTCTGTAGCAGTTAGCCTCTTGAGTTAAACTATTTTCAGTCAGTCAGTTAAAAAAGAAAAGGAAAGATGTTTAATGTTTAATGTCAGTCACTTATTATAGAATTGAAGCTGTAATTTTGTAATTGTTGTAACTATGATCTTGTAAATTGCAATCATGCATTATGAGAGTGGATGTGGGCGTGCAGTAACTATTAGCCTGTACTAAAGATTCTGGAACTTTCAGCATAAAGCTTGGTTCCACGACCGGGTCCACGTATACCAGAGAATTTTGACTTGCTCCAGTATTTCTTTGGCCTACGTTTCAGAACATACACAACAGCACTACGTGGGACCAGCGGAGAAACACGTGCCTACAACGGGTTCACGCACAGTATGACCGGCGACAGCAGGCTGCGAGAGGACACATCTTCGATTTCCAGGTAATACTATTAATAATTAATTACCATGCAGCAGGAGCTTCCAGTCAACCAGATTGCTAGTTGAAAAAAAAATGAACTAAATTCCTTAATTTGTGTAATGCGGACTCATATCTTTACAAGAACTTTGTAATTTACTAAGGTGTTAAAAATTTTATGAACAGATTATAGCTTGTGCACAAGGCGCAACAATACTGTAAACTGGCATTGATTTATCCAGTAATTGATTTATTCAGTAATTAATTTATGCGGTAATTGATTTATGCAGTAATTGATTTATTCAGTAATTGATTTTGCTTCGCTGGCTGACTCATAATTTTATAAAATTAAGAGGCTGATTTTAATTCTGAAATAAATAGGTTCATGTTGACTCTGCTCACTAGTTAGTGGTACTGAATGTTTTCTGACGCACCCCTCCCTCTTGTATTTAAGTTAGATATTACAACTATTTCAATGTATTTTGTGTTACGTTCATTTGGGCACAGCACGGCAGCGCGTAACACTTAATATGTTTCTGTCTTCTGTTTGTTTAACATCCACCATTCTGATCCATATCATAATACTACATTCCACACAGGCTGGTAAATAACTAGCCATTAGGGAGGTCAAAATATCTTCCAGGAGGGGCAAACAATTTTCCAGAGGAGAAAAATATTTATATATTTTTCATACATACATACATACATACACGCACATATTAGCGTGTAACTCTTATATCATAATAGAAATAAGTACACATATTGTATTAATTAATTAAAACATTTATTGCTTCAAAATATGCACAAAATTAATGGCTTGTAAAAGTTAATGTTTGATCTCCATTAAGTAGTTGTAACGAGGCAAATAAGGCTGAGGGTTATTTTTTTGTTTATTTTTCATAATAATTGTAATAATCTGGGGCCAACTTGGCTGAGCAACATTTTTTGATCACAAAAGCTTGATTTTTTTTAACACCGTGTGGTTAGCTCGGTGTCAGGCCGAGCTAGGTACAAAAGCAATTAAAAGTCTAGGAATGTGTACGAGCGCGCGAGTGTGCCGCCTTTTGCGACGCAGAAATGACACGTGGGATTTATATTGAAAGGCCTACCCCAAAACTATATTGAAAGTAAAATGAATTTACTAAATACAGAAACTTAAAACAGTGACAGCCGTTGTGTGGTAGGAACAGTGTAAGTGAACGTGAAGATGGCAGAACAATTGGAATGGCAAGGAGAAAGTTAAGTACAGTGAATATGTTGGCCAACAAGTTTTGAATATTTAAATAATTAATAATTCAGAAAAGGGGGGGTGAAAGAGAAATGTAAAGAGCGTGAGTGTGTGAGGAAATTTGGGAAAAAAGTTAAAAGTAAAAGTACGGTACTGGTTTGTTATGTATAAAAAAACGTTTATATGATAGAGGTAAGAATAAATAAGAGATAACGTAATAAATAAGAAACAAATAATATTTCATAAAGAAAAGAGAAAGAAACAAAGTATTTGAAAAGTGATTGAAATAAAAGAGTTGGTTTAAATAGCATAAAAATGTGTTATCTAATTATTACATTACACCCCATAATCTAAGTTCTGCATCGAGAATTCGTCTAAACGAAACCTGTGAATCTTCTGATCTAAGGGCATTAAATGATCTAAATTAATTAAGGGTAAGTATCATGGTTTCGATGTATATCCTTAAAACATCGTGGCGACCTTTTTAGCGAGTTTGGAATCTTCTGGGGAGTTTTTATCAAAAAAGTAAGTTTAACGGAATCAGGGTAAGTGGAATTAGGATGCGTATAAAAAAAGGTAAGAAAGTTTGTTTCTCCACAAGTGGCGACCCTGCCAGGATCTTGGTATATAAATATTATACGAGGTAGATCTATTTGAGATGCAGAACATAGGTTTTGGGTAATGGCGTATTTGTGAAAGTATTGTACATGCTAAACGTATATTTTATGGTTATGTTTAATAGAAATTGAAATTAAAAGTTGTGTAATGGTAGGAAATTTTATTCAAATTTAGAGATGAAATGTTTATGTTAATGTACCAATGGTAATGTTTATTATGTTGATTATGTAATTATGTGGGTATATATAAAACATGTATACAGTAGAGTCTCGGTAATTCGAGTTAATTGGGGCTGAGGCAACCTCGAATTTGGAAAAACTCGGATTATACGGATGAAGAAAAAAACAAAGAGTAATGTATAAACAAACGTTTATTGCTTACGGATAAGAAAACACAAACAATGTAGTACATACCTGAACTAGTTTAAACTCAAAAGATAAAAGGCACACAAATTTATTTTTTAAAGAAATTGTCCAGAGTCTTTTGTTTTAAAATAGAGCCTCGTTTTTTAGCAGCAATGTCACGCCATCTTCTAAGCAGCATCGTGTCGGTCGGTGTAGCTTCTGCTTGCTGTTCGACATAACACAATGCAGTGTCTAGCGCTGCCAACCCCTCGGCGTGAGTCATCACGGGTACAGTCTCTGCAGTCATGTCTTCATCACTATTTTCTTCTGCCGCTTCATTCAGCATTTCAACGATTGAATCATCGGTCACTTCAAACTGTTCATCACTATTCAACCATTCTGAAACATCATTTTCATTTGACTGTTCACAACCAGGAAGTTTTTTTATCAGTCGTGCTAAGACCAAGTCATGTTCATCTGTGGTGTTACAACTGTTATTTTCTTCTTTTAAAATCTTGTTCCAAGACTTCTTTAGTGTTTCTGTCTTTATGTCATCCCATGATTCCGCCACCCCGTAAACTACGTCTTTCATTATAGTATTCTTTAGAAATTCCACTATGGTTCCCTCGCCTTCTGTAGTTTGTAGGAGCCTCTGCAGCAGACGACGACAATATTTCTTTTTCAAGCACTCAAAAACGCCTTGGTCCATCGGCTGTATTAAACTCGTCACGTTTGGGGGTAAGAACAATGCTCTAATTTCGCCACATTTCAGTTCTTCTTCGTCAGGGTGTGATCCAGCGTTGTCAAGGGTTAATATTGCTTTGGGAGGCAAGTTCTTTTCCTTTAGGTACTTTTTGGTCTCAGGAACAAAACTTTCAAAAAACTACTTCTTAAAAATATTTTTATCCATCCAAGCAGATTTCTGGTTAATGTATGTAACAGGAAGCGCAGACGGAGTGATGTTTTTTAAAGCTCTAGGCTTTGCAGACTTGCCTATTAACACTAGCTTCAGTTTATGTTCTCCACTTGCATTCGATGCAGCAAGAACTGTCACCCTTTCTTTAGATTTTTTGTGGCCTGGCACAGCATTTTCTTCCCTTGAAGCTAAAGTTTTAGTAGGCAGCATTTTAAAATTTTTAGTCCTGTCTCATCACAGTTGTACAACTGATCGAGAGTAAGTTTTTCTTCTTCTATAATTTTTTTAAATCTCTCACAGAACTGTGTGACAGCCTCAGAATCCGCAGATAGCTTTTCACCACACATTTCAAGCTGCCTTACGCCGTATCGTTTTTTCCATCTATCCAACCATCCTGAACTTGCTGTAAAATCATCCTCGCCTTCCTTAAACTGGTTCCTGAAAAACATTGCTTTTCTTGCAACATTGGGCCTGAAATAGGACTTCCTTTTTGCCTCTGTTGACTAAACCAAGTGAACAAAGCTGCACTCATTTTTTCATAATCAGATTTCTTCATCGATTTGCGTTCACAGGTTAAAATCCCCATACACTTTTTAGAAGAATAGTTTTCAATCTCGTCTCTGTTCCTATGCCAGTCACCAACAGTCACTTCGCCGACTCCATAATCAGCAGCAAGTTTTTTTAGCGTTTCACCTCTGTCTAATCTTTTTAAGGCTTCCAATTTAACACTTAGCGGCACAAACTTCTTCTTAGGCCTACTCTTGTAACTCGTTATATACAGTATAAATAACAATTTACTGTAGTGAAAAACTAAACGTTGAATATACTGTACAGTAAAATAACTAAAACAACAAGCAAACACTAGTCACGAAGCTTAGTAGTACGCACAGGTACAACACTTGTATCAGCTGAGGCGGTCAGTCCACTACTGATTTATTTACGTATTTATTTTTAGCGTTTCATGCTGTAGACACTTGGTCTGGCATAAGTCACGATATGGCGGGAATGTTGTTTACATTTACTGACTGTATTTATTATTTTTTTCCAGCTCGAATTAGATGGAACCTCGAAATACCAGGGCTCGAATTACCGAGACTATACTGTAGTATGTTTTTAAATGCGATTCCCCACATTTCAGGCGGTCCCGGCCTTACCAGCCCAGACTGTGGTTTTGGTTTACAACCAGCTATGGGCAGACTTATTGTACACTGACTATGGTTGGTTGTTTTTGAAATTGGTATAACATAGAAATTTAACGGGGAACAAAAGGGGAATCGAAGAATTTTGTTTTTGGAACACGGCTATACACCTATGTATGGGTGGTAGACCGAATAGGGGCGTATCAATAAGTTTATTAGTAGGGGTACTGGTACACTGAAGGTTATGTAATGCCAAAGCAAGGATGGGGTGAAATAAAAGAAAAAAGTGTTCACCCCTTCCGCCTCAGTCCTTGTGGAGGCAACTGGGCGCTACAGTCCAGGGGGGGCAATAGTGTGTGTGGAAGGAGGTTTTTAAATTGTTAATAAATAAGTTCCTATTGAAAAATAAATAAAATAAAATTGACGATTATTGTAATGTTGCTGAGAATAGTGAAGTAGTGGAGTAGATTGTTTGATTAATTTGAGTTATTTTGGAGTTTAAATTGTTTTATTTTGTATGTTGTGTCTAACCTAAATGGTCACTGTGTATTGTATATGTTACAGAAGTAAAAATAATATAGATGATGTAATACAGAAAAATGTAATATGTTCAGGTTAAGTATAGATGCGTTAAGAAATATTGTTTATTCAAGTAGATCATTGAGATAAAACCAGTACTTTGCTAAAGACAAACCAGTACGACTAAGGGGAACCAAATCAGTTGAGGATACGGTATAGTGAAAGGCTGGTTATTGATGTTTTTTTGAATTGTTTCTGAGTCTGGTGATTCAGTGGCCACAATCACCAGACTAGGGGGGTAGGTTACCCAGGATTTTAATAAGGATCTACGGGGGGGGATCAATGGCGCTATATCCTTGCTGATCCTCTTAGGTTTTTGAGGCAATGAGAGTTTTTCTGTTTCAACAGAAAACCTCTCATTAGGGGGGTATTGTAACGGGGCAAATAAGGCTGAGGGTTATTTTTTGTTTATTTACATAATAATTGTAATAATCTGGGGCCAACTTGGCTGGGCAACATTTTTTGATCATAAAAGCTTGATTTTTTTAACACCCTGTGGTTAGCTCGGTGTCAGGCCGAGCGAGGTACAAAAGCAATTAAAAGTCTAGGAATGTGTATGAGCGCGCGAGTGTGCCACCTTTTGCGACGTAGAAATGACATGTGGGAAAGCAAAAGGAATTCCATGGTCGAATATACAATTGAAACAACCAATCACAGAACGAGTTGAGACCGCGCGGCCAACTCCTAACGCTTGGCAGGCATGCAACCAAGTGCGCACGAGGTTCGGGCAGTTGTTCACCACTCGTCAAACAATATAGTCGGACGGATCAGCAACTGTATCAGTGAAAAAGTGACAGGAGGCCAGTGCGTGTGAGTACGCCCGGCCAATCCCAAAATTATATTGAAAGTAAAATGAATTTACTAAATACAGAAACTTAAAACAGTGATAGCCATTGTGTGGTAGGGACAGTGTAAGTGAACGTGAAGATGGCAGAACAATTGGAATGGCAAGGAGAAAGTTAAGTACAGTGAATATGTTGGCCAACAAGTTTTGAATATTTAAATAATTAAGAATTCAGAAAAGGGGGGGTGAAATAGAAATGTAAAGAGCGTGAGTGTGTGTGTGTGTGAGGAAATTTGGGAAAAAAGTTAAAAGTAAAAGTACGGTACTGGTTTGTTATGTATAATAAAACTTTTTTATGATAGAGGTAAGAATAAATAAGAGATAATGTAATAAATAAGAAACAAATAATATTTCATAAAGAAAAGAGAAAGAAAGAAAGTATTTGAAAAGTGATTGAAATAAAAGAGTTGGTTTAAATAGCATAAAAATGTGTTAATCTAATTACTACGTTACACCCGTAACCTGAGTTCTGCATCGAGAATTCGTCTAAACGAAACCTGTGAATCTTCTGATCTAAGGGCATTACATGATCAAAATTAATTAAGGGTAAGTATCATGGTTTCGATGTATATCCTTAAAACATCGTGGCGACCCTTTTTAGCCAGTTTGAAATCTTCTGGGGAGTTTTTATCAAAAAGGTAAGTTTAACGGAATCAGGGTAAGTAAAATATGGGGCGTGGAAAAAGGTAAGAAAGTTTGTTTCTCCACATAGTGCTCAAGTTTCCAAAGTTTTAATATTATGATCGCCGTAATCAAAACATCAGAGCAGGTTTTAGTCTATATGAGAATCAACCATGGACAAAAATTTTCAACATTCCCTATGGAGTGTTGCTCAGAGTAAAGCTGCGAATCTACAGTGTACATTTCACAGAATGAACATGTGGAAAGGAAGGAGTGTTCGGAGTCGCTCATGAACCCTAAGCATCTTGCAGAGGGTTCATTCCTTGAAAACGAAAAGTCTGTCTATGAACCGTTCCTCTGTAAACACATGCAGTTACACTGGCCAGTGGTCCACAGGAAGCAAATCTCTGTCCACGCTGGACACCTTTTTGGCTTGCACACGTTGTGTTGGTGTGGGTTTCGGCACTTTCCATTTAAAAAGCATGCAAATGTAAGAAAATAAACATGAGTGAAGCCAGAAATAATGCGAATTGTGTGTGTGAAAAAGTTTTGTTTATTTACACATCCTGAGCTACGAAAATGTGCTTCACTCGAAAGAACAATGTTATCCAGTTCAACATTTTCACAAATGATCTTACACATTGTTGTAATTAAGAGTGTGAAATTATCTTAAAAGTAACTTAACTTTCATTTGAATTATAAATTTTCGTTTATTTTCATACCATTTTGTCTCTGTGATTTCATTTCACTTTTTCCCATGACATTCAAATGCTTCATATGTGTGAAAACTACTCAGAGGACAACATAAGGTCTTCAAGTTTTAGACCTCTTATGGAAAAGCATAAATCTATCTATAAGCATAAATATGTCAGTCTATTATCAAAAGGATGGCTGATAAGCAGATGGAAAATACTGGCCATAAGTGATAATGATGACCAAGTTTAAAATTAATTTATGACAGAAATTATCGAAATATAACACAGCTACTATTATGATTAAAAGGCATTAAACTTACCAACAACAGCAGCAGGAATGGCCAGTATACCAGAAGGGGTGGAGTGCAGTGAAGATCAGTTGGTGTGTTTCTTCCTGTGTGACATCATTGTAGACCGCGATACAAAACTCTTACCACACAGGTCACATCCATAAGGTCTTTCGCCAGTATGAAGTCGTTTGTGTATAGCCATAGGGGAGAACTGGGTAAAGCTCTGCCCGCAGATATCACAACGGTACGGACGTTCACCTGTATGGCTCCGCCTGTGACAACGCAGTGCATCTCGTCGAGCGAACGCCTTGCCGCATACTTCACAGACAAAACTCTTCTCACCTGTATGCATTGTGGAATGAATACGCAGATCGACACGGGTGAGAAAACCTTTTCCGCACACCTCACACATAAACGGTTTTTCTCCTGTATGAATTCGCAGATGTGTCACTAAATACGATTTACTCACAAACAATTTATTACAAACGGTACACGGATACTGTCTGTTGTCAGTGCCAGAGTGAACACGCTGGTGCGACTTACACAGTCCCTTAGTAATGAAACCACGTCCACATGTCTCACACAAAAATGGCTTAACACCCAAATGCCTATTCTGATGGTCCAATAAGCTTTGTTTCGTTTTAAAATTACGACCACATGTAGCACAAGGATATGGTTTGAGATCACTATGAACACGCTGGTGCACAATTAGATACGATTTACACTGAAAGCCTTTGCCACAAGAACTACAAGTATAATCATACTGTCCTGTATGCTTTGCTTCGTGTTGGGCAAGTCCAATTTTCGATCGAAATGCTTTTTCACATGAAGAACACTTGTAAGGTTTCTCCCCAGTGTGTTTCCTCATATGTTCTGTTAGTTTATAATTTGTACGATACTCTTTACCACATTCTGTACACGGTTTCATATCACCTTTGTATTCCTTTTTATCGTTTCTTTTTTTACCCTTATCTTTTTCTTCTTCTATTTCTTCATTCTTTGCAACTGAAGGTTTAGTGACTTTGTGCGCATGCATTTCTTTTCTGTGTGCTGTTAATGCTTCTTCATTTGCGAACACTGCACCACATACACTACACTTGTGCCAGTGTACTTCATAGTGTGCCTGAAATTGTTCTTTAAGCGCAAAAGCCTTGCCACAAATGTTACAGAAAAACCACGCTGTCTCATCCTGTTCGGGCAGCAGATAATTGCCATTTGTGGTTACACCCTCCAGTTTTGCACTTTCTGTTAGTACAGCTGCCTCGTCCACCCTGAAACAAATTGCGTATTTAAAATTTTTTGCAATTCAACATGAAACGCAATTACTTACTTTTATAATCTACATTCATGAATACGCATTTCTGAAGAATAATGCTTGAAAGTCCTCACACTGAGAACACAGAATATAGTGGTTTAATTTTTTATTGATATCAACGTTATGCAATATAGTGCACTGGAGATATCTCGCATTACAAACTGTACTATGAGACTGTTACAGCTGGTATGATTTCTTGCAACCACGTCTTCACAGGTGACTGTGTTCCCAATTTCCCAATTCAATTTCCTTCATTGAGGTCCCTGCTTGCCACTGCAGCATCCACCACTTCCTGCCACAATTTTTGTGGCATCCTATCTAGGTGGGTTGCCAGTCAAATATTATTCTTTTCTTTTTTTAATAATGGTCAGACATTCTGTGCATATGTCCATAATATCATATATTGCAGTCTACAGTACTATTATATCAGTTTGAATTCCCATCCATTCTCACTCTATCCAACCTAATCTATGTTGTCACCTACACCAAATCCATCTCGAGAGCTTTTAGTTTGTGTCTCACATTCCTGCACATAGTTTCACAAATACTACTATACACATAATGTTATGATTTCATAAAATACAGAAACAAATTACTGCATTACCCTCATCATCCAAGAATGTTCAGCCAATTGGCACATCTGGAACACCACTGTTGTCTCTGACAGCTCCTGCCCCAGACCCATTCTTATTTCTCTTACACTATAATCTCTTAGCATTCTCTATAATCGCTCATCATTTTCTTCATCTCATCTCTCCTTCCGCTGTTGCCCTGAAGAACAGTTACCAATATTCATTTTCCATTTTCTTCTTACAACATCTGTATATACCTAATGTCCTTCATCTTTACGATCATATATCATATCTAAGTAAGCTTTCATGGCCGGTGATATTTTCCAGACTGGTAGACAACGGTCCAAATTGTGGCAGTATTCTGTTTTTCCTTTATTTGGCTCACAGCCTTCTCATTATTCTCTCTACCAATCCAAATGATTCCCTCTATTTCCTCCACACCCGTATCTCTAAAGCGTCAATCCTATCCCTTCTCCTGCTATCTTTCCCATACTCCATGTTTCAATCTGTATAACAAAATGCTCCACACACAACACATCACTAGCCTCTTTTTCATTGCCCTGCACTACTAGAAAAAACAGGCTCTTCTTCTTATTCAATGCTTGTTTAACCAATATGATTCTTGGTTTAGTATCATTTAACTCCTCCAGTCCCCTGTTCGCATAATCCCCAAATATCTGTACTTTTTGAGTTAGTGTATTTTTTGTACTCCATTTTCCCACCATTATTAATCCTCTTAACTTCTGTATTCCGTACACTTATCTACTTCCAATATTTCTTTATTTTTTCCTCCAACTTCACTCCATTTATTCTTTGCATTGGCATATATGATTTACAGCGATATAGTTTATCTTTCATTCTCCTACACTTACCAAAACATCAAAATAGTATTTAAAAAATCCTCAATATAGAAGTTAAAAAGGATTGGTGACAGTCTTATCACATAAAATGGTCATATGGAAGCAATGTGGTATGTGTAACTTAGAATAAGAACAATAAACTTAAATGATTACTGAATAAAAATATGTAAGATGACCATTTTACGATAAAAAATAATCACCAAAAGTTTTTGAACAAAACTTTTTATTTCATATAAAGTAATTTTAATCTACTTTTCTACACAATCCCTTTGTATAATTAGGCATTTAGAAGGGTAAGTTCCAAGCCTGACACATAGATAGCACCACTATGCTTCTTATTTTGATCATGTTGTATGATTTCATCTTTTGTAGGGTTAGGTTTGATGCTTTCAAGTAAATTAGTCGTTTACAGTCCACCACCATAAGCTCCTTGAGCACCATTTTAACAATAGGTAGACTGAAAATTTGTGCTGTGAGCTGGATACTGGGTGACTATTCTCCACTGAATACAACAGTTAAGTGCTGGGTTGCTATATTTAAAATGGGTCGGACAAGCACAACTGACAACCCATGTGTTGGATGTCCCATTGAAGTAACTACAGTAGAAACAAAAAAATAAAAATCAACAAAATCGTTTTGATAGACCTTAGAGTAAGAGTCAGTGAGATAGCAGAGACTGTTGGTATATTAATGGAACATGTGCACAATATCTTATACAAACATCTGTGTATGAGAAAGTTGTGCGCTAGATATGTGCATTTGCTGACACTTGATCAAAAACAGCGTTGAAATGATTTTTCAACCAACTGTTTGGCACTCTATATGCACAATCCAACTGAATTTTTGCACCAAATCATAAATGTTGATGAGACTTGGGTCCACCACAACACTCCTGAGATCAAACACCAGTCAAAACAATGGACCATGTAAATGGTGAACCCACTCCAAAAAAAGCAAAGACAATTCCTTCTCCTGGTAAGGTTATGGCAACTGCTTTTTGGGATGCATGTAATCTTCATTGACTACCTTAAAAAGGGAAAACAATTAGTAGTAAGTACTATGCAAACCTACTGCACCTTTTGAACAATAAAATCAAGAAACATCGGCCACATTTAGTGAAAAAGAAAGTGCTATTTCACCAAGATAATCCACCATCTCACACATCAACTGTTGTGATGGTTAAAATCAAAGAATTTAATTTAGAATTGCTTTCTCGCCCACCATTCTTGCCCGATTTAGCCCCAAACGACTTCTACCTCTTCCCTAGCCTCCAAAAAGTGGCTTAGTGGAAACAAAAACTTACTGACGACAATCAAGTCAGTGATGCTGTAAATGGCTACTCTGAAGATCTTGACCATTCAGCTTATCAGTCTGGC
This sequence comes from Magicicada septendecula, assembly GCA_034769895.1. NCBI lineage: Eukaryota > Metazoa > Arthropoda > Insecta > Hemiptera > Cicadidae > Magicicada > Magicicada septendecula. Next base: position 105,086,709 of record CM068372.1, on the reverse strand, counting down.
AAAACTGCTTTAGAACACTGTTGGATAAAGTGTATAAAGCTAAATGATTATGTTCAGGAATCAATGCAAATTAATAAAAAAATTGTGTTATTTTCTAAGTCAGGCCCTGAACTTTTCACCCTACCCTTGTATCATACCATTTGACGGGTTATTGTATTCCCACATCTTATTCCTTCACCACCAGTTCACTGAGATAAATAATTTATGTGTCTTAATTGCTGTCAAAACACTTTTCCTCCTAAAAAAGTCTCTCAGTTTGGAAAACATATAATAGTGAACGGGAACGGGGGGAGGGCAGGTCAGGACTGTTGGCTGCATGACTGAAATCTTACCACTTAAATTTTCTAAGCAACTGTTTTGTTTTCACAGTAGCACTGTTGTCATGGAGAACAAAATGCCACTAGATAGGAGGCCTATTTGTGATTTTGAATGGTGTGCCAGAATTTTTTTAATGTTATGCAATGCGTGTCTGCATTTATTGTGGCTCCATGGTGCACATTCTACAGACTGACATTTACTACCTGGTGTAGGATACAAAATCTAGGCTTCAATATGTGTTAGATCCTCATCCTTTGCATAACAATTGAACAAGATAATGCGGCACCTACAATCTTTTTGTTTTCATTGATATGACTGCTCACAAGTCACGTTATACAAATTTTTTGGTACTTGAGCTGAATGGTGACAATTTCACGGATAATTGAGAAACAAATAAAATTTCATCAACTGTGACATGCCAACCCTGTTTGATGAGTTTATCAACACAACACAGCAAACTGTATGTAATGAAAGGGTGACTAGTTCGTTCATCTTCAAGGACATTCTCTCTCACTACATTATAAATGCAAATCACCATACTGATGATTCATCCACCACCATAAATGCATTGAAGGATGTAACCCCCAAAATCGTATGAATTAAGACAGTATCAATTAAGGAAATACTAATCCTTGTTATTAGTTAGCTGTCTTCACTGAGGGTGCATGAAACATTCCTCACAAACCTTTCAGAATGACCCTTTGCCAAAAATCGTTACCAATGAGGCTAACCATGTTAAAAACCAATGAGTCCCTTTTTCTCTATTAAAAAAGAGAATAAGGTTCAGATAAATAAAATACTGCACACCAAGGGGTTTAAGGCAATACAGATGGCACTAGAATGTATCAACCAACAAGATGGAGTAACACCAAGTAACAGCATCTACTTCAGAAAATGGCAGGATACAGCAGAAACAAAGAGATCGCATAACCAGAAACAAACATGATTAGATGATTTTTTTAAACTAATGATTGTGAATAAAACAATGTCTAATATTTTTATTGTCCTTTTTTATATGATTTATGATGTGCCACTAAATGTCTTGTGTTCTTTGGTATTTCTTTATTTTTTTGTTTTGCCAAATATTATGCCACTGACTTGTTATAATATTATTATATACCACCACCAAAATCAGTAAAATTCCATTTTTAAAATAATGAATAAGGCCTTTTCGAAATATTAAAATTTCATCCTCAGTTCATACACTGTAATGTTCCTGTTATGATGTTTTTCTTTAAATGTATAACTGTTGTTAACTGTGTCTACTATCTCTTACTGTACTTCATTTTGAACTTTCCACTGCCATCATTATTGGGTGAAACCAAGCCAGATATGTATTGAAATAATTGATCATTTTCAAATATTGTCTGTTGATTCATCAATTTGTCATATTTTTTATGAAGGTATATATATAATTTTTCTAACTGTATAATGTCATTTTTATTATTGTTTATTTCCACTATTTCCACATTGTTGGTTATATTTGTTATACTATGATTCATACTAATAAGGTGATCTGCTATGTTTGTGACAGTATGAAAATCTCGATGTCAGAATTATGGGTGGTAACAAATTATCGTATTTGATTGTATCACCCACACACACACACATACATGGAGAGAACGATTTCCTTTTGTACAGAGACAACGACGCAGATTCTAATAGATCAAAACGATTCCAAGGTCAGGAGCAGACGTGCGGAGACGAGCATACAAAATGGCCATCCAAGTGGAAACAGATTGTAAATAGCCACTCTCATTGGTCCAGAAGACGGGACGTCATTAAAATCAGTGATGACCTAACAAACAATGACATGACAACGGGGCGTGAGCCAATTTTGAACAAAAGACAATGACGTGGATGCGCTAACACATACGCAAAATATGTGCTTTGCATCCCCCCAGTCAGCATCAGACCATCAAGGCGTCAACACGCTGTGAAAATCGCCAGCAGTTTTTGCCAGCGAAAGTGCTTTCTTAATCAAACTAACAATGTGGTAACACATAGTAATAACTCTTTATCAGAAGTCTCAAAGTAACTAGTCACAATGTAAATTAGAATCAGTGCAACCAAGGAGACCTCTGGGACGCTCGGCCGAACACCTGCCTGACCATGATTGCAATATAAGGACAGCGGAGACTTTACAATGCAGATACAGGAAAGTCCAACTATTTCTGTATCCCAATCTTTATTCTTAAAGTTGAGCTCAAAATTACTAAAAGTCAAATGTATGTGTAAAATCAATCTTAGCGAAATGAGTGGGTGTGTGTGTGTGTGTGTGTATGGGCCATACTAGTACATATAAATAATGTTTCTAGGAGACGTTGGTTTGTGTCATGTTAAATATAAGAATTGATCAATTACAAGGTAACATGGGCAGTTGCAGTAAAATATAAAGTCATTATAATTTCCATAACAAGATTGATACCTGAATAATAGAAAATAACAGAACTGTAATATAGCAGAATATGTGTCCGCCATTTTGTTAGTCGAGTATAAGGATTCCATTTTGTTTATTGCTGTTGATGTCTATTTTGAATTTCTATGTTATTAAAAGACAACTATATATATATATATATATATAATACGCTGTCTGATTTCATTATTCCGCACAACTGTCCTGTCTCTGACAATCGCTTAATCGAACTCTGGGACCCGAACACAAAAAATTTTGAACACGAAGTTGGCACTACAAGATGGCCGCCGAACCAGTATGAAATATACAATAATTATGGTAATGAAAGGTAAACACCAAAACATACAATTACAACACCAAAATAGAATTGTTTTAAAAGTAACAAATGCCGCCCGAACTGGTGACGTGATATAAATAAAAGTTTATACAATAAGCCGGAGTCAGAGACGGAGGATTGTCGGAAGAAGGGAAGGAATACGTAAGATATACCTGGTACGTAGATAATAGGTTATACCATGATAATAGGTTATATTATTGTTTAAGTAAAATAGAGAACAATTACTAAAAAAAAAAAAAAAATTCATTATTAATATGAGCAAAATGGCAGATAACGAAAACACTAATATAGATAACACAGCAACTGAATCACTATTATTGAATGAACCACAAGCGAACTCAACACCTATTATAAATAGTAAAGTATCACTGGAAGACCTTTTTCTATTAATGAAGATACAAAATAATGAATTAAGAGAACAGAGTATTAAGTTTGATGTAAAATTCGATGAAGTGAAAAAGGAAATACAAAAACAAAGTTGTAATTTTGACGAAAGGTTAAACGATATACAGACACGGATAGACGGAATAGAATTAGAAAATAAGAGAGGAATAGACAAATTAGAATTGAACAAAGATGACAAGGTAAGTGGGAGAGAAAATTATGATAATAAAAATAAAAGTGCGATATTAGAAAATGATTATGTAAACAGGGGTAGTGATAATGAAATTTTATGGGGAATAGAATATGATAATAATGGAATGATAGTGTGTGTTGAAGGGTTAAAGAGAGTGTGTAAAGAGAGTATAATTGTAAAAGAGTTGCAGGGGTTAGATTTTTCCCTTAATGATGAAGTAGGGGGTGATGTACATGTTTTGAGGAAGGACGAGAGTGCCTTCGATGTATATTTGGGAGACATATGGTCTACAAATAAAGTTGTCCTTGGTTTTTGTAGTGCACTTCACAGGTGGCGCAATAGTTGTGAATTAGTGTCCCCTGCAAACGTAGAAAGAGAGAATGTAGCTTGGTGTGGTAGAGAGAGATGTTTTAAAAGAGAGAGATGTTTTAAAAGTGAGAGGTATTGTGAGAGAAAAAGAGAAGTAGAGATTTTTAAGATAAGTAGAGATTATGAAGAATTTATGGAAAGGTTAGGAGGAGAGATGATTGATAAATATAATAAGAACTTACCTTGTAATGAAACTGAAGTAGTAGGAGATAATGAGAATGATGATTTTATAAATGACCTAATTATGACTGATTATACTGAAGGTGACAGAACCATACGCGATCATGAGTTATATGAGTCTGAGGAAAAGGATAAAAATTTGAATAGTTGGTACATGTATAATGATAAGATAAGATATTCAATATTAAACAATGTATATAGTTTTAAGATTCGACTATTATTTGACGATGGAGGTTAATTATTTTATTGTATTATGAACATTTAATTATGTGGACAGAGTTTTGAAATGGACTGTTTATGACTGATTTTGATAAATGATTAATTGATAATTTGGATTGTATATTTTTGTGTATATTAATGTCAATGTATTTTTGATGTGTGTATTTTATGTATTTTTTTATGTAAACCATGTGCTGTAGAATTTTAAATATTCAAGAATAATTAAGTTTGATAATGATTTTAAATAATTATGGAATTCAGAGTCTAATGGTTAGTAAATGATTACGCATATAATATATTTGGATATTGAGTTGTTTTAGGATTGTAAGATAAGTGATGAATTTTCTAGTGGTATATTAAGGTGAAATGTTGTAAAGAGGTTTGGGGATAGCGATAAATAGAGGCATTGGAGTTAGTTAAATAGAGTTATTGGGAGTTAGAGAGAATAATAAGAGGTGAAAGACAGATAATATATAAAGAGGTGTTAGATATTTTAGGGACACAGTAGTTAGTGATTATATGTAGAGGTGAGTAATGTAAATGGTAATTATATATTTTGTTGATGATGATATTTTGTAGTAAGGATCCGGTGTAAGGAGTGATCAGCGTGCGACGTGGCAAGGGACCAGCGTGCAGCATTGTGGCAGGCGGAGCAATTTTGGGTTAGAGTGTTTGCCGATATTTGGTGGAGGACAAATGGTTAGGAATGGATATGGCCAGGTAGGGAACACACATCCTAGTACAAAAGGAGCGGTGCCAGAGGATTTAAATGGGATTAGTGAAGGGTGTCAGGATTATAGAGATATTGGTGTCATAATATATTAATGGTTAGTAGCGGTTGTGAGTAGTAAAAAAGAGGTGAGTAAGGTTAGATTGACAAATGCCAAAATAAGATAGAGAAAATAATGAATAATAGAGAGTCACCCAAACTAGTAAGGATAAAAGGGTTAGCAAAGGGAAATTCATAATAGGAAGGTAATGTAACTGAAAGGTGAATAATAAGTTTGAAATTTTTTTTGTATAGAATCTAATAAGGAATGTTAACTAATTAAAAGTAGAATAGAGAGTTGAAGTAGTAATGTCTTATAAGTTTTGATACAAGTTATTTACATGTAAATTGTTCAATGTTAGTGTTTAATGTTTTATGATGTACAATGTTTTATTATGTTGATGGTACAATAGAGTGTGTGGTAAGGAGGTCGTTACAGGGGTAGCAATGGTAAAATACTAAGGTGTTAAAAAATAAAGATAACAGTGGTTCTGAACAAAGAAAAGTGAATTTGTTCTGTTGCGAAGAAAATAAGAATAAAGAAAATGCGTAAAGAAAATCAAGAGTTTTGAAGTTGTTTGCCATGATAGGTATATGTTTCAAGGTTATATGAAGTAAAATAGTAGAGTTAGTGGTTATTGCCTAGAAAGGTTAAAATTTGCTTTCTGCTTAGGATAAGAATGTATTTTCATGTGGTAAGGAGAGTAATTATGGCCGATTGGAGCCAGAGTTTTTTCTTATAAAGGGAGGAATGTTTTAAAATGGAGAGGGTTATCTGCCTTAAATCTTGTATTTTTTTTTGTTATTTGAAAACTTATGGGTTGAGAAAACCAACGTCTCAAAACACAAACCAATGCATCTAAGGGGAGAAATATCAGTTGTGGATATGGGAATAGATAAGGCCACTATTTTAAAATTTGTATTGCATGTTTCAGAGTTTGGTGGTGTTATGACAGCGGTCCTGAGCTGGCCGGAGCGTCAGAACAAGAGCGTTAAGTGCCTCATGGCCTTATGGTGTTGGGATCTCTCCTGAGAAGTCCAGTAAGGTCAGAGGGTGCGATCATCATCATCAGACCAAGAGTAAGTGATTGTATTTCTTTTATATCAATGTTAAGGGGGTTGTGGCGACATATCTGGGCTGATCCTTTTAGAAGAGTGTGAATGAGTCAATGAAAGTTTTTATGTTTCGACATAAAATCTTTCATTGAGGGGGTTTTGTGACAGTACGAAAATCTCGATGTCAGAATTATGGTATGAGTGGTAACAAATTATAGTATTTTACTGTATCACCCACACACACATACATGGAGAGAACGATTTCCTTTTGTACAGAGACAACGATGCAGATTCTAATAGATCAAAACGATTCCAAGGTCAGGAGCAGACGTGCGGAGACGAGCATACAAAATGGCCATCCAAGTGGAAACAGATTGTAAATAGCCACTCTCATTGGTCCAGAAGACGGGACGTCATTAAAATCAGTGATGACCTAACAAACAATGACATGACAACGGGGCGTGAGCCAATTTTGAACAAAAGACAATGACGTGGATGCGCTAACACATACGCAAAATATGTGCTTTGCATCCCCCCAGTCAGCATCAGACCATCAAGGCGTCAACACGCTGTGAAAATCGCCGGCAGTATTTGCCAGCGAAAGTGTTTTCTTAATCAAACTAACAATGTGGTAACACATAGTAATAACTCTTTATCAGAAGTCTCAAAGTAACTAGTCACAATGTAAATTAGAATCAGTGCAACCAAGGAGACCTCTGGGACGCTCGGCCGAACACCTGCCTGACCATGATTGCAATATAAGGAGAGCGGAGACTTTACAACGCAGATACAGGAAAGTCCAACTATTTCTCTATTCCAATCTTTATTCTTAAAGTTGAGCTCAAAATTACTAAAAGTCAAATGTATGTGTAAAATCAATCTTAGCGAAATGAGTGGGTGTGTGTGTGTGTATGGGCCGTACTAGTACATATAAATAATGTTTCTAGGAGACGTTGGTTTGTGTCATGTTAAATATAAGAATTGATCAATTACAAGGTAACATGGGCAGTTGCAGTAAAATATAAAGTCATTATAATTTCCATAACAAGATTGATACCTGAATAATAGAAAATAACAGAACTGTAATATAGCGGAATATGTGTCCGCCATTTTGTTAGTCGAGTATAAGGATTCCATTTTGTTTATTGCTGTTGATGTCTATTTTGAATTTCTATGTTATTAAAAGACAACCATATATATATATAATACGCTGTCTGATTTCATTATTCCGCACAACTGTCCAGTCTCTGACAATCGCTTAATCGAACTCTGGGACCCGAACACAAAACATTTTGAATCACGAAGTTGGCACTACAAGATGGCCGCCGAACCAGTATGAAATATACAATAATTATGGTAATGAAAGGTAAACACCAAAACATACAATTACAACACCAAAATAGAATTGTTTTAAAAGTAACATGTTGGAGATTCCCATTTTTTTATTATTAAAGGCTCTGAAATGTTCCATAAATCTCTGTTTGAAATTTCTATGTGTTCTTCCGATGTATATGTAGTCACAGTTATTACATTTTATTCTGTATATTCCACTTAATTTGTATATATCACAGTCTTTTCTATTTATTATTATATTATATATACTTTGTTTGGTTCGTATGCATATTTATATTTATGTTTATCCAATTTTGTATTCTTTATAATGTATTGGAGATCTTGATATGTGTATTTGTAAGTTAGGTATGTTACATTTTCTTCTTTTTTGCATGCATTTTACTGTCTAAATTTGTTCTATTATTTAATATTGTTTTTTCTTTATATTTTTTATTTAATTTGTTTATGAATTTATAAAATTTAGTTAAAATTAATATAAGGGAAAAAATACACCAAAACTTACATCGCACAATACAAGTGCTCCACAACTTAATGGTGTGACAGTACGAAAAGCCTGAATTCGGATTTATGATAAGAGTGGTATCGAACTATTGTATTTCATTATTTTTGCACACACATACATGGGTAGGAGTTTTTCCGTTTGTCTAAAAAGACAACGACGCAGATTTCAGCAAAGCAGAACGATTCCAAGGTCAGGAGCAGACGTGTGAAACCGAACGCGTACAATGGCTGTATAAGTGAAGACAGACTCTAAATATCAATTCTCATTGGTCCACAAGGCTGGATGTCATTAAAAATATAAAGATGACATAACAACGACATGACAACAGGGCGTTAGCCGTGCGAAACAAAAAGAACAATGACGTGATGCACTCACACATACGAAAAGATGTACACTGCATCCGTCCAGTCTTCATACTACAGCCGAGACGACAACACCTAGTAAAAGGTCGTCCGGCAACTAATACCAGCAACAGTGTAAATTACAAGAACATGTAACGATAATCTCAATCAGTGATCAAAATGTAAAAAACAGAGTTTAAATTCAGTGCAGTAACCATCAGAACTATAAGTAATATGCAGTAAAACGACAGAAAATACAGGCCGGCGAAGAGGAGATTCCGAAAAGGTCTACGCCGCTTCTGAAACAGGAAAGTGCACTAATTCTTTTACTAATTACAATACGTTTTGAGCTCAAACATGAAAAATTCAATTCAATTTAAATTGTCTTTATTTTAAAGAAGAACAAATGAGTGTGTGTGTGAACGCATGGTAGAGTGAAAGGCCGGCCTAGAAGGTAGACATTGGTTTGTGGAACGTACTTTTATTACCATCAGTAAATTTACAATAACGACTGACAAAAAGATATTAAGCCAAAATGAATAAGTAAATAAGAATGAAACACTGAATATTAAATATCGTTGTAAGAGTAATTTGTAGACGCCATCTTGTTTGGTAGGAAATAACGTCATTGTAATCTGTATTAAAATATGCAAAATTGGCTTGAGTAAAAGTAATGTTCATGTCTAAAAATGCTAATAGAGTTTTTATTCATACTCCACTGTTTCCGCAATCTCGCCTATAACGAACCTGGACCCAATAAATAAAATAATAAGAGCAAGTGAACCATGAGTACCGGAGCAGTATGCCATAATTATGTGGTAAGTACGATGATTATGTACTTGGTAAAAATAAATAATAAGTCACGGTAAGAGTAATTCTACAAATGTCGACCCGAACTAGGGACTTAATTATTATGAGTAATTCTACAAATGACGCCCAGAACAGTGACTAATTATTAGTAATTCTACAATGGTTTACCTAAAATTCATAAAATAGATATACCAATAAGACCATTAATAAATTTCAAGACTGCACCGGCATATATAATAGCAAAAACAATAGATAAAATACTCAGAGAGAAGATAATATTGGAAAATAGGTACAATGTAAAGAATGGATATACAGTTATAGAAAATCTAAAGAAAATACACATTACAGAAGAAACAAAATTAATATCATTTGATATATCAAATATGTATAATAACATACCAATAAATGAAACACTGGAAATCATAACGAAAAAATTAAAAAACAATAATGAAAACAACAGTTTCATAAATAACTTGATTATTATAATAAGAAACATATGTAACCAGAATTATTTTACTTTCAATAACAAATATTATACACAAACCAAGGGATTGGCAATGGGTTCACCTATTTCATCAATTATGTCAGAAATTTATATACAGGATTTGGAAAACAAAATTATTTTAGGTATCATAAATGTGCATAAAGTGTTATTATGGAACAGATATGTAGATGATATATTGGTCATAAATAATCCTAGCATAAAAAAATGAACATTTAATAATACTAAATAAATTAAATACATACAATGATAATGTGAAATTTACATTTGAAGAAGAAGTAAATAGAAGAATCAATTTTTTGGACATTGATATTCAAATTGGAAAAGATAACGAAATAACTACTAATGTATAGAGAAAGGAAACAAATAATAATACAACAATACACAAAGATTCATCACATCCTTGGATACACAAGGTTAATACATATAACAATATGATTAACAGAGCATACAAATACATAAATAATGAAGAGAAATTACATCAGGAACTGAACATCATAAAAGAAATAGCAATAGAAAATGGATATGACAGCAAATTTATAAACAAATTAAATAAAAAATATAAAGAAAAACAATATTAAATAATAGAACAAAATTAGACAGTATAAATGCATGCAAAAAAGAAGAAAATGTAACATACCTAACTTACAAATACATATATCAAGATCTCCAATACATTATAAAGAATACAAAATTGGATAAACATAAATATAAATATGCATACAAACCAAATAAAAGTATATATAATATAATAATAAATAGAAAAGACTGTGATATATACAAATTAAGTGGAATATACAGAATAAAATGTAATAACTGTGACTACATATACATCGGAAGAACACATAGAAATTTCAAACAGAGATTTATGGAACATTTCAGAGCTTTTAATAATAAAAAAACGGGAATCTTCAACATAGCAGATCACCTTATTAGTATGAATCACAGTATAACAAATATAACCAATAATATGGAAATAGTGGAAATAAACAATAATAAAAATGACATTATACAGTTAGAAAAATTATATATATACCTTCATAAAAAATATGACAAATTGATGAATCAAAAAACAATATTTGAAAATGATCAATTATTTAAATACATATCTGGCTTGGTTTCACCCAATAATGATGGCAGTGGAAAGTTCAAAATGAAGTACAGTAAGAGGTAGTACACACAGTTAACAACAGTTATACATTTAAAGAAAAACATCATAACAGGAACATTACAGTGTATGAACTGAGGATGAAATTTTAATATTTCGAAAAGGCCTTATTCATTATTTTAAAAATGGAATTTTACTGATTTTGGTGGTGTATATATAATAATATTATAACAAGTCAGTGGCATAATGTTTGGCAAAATAATAATGGAACCTGACCAGGTAAAATTATGTTATAAATACTTAAAACTACACATGAAATTACAAAGAATAATAAACAATATTAAATTTAATAAAAAATGTATTAACCTAGAAACTGTTCCTAACTATGCAGTAATAAGGAACAAGAACACAAATCCCATAGTAATGAAGACCATTATATATGCACAAAAATACAGGATACGACAAGAAATCAGAGAAGCATATAAAAATAAAAATAAAATAAATTTAGAAATATATAGCACACATTTAGAGATACTACAAATTCTAGGTTATGTTATACATGAGAAAATAAAAGAAATAATTTTCCATAAGATCTACAACTTAAATCACAAAATTAAAGGAAAACATAATAAGAAACTACATAATCTTATATATGCAAAGAAAGAAGATAAAAGAACAGTAAATACATATAATAAAATAAGGAACAATATTATATCTATGGTGGGCAGTATAAAGGTCTTAAGTCAAAAACTCAATTTTTTCAGGAGAGCAAAAACAAAGTTTGAAAAATTCTGCAAAATTTTTAAGATAGATTACATTTTCAAACAATAGCTCTTTTTATTCATCTTTTCTTTATCTTATGATTAGTATGTGAACTTGTAATTTATTTATTTTTTAATATTATTTTTCAGTGTTTTTCAATGGCTATGTACCGACTTAAACCCTTTGTACCAATTGAAATTTGACTTAAGCTCTTTTGACCAACATTTCCTACTATAAAAAATATACATTGCTATAATTATTTCGTGACAAAATTGTAGGATAAGTATTTAAATAAGCTCTTAAATGACCTTTACTAAATTATTTTATTTTATAATTATTATTAATTAATACAAAACATTATAAGAAAAAAATTATATGAATTAAAATACAAGCATAGAAAAAAATCCTGATTAGCAACTAGAGTAATCAATACAATACAAAAAATAACCATGATATTAATAACATGCGAAGCATTATACTTCAAATCGAAAGTCATTATTAAACTAAACATTTGTACAAATACAAAAAAATTGTTTTCAAATTTATTAAAAAAATATCAGTGAATTCTATAAACTAACACTACACAGTATGATTATAATAGTGTAAAAATAAAAATAATGACCAAATGATTAACACACAAACAATGACAATAGTCTCTTTCGTCATGTTTATTATAGTAACCACTTAGATAACATTTATGTTATTTCAAGATACACAAAATTTTATTTGTCTTCTGGATCATCATAATTAATTTCTTCACGATCTGGGTCAACATCTACAATATCACGAGCTGTTTTCAACTTTAAGTAAAAGTCGTGGAATACAGGGGGTACTAATGGGAGAAGATCTATTAAATCTTTTTTCTTTTCTTCCAAAATTGCAACCATTTCGGAATATCGTCTTTTAAGTTGTGTGTCACGAATATTTCCACTCTTACCCCGACGACGGAAGCTTACTTGCTTGAACTCACTCTCATCCAAATATTCTTTATAATACAAAATACCTTCATCCTTGGAATAAGACAGCCACCGGACACTGTGCATTTGAAAGGTGTGCCTACTATATTTTTCTTCCTGTTTACTAAAACAGTTTTCAACAGCCCAGAAAAGTCAAAAAAATTATCTTGTGTCATTTCACAAACAGTAAACTGCTGCTTCTTTCCAGTGGTTCTAACTAACTGAAACCAATCGTGTGGATGGAAGATTGACATAGAAAGTTTCTTTTTTCTCTTTTCAATTAGTCCATGGTCAACATCACACTCCATATGAGAGTGGCCAGGGATCAAAAATTTGTGGTGTATAACATTAAAATTCGGAAAGTCAGCCATTACTTTTAGAAACATAGCAGATAGGCGGGAGTTTCTATTCTGGCCACCACATGTGTCAGAATAGAATGTCACCTCTTTAACATTTTCAGGAATTGTACTTAAGTGATGATAAACGCATGACGCAATTTCATTTGCTCCCCTTCCAGCTAAACCTTCATGCCACATGTAATGAGTTGATGTACCAGTTGTTGTATTGTGGATAGTTAAATTAAATGTCCACAACTGGTGTTTATAAAATGCCACAGAAGTACAAACAAAGGGTGTTGGTAAACACTGCTGAAGGTCGAACACAAAACACATCTTGTTTTCATTATTTTTTGCAGCTTCTTTATCAATCCTCTTTGCATTATATGCTCCATCAGCATGATGCATTTTAAGTTCATATTCAGCCTCTGATTTAACTTTGTCATCTGAAGCTTCACTAGCAACTTTGATTTTCATCATGAGTACATCACATTTGTGACAAGTGTCGACTTTGGGTTTTTTGAAGAACAATTTCTTGTTGTGGAATTCCCTCTCATAGATTTTTCTACTCACCGGCTTGTCTGTCTTCTCACAATAGAGATCATACATGATTTGTAAATTCAAATGTGATGGGAGATATTTCTTATCATTTGTCCTTCGCGTGTAGTGACTTTCAAAGGAAGGGAAAGATTTTATATGGGATCTTACTTGCTCTATTTCATTCTTTGTTTTTTTGTTAACTGAAGCAAGCTTGCCTCACTGATCAGGTTTTGTAATACCAGACATGCTTAACGATTTGTTCTTTAAAGCATTTAGAATAAACTTTTCTTTTTCATCAAGGGTTTTGATGAAGCAGCTCTTGCAAACAACATGTCTTACTCCTTTGATTTGGAAAAATATTCATAAGTTATGTTTCTTGATTTTAAGCTTTCAGGCTTTCTCTTTCGGTTGCACAGTACTTCTTTGCTAGTAGTGTGGGCAGCTATAAAGGCTACTCTTTTATCACGGGAACCTAAGCTCCAGTACTCATCAAAAATGGCAGTGCCTACTTCCTCGACTAAAAATTGATAACATCGTTTTCTGCATTCTTTTAGTGGTTTCAGTTCTCTTGCAGCTTCTTCTCTTCCCCTATAATTAGTATAAGTCTTACCAGTGTGCATTTTTTCTTTTCGTTCTTTACGAATTTTTCTAGCCCATTTCTTTGACTCTTTTTCAATCTGCTGATCTGATAGTTCCCCTTCATGAACTACAGATTGTCTTTGTGAACAATTTTCAGTCTTGCTTATATTATCTAAATCTGCTTCATCAGTTTCATCTACAATAATTTTAGACTTTTCTTTAATTTTATTTTTTTTCTTGACTCTTGGGTTTTCTCTGAATTACTTGAACAGGATTTTCTTCACTGAAATCACTTTCTGAAGAAGGGCGGTATGTTTCATCATGGTAAGTATCATCTTCCATCTGTTCCAATAAGTCTACATTTTCATGCGGTGACAATGAATTGGTATCAGAATCGCTTTCGCATATTTTTTCCAAGTATTTTAAGACTTTTGCATCCATTCGTACTGGTGATGTACTTTGTGAAGTTATGGATGTATCCGTGTCTGAAACAACAAACTAGATATTCTATTGTGCAAGGCAAAATTTAAAAGTTTTTGCTAGTTTGGTAATAAAATGTTGACATCTGATTATTTTGTACACAAAATTAAAATTTCAGTTATTGCAGTTTCTAAAATTTACTCTATAATTAAGGCTTTATTTTATAATAACCCATAATATTTTAAAAAACTGTATTTACCAGACAAATATACATTACATGGAAACTTATTAAATTAAATTCTAAAAACTGGATAAGATTAACACAGAATAAGAAAAAATAATGAACATATTATATAGGTTAGGTTATAAACTAATATAGGTATGTATTTTAGAATAAATTTTCCAGTGAGCCTATATTGAATCTAGCAATTTTAGGTTAGGCTATATGAAACAGTTATCGTTAGCGAGTGATGATGAAACGTGAACCAAGTAAATAAATAGATGAATCATGCTTGCGTGTAGTACAAGTTACGTCTCAACGATACACAGCCACTCCGACAGAGTGGATTAAACACATCATGTATATAAACCATTTTGGTTATGTTTGTGTACAGGACAGTAGAAAGAAATCTTCTATTAAATAAATTTGGATTATTGAAACAGAAGTATGATCAAAAAATGTTTCATTAAAGAAGTAATCTTTCTCAAAGAATTGTTATACAGACCCTACTAAACAATTCATTATTTTCATAATAATTTAAATTAAAAAATTATGCTGCTTACCTGAAACCTCTTTTTCCTTATTAATTTTCAAAGCCATTTCTAGAATTCGTCCCGAGCGCTCTCCCATATTTAATATTTAAACTTTAAACAAATAAGTTTCTGAATAATATCTCTTAACCAAGAACACCACAACTTAGTACATACCTAACCTCTCACAAAATATCAGCTGTTCAATGCCAGGCATACCAACACCATTGTTATACCAACACAGGCATATTATCATATACATCATCAGCTATGATTTGAAATTGTAATTATTACCTATAACAGAATATTGTAAATGAAATACGTAAAAAAAAGCATATAATATATTTTTGATCAGACCAAAAACTAATTTGAAATCTGGTCACAAAGAATTATGTTGACTTAAGACCTTTATACCGACCTTAAATTAATGGATAAACGTGGTCAAAAAGAAGTAAGTTGAGTTATGACTTTTATACCATCCAGGTTACAAAAACTATACTGATCAAAAAGACACAAGTTGACTTACGTTTTTTATACCAACCAAACACTTCAGGTTTTGACTTAAATCTTTTAAATCACAGTATGTAAAATCATTCAAAATAGGAATTGACTTAAGTCTTTTATACCATCCGAAAGAATTTTTTTTTTATATGTCTGCACTAAAAACAAAAAATCACTTTTTTTTACTTAAAACCTTCATACCGCCCACCATAGATATATGACAACAAAAAAATAAAAAACCTTACTGACATAAATTTCAATAATACCGAAAAAGAAATCTTAACACATATTTTTAAATATAATGTTTCCAATAACAATAAATTTGGAATTATAAAGAACATTATAACGGATACTGAAAACAATATTTATAAAATAGATAATGAGGATGACAAACTAACATAAGGAACACAATTAAAGATAATATTCAAAGAAAATTAGAAAATAAGGATATAAAATGCAAAGGTAATAAAAATAAAACATTTAATATCAAAAACATATTGGAATTAAAAAACAAATTAAATAATAATAATGCAACAATTTTGGAATCAGATAAAACATATACACCAGTTATAATGTTCATAGATGATTACAACAGGAAAGTACAAGAATATATAACTCAGAATGGATATATAGAAATAAAAGACCCAACAAATAAATATAAGAAAATCATGGAAGATATGATAAAAGAAAATTTAGTTAAAATTAATATAAGGGAAAAAAATACACAAAACTTATATCGCACAATACAAGTGCTCCACCACTTAATGGTTTACCTAAAATTCATAAAATAGATATACCAATAAGACCATTAATAAATTTCAAGACTGCACCGGCATATATAATAGCAAAAACAATAGATAAAATACTCAGAGAGAAGATACTATTGGAAAATAGGTACAATGTAAAGAATGGATATACAGTTATACAAAACCTAAAGAAAATACACATTACAGAAGAAACAAAATTAATATCATTTGATATATCAAATATGTATAATAACATACCAATAAATGAAACACTGGAAATCATAAAGAAAAAACAATAATGAAAACAACAGTTTCATAAATAACTTGATTATTATAATAAGAAACATATGTAACCAGAATTATTTTACTTTCAATAACAAATATTATACACAAACCAAGGGATTGGCAATGGGTTCACCTATTTCATCAATTATGTCAGAAATTTATATACAGGATTTGGAAAACAAAATTATTTTAGGTATCATAAATGTGCATAAAGTGTTATTATGGAACAGATATGTAGATGATATATTGGTCATAAATAATCCTAGCATAAAAAAATGAACATTTAATAATACTAAATAAATTAAATACATACAATGATAATGTGAAATTTACATTTGAAGAAGAAGTAAATAGAAGAATCAATTTTTTGGACATTGATATTCAAATTGGAAAAGATAACGAAATAACTACTAATGTATACAGAAAGGAAACAAATAATAATACAACAATACACAAAGATTCATCACATCCTTGGATACACAAGGTTAATAATATAACAATATGATTAACAGAGCATACAAATACATAAATAACGAAGAGAAATTACATCAGGAACTGAACATCATAAAAGAAATAGCAACAGAAAATGGATATGACAGCAAATTTATAAACAAATTAAATAAAAAATATAAAGAAAAACAATATTAAATAATAGACAAAATTAGACAGTATAAATGCATGCAAAAAAGAAGAAAATGTAACATACCTAACTTACAAATACACATATCAAGATCTCCAATACATTATAAAGAATACAAAATTGGATAAACATAAATATAAATATGCATACAAACCAAATAAAAGTATATATAATATAATAATAAATAGAAAAGACTGTGATATATACAAATTAAGTGGAATATACAGAATAAAATGTAATAACTGTGACTACATATACATCGGAAGAACACATAGAAATTTCAAACAGAGATTTATGGAACATTTCAGAGCTTTTAATAATAAAAAAACGGGAATCTCCAACATAGCAGATCACCTTATTAGTATGAATCATAGTATAACAAATATAACCAACAATATGGAAATAGTGGAAATAAACAGTAATAAAAATGACATTATACAGTTAGAAAAATTATATATATACCTTCATAAAAAATATGACAAATTGATGAATCAACAGACAATATTTGAAAATGATCAATTATTTCAATACATATCTGACTTGGTTTCACCCAATAATGATGGCAGTGGAAAGTTCAAAATGAAGTACAGTAAGAGGTAGTAGACGCAGTTAACAACAGTTATACATTTAAAGAAAAACATCATAACAGGAACATTACAGTGTATGAACTGAGGATGAAATTTTAATATTTCGAAAAGACCTTATTCATTATTTTAAAAATGGAATTTTACAGATTTTGGTGGTCTGTATATAATAATATTTCTTTATTTATTCTAAATCAATTTAATCAATGATAACATGCTGTAACAATTATAAAATCAAACTGTTAGAATTTATATACCTTTAAATGTTTTTATTACATTTAAAAAAAAAAACCATTATTGTATTGGGTACACTGATTTTTTTGTTTTGTTTAATAAAAGATAACTTGGATGTTCAATATTTTGATTCAAACCTTTTATTCTAGTAGTATAACATTTCATAATTTTCATGAATACATTTTCAATTTAAAACATATAGAGTAATGAAATATAACAATACACTAAATATAATATAGTTTTGGTAATGTTACAGTAGGCGATTAATTATGCGTGGAGACAAAATAATGTAGTAGATTATAAAGGCATTGACCTCCATATATTCTGTAATTTTGTGTGTGTGTGACTTAATTATTCATCTCAAGACCTTAAAACAATTATTGTTGAATCAAAACTTTCTTTATGATGTACAATATGTGTATTACCTATTTTATTTCCTTCCCCTCTCCCCCAAAAATAATAATTTTCTGGGTGCACTACTGAATATATATATAACATCACTTGGAATACGTAATATACATAACATATATATTAGAATCTATAGTGGGCATTCTGAGGATTGAAACAATGCTATACCTGTTACAAGTTTTAGCCATCATCAAAGATTGTTGACATTTTATCATATAAAATTGTTGTGTGTGTGTGTGTGTGTGTGTGTTTTAAACCGTGAATAAGCCAAATCAAAGTTTATTACAATGAAAACACCCTATTATGTAACTTTCTCAAAATTTAAAACACATAATCCATCTCTGCCAACAGCATGATTATAAGAGAAGATAAATAACAATACACAATTTATGATAATAATGATGCTAATATGAATTAAATATACGAGGCGTGTTTTTTAAGTAAGTACCATTTCGCTATATCGCCGCTACAGCACAGTGGTCGCCGTTCTGTGCATCCGCACTGAGTGTCTGCATCTATTGGCTTGCTACAGACGCCATTACGTGAGCAGAAGTCTTTGTTTACATTTTCCTGTGCGTGTTTAAAATGCATCATATCATTGAACGTCCCGCCGATTGTGAAATACAGGCTGTAATTCGTTTCCTAAATCCAAGAGACGTGAAAGCGGCCGATATTCATTGACAGATAAGTGAAGTGTACGGGGAAAACGCTATGAGCGATGGCATGGTGAGAAAGTGGGTTAGAGCATTTAAAGAAGGCCGTACAAACATGCACGATGAGGGCGTCTGTCATTAATGACGACCTGGTGCAGAAAGTTAACGAAAAAGTTCATGAGAATAGGTGGTTAAGATTTCGTTACTGTCTAATGAATTTCCTCAAGTTTCAAGAAGTGTTCTCTATGAAATTGTGACAGACCGCAATCCAAAACAAAAGGCATGGCATGCTCAGTAGGGGAATCGTACTGCTTCACGACAATGCTCGGCCACACAATGCTCAACGCACCCAAGATCTGGTTACGTCATTTGGCTGGGAAAAACTGGATCATCCCCCCTACAGTCCAGACCTCGCGCCCAGTGACTATCACTTGTTCCTCCATTTAAAGCGGCACCTTGGCAGCCAACACTACGATGACGATGTCAAAACAGCCGTGCAGCAATGGTTATCTTCTCAGGCAGCTGATTTCTATGAAGACGGAATACAGAAGCTGATCACACGATACGACACGTGCCTCAATATACGTGGAAACTATGTTGAAAAATAGTTTAATTTACTGACTTTCATGTAAAAATAAAATTATTCAAAAAAATATTACTTGTTATTTTTAGTATCAAAACGGTACTTACTTAAAAAACACGCCTCGTACCAAGTTTTCATACTCATATAGCATTACTTTTACTACACACATTCCTATTATTATATGACTTATAATTACCGATTTTCTGTCTGTGCAGCTGCTGTTCCTATATCAATTGGATCATCCATTGATCCTCCGTCATTACAGTCACCATCACCCATCGACGAATCGTCACTTTCGGACCCACTTTCAGAGTCCGAATCAGTTTCTGAATCCAGGTCTCCTGCTCGTGCTGCTGTCGCTCCTGCCGCAGCTGCCGCGTTGGTAACATCTTCTACTTTAATAAATACACCGGGTTCACATTTCACAGGGCTGCCACCATTGCTTGGAGCTGCAGTGACACTCAGAAGTTCATTTGATTCCGATATCGGAATCTCAATAGCTTCAGGATTTGGGCACTCTATTAACACAGTTTCATTGGTGTCAACTGTTACCTGAAATAATTACATTCTCTACATTACTATGACCATATTTACTAAAGTAACCAAGTTTTCATATAATTTTAACCACAAAAAAATTAACCAATCAAATTCTCTTATACCTTGTGTTAAGTTTTGTTTTACATTCTAAAAAATATACTTCTACACTAATGTTTAAAGAATTTGACTAGTATATACAAAGTTGTCTTCACCTATTTATCACTCTTAGGTACACAGTGATCGTATCCCTTTCAAAATCTCCTTACAATCAATATTTTATTTTGAGAAACACTTTAAGTACATGATCAGATAATCACATACATCTTGGAATTACTGTTATTTTCAAATATGCCAACAGCCAAATAAGTGATATTTTATGTACACTGTCATGAGAGAAGAATCATTGGTCTACTTGTCTGGGAAGATGCACAAAAATATCTCCATTACTTGGTTTAAAATTTCATACCGAAAATTACACTAATTTGACCAGTACAGTGGTCACCCACAATTTGATTTAAGGGGGTTCATTTTCAATAATCTTGAAGTCACTCACAGGAAATCTAAACATTTATCATTCTGATATGCTGTGTGGTTACTGTCTAGTACTTTTGTTTTCCTAAATACAATTTAATCATTATTTCAAATGAAATATTTCATTGAATAATGCTCTTTCAAACTTCATATTTTAGAAATCATCAGATAGTCTGAAGTTAGACCTAAGTCTGTTCAAGACTACTCTGTACATAAATTGCTTATCAACATCTTGCAATATAAATAAAAGATTGATACGATCTTTAATCCTGCTATATAACTTGATATGCCTTTCCATCTGTGGTGATGGTGATGATTTTCACTGCAATGATTTCACTATTAACCTGAATTTTATCACTGACTATAGTCTCAGTGATGAAGTTGTTTCAATTATCTCCAAGCTGACCTAGTACGGTCTTCATTTTCTAGCTCAATTTTACTATCAATAATCAATTCTTCTGTCATGTCTGTCAAACTCTTCAAGCCCTATAAGCCTTTCCCATTTCAACAATATCTTTATAATTCGATCTTCCACCAAAATTTCATAAACAACTGAATCTATTATCTTCTAACACTTTCTTCCACACTGTGGAAGATAAACATCATCTTTTTGTTTATCTTGGTCCAAGCACTTCTGACATGCTCATGTTAAAATGTTTTCATAGAGAAGAGGCTTTGTTTCCAATATGTTGGTAAAAGCACATTGATGTCAATAGTGTACCTTAATCCATAATTTGTGTGAGAGAGTTGTGTTTGGACGAACGTTAATTCACAGTTTTGTTAAAGCATAGTCATCTAATACAAGAATGACTTTAATAGAAGTTTCCCTATTTTAGCAAAAATTCTTCTTCATCTCCCCTTTAATGGAGTATATGCCTAGTAGCCAGTTAATTTTCTTCTACTTTTTGCAGTGACCTACTCTGCAATTTTACTAATAATTGCAGCTAATTATTTTGCAAATAATCAGCAAACCAAGTAGTCTGCGCATAGATTGTCATGATAATCTAGAATTGACTATATATTTTGAATACTACATACGTATAGACGTGAAGACAAGTAAATACTATTTAATTCACACAGAACGTTCACTGTACTTACTGGTATTGACACTGCTATCTGCTCTACAACAGGTGTGAACACCATCTCCTTTAGCATGTTATTCAAAAGGTGTTCGGTTTTGACACTTTTCTCTCTAAAGTCAAAAAGAAGATCCAATTTATACACACATTCCTCACAAACCATTTTCGGCAGTTTGTCTCCATTGTGGACCTAATGTACATACCGAAATGAACACTCATCAAACAGTGAAATATTGTAAAATTAAATCATCTAAAGATCTAAACTATAGGGTTGTGCAGGGTACAATAAAATTTTCCAGGGCCGTAATTTTAAGCTAAATAAATATATGATTTTGCAGTTAGCTTTTACATAATAAGAGCAACTATTTCATAACCTTTCAAATGGTTTTGATCAGTTTTTGGTAAAAAATATATAGGCTTAATTAAAGTTTTTTAAAGAAAAGTCAGTACAGTACAATAAACACAACAGTACCATAAAGGCCAGCTATGAAGAGAAGCTAATATATTCAAATTTTTACTGATTATGAGAATTTTAGATTAATACTATTTTAATCTGTTAAAAAAAACGACATGGTAGAACTCAAACACAGGCCATAAAAATAGTGTAAAATATTCATTTTACTTAGAATCTGATTAAAGCAGCCCTGGAGACTGCTAAATTTTTTTACAGATGTAAATTATTCTAAAACTGTTTTGGACAGTTTACATTTTATGTTACTAGGGGTTAACATAATATACATACGAGGACAAGGATATGATGGCGCAGCCTCAATGAGTGGCCCATTTCAAGGTTGTGCTGTGATAATCCATGAAAAGTTCTCATAAGATGTATATGTACACTACGCTAGCCATTCACTTAATTTGGCCCTCTGCCACTCTTGCAATGTACCAGTCATCAGAAATCGTTTGGGAACAATGAAAGACATAATAAACATTTTTCAGAGTTTCTCCCAAGTGGTCCTCTGTGTTTAAACGTATTGTTCAAGAAAACAGTTCAACTCATTCTTCAAAATGAACAAGATTACTTAAATTTTGCGAAACTACGTGGGTTGAGCACTTAGATACAATTATACTGTTTACGGACATGTTTGATGTTATCTGTATGGCTCTGATGGAAATTCAAGAGGATAATAATTCAGATCCTGAGTCATCAAGCAAAGAATATGCTCTATTATCAGTAACTGAGAAGTGCAGTTTTGTGACAGCCATGACCACTGTAACCACCTTTCAATTTCTCTGCAGGAAGAGACAACTGACCTTGTTTATTTCCTAAAACATGCGAACAACCTGAGGAAATAAATTCAGGAAATGAGGAATAATTGTAAATCAAAATTCCACCTTATTTTTATGGATATGTTGGATGTTTGCAGTTCCGCTTAAGTGAGCATTGAGATTCCTAGGAGAGCTTCAAAGCAAACAAAAAGAGACAATTATGACACAGAAGACCCAGAAGCTTACTACCATCTTGCCATATACAACCCATTTCTGGACTACTTCCTGCAGCAACTTTATGAGCGCTTTCTTAATCACAGAAAACTTCAGAATCTTCTTCCTCAGCACTGTTGCTCCGTCAGTGATCAAGATGTGAAGGAAATTGTATCTACTTTATCAGAGTTTTGGTCTGAAGATGTGGCATTCTCTAGTGAGACTTTTGAATCAGAGATAGTTATTGTTATCTCACACACTTCTCACACACATATTATTTCTATATTTACTGATATAAAGTAAACACGTGTACTTACCATGACACTTTATGTATGAGCACGTGGTTCATGTCCAATATAAATTTCTCTTTAAGGGGGCCAGGGTTCATTCTCGGCGAGATTCAGACACAAAGAGGTAATAGAAATAACAACACTGATTTTCATTTGAATATAGCTAACTTGTTTTTTAATTTCCAAAATTAAAATATATACTGAATCATAACCCAAAGATGGCATCACATACAAATACCAAAACAAAATGGCGTCTACATTTTCTTAAGCCCTATTTAGTCATTATTACTTTATATTATGGTGAATCTTGTTCATATTTTAAATTTACTTCTGGCTGCAGCTCTAATAACATGTAATCAATTATATGCTTGTATATTCCACAAACCAATGCCCTATTTATTCTATTATCATGGCCATGCGTTCACTCCCTCACACACACTATCACAGATACATTTCATTAGACTTATCTTTTTATTGAGCTCATTAAATAGGAAAAATATGATAATTGTTTCGACTTCTCTGTAAGTAGACTCAGTTGGCTCCCTCGCTGGTGTTAGATGTTACACATCTGCATGGCAGGTGGTCGCCTCATGTTTCTCGTCTCCAATTTGCTTGGTTTGCACTGATTTTACATCTGATGTTTAAATATTAACTGTTGTTCGAGTCGTTAAAACTCCACTGTTACATTTTTATGATGAATACTAATTTTTCTACAATTTCTGATGAAAACTAAGTCAACAGCGATACATCGCTGCTGACCCTTTGTTGTGCTGTGTGGAACTGAGAACGAGTAATATGCAAATTTTCGTATGTATTAGTGTCTTTGACGTCACCGTCTTTTGTTTGCTCGGCCAACGCCTCGTTTCATACGCTGTTGTTCCTGCGTCATTGTCTTTTATTCATGACGACACAGCTTTGTAAACCAATCACAATTATTATTAAGAGTTCGTCATCACATACACCGCCATCATCTCTGCTTGCTTTTGCTCGCCCACCGGTGACCTTGGCATTATGCTCCTCTTACGTTGTTCCTTTTTTACTTCCATATTCCTTAAGGAATGGAAGTATGGTGATGGCAAAAAAAATCGTGTTCGAGATTATTGCAGATTCTGATTCTACTACACTCAAAACATGAAAAAAAGTCGTTTTCCGAAAAGTGTCTGTGTGTGTGTCTGTCTGTGTGTCTGTAGATTTTTTTTCTATGGCAAACGATAACTGCCGCAAATTCAAACAGAATCAAATAATTTTTTGCATACAGCCCTGATTTGCAGAGTACTCGCGACCTATTGTTTTTGGTGAAGATCGGTTGAGGGAAAGGGGTAGTTTACCTGCAACGGTTTTTTTTTAGCAAGGGTAATTTTGTTTGTTTGGCAAACGATAACAGCCGCAAATTCAAACAGAATCAAATAATGTTCCGCATACAGCCCTGAATTGTAGAGTTCTCAAGACCTATTGTTTTTGGTGAAGATCGGTTGAGGGAAAGGGGTAGTTTACCTGCAACGTTTTTTTTAACAAGGGTATTTTGTATGGCAAACGATAACAGCCGCAAATTCAAACAGAATCTAATAATGTTTTGCATGCTGCCCTGATTTGTAGAGTACTCAAGACCTATTGTTTTTGGTGAAGATCGGTTAAGGGGAAGGGGTAGTTTACCTGCAACATTTTTTTATCAAGCGTATTTTCTATGGCAAACGATAACAGCCGTACATTCAAACAGAATCAAATAATTTTTTGCATACGTCCCTGAATTGTAGAGGACTCAAGGACTTTCGATTTTGGTGAAGATCGGTTAAGGGGAAGGGGTAGTTTACCAGCAACCTTTTACGTTTTAACAAGAGTAAAGTACTTGAAAATTTATTTAAACTTTTTGAAACAATGGTAATTGTTAAAAATAAAATAATTTTGTTGCCAGGCAATAAAATTATAATTTTTTCATTTTAATGTAATATAATATTTTTCATTTTAATGTAATATAATATTTTTCATTTAATACAGCAATAAAAAGGCAGGTAAGACACAGCCTGGCTGTTTGGCTGAAAATGATTTTAAATATAAATCTTAGAATATGGAAGTCATGTATGGTTCTCCATACCGATATTTTTCTATGGCAAACGATAACAGCCGCAAATTCAAACAGAATACACTACTCTTTTGCATACAGCCCTGAATTGTAGAGTTCTCAAGTCCTGTTGGTGATGGTGAAGATCGGTTTAGGGAAAGGGGTAGTTTACCTGCAACATTTTATGTTTTAACAAGGGTCATTTTTACTTCCATGTTCCTTAAGGAAATGGAAGTATGGTGATGGCAAAAAAATCGTGTTCGAGATTATTGCAGAATATGATTGTACTACACTCAAAACATGAAAAAAGTCATTTTTTGAAAAGTGTGTGTGTGTGTGTGTGTGTGTGTGTCTAGCTGGCTGTAGATTTTTTTTATGGCAAACGATAACAGCCGCAAATTCAAACTGAATCAAATCATTTTTTGCATACAGTCCTGATTTGTAGAGTACTCGCGACGTGATGTTTTTGGTGAAGATCGGTTGAGGGAAAGGGGTAGTTTACTAGCAACGGTTTTTTTTATCAAGGGTAATTTTGTTTGTTTGGCAAACGATAACAGCCCAAAAATTCAAACAGAATCAAATACTGTTTCGCATACAGCCCTGAATTGTAGAGTTCTCAGGATCTGTTGATTTTGGTAAAGATCGGTTAAGGGAAAGGGGTAGTTTACCTGCAACGTTTTATGTTTTAACAAGGGTATTTTCTGTGGCAAACGATAACAGCCGCAAATTCAAACAGAATCAAAAGATTATTTGCATACAGCCCTAAATTGTAGAGTTCTCAAGACCTATTGTTTTTGGTGAAGATCGGTTGAGGGAAAGGGGTAGTTTACCTGCAACGTTTTTTTAACAAGGGTATTTTCTATGGCAAACGATAACAGCCGCAAATTCAAACAGAATCAAATAAGCTTTGCATACAACCCTGATGTCTTGAGTACTAAAGACCTATTGTTTTTGGTGAAGATCGTTTAAGGGAAAGGGGTAGTTTACCAGTCACGTTTTTTGTTTTATAAAGGGTATTTTGTATGGCAAACGATAACAGCCGCAAATTCAAACAAAATCATATAATATTTTGCATACAGGCCTGATTTGTAGAGTACCCAAGACCTGCCATTTTTGGTGAAGATCGTTTAAGGGAAAGGGGTAGTTTACCAGCAACGTTTTATGTTTTATCAAGGGTGTTTTTTATGGCAAACGATAACAGCCGCAAATTCAAACAGAATCAAATGATGTTTTGCATACAGCCCTGTATTGTAGAGTTCTCAATACCTATTGGTGTTGGTGAAGACCGGTTAAGGGAAAGGGGTAGTTTACCAGCAACGTTTTTTTATCAAGCGTATTTTCTATGGCAAACGATAACAGCCGCAAATTCAAACAGAATCAAATAATTTTTTGTATACTTCCCTGAATTGTAGAGGTCTCAAGGACTTTCGATTTTGGTGAAGATCGGTTAAGGGGATGGGGTAGTTTACCTGCAACGTTTTACGTTTTAACAACAGTAAAGTACTTGAAAATTAATTTAAACTTTTTCAAACAATGGTAATTGTTAAAAATAAAATAATTTTGTTGCCAGGCAATAAAATTATAATTTTTTCATTTTAATGTAAATTATGTATGAGTTAATATCTTTATATATATAATTCTTCTGTAAGTGTGTATGTCACTGAACTCCTCCATGTATAAAATAATATATCGTTCGTGGCAGGTAAGCATATCTCAGTTATGTAATGTTTAAGTTTCCATTTTATTATTATGCCTACAGCAATAAAAAGGCAGGTAAGACACACACACACACACACACACACACACACACACACACACACACACACACACACACACACACACACACACACACACACACACACAAAATTAGCGTTATTTCTTACCTCACTCATGTTTATTTTCTTACATTTGCACGCTTTTTAAATGGAAAGTGCCGAAACCCACACCAACATAACGCGTGCAAGCCGAAAAAATGGACATCAATTTGCTTCCTGTGGATCGCTGGGCAATGTAACTGCACGTGTTTACAGAGGAACGATTCATAGACAGACTTTTCGTCTTTAGGGAATGAACCCTCTGCAAGATTCTGAGGGTCCATGAGTGACTTCGGAGCGCTCCTTCTTTTTCGCGTGTTTGTTCTGTGAAACATACACTGTAGATTCGCAGCTTTACTCTAAGCAACGCTCAATAGGAAATGTTGAAAATTTTTGCCCACGGTGTACCCTCATTCACACTAAACCTGCTCTGATGTTTTAATTACGGACATCATAATATTAAAACTTTGGAAACTTGAGCACTACTTAATGGAGATCAATCATTAACTTATACAAGCCATTAATTTTATGCATATATTTTATATATATATGTGTACAACGTTATCGGCAACAAAGAAGTAGTTTTTGTTAAAATTCCTTCCCGGGATATTTGGCCGTAGTCCAATGTTTTCTACTAAACCAGACGTTTCGGCAATGCCATCGACTTCCATCATCAGTGAAAATCGAGTGCGATAACGTGAGGTGGTATACGTTAGTGACCACAGTACTGTGGTTAAGGCTGAAGCAGTAAATAGAAAGAAGTAGTTTCTATGGTAATATTTCATTTCAAAAATGATTTTAAATATAAATCTTAGAATATGGAAGTCATGTATGGTTCTCCATACCAATATTTTTACACAGGGACAATGGACCTAACCATACTTTATTCAACTGTG
The DNA here is from genome assembly GCA_034769895.1 of Magicicada septendecula. NCBI lineage: Eukaryota > Metazoa > Arthropoda > Insecta > Hemiptera > Cicadidae > Magicicada > Magicicada septendecula. The sequence continues at coordinate 105,058,245 of CM068372.1, read as the reverse complement.
ATACAATAAAACATTATAAAACATCCTCAAATCCCATAATTAAGGTATTGGGCCTTTATGTACTGTTACAAACCCCCTCAATGAAAGATTTTGTGTCGAGACATAAAAACTTTCATTGACTCATTCATACGGTTCTAAAAGGATCAGCCTAGATATGTCGCCACAACCCCCAGTAATGTTAATATACAAAAAAAATTATAATCACTTACCCTTGGTCCAATAGTGCTGATCGTACCTGTCTGACCTTACTGGACTTCTCAGGCGAGATCCCAACACCATAAGGCCATGAGGCACTTAACGTTCCTGCTCTGACGCACCGGCCAGCTCAGGACCGCGGTCACAACACCACGAAACTCTGAAACATCGAATACAAAATTTTAAAATAGTGGTTTAATATACTTCCATATCTACAACTGATATGTTTCCTTTTAGATGCATTGGTTTGTTCAATTAATTTTTTCAAAACAACAACAAGAATTCAAAAAAAGACTGATTTTTAATCCACACTAAACTCAATCTCCTCCTTAAGAGAAAAATATATATATTCTTATAACCAGATACCAGATACCACAACCACACACAATAATACAACTTTGAAGGACCAAAGACCAACAAACTACCTTAATAACATCCAGAAACCAACACACAAATACTTCACCAGAAACAATATGGCGAAGGCTGAAGATGGGAGAACAAGAACTCCCGAAACATGTTCCTAAAGGAAAAAATATATCTTGAGGTAAATTTAGTTATAAATCAAAATATTCCTATAAATAACATAACACGTAAACAATTCCTTTAAAATTCCCCAAATACCATCACCTATTTATTTCTATAAAATTCAACCTACAACTACTATGGCAGACAAGTTCATTATTCAAATTTTATTACTCAACTTTATAATCATTTTATATTTTTTGCAATGACATCATACTATATTTTGTTCAACACCATTTCTAACTTTATCTTTTTAATATTCAAGATCTACTATCTTTTTAATATTTGCTAACGTCGTTACACCTGTAGCGACCTCCTAACCACACACTATTACACCATCAACATAATAAAAACATCATAGAACATTGAACATTACACATTAACATTGTTACATTTACATTAAACAATTTACATTTACACAACTGGTATCAAAAGTTTATAACATTACTACTTCAACAATTCTCTATTAACTTTTATTATCTAACATTCATTGATATTAGATTCTATACAAAAAAATTTTCAAATTTTATATTTACCTTTCAGTTACATTACCTTCCTGCTATGAATTTTCCTTTTCTAACCTTTCCTCAATCCTTATCCGTTTGGGTGACTCTCTATTATTCATTATTCTCATTATCTTATTTTGGCATTTGTCAATCTAACTTACTCACCTCTTTTTTTACTACTAACCGCTTCTAACTAACCATCAACATACTATGACACCAATATCTCTATAATAACCCCCTTCACTAATCCCATTTAAAACCTCTGGAACCGCTCGTCTTTGTACTAGGATGTGTGTACCCGAACTCTAACCAACTCATTCCCTTATCGGTTCCTGACCCTTTCAGGTAACCCTTTCCGGCGCTAAAAGGTCCCTTCCTGTCCCAACACCTTTCGTTGCAGACTCCCTACACCACTACCCTTACTACAAAATATCACCATCAACAAATATAATTACCATTCACATTACTCACCTCTACATATAATCACTAACTACTGTGTCCCTAAAATATCTAACACCTCTTTATATATTATCTGTATCTCAACTCTTATTTTCACTAACTCCCAATAACTCTATTTAACTAACTCCAATGCCCTTATTTTAATAATTATCACCCAAATTCTATTACAACGTTTCACCTTAATATACCACTAGAAAATTCCTCACTTATCTACTAACAACAATACCTCTCACTATCCAACTATATCATATGCGTAATCATTTATTAACCATTGGAATCTAAATCTCATAATATCATTTAAACTTTCTTCCGTTATTTAAAATTCTACCGTAAAACAATACATAAAATACACAACAGCAAAAATACACAAATACATTGACATTAATATACACAAAAAATATACAATCCAAAATTTTCATTTAACCATTTATCAAAATCAGTCATAAACAGTCCATTTCAAAACACTGTCCACATAATTAAATGTTCGTAAACACAATAAAATAATTAACCTCCATCGTCAAATAATAATCGAATCTTAAAACTATATACACTGTTTAATATTAGATATCTTATCTTATCATTATACATGTACCAACTATTCAAATTTTTATCCTTTTCCACAAATTCATATAACTCATGATCGGGTATGGTTCTGTCACCTTCAGTAAAATCAGTCATAATTAGGTAATTTGCCAAGTCATTATTCTCATTATCTCCTACTACTTCAGTTTTATTACAAGGTAAGTACTTATTATATTTATCAATCATCTCTACTCCTAACCTTCCCATAAACTCTTCATAGTCTCTACTTATCTTAAAAATTTCTATTTCTCTTTTTCTTTCAATATATCTCTCACTTTCAAAACATCTCTCTCTTTTAATATATCTCTCTTTACTCTCTTTACCCCACCAAGCTACATTCTCTTTTTCTACATTTGCAGGGGACACTAATTCACAACTATTGCACCGCCTGTGAAGTGCACTAAAAAAACCAAGGACAACTTTATTTGTAGACCATATGTCTCCCAAATATACATCGAAGGCACTCTCGTCCCTCCTAAACACATGTACATGACCCCCAAATACACCATTAAGGGAAGAATCTAACCCCTGCAATTCCCTTACAATTATACTCTCTTTACACACTCTCTTTAACCCTTCAAAACACACTATCATTCCATTATTATTATATTCTATTCCCCATACAATTTCATTATCACTACTCCTGTTTACATAATCATTTTCTAATATCATACTTTTATTTATATTGTTACAATTCTCTCCCCTACTTACCTTGTCTTTGTTTATCTCTAACTTGTCTACTCCCCTCTTATTTTCTAACTCTATCTCATTAATTCTCTTGTCAACATTAAAATTTTGTTTGTGTATTTCATTTTTTAATTCTTCTAATTTCTCATCTAATTGATTCAATTTTACATTTCACAAGTTACTTTGTTTCTTTAGTTCGTTTTCAAAACTGTCAAACTTTGCATTAAATTTACTATTCATCTGGTTAAATTTGTCATCGAATTTAATATTCTGCTGTTCAAATTTTTCGTCAATTTGTTCTCTTAATACACTATTTTGTGTTTTAATTAATATAAATAAATCTTCTAATGACACCTTATTATCGATTGCCCTAGGTGTTGAATTGGCACTTATTTCGTTTAATATAATTGATTCTGTATCGGTGTTATTTATTTCTATGCTTTCATTATTTTCTGCCATTTTGACGAGCTTTTCTTTTTTTTTTTTTAATATTAAAATAACTATTTGATTACACTTGTCTTTGATACGTTTTTGTCAATATAACCTACATAACCTCTTGCGTATTAGGTTATGAACTATTTCGTCACTCTCTTTGTCTCTGAATCTGGCTTATATTTTATATAAAATAGTTTTATATAAAGTCCCTGTTCGGGCGCCAATTGTTATCTCACACACTTCTCACGCACATATTATTTCTATATTTACTGATATAAAGTAAACACGTGTACTTACCATGACACTTTATGTATGAGCACGTGGTTCATGTCCAATATAAATTTCTCTTTAAGGGGGCCAGGGTTCATTCTCGGCGAGATTCAGACACAAAGAGGTAATAGAAATAACAACACTGATTTTCATTTGAATATAGCTAACTTGTTTTTTAATTTCCAAAATTAAAATATATACTGAATCATAACCCAAAGATGGCGTCACATACAAATACCAAAACAAAATGGCGTCTACATTTTCTTAAGCCCTATTTAGTCATTATTACTTTATATTATGGTGAATCTTGTTCATATTTTAAATTTACTTCTGGCTGCAGCTCTAATAACATGTAATCAATTATATGCTTGTATATTCCACAAACCAATGCCCTATTTATTCTATTATCATGGCCATGCGTTCACTCCCTCACACACACTATCACAGATACATTTCATTAGACTTATCTTTTTATTGAGCTCATTAAATAGGAAAAATATGATAATTGTTTCGACTTCTCTGTAAGTAGACTCGGTTGGCTCCCTCGCTGGTGTTAGATGTTACACATTTGCATGGCAGGTGGTCGCCTCATGTTTCTCGTCTATTTGCTTGGTTTGCACTGATTTTACATCTGATATTTAAATATTAACTGTTGTTCGAGTCGTTAAAACTCCACTGTTACATTTTTATGATGAATACTAATTTTTCTACAATTTCTGACGAAAACTAAGTCAACAGCGATACATCGCTGCTGACCCTTTGGTGTGCTGAGTGGAACTGAGAACGAGTAATATGCAACTTTTCGTACGTATTAATGTCTTTGACGTCACCGTCTTTTGTTTGCTCGGCCAACGGTTTCATACGCTGTTGTTCCTGCGTCATTGTCTTTTATTCATGACGACACAGCTTTGTAAACCAATCACAATTATTACTAAGAGTTCGTCATCACATACACTGCCATCATCTCTGCTTGCTTTTGCTCGTCCACCGGTGACCTTGGCATTATGCTCCTCTTACTGAATATACGTTGTTCCTTTTTTTTTTACACAGGGACAATGGACCTAACCATACTTTATTCAACTGTGATACAATAAAACATTATAAAACATCCTCAAATCCCATAATTAAGGTATTGGGCCTTTATGTACTGTTACATTATGTGGAAGAGGAAATGGTTTGAATGTGATACTACAAAACCGAAGTACTTTATCACCTGTCTAAATGAAAGTGAAAAAGTATTTTTCTTTCTCTTCATAGATTTTTAAAAATTGGTGCCACTATTCCAGTATCTACAGCAATATGTGAGCAATCCTTTTCTACCCTTAGAAAAGTAAAGAGTTTTACAAGAAGTGCAACAGGTCGAGATTGTCTGAATAGTTTGGCTTTGCTGTCAATTCATAAACATTTTAGTTGACCCAGAAGAAGTGCTCAACAAATTAGCACAAAACAAATCCTAATCCAAATTTTACAGGAATTTGTCCTGTAAAAACTGTTGTCAGGAATACCTTTCTAAAAATTTTTATATTTTTAACTGATGAGAAATAACATGTTTATATACTTTAACTTAATTTTACATGTTGATAACTGTGATCACAAAGCACATAATGTGAATGAGTTTTAATTTTTTAACATTATTTTTCATAATGCGACATGGTTTGTTGTAATACCTAGCTCTAAGAAAAAATATTGTAAAATTAAACATGTGTTCATTTTTAATTTTTTGTGTTCTTGTACGTGGTAACCTTCAATTTCTTAATTTTAACGTTCTCTTTAAAGTATTTATATTCTACAGACAGGTATTATTAGGCTTCTAAGACAAACTGGAAGCCTACATGGCGTGTTTTTAATTGATTTTAAGGAAATTAGTGAATTACAGCTATTATTTGCCCATTATTTTTAACCTGCTGGTTCAATTTTCATTATAATATGAGGAAAAACAATACTCTAAGAAAACGATATGTAGTTGAAAAAATCCCCCCCCCCAAATAAAATCCTAGGCTTGCCCCACCTCATATTCTCTCACAATGCTGATCATCACTTTGTGCCATGTAATGTACTTATTACAATAAAACATCCAGCCTTAATAAAACATCCATAAAAACATAACTAAGTTTTGCTCATGTTTTAAAGGTGAGTTCTCGATTAGCTTTTTTTTTATAATACCAAACACTGGTGAACATCTCATTCAAAAATTATATAAATTTATTTTATATATGTTATCATATATAAAAACTGCTTTGTTAAAAACATCAAGTAAACATTTTTAGGCTTATTCAATTTTTCTGATTCTACTGGTACATGAACAAATTAAATATTTTTGGCTGTACCATGTTCACTCATGAGTTTTTTTCTATATTGAATTTACTTATAAGATTTCAATGCTGAACGTAAGTTCATATCAGCTCATTAGATGAAAGTACATAAGAAACACATTCTACATTCTGTAGCCTCTGTTGTTGAAAAAAAAGACAAGCTGACTGAACAATTTTTTTAAAGCATTATTTAATGCATCATAGCTTTTGTGCTTAGGCATAATTGCTTCTCCCTTCTATGCAGCTCTTATAAACTTTCAACACAGGAAGATCAATATAGCTCTTAGTACATCATATTCTCTCCTCAAACAGCTAGCACAAAATATATTAGAAGGGGGAACATATTTAATATAATCTACACTGCGGAGGTACATTTTTAATGAAATTATAATAATCTATCAAAAACTGAATAACAAGCCAATCCAGATTTTAAAATACCATAAGCTAAATAAAGCTCGCACGATCCAAAATTAAACAACTTAGAAGAATCAGTCATCTTGGAATTGTTCATAAAATTTCATATTAACATTGGACCCAACCACCCCTACCTTCAGCAATTTATGCAAGTAATTTCCTTGGTGACTGGGATTGCAAGATAAAGTGCATCTTTGGAATGGGAATATTCAAGCAAAACAGAATTCAAATAAAAAGCTGTCACTAGTATCCTAGAATCAAACAGTGACAGTTATTTGGCACAGCTAAAAAACCTTATCAAGGGACTAGTCAAAGCAAACAACTACTTGCTGAACTTTTACAAATCATGACTAACCAAAAAACTCAACTTATCTTTGTAGAACTTCACATACTCAACAATTTTATATGATTATTGTAAACTTCTGTACTAATTCCTTGCAAACATTAGCCTATTATAATCTTATCTGATACAAGCAATACCTATTTATTTAGCCATCTGTTTTCCCTGGTGTTCTCAGTACAAGTTGAGAGGTGTCTGCTAGAGGTTACATTTACGTTTCTTCACTCGCTTGGTTGTGACAGTTACATCAGGTCAGTTCTGACCCTGACATGGTATTTATGTATCCTTTATATGTGTGGGGGAAAAAGAATGGGAGGGGTGTTTCCATCAGTTTCAACGTTTAGTTGTGACTTTTTCAAGTTTTTTAAATAATATTTTTATTTATAATAATAATTAGTTATAGCTTACAGGCTTACAAGAAACTGAAGCTTTATTGAGCAAAACACTTTCTGATGATAAAGAAACTTCAGAAATAGAACAATGCATCACCTGTGGAAAGTGACCATGACATGAAGTGTCTGCACTTAAAGGTGTTCTGATAACCAACAGCATTTAACAAAATGGTAATATAATTCTTGGACTTGTAAAATACCACTGGTCAAAGATACAGCCTTCAACCAGTCGCACATAAGCTTACTATCTTGTCCATAGTCTCCCATTGTTGAAATGGGACGCTTGAGCCAATAAACCAAGAACACATTTACATGGCATTTGTTGCTTTACAAAGATGATTAAGGAAGTTTTTCAGTACACAATCCACAACACTGAAATAATGGCAAAATATGGAGGGAAAGACTTGAAACGTCAGTATGGTATTAACCATCTTAAAGTTGAACTAAAGGCATTTTTTGGATTGTTTTATCTTGTTGGAGTGTTCAAATCAAATAATGTAAATATAGTCTTTGTTCACACAGCTGCAAGAGCCATAGTACACAACAGATTGTCTGTGATGACTGTACTATACAATGAAAAGTATGTTATGTCATTTTATCAGCATGAACCAAAATAGCTTTAACGACAAAACCACAGTGCTATTGTTATCTTGTCTGCTGTATCCAAATAATAATGCTGCCCTTTTTTGTAATAATAATCTTTCCAGGTTATTTTTTTGATAACAATTTACCACAACCATGGCCTTTAAAGGTAAATATCCAGTGAGGACTAAGATAGTTGTAAACAACAGCACATTAGAACAAGTGAGCCGTTTCAAATATCTCAGCTGTGCAGTAAGCTATACATCTGAATATGACATAAGAGAGAAGATAAATACATTTAGGAATATTTGTGGTACGATTCATAGAAATCTTAGAAATAAAACAAAACAGCACATGGATTAAATTTTATAAAACAATTGCAATATCCACATTGATTTATGCAAATGAGGTGTGGACCATGACACAAAAGGAAACAGCAAGAATCAGAGTGCTTAAATGCAGTTTTTTCAAAATACTTCAAATTATACATTGCAAAATAGAATAAGGAATCAAGATATCAGAGCAGAACTCGAAGTAAAGGACATAAATGAAATTATTGCAATTTACAGTTCAAGACAATGGTGAGATCATCTGAAAGGATGACAGAGGATCGATCGCCAAAGGCGGCACTGGTAAGAAGAGACATGGTAGAAGCCATTGGTAGAAGAGACATGGGTCGTCCGAGGATGAGATGGGAACAGGTTTACATAACCCAATCCTTGATGAGGAGAAGACGAAGGTCTTTCCAGATTTTAATCTATTATCCTGCAGATAGGTACCAACATCATTGTCTATCATCTGTAATCTCTTCCATTATGTGTGGGCCATTCCGCAAGCAAAAGCATATTATTTTAAAAGTGATAACTCAATTGGATTTGAAAATGTATTTCACTTAAATGAGGGAAATGTTCTGATGTACTGTTTAGCTTGATATATTTTCATTTTAATAATCATTTTTTTCACAAACTAATAATAAATTATATAGACTGGTAATTACCTTAATCTAATTCCTTCCTTGCAACTTTCGATTGTTTGCATAACGACGCGTTTCAGGAACACAGTCCTTTCATCAGGTTATAAAAATGAAATCATGAATTAATCACTCGTCGTTAAGTTTAAAATAAAACCACTGCACAACATTCGAATACACGCGAACACATAGCTATGAGCATTCACACACGTGCATGTCGTCGTAAAGTTAAAAATCAACTGATTTTGTTATCGCAAACTTATACAGGCAGTTGTCTGCTTTCTTCTTGTTGTGTGCGTATTACTGTGTCGTAGAAGACGTTGGATAAATGACAAGATATCATTCAATAGCTCGTCATGCTGGAATTTACTTGCTTTGTAAATTATAAATTCTTCCATTGCATCCATGAAGCGTCCTTTCTTACAGTAATGTAGGGGTTTTAAATTTTGTGCAAAACTGGTATAATTATGGTTGTATTCTATTAAGTGCTGTGCGTAACTGGACTTCATATTATTGATATTCTTCTTGGGTAGATGTTCTATATATCTATCTTTAAAACCTCTTCCTGTTTGTCCAATATAGAATTTATCACAGTCATCACATACAATTTTATATATGCCGGAACATGTTTCAGGATTTTTGTTTCTTTTTGTTCGTAATACGTTTTGAATATTATTGTTTGTTTTAAAGGTTACTGTAATGTTATATTTTTTTAATTGATTTTTAATTATTTGTGGTATCAAGTTAGTGTACTCAACGGATACAAATTTATTGTCATGTCTCTGTTTGTTTGTTCCCAGATTCTTTCCCAGAACAAAAAGAAACAAACATCCTGAAACATGTTCCGGCATATATAAAATTGTATGTGATGACTGCGATAAATTCTATATTGGACAAACAGGAAGAGGTTTTAAAGATAGATATATAGAACATCTACCCAAGAAGAATATCAATAATATGAAGTCCAGTTACGCACAGCACTTAATAGAATACAACCATAATTATACCAGTTTTGCACAAAATTTAAAACCCCTACATTACTGTAAGAAAGGACGCTTCATGGATGCAATGGAAGAATTTATAATTTACAAAGCAAGTAAATTCCAGCATGACGAGCTATTGAATGATATGTTGTCATTTAAATCCAACGTCTTCTACGACACAGTAATACGCACACAACAAGAAGAAAGCAGACGACTGCCTGTATAAGTTTGCGATAACAAAATCAGGCGACTTTTAACTTTACGACGACGCGCACGTGTGTGAATGCTCATAGCTATGTGTTCGCGTGTATTCGAATGTTGTGCAGTGGTTTTATTTTAAACTTAACGACGAGTGATTAATTCATGATTTCATTTTTATAACCTGATGATGGGACTGTGTTCCTGAAACGCGTCGTTACGCAAACAATCGAAAGTTGCAAGGAAGGAATTAGATTAAGGTAATTACCAGTCTATATAATTTATTAAAATACGCAACTTGGAGGCCAAACCAAAAATGAACAAACTAATAAGGTTTCAATTGTTTTACAGAACTTACTTTCATTATTGTACAATTCATAACTTTGGTTTAGTTTTTGGGCTGTTTTGGCCAGTTCAATAAACTTGTCACTAAAAATAAATAGTTTTTCGTAATGTTGAGATACAGTAAGGTTATACCATAACCTCAAGACTGTAACTATTGACATTCTGTTAGTACATGCACACGTAATTTATATTTATAGCTAACGTTACACGTACAATATGATCTGTAGCAGTGTTAAATCACATACATTAAAATTATTACAGCGTATATTAAAAATGTACATGATTTAAATTATAATTGGGGGTCAGTGTTATGTTTACATGCCTTTCAATATTTACTTTAAATATTTATCATTTATTTATAATGCACACAATCTATACGCATATATGAATACTAATTTCACGTATTCAAAATATCGTTCTTAAAAAAAACTGACTGAAAAAACTTTGATGCAGCCCCAGACTTGGCGTGCATGTCTAGAAGTAACCTAAAAACGTACAGTTTGCAGATCTAATTATAGATTCGCTCTATTAACACTATTACCTGTATTGGCAGGCACGCCGTAATTTTCTTATATATTTGTCTTAGGTCTCCTTCCCTTTCAAAAATATGTAGTCCCATTAAAAGACTTGTTTTAGATCCACATATTCGGCATAGTTCACGAAATTCACTAATATCTATGGTTGCCATTGAATCTAAAGATTCACAGATTGGTTCTTTATAAAGTTAATCACTTGTTCGATGGAGGCGAAACTTATGTTTACAGGGTACCAAGAGTATTTAACAGTTTTTACATTATTGTATAGACCACTGTAAAAGTATAAACAATAATTGTCAATAAAATAAACCGTGGTATTTTAATTAGTTAATACAAACTGCACTTTGCACCTTGAATAAAGTTGAGTGGATAATAGCAATACATTCTGCTCCAGGGCAAGAGAATAACACAATACGAGAGTACAGTTTGTATCGATATATCTATTTGTTTACTATCGTAGACATAAAGTCATAAAAAGAAATATACTTTATGAATACTCTCGTATAATTTACGACCTCTTACATATATTATATATATCTTATACTACATGAAATTATAATTAAGCTAAATGATTTTAAAAATATTATAAACAAATTGTTTTCTCAAAAATAGAAAATATTATAATCATGTACACATGGGTCTTATATTATTAACAAAAATAAACTAATAAAACTCTCACTTTCATTAACTTAAAGATTTTATTAATCTTTCGTGGTGGTGTTAGCGAATGCAATGTATGCGATCGAAAGAAGTAAGTAAATAAATTAAGGCACCAGTGAATTTGTGTGTTTTGTTTTGGTCTGGTTGTCGGTGATTGTTTTACTCTGTTGTGTTGTTAGTTGTGGGGTAATTATGGATAAATTGACGCTGATATCCGGAACATTGTTTATGGCAGCTGACATATTTGCAATTATTAGCTTAGCAACACCCGACTGGATAATCACTGATGTTGGAGGTAACATAATTTATCGTTTTTGAGGTTAGTTATTATATGCTAGTAATAGACTGACATTAATTTTTAGAATACAGGAACCTGTAGTTAAATTACAAAGCTTTGACAGCCTATGTTAAAACAGTACAGGCTATTTACCTGTAGTCAGTTGTTTAAGCCCTAGATGTTTCGGCAACTCCCGCTGCAACCATCTTCAGTTGCCTGGTAAAGGTGTTAACGTCTGACTCGTGAATTACGAATTTAGTATTGACGTTGTGTGCTAATAAATGCTGTGCATCAGTGTGTTCTGGTTGTGCTGATTAGAACAAGATAAATTCGTTGTATAGTGTGTCCCACACTGTTGTACAACGACTGCGATTTCGTTGGGTAATTGTTTGGACGACGCTTGCATATGAGTGAAACAATAAAAGAAAGATAGTGTTATACCTCAAGGGCTACAATGTCCGGGAAGCAAAATTGGTCATAGGCCTACTTGCCACCTGGAAGTGGAAGAGAAGTTCAGCTGGGCACAACAGTGGGGAATGAGAGAATGGGGGACTTAAGTAACAGACAGTTGATGATGGGTCTGAGTAGCTATTACATTGAAAATTTTCCAGGTAAGCTGCTAAATAAGATCTAATTCTCTCTGGACAGGTTGCCATCATAGCTGAGGAAATAAAGTTTTAAAAGAGGAGATCAACTCCTTGAAATCTTGTGAGAAGAAGAACACTATGGCTAAATTAATTACCTGGCGATGACTGTGGAGGAAGAAAATCAAGCTGTATTATCTTATTTTCTAGTGTCTGATGTGAGGCACAGATGAGAAAGACTTTGGGCACATAGTGAGACAGTTCAGTAACAGGGGTGTTAGGCATTGGCGACCATCTGTGGATTAACAGAGCTCACCCATTGGGCACGGGCAGAAATGTGAAGATAGTGCATATCACACCAATGGAGACATTGATAAAGATTATACCTCGTATAAAAAATGTAAAGGTAAGGTAAGTAAGGACACATAAGTAAAGGCACAAGGTAAGTGGTCAACAGAACCAAGCTAATGGTGTGGACTTTGGTGGAAATCCGCTCTTTTTATGTGGTTATTAAACTGGGATAGAGATTTTAATAATTTATTTTCAGTTTTGAGCTCTAATTTTCATAATCAGATATTTTAGGGAATCTTTTATAGTCGTAATAATAATGAATAAAGTATATCTGATGGATTAATAAGAGTGTGAATAAGAATTTTAGTAATCTAAGGAAGTTAGAAGATCTGATTTTGATTATCGGAGAATGTAAAGTTTTGAAGTTGACAGATAAGTTGCGAACTTATTTTTAAAATAGTAGATCTGCAAGTGATTGTGAAGGTGATTTTACTTGTCTACATGCTATGGGAAAACTGTTATTGGTTAAGCAGAAATCACAAACAGCTGGTTCAAGATTTTGTTGGTTTTACATTATCCAAGTTTAGGTCACTTGCATATAGCCAACTTTTCAGGTTGACGTCCTTGTCACTAGAGGGGAGGGATTGAAAGAGAGAGAGAGAGAGAGTTCATTGTTTTTATCACAAGGTTAAGATATACTGAGAGTGAGACTGTATTACTGTGAAAAGGTTAATGAAACCATAAAGTTTATCCCCTTGTGGCAGTAGCCAGAAAAATTTAGATAAAATAGTAAATATTGTTTACATTATTACCATTCATTCTCCCATTCCAAACCAGTTTTAAATAATACTAAGCAAACAACCTTGGTTTGATTGTGCTTGGTTAGAGAAAACTAGTGTATCAATTACTGAATGTTATGCTGGACTCATTTGAGGTATAAAGGAGTAAGATGATGTTACAGTTGTTACAGTTCATCAGAGCAACGCAAACTCTGATGAAGCTCACAATGATGGCTCAGGCAATAAGGTAAAAAAAAAGTATCTAAAATAATTGTGTTCCGTGTTGTTATAATAGTATATTTTGGTTATTGATGGTAGAAATATTGTACCAAAAGAAATATTGTTAGGCATTTTGAAAACTCACTAACCCATCTCTGATGGTAGCATTTTTTTTTTATGCAGAACCCTTAAATGTATAATAATTTACTTTTACTGAATAAAAATCATTTATAAAGTAAAAATGAAAACTTCAGAAGATTGGAAATTAAGACAAAATGATGAAATATATCAAAGTATAGAAAATATAACAGAAACAATGAGAAAAAGAAGACTATTATTTTTTGGACATTTATATAGAATGGACGACAATAGGTTGATAAAGCAAATCTTCAAATATCTGTGGGGGAAGAAGTCAACATCAAGTTGGATTAAAGAAGTCCAAAAGGATTTAGAAAAAAATAATATACACGCAGAAGAAGCAATTGAAAGAGAAGTTTTTCGGGCAAAAGTGTTAAAAATGGAGGGAGTCCAGGGTAAGAGAGAGAAAAACGCAGGTTCAAAGTGGACTGAAGACAGGAAGAAGAGACACAGCGAGAAGATGAAAAAATATTATTGGAAAAAGAAAAGAACAAAGAGTAGAGAATTGAAATTGGCATGTGCCGTACAAAAAAAGAAAAAAAACTGTTTTGATAGAGTCCTGTAAAAATTTTGTAAAATTGTAACATAGTAAATTATTTATAGTCGTTAATAAAATATATAAAAACGGTGTTTTTGTAAGCTCAAAAAGTCAGATGTGTCCCCTTTGTATAAAAAATGTGATGCCGTAGTGCTATTTATAGATAAATATCTTATATGGATTGTGTAGGTGAAGATTTTCAGAAGTTTACTGAACAATGGGTTACAAAGTTGGGTAAATGATAGGCAGTGTTAGCAGAGGTTCAGGCAGGATTGAAGCAGGGGTATTGAACAATTTCATATGCACAATACAGTTGTACTTGGCTGGAAAAAAGGGAAAGAAAATTATGTTGGTTTTGACTTTTCATATGCCTTTAATACTCTAAATAAAGGATTCCATATGTGTAAGTTATGTTTGGGGGTGTCAACACAGATTAGATTAGGTCAAATACTACATTGGCTGTGTTAAGGACACAGATAAAGAAACTGAGAGTATCAGACTAGAGACTAGTGGGAAGATCACTAGAGGAAAACCACTGAAAAAACGGTAGTAGGATGACATGGAGGATGTTTAAGGCAAATGGGAATGAGAGGACAGAAAATGTTATATAGTGAGAAAACAGAGAACCCTATGTAATGAGAGGGCAGAATGGAGGAAAGTCATTGAAGCCCATAGAAGAAGAATATTACTAGAAATTGTCATATTTGTGTCTTAGAACATTACTATATAATCCTCATTCTAAGTTTTCTTCACTCTTCAGAAGTATGTGAACATTATCTTGCAAGACTGTGCTCAGTATGCCACCTGCCAGTTACAGTATCAGGTGTAAGTATGTTACAATAATAATTCAAGTCTCTGTTGAAGTTGAAATATAATAGAGAAGCTGAAAGACAATACCTTTGTTACAGCCCTGGGCCCAGAACACATCAATTTTATGAAATATCTGGAAAATCTTTATTTCTTTGATGATATTCCAAATAAATTTCTTTATATCTTATGAAAGATTGTTGGTAGCATACAAATCATTATCTTTTTACTCTGCCCCTTTTGAGATATATTCCAAAATATGATGGGGCGACAACAGCTACATTTGCTGATGACACTGCATTATCAGCTATATGTAACAATTTAGAAACAGCGGAAAAACTCTACAGTTTCAGTTTGTAGTTCAAAAAATGGTGTATGTGTAACTTAGTGAGGCAAAATCTACTCATGAAACTTCAACAAGAAACTAGTGTACTTATAAATTTTAATCAATCGTCAAATAATTCCACTTGCAAATTTGGTAAAGTATTTGGGCATGACTTTAGATGCTAAGGTAAGGTGAAAAGTACATGTCAAGAAGAAATGTGGTGAACCTGGAATAAGATTCAAGAAAATGTAGTGTCTGCGTGTAATATACTGTGAACTATCCCTGCATAATTCATTGTTATTATACGAACAAGTTTTGAAACCAGCATGGGTTTGTAGTGTGCAACTTTAGGGTTGCACTCAGAAATCCAACATTAAAATAATCCAAACTTTTCAAAACACAAAGTCCTTAGAGTACTTTGATGCACTGCGATATGTAAGAAATGATGTTAACTATCAAGACCTGAAAATGCCTATGGTTACTACGAGATGTAAATAGTTTTTGGATAAATATAAACAAAGAGTTCATAAACATCAAAATAATGAAGTATTATAGCCTCTTGATAGTCGTAGATTTGTTTGGTGGTTGCAGAGACAGAAACTGTTTCAACTGTGTGAGCAAGTAAAGTTTTTAAAGAAATATCTTCACACAAATAACATGTATACTATACTGAGAAGTGCACCAATTGTAGTTACATGTTAATGTTAATGTACTTATTAGAATAAAATTGCTCAATAATTTGTAATTAGTTGAAGTATAAATAAATAAAACAACTGTCTCTGTTATCTTCCACTTATTCACACTATTGATCCAAACATGTATTACTGGTAGCCTTTTGTAGTTCAGAGCTGTACGCTCACTGATGTTAAGAAGAACTTATATGGGTAATTTTATTCCGTATTACTATTATTCTCCAGCCATCTTTACTGACTTTGTTAGTAAATTTATGTAATTTTTAATTTTTTCTCGTGTGCTGTACAATAAATAGTATGTTACTCAACTCACAGGTGACACACGACTTGGACTAATGTGGACATGCATGACACTGTACAATCGCCCACAGATATGTTTCACTCCTGATCTGCAACCAGAATGGCTGTTAGCATTGGTGTGCATTTTTGTGGGATGCATATGTATTACAACAACAATTATATTGTTGGCGTCCTCGCATTGGGATCGGAATGTTGTCCCTTACGCTCGTTGGGTAGGGTTCACAGCAAGTAAGTTTTCTGTTCCACACTTTATAATATATAGATAAACTGTAAATTAAGTCTAGCGTTATAGTAAATATATGTGGTAATTTATTCGTAAAAATAAATAAATATGTAGATAAACTGTAAATTAAGTCTAGCGTTATAGTAAATATATGTGGTAATTTATTCGTAAAAAAAAGTAAACAGATGTAGGTATTTCTAATGCACTGGGAATAACTATTAGCATTGTTACGACGGTAACTGATCGTCGTATGGTACAATGGAAAACAAAATACAAGTACCAATTACGTCACTAATCACCAGCTTTAATTATCACAATTAAACAGTTTGTAATTAACAAGATAGTCTCTTACACCAAATCAAATAAAAATTGTTCACACGCAGTAAAAATGTCTAGGTACTAACATAAAACACAATTTATTACAATTGTCCCGCACAATTATAAAACACATAACACTTTGCCAAAATAATTACTTTTCACTAATAACCACTTGAACGCACAGAGTAATCACCCGACAATAACTCGCAACTCAAACTGAACTGAACCTCACTGAGACTTGTATTTATACCCGCTGAAAATCCAGAAACATCCATACTACGCATTAATAATAAAGGAAAACATTAGAGCATAATTCATTGCGGCCTTGACCCACTGGGTGCGGCCATGTGACTTCTGACACATTCTAGCTAACTTGTTGAGAATCACGTACGCACACACATTACAGCCAGATTCCATTGAAACATTCGAGAAACACGTAGATTGTCTTGTAATGTCATAACACTGCCCCCTCCTTAAACCTGTTCACCCCAAACTGGCAAACCATCTCTGAAGTAATACTCGGCCAGGCGATCTACGTAGCTGGTGTACTTGTGAAAGATAATTCTCCAGTTCTTCGAATTTTAGTCTCATGTGACCTGAATATCAAGTTCCCAGGAATATGAGTCTTCCGCTCAACCACTACTTTTGCGGGAACCACTCCTGTTGCATCATGTACTTATGACCTATATGCCATTAGCTGGTCCAAGTCAGATTGGTTCTCGTCAACAACCTCTTGTGTGACTTCATCTTCAGTAATGTTTTCCCCGGGTTCTTCCATTAACTCAGGAACAAGCAAGAGTCTTGTCTCGACATCCATAGTTGGCTTTCCAATTACTTCTTTTGTTGTTACACTTATTTGTATTTTCTCTGCTAGTTCTTCCTCCATTTCCGCTTGCAATAGGGAGGGTTCCTCTTGACCAGACCTGTTGACTTTTTCTTCGGCCATTGCCACTTGCTTAATCGAATGGTTGGTAGACCCTGTCATTTTAACCATGCAAAGCTTTATCTTCTCTTGGTCAACCCTCAGAACATTCTCTCTTAAGTCCACAACGAACACGTAGGCATTCATATGTCTGTGCCAAGAATCACTTCATCGACAACATCTGCAATGAGCATTTGGTGACTAAACTCGAGAAGACCCAGGTGTACACGTACGTCTACCTTTCCTAGCACCTTGACGGGGCTTCCAGTCACAGTCTTATTATACAAGAGCTAATTAGAGGCTGGCGGTTGCTGACTAAATCAGGGCGCACAATGGACACTGTTGCGCCCATGTCAACTGTAAATGATGTTGGTACCTTCCACAAATCCATTAACGATCAAGTTTCCACTGGTCTTATGTAACGTGGAAACTGTGTGCTGTTCTGGGGCTTTACTTCTCCAATTAGTGCAATTACTCTCTTCTCTTGGTATTTTCTTCTCCCAACAGTCTACATGTATATGACCACATTTCCCACAGTTGTAACACTTCGGTCTTCTGTCTTTTTCCCATCATTAAAATCGTTGCGACTCTCTTGAACTTCTGAATTGTTTGTCCGACAACATTGTTTTTCTGCACCCATTGTAACGGCAATGTGATACAGGGATCTTCTGACTACAATGTGATGGCATACACCCATTAATGTAGCGGGACACTGACTTGGCAGCTTCAAAGTCTAGGGCGTGAACAAGAGCTTTTGAGCTATTTCTGTGTCTTGCCATTTGTAACAGTGCGATATTATTTTTTAAAAGATTGACAATCTGAAGGTAAGAAGTTTATTCTTACGGTATAATTTATCCTCTGGTGAGCTCTTTAAGCAGTGCAACATGCAGAATTGCTAGCAATCAAATAATTAGAAAAACCTGACTTACCGAATTCTCATGAATTGTTGTTCTTGACACCCAGGCAGAAAAGACTGGTTGGAATAAAGGATAGGTTACATGAGATGGATTCTACCTGACAAAAATCCGGCCCGTGGATGTGCACACTACAGTGGTTGAAGCATGACAAAAAAGGGTTCAGGCCCGATGCATGAATCGACTTTACAAAAGCCATAGTGCCAACCTCGGAAAATTAATAATTGACCGGTTTGATATTCGAAATATCGAACACCGGCCCCCATTGACCACAATGGGTCAACAAACAAGTACACCAAGAGAACTGCACAAAATACATTACAAAAGTTTTTTTAGTGAACATGAACACACTCTGAAAAATTACCCTCCAACATAGGAGGGGGTCACACGTATAGCAATCAAAAAATTAAAAATTTAATTTTCCTTCTTGACCAATCTGTTCTCACGCTACGGTGGCAGTGACTCTAAGAACAGAGCCATAAACAACGTTAATTGGGGTAGGTGACAACTAACGCCATATCAGACAATAGAAGCGTGTTCAGCACGAGGCAACAGTGGGAACGACGACTCAAGTTGACAGGAGTGTGCCAACGGAGAATTATGACACCGTAACAAACCGAACAATGTACTTGAGCTCAGTCGTACGTCTACGCAGAATCGAAGCGAGGATGCATTTAAGGTTGTAACTAAGAAACGAGGTCACTACAAAAAACGAGACGAGGGACAAAGGATTGAGGATGTACTGCAGTCTTTAGAAACGATCCGAACAACAAATTATGAAGAGAGCCAGCGTCGTTGCACAGCGGGAGATACGCTTAAGTGACAAGCTGAGATTTACAATGAGAAAGTGTGGAGGTTGCAGCTGTTGACACTGGATGGAAAACGGTTAATTGCCAGGACGCAGAGTTTCAGAAACGAACAATACCCGAGATGTTAGAGTAAACCCTTGCTGGAAACTCAAAACAATGAGTTGACTGACATGCGGGGAATGGCTTGCATTTCTCAGAACAAGAGTGACGCCTGGACAAGACGATACAAAGGACATATAGAGCGAAAGAGAAACCAGTTTCCATAGCAACTAGGAGAAGAACAAATCAGAGGGTAGAAGACTGGAAGACTTCGAAATGGTGGGAAAAGACTTCGAGAGAGGGTAGTGATTTAGCCTATCATAGTAATCTTAGGTGTGGACAAGCCAGAGACCAAAATCTAGTAGGGAGACGTTGATAAAAACTAAGTGTCTGATGCGGGACAAGGCAGTCTTATAATAGTTTTCGGCAGTCTTATAATAAATTTCGAGAGTCTTACATAAAATTTCGAGCAGTTCGCGAGGAGTCTTATAATAATTTTGAGTCGTTCGCGATGCAGTCTTATATTGAGAAACTTTGAGAGTCTAACATAACTTATCAAACAGTTCGCGAAGAATCTTATAATATTCTGGACTATAAAAGTATTTGAGAGACACCTAACGCTCGTAATTAACTTTATAATGTTACAAACAATCACATAAGTCTATTAAGTGTCGTACTTATATCAAGAACAGTCACGTGAATTTCGAAGTGAATCGGTATATCGAACAACCGTGAATTCTTAAGTACGCGGAATGGTGAACTGAACTTTATTTAACTAAAAATATATATAATTGTTTGCGACTTAGAAACAGTATAACGAACAATAATTCACAATGTGCGTGAACGATACAATAATATCCATAAATTACTGTAACCAAGACACTCTTATTCAAAAGAACTATTAGACAACCACACAATAATACCTTGTGTAGTCACACAAAGATACACACAGAACACTTAAGCAAGCATGGTTATACGCGGAGACAAAGTGAAGTGTGCGAACATTGAATAACATAACACACTATTCTGTTAACGACGCGAGTGCAAATAACCAGTGAAAGTGATCATCATCATCATTATTCAATGGAGCAGCATTTTCAACGATCGTCATCACCTGGGATATAACACCGATGGAAATAACGGATAAACTCTTACCAAGTAACAATTTATGATCTTGTTAGTATAGTCAAACTACTGTCCTGTCTCTTTCCAAGAATCTAACCTGAGTAATTATGAGAAAAGTCATTAAAAAGGGGTTGCATTCAAACATATAATCATGATGTATTAAAGCCAATCCATCTGGGTGAATGAACACATTAGATAAAGTAAATATTATTTGATTTTGTTGTATGTATTTTATATATGTTGTATGTATTTCAGAGAGCAATTAAGGAGGAATTTATGTTTTGATATATATATATATATATTTTTTTTTCAATCACTTTCTGCTACAGTCCGTTTCTTGATGTATATAATACTATAATACTTATACCTATTTTACCTCAAGATGTATTTTTTCCTTTAGGGACATGTTTCGGGAGATCCTGTTCTCCCATCTTCAACCTTCGCCATCTTGCTTCTGGTGCAGTATTTGTGTGTTGGCTTCTGGATGTTATTATGGTGGTTTGTTGGTCTTTGGTCCTTCAATGTTGCATTATTGTGTGTGGTTGTGGTATCTGTTTTTGTATTTTGTGTATTTTCGATGTTGAGTGCTTTGAATATTGTGTCATGTTTTGTATTGGTTTGTATTTGTTCTGGTATTAATTTGTTTTGTGTTTTATGTTTGTAAATCTGTAAATTTTCCCAAATGTTCATTATGGTGCCTTTGTGTGGTATATGTTTTATTAGTGATACATTGGTTATGTCTGGGAATTCATGTCCTGTGTTTATTGCATGTGTGGCTAAATTGGATTTATATATTTTTGGTTTTTTGTATGCATTTAGGTGTTCAAAATAACGTTTTTTCAGCTGTTTTTTTGTTTGTCCTATATAACATTTATTGCAATCTTGGCATTCAATTTTGTATATACCGTTGGTTGTTGTATTATCTTTGTTGTGTGAGTTACTTAGATTTTGTAATTTATTTTTATTAGTTTTGTATGTTATTTTTATATCTGTGTTTTTAAATAGTTTTGTTAGTTTTGACATTTTATTATTTATATATGTGAATGTGGCCCATTTTTTGTTGTTATTATTATTTATGTGTTGTTCAGTTTGATTAATTCTTAATTGTTCAGTTTTTATTTTGTATTTGATTTTATTTTCTATTTTGATCATAGTATTTTTATTGTATCCATTTGCATAACCAATTTGGTATATTATATTTCTTTCTTTGTCAGTTTCTTGTTTGTTTAGGGTTATTTTGTACATTCTGTTAAATAACGAATAAAATGCTGCCATTTTATGTTGTGGTGGGTGGTCAGAATGGTTAGGTATAATGATGTTAGTGGAAGTTGGTTTTCTATATATTGCATATTGTATGTGTTTGTTGTATCTTGTGATGGTTATGTCTAAATAGTTGATTTTGTTATGTTTTTCTTTTTCTTCTGTGAATTGTATTTTGGGATGTATGTTATTGATTTGTTTCAGTATGTTCTCTGCATTTGTGTTTTTGTTATTTGATACATATAGTCCATCATCTACATATCTTATCCATATGCCATCTGGGTCATGTGTTTTTATGATATTTTGTATTTTGGTGTCTATATGTTGTAGGAATATTTCTGCTATTATGCTTGATAATGGTGATCCCATTGCTAAACCTTCTTTCTGTTGATAAATTTTGCTATTAAATTCAAAGTAATTTTGTTTTAGTATTAGTTGGAGACTATTTCTTATTTCGGTTATATATTGTTTGTTTTCATTTTGTTCTATAAGTTTGTTTATTATTATGTCAATTGTTTCTTCTACTGGGATATTAGTGTACATGTTTGTTATGTCATATGATGTGAAAAATGTATTTTCATTTATATTTATTATTTTTAGTTTATCTATTAATTCGTATGTATTTTTTATGTTATGATGGTTATTTGTTAGATGGTTATTTTTTAGTTTTTGTGCTATTATTCTTGCTATTTTGTATGTATGAGCTTTTTTGAAATTGATTAATGGACGTATTGGGTTGTTTAATTTGTGTATTTTTATTAGGCTGTTCATTTTAGGTGGTTCTGGATTATTGTTTATATATATGTCTATGTTTTTATTGTTGAAAATGTTTTTATTTGTTTTTATTAGTTTTATTGTTTGTTTAAGATAGTTTTCTGTTGGGTTTTTATCTAGTTGTACGCATTTATTATTGTTGAAGAAGTCTTCGGTTTTTTTGATGTAGTCTGAAAAACAATAAAAGAAATTAAAAATAAAGTAAAGAACAATAATTTAATAATAACTAAAGCAGACAAAAGTCAAGCAACAGTAATCATTGATAAAACAGACTACATCAAAAAAAACCGAAGACTTCATCAACAATAATAAATGCGTACAACTAGATAAAAACCCAACAGAAAACTATCTAAAACAAACAATAAAACTAATAAAAACAAATAAAAACATTTTCAACAATAAAAACATAGACATATATATAAACAATAATCCAGAACCACCTAAAATGAACAGCCTAATAAAAATACACAAATTAAACAACCCAATACGTCCATTAATCAATTTCAAAAAAGCTCCTACATACAAAATAGCAAGAATAATAGCACAAAAACTAAAAAATAACCATCTAACAAATAACCATCATAACATAAAAAATACATACGAATTAATAGACAAACTAAAAATAATAAATATAAATGAAAATACATTTTTCACATCATATGACATAACAAACATGTACACTAATATCCCAGTAGAAGAAACAATTGACATAATAATAAACAAACTTATAGAACAAAATGAAAACAAACAATATATAACCGAAATAAAAAATAGTCTCCAACTAATACTAAAACAAAATTACTTTGAATTTAATAGCAAAATTTATCAACAGAAAGAAGGTTTAGCAATGGGATCACCATTATCAAGCATAATAGCAGAAATATTCCTACAACATATAGACACCAAAATACAAAATATCATAAAAACACATGACCCAGATGGCATATGGATAAGATCTGTAGATGATGGACTATATGTATCAAATAACAAAAACACAAATGCAGAGAACATACTGAAACAAATCAATAACATACATCCCAAAATACAATTCACAGAAGAAAAAGAAAAACATAACAAAATCAACTATTTAGACATAACCATCACAAGATACAACAAACACATACAATATGCAATATATAGAAAACCAACTTCCACTAACATCATTATACCTAACCATTCTGACCACCCACCACAACATAAAATGGCAGCATTTTATTCGTTATTTAACAGAATGTACAAAATACCCCTAAACAAACAAGAAACTGACAAAGAAAGAAATATAATATACCAAATTGGTTATGCAAATGGATACAATAAAAATACTATGATCAAAATAGAAAATAAAATCAAATACAAAATAAAAACTGAACAATTAAGAATTAATCAAACTGAACAACACATAAATAATAACAACAACAAAAAATGGGCCACATTCACATATATAAATAATAAAATGTCAAAACTAACAAAACTATTTAAAAACACAGATATAAAAATAGCATACAAAACTAATAAAAATAAATTACAAAATCTAAGTAACTCACACAACAAAGATAATACAACAACCAACGGTATATACAAAATTGAATGCCAAGATTGCAATAAATGTTATATAGGACAAACAAAAAAACAGCTGAAAAAACGTTATTTTGAACACCTAAATGCATACAAAAAACCAAAAATATATAAATCCAATTTAGCCACACATGCAATAAACACAGGACATGAATTCCCAGACATAACCAATGTAACACTAATAAAACATATACCACACAAAGGCACCATAATGAACATTTGGGAAAATTTACAGATTTACAAACATAAAACACAAAACAAATTAATACCAGAACAAATACAAACCAATACAAAACATGACACAATATTCAAAGCACTCAACATCGAAAATACACAAAATACAAAAACAGATACCACAACCACACACAATAATGCAACATTGAAGGACCAAAGACCAACAAACCACCATAATAACATCCAGAAGCCAACACACAAATACTGCACCAGAAGCAAGATGGCGAAGGTTGAAGATGGGAGAACAGGATCTCCCGAAACATGTCCCTAAAGGAAAAAATACATCTTGAGGTAAAATAGGTATAAGTATTATAGTAATATATATATATATATATGTTGTATGTATTTACAGGTACCAGGAAGATATATATGTTTGTTATTAAATACGAAATGTTTAACATATAATAAATTAGTACCTAAGCAATCAATAATGCGTTCATCATTATCAGAAAACCCAGTGTAATTCACAATTCAAATCACTATTATAACCACATAAATTTTAATGTGTATGAATAAATACTCATGAGAACTAAAATCTTATTTAACATATTGTTTATACAGTCGTAATGGTGAATAACTCACGATTCTATCTACATTAGTGATTGACCAATTAAATAAAGAACCATATTAATCTTAAAGAAGCAACCTGAGTAATTAATAGGTTTGTACCTTAATTACATTGTGATAAGTGGCCTGTGAAGGGTATACTCAGTAATCAATACATAATTAACAATTAAAGTAATTAAGAATTCACAAATTAATTAATTACACCGTACACGCAAACACGAGAAAATTCAAAACATACAACAAAACATGCAATTAATTAGAAAAAAAAGTGCCGAACAACTCCGCCGCGGGCGCATCGACCAGGCGAGCAATCCGAAAGGTTCGGGTAGAGCAGACAAAAACCAAACAACATGCAATAAACAATTGCCCAGCCAAACACAACTTAAAACTCAGCAAATCAACTTAGTTAACATTCCCTAGGTTTTTACAATTTTTTCCTTTTTTTGTTCCCTTTATTTTTGATCATTTTTATTTTTTTATTTTTGTTGTTGTTGATTTGTTGAGCATCCATAACTCACAATAGACTGGCACAACGCCATGCCAGAAACATTCCAAAATGTAAACTTCAATGCGGACAACAGCTGGAAGGAACCACCTGGGAAATCGCAGAAAAGTGTCAAGTAAGTCCACAACACAATCATTAAAACTAATTCTGCTCACCCGAAAACAAGACAAACACAGTCAAGAAGCTATAGGCAACCTGTATAATTTAATAGCAGGTCGTTCAAAAGAACCTGCGGAAGTTTTAACTAAAACGCGACGAACAACCCCGTCGCTCCCCGGAAACACAGCTGAAACTCGGCCAAGAGGCCACATCAGGGGAGGAGAATTCTGTTCCTCCAAAACAACCAGGTCCCCAACCATTAAGTTTCTGGACTTAGACGACCACTTCGATCTGGCATGAAGTGCCGTCAAGTATTCCAAACGCCACCTTTTCCAAAATGCTTGGAGCAAAGCGGCAATTTGTTTGTAATGGCGGACCGTCCCTTCATTTAACGAGACTTCAGCTTCTGGGGGCGCTGTAATGGGGCGGCCAACCAGAAAGTGACCAGGCGTTAGAGCCTGGCAATCACTTGGATCTGAAGATAGGGCAGTTAAAGGACGGGAATTTAAGATTGCTTCTATACGAATACATAACGATAAAAATTCCGCTACAGTCAACGACCTGGTCCCAATCATGCGTTTCATATGAAACTTGGCCGACTGGACAGCCCGTTCCCACAAGCCACCCTGATGAGGGGCAGACGGAGGGATAAATATTGTTATCGACAGCAAAGCTGTTATCTGCGCTGACATGTCAGGATTAGAAAGAACATTTTTTAGCTCCCGTTTAAGTTCGGAGCGCGACCCCACAAAATTCCTGCCACAATCCGAATACAGTGTTTGAGGAGCTCCACGACGAAATCGCCTCAACACATCAATAAACTGTGAAGTAGAAAGATCCATAGCTACTTCAAAGTGAACTGCTTTAGTGGCTAAGCAGATGAAAATACATAGGTAAGTTTTGACTACAGGCGCCTTCCGAACAGCGTAAGCCCGTACCAAAAAAGGGCCAGCATAATCCATGCCGGAAGAATAAAATGGAGGTGCCGGATTAACCCTAGGGATTGGCAGATCCCCCATTAACAGATTGGTGGGGCAAGGACGCGCCCTGAAACAAGGAAGACATTTCCAAATTATGGTTCTTATGAACTGACGTGCGGACAAAATCCAATAATTTTGAGCCAGCTGAAATTGAACTTGCAAAGGACCAGCATGACCTAACCACACATGGGTGTGATGAATTAGCAACCCAACTACTGTAGATGGTGATGCTTGGGCAGTAAAACCGGAAAACGATTTCTAGCTACCGTCGAGTTGGTCAAGCGACCGCGTACTTGAATGAGGCCAGAATCATCAATAAATGGGACCAGGCGCTGAATGCGGACCGGGAGCCGCTTACCTCAATGAACAGCCGGGAGCTCCTGTCCAAACACGCTGCGCTGAATGTAGCGTAAAATATAGTTAACAGCTAACCTCTTCCAACCCACGGCTGTGGAAGGTTCAACCCCCGAAGGCATAGCCCACCTTAAGATAACTGAGGTTACCCCCACCACTAAGGGCCACGAGGACAAGTGATCGAACAATTCCACCCAGGGCTCCTGAGTAAGAAACGAAGAGACCTTGGTCTCCAAGGCAACATCTTGCACGCCGTGATTCGGTCGATAATTAATAGGGGGCCAGTGCACAGAATCAAGCTTTAGCCAATCTGGCCCTGACCACCACAATGTCGACGACTGGAGGCTGGTGATTGAAGTACCTCTAGAGGCCAAATCAGCGGGTTAGAAACACCATGAACATGACGCCAAGACTTAGTATTGGTCCACTCGGTAATGGCAGCCACCCAATTAGCAATAAACGTTTTTAGTTTAAAAGTAGGCATATTCAGCCAATCCAAAACAATCGTCAAATCTGTCCATAAGAATATTTGACTCATTTGAAAACATGAAGAGAATAAGCCAACATAATGACAAACTACTTTGGCTAAAAGATAAGCTCCCAACAACTCCAGACGTGGGATTGATAAAGTTTTAAGAGGTGCCACTTTAGTTTTAGAAGACACCAACGAAACCACCGGAGGACCAGAGTCAGTATAAATGGACAGGTAAAGAACTGCCCCGTAACCCAACTGGGAAGCATCACAGAAACCATGTAATATAACCTTTTCAATACGCCCACCTTTAGGGAGGAATGGCCGAGAAATAGTGATTACCGAAAGATGATTCAGAGAGGACAGGAATTGACTCCAATAATCATTTAAGTCATCATTGAGAGGAGCATCCCATTCCAAGCCCTCAGCCCAGAGTTTTTGGAAAAAGGCCTTAGCCCTGAAAATCACTGGTGAAAGCCAACCACATGGGTCAAATAATTGTGCCATCTGGGATAACACGACACGTTTGGTGAATTGTACCTGAGCATTACTGCAACAGGCCAAAGGAGGAAATGAGAAGCAATCGGTTGAATGGTCCCAACTTAAACCCAGAATATCCTTAAAAACAACTGAATCACTCTGAGCGGCTGATTCAGGCAGGCAGTCAGTTTGATTAGTACACCATTTTTTCAAGTTGAAACCTCCTGACGATAACAACAGGATTAATTCCTGTTGTAATTTGCAAGCTCTGGTGTAGAATCAGCACCAGCAGCAATATCATCAACAAAAATATTACGGCTAAGTACCGCCGCTCCCGCAGGAAAATTAACTGCCTCATTCCTGAGCCAGCCGCTGCAAGGTTCGCAACGCCTGAAAAGGGACGCAAGCCAGCCCGTAAGTAACGGTACGCAAAGCGAAAACCCTTAGTGGGGCGGTAACTTCCTCACGCCATAAAATACATAGGTACGCCGAGTTGTAATGGTACTCGCCTTTTAACTTTTTAATTAAATATAATACACTCATCATAAAATAATACTCACCGCTGCCAGAATTTTACTTACCGTCATAGTCCCCGTTAAACTTACCTTATTAAAATTACCCAGGTCGCCACGATATTTTGAGGTTTAATATCGAAACCATTCTACACACTTGCCCTTATAAAAATCCCGCTATCTGACCATAATAAAACTCAGAAAATCCCAAAGATCGTTAAACGAGTTGTCAGCACAGAAAACTAGGAAATGGTTATGGCATAATGACTTACTCTAACACATACTTTATATTAAATAAAATCTGAATTTATTTTAAGGTGAAATTTTATGAATTAATAAAATAAACATTTCTTAATCAACTAGCCTCTAACAAACTATTATGAACCAGTAGTAAATTTTTTCCCTTAGAGATCTCGTTTGAAATTTAATACGTTATACATAACAAAGGAAATTACTAAAAATGGTGTTTGATTTTATTCAGTTAATTATGTTCTTTAATTTGCTACTCATCTGGTCAATGCAATCCACAATTTCTGCCACCACGTGTTACGCACTTTTTGTTTGTAGAACACTCCGAAAACTGATTTTATACTGTTTAACTTGGATTATTTTCTCAATCACAAATTTTAAGGCTGTTTCACAAATACCAGCACTATTCTTTTCAATCGGTCGGCTTACATTGTTCGCAAGCCCATTTTTTGGCAAACTGCGCGTTAACACTTTACTTGATAGGCCGATTAGATTATTTTCGGCCTATCTTACGCCCGAGGCCACTGTTTAATTTTAAATTACAACTTTACTGTCTGATGCTGGCTGTCTGTTGTTCACTCTCTACTGACACACTGCAGACTGGGTTTCACACAAGCCTGCTGGTGAGTGGTTACGCAATACGTCTGGCAATTGTTTTGGCTGACGGTATGTATGTTGCATTGCTGTACTGGAGGCTCCTTATAGGTGAAGTCTGGCAATTTGGAAAGTGCTTAAAATGATGATTTAAATGAATATAAAATTAAACTGGGGTAGCTCACAATTCTGTACCGTTACAGAGTCATCAGGATGCATGGCAATTTGGCGATACATCTGTTCGATGTCGCACGTGAAGACATGGCTAAAACGCCGAAACAAAGTCAAAACATCGGACAGTAAGGTCTGCAACTTAGGGCCGACACATAACACGTCATGTAAGGAAATCCCGGAGGACGTTTTCATGCTGGCGTCAAACACCACTCTTATTTTTGAAGTATCGCCTCTAACCTTAAAGATACCATGATGTGGGATGAAATATTTTGGAAAATTGGGGTCCGACACCAGCGACATATGCCCCTGAGCAACATAATCAGTTATAAATTGCACATACTGGCTCTTAAACTGATTGTTAGACGCAAATTTCCTTTCTAATGCGAAAAACCGAGACATAGCTCCCTTAAGGGAATTTCCCAAAGTGTGAGAAGAGTTTTTGAAAAACGGCAAGTGCACCTGGTAACGACCCGACGGCAACCGACTTGTTGACTCCATATAAAACTTTTCAGGAAAGTGATCCTCTTCAGATAACTGGTGGGGCAAAGCTGGAGGCTCTTCGACCTCCCAAAACCGATAAACTTGCTCAAGTAGGTTGGTTGTATCAGTTGATAATGTTGTGACTGAAGGATAAAAGTGGTGGAAATGACAGTGAAGCTGATGTGCAGACACCAGATCCAAAGGAAGGCCAGTAAGACTGCTAGCACAAGTCAATGCACAATTAAGTGAAATTGGGGCTGTACCCATAATTACAACCCCAAAACGTGTCCTAACTGCAACAGGCAAACCTGCACCCAAGGGAATAGTCTCTCCCAAAAGAATAGCCACTACAATATCGGCTCCAAACAACGCATCAATTGGGGCTGCTACATCGAAGGTAGGGTGAGCTAACAGAAGGTCTTTCGTAGCCTGCTTAACTTCAGGCAACACCTGGAACCTAGGTGAGTCCGATGAGATCTTTGAAAGAATTACAAAAGCATGGTTAGACGCCACAACCTCGCATTTTAAAGTTTCCAAGGAAAGATCGCACACCCTTTTAGCTTTGGTGGCAATATCACCTACCCCATTGACACTTATTGAAGCGTCAAAACAAGCGCACTTTAAGCGAGATGCACACGCTTCAGTGATGAAAGAAGCATGGGACGCGCTATCCAGGATGGCCCTAACTACGATATAACCACCATTGGGAGACGCCAAGACTGCTAGACATGTGGCTAACAGAACCCCTGAAGGATGGGGCAGAGACACGGTCAAAGTAGTGCTAGACAGATCAACTTGGTCAGCAAGCGATGACCCCGAAGCCTTGAGTTCAGCTGTTTCAGAAATCTGTGAACGAGATGGAGACGGACGGGCATTTTTGAAATGAAGTAAAGTGTGGTGGTACTCAGAGCCACACATTTTGCACCTATTGTTGCACCATCCAGAATGTTTATGTTGGAGGCACGAAAGACAACATTTTTTATTCTTGAGACTTTGAAATCGAGCCCTAGGGTCCTTACTCAGCCACGCCGGGCACTTGAGAAGCACATGGGAATCACAATGAAGGCAACGTGAATTAGATGAATCCCGTTGCGTAACCTCCGCAGATAACGTGGACACAGCAAGAGGAGTAGCCTTAGAAAAGGAAACCTTCTGAGTTTTCTGGTGGCTAGTGCTAGGAAGAGCAGGTAAAGCCGATTCCAAAGATGCCTGTTCTTTTTGTTCCGCCATGGCGGTTAAAAATGTAATTATTTCTTTTAGAGAAGGGAGATTTTCTTTGTCCATAACAGACGCCTCAAAGCGTTCACATAATGATAAATCCAGCCTTGACAATACAAAAGATGCATATATTGCTTGATATATATCAGCAATGTTTAGAGCTGACAACGCTGAAAAGTTAGCATTGAAGCTGTCTACCAATTTTCTAATGGACGCAGCTGATTGCATAGAAGCGGCTGGTAATTGAAGCAGATTGGTACAATGGGCCCGGGCGGCCAAACGAGGGTTGTGATAACGGCTTTTAAGAGTTGACAGTGCAAGCTGATAACTATCATCAACTATGGGAAGCGCGGCAACCTTCTCATAAGCCTCACCCTTAAGATGAGTCAATAAATATAACAATTCCTGCTTTGGGGTGAGGGCAGGACTTTTGTCCACTAATGTGGTAAACTTCGACCAAAACTCAGACCACCATTTGGACTGGCCATAAAAAAAAGGTAAAGAAAGCTTCGGCAACTCATGAACGAGAACACCTGAGTGCCCGCCACTTGCCGATGAAGACTGACCGGAACCAACCAGTATCTCTGGTTTAGTTAGTTTTGACGCTAAAACGCTTCCCCGGACATAAATATCTTTAATTTGCGCGACCACCGAAAAAATGTGGTCCTCGTCCAATCCCTGGGGCAATGACTCTGCCGATAGGTGAGGATCTACCTTACCTAGAAGATCCTGATATTCTTCGGACAACCTGGAGGCCAAGATACCAGCTTCGTGTTGATCCACGACTCTCAATTGCGGCAACCCTTCCAACCTATTTATTAAGTGTTGCAACGCAAGTACAGTAGAACCTCGTTTATCCGGAATAAAGAGGGCGGTGGTGTTCCGGATAATCAATTTTTCCGGTTAACCAATGCTACCTTATATACATTGGATTCCGGGTAGAATTAAACTACAGTACAAAGAAATAAATGTTCTTAATAATGAAACTACAGGTAGTCGTCGACTTATGACCTATGCGACTTACGACCGGCCGCACTTACGACCACAAAAACATGAAACATGCCCACTTGTAACGGGTCGAATTCTAGCCATCCAACAAATCGATATTATTGGCCATTAAATCAGTAAACACGAGTGCGAGAGTGAAATTTTTAATAGTCTTGGACGTTTGTCATTGTGAAACGACAATTCACATACACTGTAGAAAGATTCTCAAGTGTTCTAATCGACAGGATGTATGGACTTGTCAAGCTGTTTTTAGCACAGTGAAGCACCCATATGCAGCTAAGAACACTAAACAATCACGATAACCACATACTCGACAGTTTTGAAAACAGTTGACTAGGAAACAAAAAATGTCGAGGGCTCTCAAAATTAGGCAGGTGTGCTATACACACACTAACGCATGAAAGACAGTGTCGGTAACACTACCACAAATCAATAGCCTATACAGTATTTACATTCATAAAAATTGTTGTTTACTAACTAAATACAGTACAGTATTAAATTTATGTACAGTATAGTACTACAATTCAAACATTTTTTTTCAACTTATTTCTTGAAAAAGTCCTGAATTTTTCTTTGTGTTTTTTCGTTACATCGTTTTCGAGCAGCTTTGTCCCTCCACCGTTTTATTAGCAGCACGTCAGCAGGTGTTGCGTCAAGTGACTGTTCCACAAATTGAAGAGCAACCTGAAACAACATGTGTTCTGTAACTGCTGCCTTTTACATTAAACATTAAGATGAATTGGGCCGTGCGCGATTTTAGTAACAATGTCTTACCTCAAATGCTTTGAATGCGTCGTCTGCTTTGACTAGGCTGACAGAAGGTTCGTTGTCGGTGTCGTCTGCTTCACGAGGCTCTGGCTCCTGGATCATTTCGACGATCTCTTCTTCGGTCAGCTCAAGTTCAATGTCGTCTGCTTGTACCCATTGTAATGCTTCTTCTTCTTCAATATCCTCACAACCTGGCACTTTTTTTATTAAGGCTGACAGGTTTTCAAAATCTTCCTCTTCATAGTCGTCTATGGATGTTATTCCATCTGTAATTTTATTCCAAGCTTTTCTCAAAGTTGTTGATTTGACTTTTTCCCAAGATTGTGCACACCAATACACGACGTCCTTCATTGTCACTAGTTTCAAAGCTTCCGTTAGTGTCAAGTTGTTATTCGCACTTTCATGCAAAATATGTCGTAGCAAAATACATCGATAGTGACGTTTAAATGTTTCAATCACTCCCTGGTCCATAGGTTGAACTAAACTTGTGACATTTGGTGGCAATAATTCGACTTTTATTTCACCATCTTTCAAAGTTCCAGGGTGAGTAGGTGCATTGTCGACAAACAAAATGGCTTTCATAGGTAAATCATTGTCTTTTAAAAATTTCTTGACCTATGGAACAAACTGTTTATGAAACCACAATTCAAAAAGTTCTGATGACATCCATGCATTCTTTTGTGCCTTGTAGTAAACTGGTAGGGCGTTAGGTGCGATGTTTTTTAAAGCTCTTGGCTTATGAGACTTCCCGATACACATTAGTGGGAGCCTAAACGAACCCGATGCGTTCGCTGCTGTAAGGACTGTAATTCTTTCCTTTTGCATTTTGTGTCCTGGTGCCGAAATCTCACTAACACAAGCCAAAGACTTTTTTGGTAGCATCTTAAAATTTAACCCGGTTTCGTCGGCATTAAATAACTGATTCATTGTGTACCCTTCTACCATCTCTTCGAATTCCGTTTTAAAGACGTCGACAGCGTCCTGGTCAGCAGACATTTTTTCCCCACATAAACTAAGCTGACGAATACCATAACGATTTTTAAACCTGTCAAGCCATCCTTTGCTTGCCAAAAAGTTTTCACCTTCTCCTAGCATTCCAGCTAGCATTCTGGCTTTTTCCTGGAGTACAGGGCCAGAAATAGGCACGCCCTTTACTCTCTGCTGTGTAAACCACAAGAATAATGCTTCATTCACCTTCTCAAAGTCAGAAGTTTTCATTGTTTTACGGTTGGGAATTTTTGAAGAATGTTTCAAAAGTTTGTCTTTGTTTTTTATCCAATCCCCAACCGTTGAAACTCCCACATTAAAGTTTGCTGCAACACATCGTAATAATGCACCACTCTCCACTTGTCGTATAGCTTCTAGCTTGTCCTTTATTTCAACAACATTCCGTTTCCTTTTCCCAGGCATTGCAGACTAAAAATTACTGTACACACAACGACAGCTTATACGCTTTTTGAAATTGTCAGTGAAAGACACTAAAAATGTTTATTTACACACTAATTTACACTTTAAAACACTCTATCTACAGTAGGCCTAACATGAAAACACTAACAATAAATCGCTAATAAGACACTAAATAAAATTAATTTGCAAAACTCAAAACAACACTGCCGCGAAACGCATCAAACTAAAGCTGTAAAGACACTGCCTGGCGAGGGGTAGACAGACAGGCTGGCAGACAATGAATGGTGAAAGTGGCATGGCGTGTCACTGACCCTAGTAACAATGCCTCCGTCCAGTTGGCCCTTCCACCCGCTGCTCCAAGACCCTAGACTGTGCGGCTTTTCTCGTACTATTAACTGATTTAGACGATGTTTTTTATTTTTTTTCCACGAAAATCGTTGCGGTTAACCCGGGTTCCGGTTAAGTAAACCCCGGACAAACGGGGTCCTACTGTATTCCCACCGAAATGGTCTGGTCAAAAGCTGCCAGCGACAATTTAGCAGGCATTATGATTTAAAAAATTTCGCAAAACCGACAACCACCCTGGACGAGAGAATTAGAAATTAAACAATATAGTCACGACCCAGACCTAGCCTAACGGTAATCTAGATAAATCGGCCTCTGAAATAAACTAGTTTTCATGAACAATACCGAACATAGTAGATACAAAAGTAAATTAGTGCAAGGTAAAATACAATTTACACAAACCGAAAGGCTAATAGTACAAAACACAATAAATCACATACTCAAAAAATGCAAAAGATTAATTTGCACAGTGCAAAAGCACGAAACAAACAACAGGTTGCACAATATTAAAGCACATACGGTGCAAAATAATGGTACACAAAATTGTACACAAAGAACATGTGTAATACCGAATAGAATAAATGCACAAAAATACACTAATACACAACAAGGTACAGTATACAAAAATTCCACAGTTAACGATACAAACACAATAACTTAGACACATTAAATGCAAAAATTTATCATGGTCAACGCGGCGTGTATGGACAGGCTATCGCGCATATGCCAAATATAAACCACACCAAAAAGGTAATAGTCAATTCCAAAAAAAATTAAATATAAATGCAGGCTATACCGAAAAACCGGGTAACCTAAAAACCAACCGTCCCCCACACGCCTTACACATTCGCAAGCACGTAACACGTCGACTTCACGTGTAAAGCAGACCATAACAGGACGGGTACAAACTTCTCATGAATTGACCGAGTAATCAAACGATTACCAAAAAAATCAAGGTGCAAAAATTTGACACAATATTCGCTCACCTGGCCCACGCACATGCGATGAAACTGCCCAACATAACCAACCAACAGCATTAGACGCAAAATAATGGTCCACATGCCTATCGTACCAATGTATATCCGTACCACAACATGCAAATGACGAAGATTGTTATAATTTTGAAACTAACAGCATGCAAAAATCCACGAGCAGGCACAAAAAACGAAACAGCATGGCACGTTGGTGATTAGAATAAAAATCGCAAAGCCAAAACTGGCTTTGGCTTGTAACCCATTTACCCAACACGGCCAGCATCAGCATGAAAAATTACAAAGCACGTGTTCCCATTCGAAACGGTAAGCAATTAAATTGAAAAACTAGCAAATTCATAAGCCTCTGGTAGTATAATATGTGCGATATTATTTTTTTAAACATTGACAATCTGAAGGTAAGAAGTTTATTCTTATGGTATAATTTATCCTCTGGTGAGCTCTTTAAGCAGTGCAACATGCAGAATTGCTAGCAATCAAATAATTAGAAAAACCTGACTTACCGAAATCTCATGAATAGTTGTTCTTGACACCCAGGCAGAAAAGACTGGTTGGAATAAAGGATAGGTTACATGAGATGGATTCTACCTGACAAAAATCCGGCCCGTGGATGTGTACACTACAGTGGTTGAAGCATGACAAAAAAGGGTTCAGGCCCGATGCATGAATCGACTTTACAAAAGCCATAGTGCCAACCTCGGAAAATTAATAATTGACCGGTTCGATATTCGAAATATCGAACAGTAACATTTGCTGAAGTTCACAATCTCCAATGCCATCAATAAATGTCTGCACCGCAAACCTCACTTGAAAATCTTCTGGTGCTTCAGGATAGGCCAATCTAATCAGTCTGTCGAAACTTGCTTCAAACTCTTGAAGACTCTCCCCGGAACGTTGTCTTGTTCTCAACTGAGCATAGTACACATCTCGCAAATGTTTATCACCATACTGTAATTCTAGAGCTTTTATCAATTCGGCATAGGTGTTCTGGCTGTCAGGTGGCACTTTCTTTAGTAATTCTGCCACAGATCCTTTTAATGCGAGAACGACTGAAACTGCCTTATCTTTCTCTGTCCCATTATTTGCACATTCAGCAGCTTCAAATTGGCAGAGGTACGTTGCCCAGTGACTGCTTCCATCAAAGGTTGGAGCCTTGACATGA
This sequence comes from Magicicada septendecula, assembly GCA_034769895.1. NCBI lineage: Eukaryota > Metazoa > Arthropoda > Insecta > Hemiptera > Cicadidae > Magicicada > Magicicada septendecula. The sequence continues at coordinate 105,021,348 of CM068372.1, read as the reverse complement.
ACTGTCCCAACTGGAGGCAAAGTGACTTTCTCTACTGACTTATTTTCTGTGACTTTTTTTTGTCTTTATCATTGGTACAGTCTGTTCAGAAATTTGTTTTGGTTGTATGTTCATAATCTGCTCAATTTCACTTTTAATTTGCTCTCTTACGTTTGCCATAGAGTTTTGTATTGCAGATATTTTTGTTGACATGGATTCTTCTACGTCAGATATTCTGGTAATTTGATTATTAAGCTCACCTCGTAATTCACCTACGTCACCATGTAGGAGACCCAATTCTGTGGTAGTATGTTCTTGCTTCTGGTTTTGGTCTTAAACTAATGCTTTGATGTCACCTGCTACACGTTTGTGTTCCTCTGCTTCTTCTGCCTCTTTTTGTCATTCTAATTGTCGCAGTCTTTTAGCGTCCACTTTATGACTTGCCTAACCAGACGCTGACTTGGCGGCCTCAAATTGCAAAGCATGTACCAGGGCATCCGCACTATTCTGGTGTCTTGCCATTCGTAACACTTCCTGTAGTTCACTATCTCGGACACCATCAGTAAATGTCTGCATCGCAAACCTCGTTCGAAAATCTTCTGCCGCTTCAGGATAGGCCAGTCTACTTAGTCTGTCGATACTTGGTTCAAACTCTTGAAGAGTCTCCACGGAACGCTGTCGCCTTGCTCGCAACTGAGTGCAGTACACGTCTCACAAATGTTTTATCACCATACAGTAATTCTAGAGCTTTTATCAATTCTCTATAGGCATAGGTGTTCTGGCTGTCAGGTGGCACTTTCTGAAGTAGCTCTGCAGCAGGTCCTTTTAAAGCGAGAATAAGTGAAACTGCCTTCTCTTCATCTGTCCAATTATTTGCACATGTGGTGGCTTCAAATTGCCTACAGTACGTTGCCCAGTGTGTGCTTCCATCAAAGGTTGGAGCCCTTGACATGAACTGTCCCAACTGCAGGCAAGGTGACTTTCTCTATTGTCTTTTCTGTCTTTATCATTGGTACAGTCTGTTCAGAAATTTTTTTTTGGTTGTATCTTCATGAACTGCTAAACTTGATTTTTAATTTGCTCTTTTATATTTCCCATTGAGTCGTCTATGACAGATATTTTAGTAGACATTATTGTCCTATATTTGATACAGATTTTTCGACTGTATACAATCTTACCTCTTGACCATTCAGATCACTGTGTAATTCGCACAAGTCACCTCGAAGGAGTTCCAAAACTGCTTGTTGGAGTAAATTATTTGTTTTTTATATAACAAATAAAACTTTTATTTTTTTTATTTATTTAGACATAAAAGAAAAATAATATTAATGTATAACTTATTTTGGAATGGTATTAAATACTAAAGCTTACAATAACTGTGTATAATATCTTTGTATATTATTGAGAGGTAGTAAAATATCAGAATTTAATTTCACCTAACGTTTTCTGTTAACTGAATTGTTTGAATTTACTTTCGGAAACAGTTTCTACAGTGTTATCTACAACGTATGATTTCTGTTCATTTTAAAAGCATTTGTATATCCAAGTGTCAGATTTACAAATTTACGATCAACATATAGATATATATGTGGACTTTACTTTTCTCATCAACACGTTTTATGGTTATGACTTAAGGTATTACAGGCAAGAACAAAAATAAATGAACAATTGAAATGGCTGTGAATCCCAGCAGGGGAAGTGCAGTAGAAAGCTACATAGTGGGGCGTGAGTGAACTTGTCCTTGGAATGGTGATTATTTTCAGCTGTGGATTAGTTATGTTTTGCAGATAGCAACTCTGATGACACAGAGCAGGATTCTGTGAAAGCATGCCCCAAGTACTGATGTTTTAATACTTGCATAAATGACAGAAATATTAAAATAGTATTATTCCTTATGCATTTAATAGAACAAAATTGTATACATAATTAATGTGTATATTTGTTTGCTTTATAGTGGTGTTATTTTGTATGGCTGCGGTCATATTTCCAATGGGTTTCCATGTGGATGAAATTGGAGGTCAGCCTTATCAGTTGCCAAACAGCCACCAAGTGGGTGTATCTTATATACTGTTTGTTCTGTCTCTATGGATAACAGTAATTTCTGAACTGTTTGCAGGAAAAGTATGTCTTCCACACTTTTAAACTACCATTTATATAAACTGACTGAGGTAAGATACTACAAAGAGAAAGAATAATCATAGTAGTAAATATTGTCTGTTTGCATTTATAATGTAAATTGATTAATTTTATTGAGATGGTATGTTTTAAAATTAATTATTCAGTGTATGATAAGGCATTTTTTTTACTATGTATGTTTCTTTTTTTGTATTTACAAGTGATTTATGTTGCTTAATGGTCTTAACTTGATTTAGCTTGCTTCTGACTTGCGAAAAGGACAAGTAGAACTGCTTGGCCCGTACTATGACTGCTTTTTGCCGAACCTTGGAGGCAACAAACTGTGTGTATAAATGCATTCACACGTACATGCATTTACGTATCAGTTTATATAAACTGATAGCAAAATAAAAATATATTCTGTAGATTATTCAAGTGGCAAGATTGCACACGTTATTGTATTGTATTGTACAATATTGCATGTATAGTGTATTAATATTATTGTATACCATTATTTACATGATGAAAGCAGTATTTATATGAAATAAACAGGCTGTCAGTAGTGGTTACTACGAAAAGTAACAAATTCCCAAAGTTTTATAAAAAATGCCCAGTCCACAGGGGCTGCAAATGCCTGAAATGTCCAGACCTCAAAGTGTTAAAATACGTTAGTTCTAGTGTTTGCCTCAAGGAGTGTACTGCTTATCATTTTTATCAAATGACACTTATCATTTTTAGATTAGACAAATCTAATAATACATAACACCGTTTACTTGATCAGAAAGTATGACACTCGACATGCACCTTTTGTTTGTTGGAAAAATTGTATCTTTGTTCATGTCTGCATTGTCCCCATTAAAGTATTCTCCGTTAGATATGTCATAATCATTACTACTGTATTTCAGTCTTCAAAAGATTACTGGAGTAGACTTTTAGGTATAGCCTTAAGCTCACTCAGCAATTTTTGTTGTATCTTGTAATGGTAAAAAGCAGTGTTGGCCCCAAACTGCCATTCAGAGTCCTGGAAACATAAAGGCGGATTACGAGTTACATTTGTAATGGCGGGATGTAGTACCTGTAGCATACTCCCCACTGGTCTGTGACAGATAACACTTAATTTCAAAACCCTCCAAACTACTGAACACAAATGGATTACAGTATTGTGTGACATTTGTAACGACTGGGAATAAAGAAAAGAAGGAATTAAACCCCGTTACTAACCTTACCTTCAGCAGATTCCAAAAACACCAAAAGCCCCGGGATTACCACCACATTTTTATTGGAGGAAATGTGGAAACTGTAACAACTTTCCCCGTGAAAAACAATTTAAAATACCAACTCTCCCTCACAGAAAATTCCAAGCCCATTAGACAAACTTTTGGACACAGAGAATAGGTTATAGGTAGAATGGCGTAGTAAGTTAACTTAACACATTGTAATAAAAAAATCTTAATGATAATATGATGTATTTTTATATACTTACACTTATTGTTTTACTAATGGTACCACCTATAATTCAATTTTCTATTGTATTCTTTTTTATAGCCTAAAGGTACCATATGATGTGTAATAAAATTTTTTATTCACATTCTTAAAACGATCGATTTCGGTCATAGACCATCGTCAGGTGATATATGTACAGCACATTTGCGGTCTATAATAATAATTTTATTACACATCATATGGTACCTTTAGGCTATAAAAAAGAATACAATAGAAAAAAAATCTTATTTTATTCAATATTTAAAAAAAAAAAATATTGAAAGGTAATTTTTGACTACAAATTACATTTTGATTACAAAACAGAAAACAAAACAAAAAAATAAAATAGCAAATCAGTACCTTTTGTATTACTCCCCTTTTTTTCTCTCTCTCTCTCTCTCTCTCTCTCTCTCTCTCTCTCTCTCTCTCTCTCTCTCTCTCTCTCTCTCTCTCTCTCTCTCACTCGCTCTCTCACGCACTCTCTCTCCCTCTGATTCTGTATATATTTTTATTTCATATTTATTAATTTATTAAATTAAATTGGCCAAATGTTTTCTGCACACTCGTTGTTTAAATTTTTGGTCTTTTTATTTATCTGGTTTATCTGTGAGCCTCACTGTAGTTGCGCTACCCGGGCGAAATTGCGCACTTTCCAGATAACTATGGTTTTGATGAAAAATACAAAAAAACGTTCCAAAAGTCCGGTAAACTACCGTTCACTGGTATAATTTTGTATAATATTATATTGTAACTGTAACAAATAAACAAGAAAAATAAAAGAAGAAATCTAACTCAGATTATTACGATTTCTGACTTACCTTTAAAACAGAAGATCCCGAAAGCTCTCAAGGGCCGCCACCATATTTTATGGAGTAAATATGGAAACCCATTACAACTTACCCGAAAGAAATAATTAATACCAAATTCCCTTATTTAAAACCTCCAGGGTCGTTTAGACGAACTTTTGATACAGCAAATTGGTTAAGGTGAAATGGCGTATTAATGAACTAACACATAATTAGTGTAAAATCAAATCTTATTTTATTTTATTAAAACAACTTATTAGTTAGAACAAAAAATTATGATTCACTACAAATTAAATAAAAAATAATCATCAAATACAAATCAGTACTTTCTCTTTCTCTTACCCCCTTTTTTCTCACATGCTCTCTCTTTATACAGTAGAAGCCCGATATAGCGCGGTTGTCGGGTGACATACTTTCCCCCGCGTTATAGGCGTAACCGCGGTATATCGGAAGGTGACCTGTACAGTGACAAATGATGGGGAGGGAGGACCGGGAAAAAGGCTACAGCATAATGCACTACTATATACTGTACGTAAATTACATCACCAAATGTAGAAATAAAAAATAAGAAAACTGTATTTTAATCCAATACGTATTTTAATCTATTTTAATCCAATGGAATATAAAATACACTATTTATACATTGCTCACTCGACCTTCTGTAGGCCTAATTGTTGGTCTTAAAAAAGTCCGTAATTGTTGTTTGACGATGCACAGCGTTTCTTTTCCGCGTATTGTTTTATAAACGCGAGGTGCAGCAGATGAACATTATTAGATTCACTTTGCCTCTCCATCCACGAAATTACTTTGTTTATGTGTATTATCACTTCACTAACATTTGGAATAACTTCTTTCACTTCCACCCCATTTTCATTTCCATCATCGTCATCGTCTTCTTTTTCTTCGCAATTTGCATTTCGGACTGCATCAATGATATCTTTATCTCCTATACATTCTGTAACAGGCTCACCGTTGTCAACTTCTGCCCAGTCATTCAAGTCATCTAGAGTGAAGTTGCAATGCAGAGCACTACTCGCAGACTGTACATCACTATTAGTGAATCCGGCAACAGAGCAATTTCCATCGGCGATGTTTTGTTCAAAGGAACATTTCTTCCAGCAATTCTGAATCGTAGCCGTACTAATACTTTCCCATGCAAGACCTATTGAATATGCAACTGTTTTCAGGTTTATTGACTTAAGGTAAATTTCCATTTCCTCATCAGAATTCACGATAGCACTCAGAAGTGCACGGCGGTAATGCGCTTTAAATGCTTTTATGATGCCTTGATCTAATGGCTGGATCAGTGCTGTAGTGTTTTTCGGCAAGAACATGACACCGATTTTCCCACCTCTTGACTGTAGCATATCAGCAGGTGGATGTGCTGGACAGTGGTCAAGGGTCAGTACAGCTTTTTCTTCGAGGTTGAGTGACCACAGGTGGCTTCTCACAGATGGAACAAATTCTTCATGGAACCATTCACCGAAAATATCACTTGTCATCCAAGCATTTTTTGTATTACGATATGTGATGGGTAATGACGTCATGTTAACATGTTGAAAGCATCTAGGATTTCGGCTTTTCCCTATACAGAGAGGTTTAACTTTGTGGCTGCCTGATTTATTTGTGGCAAACAGGAGGGTAACTCTATCCTTATTTATTTTTAATCCAGATTTATTTATTGAATTATTCACATCCAGAGTTCTGGTAGGAAGCATTCGAAAATACAGAGCAGTTTCATCACAGTTATACACTTGATGGTCATTTAAATCGTTATCGATCGTTACTTTGTTTAATGCCTGAGGAAAAAGTGCTGCAGCTTCACTGTCACATGATAGTGCTTCCCCTTCAATGCTTATCTGGCTTATACCATGACGAGATTTCCATCGCGAAAACCACCCATCAGATGCATTAATGTCACTGTTGCCATGTAAATCACTATGGAATTTCACAGCTTGAGCTCTAATAACTGGTCCTGACAGTGGCACACCTTCACTTCGTTTTATTAAAAACCACCTGTACAGACACTCATCTAGTTCACTATCCTTACCTACTTTAGTCTTTTTTCTTTGCAACCCCACTTCACTTTCAACTGTGTTCACAAAACTTTTAAGTTTATCTTCTTCCTTCATCCACCCTCTAATTGTTCCTTCTGGGATGCCACACTCACGTGATAAACTTGCCTTTGACTCTCCGTTCTTCACACAATCAATTATTTTGAGTTTATCGCTCACAGAATATGCTTTTCTTTACTGCGACATCACAAAACTCTGCACTATGCGAATTTATGACAAAGACTATACACTTTGATAAGATAATATCAGAGTATGATCTTATACTGTACTGTAATATGAGGGAGAGAAGGGATTTAGTTGGCTGCTTGCCTTGGCATGAATTCTTAGGAACGTAGAGACTGTAAATAGCTCGGGCAATTGTTTATGTCTACAGGTACACTTGAACTGGCAATTCTGGCTATTGTTTACAACGCTGTTTCCAACTGTTCAAACTTTGTACTTTATTTATCAGCGGTGCGCCGTACCATTGCAATGCGACACGCGCGGATGACGTCACTTGCTTATCAAGCGCTGCCGGCAGTCAGCTTTACTGACGGTAGACAAGTTAGTTTTAGTTTCTAACCAGACTCCGAGCTGTACTCTCGTTAAAAATCTCTCTTCCAGCCGCGGCTTCTGGATCATTCTTAATATTTCATGTATCGTACTCACTAATTTATTCAGACAACCTGCGTCCATTTACTATGGACTGCGACTTCTTTCAAAGCTAATTTTACGGGCGTTATGGCCTCAAAACATCCGCACGTGTCGACAATGGTCTATAAAATTTAACGTTTCAATAAATGCATATCATACAACAGAATTACAGTCCACTTCTTTTCGTTTAAAAACCCAGCCTTTTCTACATAGCGTTTTTGGAACAACTCAAGATTCTCAATAGCTTCCAATGCGCAACATTTTTGGTCCTCACGGGACGGATATCATATTTTTGGCACAAAAACGACAACATTTTTGGTCCAACCGAACCGGATTTATTCTCGCCCTACGGGCAGCATTTCTTGGTCCACAAGCGACCGCATATTACTTTGGCCTTACGGGCATTTCTTGGTCCTGAGCGACTACATTTTCGTCCACAAGCGACACCATATTCGTCCTGAGCGACACCATTTTTGTAAATTACATCACAATCAACACGACAAGATTCGGCGGAGCAGTAGACCAGAGACGACGGGACACGGCAGGACAGCATTTGCGATTTCACGTAAAAAAGTTCCACAGCTTTAAATTATGGAGGGCTACAACATAAGGCGTCATCTGACCAGTAGAGACAGGAGGTGCAACAGCTCCTAACAGGATCGAGCAACGGGATCGAAGCCAGCTTCATCACATCTGGAGCAACGTCCACGTGACTATGAACTTTTTACTCATACTTAACGTTTCAAGCAATATTTTACATTTAGCAGTTATTTTTTAACACCCTTGTATAAACACACACCATCATTACACAATACAAGTTAGTAAGTGGTTCATTGTGAGTTCAAACATCAAAGATAAAAATATATGTTACTATCATTTAAATTCATGATTTTAATAATTTTTAATTGCCAACAAAGTTTGATTAATAGAGAGAGTAAGCATATATTCTAGCAAGTATTATGTTCATATAAATAACGATCGCTAGCTACCGCAACGTATTCAGATTTATCAAAACTTGGGTTTATGGTTCACATGCTCTATGCTCAAATTCTTCCAAAGTATTTTTCTTTTTTCTTAAATTGTAATAATGGCAGATGTAAAGGCTCTAATAAAAAAACGAGGCACAATTAAAGCCTCAATATCCCGCGTAAATACTTTCGCGGATAACTTTGATTTGGAAACCAGCGATCATCATGTGCTAAAAATAAAACTTCGACATTTGATGGAATTATCCACCAAATACGATGAGATTCAATCCCAAATCGAATCCGAGGAAGCGGACTTTGCTTTAGCGAGTGATAGGGTACAAACGGAAGACGATCTTTGTAACATAGAGTGTAAATTGCAACACCTGCTGGAGCAAGTTGAGCATATGAACCAGAAATCATTAATTAATGCTGAAAGTAAACATCTTAAAACACCCCCCATTCAGTTGGAACCGATCAAATTACCACGGTTTGCAGGTAGTATTATTGAGTGGCAGCATTATTATCACATTTTTCTTGAACTAATTCACGTCAGAGCCGATCTGACGGACATACAGAAACTTCACTATTTGCACTCGTCATTATATGGCGAGGCGCTTAACGTAATAAAGTCATTACCAATCACTCATGAGAATTACGCGGTGGCTATCGATCTGTTGAAGAATAGATATGACAGTAAGCTAATTGTCTCCGCCCACCATGTCGGGAATGTCCTGGACGTACCATTGGTTCAACAAGAATCCCAAGTCAGCATATCTAAATTCATTGATGAAATCTCAGCCAATATAAATGCTTTAAACAATCTCAACCTGCCAGTTAACACATTCGAAATTATTGTCATACATTACTTAGCTAAAAAGCTTGACAGTTACACTTTCCGGTTGTGGAAAGAGAGTTTGTCGGAACATAAATTCCCTGACTTTAATAATTTTATGAATTTTTTAAATTCATGCAGAAAATTGTTACAAAATATTGATAATGCGACTACCTCAACGAGCAAGTTAAATAACAGCGATAAGTCTCCTTATCGCAAGGCAGTTAAACAGATAAGCGCTCCTAGGGGGCATTTCATTCTCATATCAGAAACAATTTATGTAGACTATGTAACGGCGAACATAGAATTATCGACTGCTTACAATTCACATCGCTTTCTGTCCCTGACAGAAGAAACGTCATAGTAAAAAACAAACTTTGTTTAAATTGCCTTCGTCCGGGTCACGAAAGTTCAAAATGCTCATCAAAATTTTCTTGTAAAAAATGTGCTAAGCGTCACCACACCACAATTCATGTCCCCAACAAGGACGGATCTTCCATCAATAACCAATGCTCACTAAAGTTACAAACAAATAAATCAATATTGTTATCCACCGCCGTCTGTATGACCACTAATAAGGCCGGTAGAAAATTACCCGTTAGAATTTTACTGGATTCTGGCTCGCAAGCAAACTTTTGCACAATGGATTTTGCCCGCAGAATGGGCCTTCAATTGGTTAAATCGCAACTGCCCATCACGGGTATGAACAACTCGCTTTCCCAGGCTGACTTTAGTACAAAGGTAAAGCTACAGTCTCGCTATAAACCCTTTACGTTAAACGTACATTGTGCCGTACTACTCAGTATAACTAATGATTTACCGGTGGAGTCGTTCGTTCTTGCCTCTTTGAATTTACCCAAGCACATATTCTTGGCTGATCCACACCTACACTGCTCGTCGCAAGTCGATGTACTACTCGGCGCTCAATATTATCTCCAACTAATTGAACCCATTAAATTTATGCGCGGACCGCACTTTCCTATAATTCAGGAGACTAAGTTAGGATTTATTTTGGCCGGTAATTTACTGTTAAACGTCAACATAACTAAAACAGTTTCGTCCTTTATGGTCTGCAAGGATGATAGTCAGATTTCCTCGCAACTAAAAGAATTCTGGAAGTTGGAGGAGGTCTCTAGTCGTGAACCCTGCTCTGAGGACTTGCCGTGTGAAAAACACTATCCGCAACCGCGAAGGGAGATTCGTGGTATCCCTGCCCCGCAGATCTGATAAATCTCATTTGGGAGATTCTCTCCGCGGAGCTATCCGCAGGTTCCAATCGCTAGAGTTCAAGTTCAAGCAGAACCCTATCCTTTACAAGGATTATAGCGAGTTCATGAATGAATACTTGAAACTTGGTCACATGTCCCCACTTAATGATTACGATTTGTCGCTTGACAACTCAGATATTTTTTATTTGCCCCATCACGCAGTTTTCAAGGACTCCAGCCTAACCACTAAATTGTGCGTGGTATTTGACGTCTCCGCTAAAACCACAAATAATCTGCCCCTCAACGATACTCTAATGGTCGGTCCTACGATCCAGCAGGATCTGTTCTCGATAATGGTTCGGTTCCGTACCCACCGATATGTACTTATTGCAGACATAGAAAAGATGTATCGTCAAATAATAGTTAACCCAAAGGATTCAAACTTGCAACGCATCGTTTGGTGTGACGCGCCGTATAAGGAATTACAACATTACACTTTAAGGACGGTTACGTATGGCACTGCTAGTGCTTCCTTCCTTGCCACACGTTGTCTGGCTCAGATAGCCTACGAAAATAAATCCGACTACCCTATAGCTTGTAGGGCCATAGCCAATGATTTTTACGTAGATGATCTTATAACGGGTTCGGATGATCCGAACGTGTTAGCTAAAATGAAATGCGAGATCGTGAATTTGCTAAATAGGTATGGTTTCATGTTACATAAGTGGTTTTCTAACCACCATAAGATTATGGCCCTTCGCGCCCAAGTATCCCATGACTTCAGCAAAGGTCAAAACGTACGTACATTGGGAATCCAATGGAACGTTGATAAGGATAATTTTTTATATACCGTTCGGGGTGATGATAATTCGACCGTGTTCAACAAAAGAAGCGTGTTGTCGGTCATTGCTGGGATTTACGACTCGCTGGGTCTTATTGCCCCCATCACATTTTGCTGCAAACATTTCGTACAACAGTTGTGGTTGGCGGGCACAAATTGGGACGAACCCCTATCTGGGTCATTAGCCAATCAATGGCTAGAACTATACTCTCAATTAGTTTCCGACACTCATTTTAAGATTACGAGGTCAGTTAAGAGTTCGAACAATTATCCAATTAGTTCATTACAGCTTCACGGATTCGCTGACGCTTCGGCTAAAGGTTACGCGTGTTGCATTTATGTGCGGGCGGTCTATTCGAACGGCGCCATATTGTCAAACTTGTTGTGTGCTAAATCTAGGGTCGCTCTGCTGAAACAGATAACGCTACCACGCCTTGAACTTTGTTCTTGTTTATTGCTGGCGCAATTAACTTCCAAGGTTTTAAACGCCGTCAACTACGATTTTGACGGACTATATCTCTATTCGGACTCGATGATAGCGTTGCATTGGATACATCAACAATCTTCCCGCTGGAAGGTATTTGTGGCCAACTGTGTCGCGGAAATACAGCGTCTTGTTAGCAGCAGGGGAACTTGGCATCATGTAGTATCAACTGACAACCCTGCCGACATTTTATCACGCGGTTGCCGCCCTCGTAGTTTGCACTGCCATACTCAATGGTGGCATGGTCCGTCCTGGTTAGCCCATGAGTCAGCATCATGGCCCGTTAGCGCCTTCGACATTCATGCTCCCTGTACTTACCCCGACCTTGAGCAGGAACGTCGCAAGCAGGTTCAAACCTCACTAATTGTCGCATCCTCAACACATAGCTATGTTGAAAATTATTCATCCCTTACTAGGCTCATTCGCTGTAGCGGGTCAATTTTGGGTGTTTTTATTTTTACCGTATGGGGCATTTATATTTTATTTATTTCGTTTTTGTGCGGGAGTTTTAGGAAAATATTGTGAAATTGTATTATGCGGCAACGTTATTTCGGTTACGAAAGAACACGTGTAGACTGAACAGTTTGAGACAAAGGCGATACGCAATTTCTATTGTGTAACGCGGCAAGCGAAGAATTTACCACCCTAGTTTTCCGAGAACTATGCGAGAGTGTGGCAGTGCGCACCTATGCGTACACCGAGCATGGGCGCCAACCCACGCGCTGGTAAAAACTCAAGATGGCCAAATCGCAAGAGTATTCATCGTCTTCTCAAAGATCTTCCGGACATGGAAACTAAAGGTCCGCCCATCTAACAACCAGGATCATGTAACAACCAATATATTTTCTCACTAATTTATTTCAAAGGTAAAGTTTATAAACCGTTTTCTTAAATGATTTGACAAAATTAAAATTATCAATTCTCTTCTTAACGATGTGTAGAGTTAATTATTACGAGAACCCATGAAACACATGTTTGTATCTGGCGTTCGCACGAAAGAATCCTGGCCCGAAACAAAACGAACCTTCCAGGTAGGTGGAAGTTAATATATTATATTATAGTAATATAGTAAATAGATATTTAAGCCTTTATTTAACATCTCATCGCGTCTTCGCATGTTGCCGCAGATTTATTCGCAACTCTAGGCTCCCGGTTGTTGACAGGGCCACGTCCTTTTGTCTGCTCAAGAATTGTATGACACACTTTTGTTTTTTGTCCGGCAATCTCAGCAGTTGCACTTCGGCATAGAAGTTAAGGAACTTGAGGCACATCGTTGCCTTCCTCGCAGCAGTAAAATTCTTGCACTCAACCCCTTCCTGGATGACTCAGGCATTTTAAGAGTGGGTGGACGCTTACAGTTATCCCCACTTAACTACGCGAATAAACACCAAATAATTTTGCACCCGCATTCTCATCTCACGAGATTAATAATTGAGTATGAACATATCCGTTTGTTGCTCGCTGGGGTGCAGTCAACTCAAGCTTCGCTCAGGCGCAAATATTGGATCATTCACGACAAATCTTATATCCGCTCAGTAATACATAAGTGTGTCACTTGTTTTCGTTTCCGGGCTAGAGGCGCGAATCAGCTATTAGGTCAGTTACCCCCTTCTAGGGTCACGCCTGCTAGGCCATTTTCCCAGTCGGCCGTGGACTACGCCGGTCCTGTACTTTTACGCCATGGCGGGCAGCGCTCAAAGTCCACGTCCAAGGCATACATTGCGTTATTCATATGCATGTGCACAAAGGCCATCCATTTAGAATTGGTGTCGGATCTCACTTCCAACGCCTTTATAGCGGCTTTAAAAAGGTTCATCGCGCGCAGATATTTTCAGATAATGGTACGAATTTTCGTCGTGCCAACCACACCTTATATGATTGGTACAAATTTTTAAACTCAAAGGAAGTTGAGCAATCTTCTCAGGAGTTTTGCGGTCTCCATGGTATCAAGTGGTCCTTTATCCCTCCTTCAGCCCCTCATTTCGGTGGTTTGTGGGAAAGTGGTGTAAGGAGTGTTAAATATCATTTGCGTCGCGTAATAGGCGGTACGATCTTGAATTTTGAGGAATACTCTACTCTTCTCTCTCAAATTGAGCTTGCCTTAATTCACGCCCTTTATGTGCTGTGTCCGACAATGCTAGAGACCCTGAACCCTTAACTCCTGCTCATTTCCTGGTCGGTGCTTCACTGACTGCACTTCCGGAACCCGACTATACCCAAAGCAATGCTAGTCATTTGGGCAGATGGCTTCTGCTCCAAAAATTTACACAGACATCTGGAAACGGTGGTCTAGAGATTATCTGCACCAGTTGCAGCAGCGCAACAAATGGCGCACCCCGTTAAGGAATTTGAATGTCGGACAGCTTGTCCTCATTTTGGATGATAATTCCCCCCCACTACAGTGGAAGCGTGGGGTAATTACTAATGTTTTTCTGGGTCAAGATTCCTTAGTACGCGTCGCAGAAGTTCGCACCGCGCTAGGTATCTTACGCCGACCCATCCACAAATTATGCCCCCTTCCGGTGGCAACAAACTAGTCGTATGCGTGCCATACGAGACGCACTAGGATTGTGAACTTGTCACATTGCCTGGACTACGCCCGGGACATTCCCCGGGGCGAGCATACAAGTCAATTGTATCATTAACGTTGTAAGTATTATTATTACGTGCCGATAGCTATTATTGCAATAGTGACTGTGTTTTCATTGTACTATCAATTATTTATGCATGTTGTTGTATTGTCGTATGTTTATATATTCAAAGTTCCGAGAACTACAAGTGTTACTTATGGTATCAATTATTCTATGTATGTATTGTATTTTCTAATGGTCATATATTATGAAATTTATTGGGGTTTGTTGTGTCAATATCATGGTGCAATTATTATATTTTTTATGGTGTTATCACTTGCTATTATAATGCTTTGCAAATGTCAATGGGTATTATTTGGGAAAGATCAACGTCTGCTTAATCATTGTATTATTATGTGTACTGTGTTACTATTATGTTTTGGGTAATTTTACTGTCAGTTTGCCCTTGCTATTTGCATAAGGGTTGATTTCTTATGTACCTTATAATTATTAATAGAATTTATCATGTTAATCATATTATTGTTATTATGTCATTGCGCTGTAGCCAATACGCCAATTGTTGTATTATTTTTGCCATGTAAATCTAACTATTATATTATTAATTTAATGTTTAATTTACAAAATCGTCCCGATTTTGAGCATGCAGTATGTTCAAACTTTGTACTTTATTTATCAGCGGTGCGCCGTACCACTGCAATGCGACACGCGCGGATGACGTCACTTGCTTATCAAGCGCTGCCGGCAGTCAGCTTTACTGACGGTAGACAAGTTAGTTTTAGTTTCTAACCAGACTCCGAGCTGTACTCTCGTTAAAAATCTCTCTTCCAGCCGCGGCTTCTGGATCATTCTTAATTATTTTCATGTATCGTACTCACTAATTTATTCAGACAACCTGCGTCCATTTACTATGGACTGCGACTTCTTTCAAAGCTAATTTTACGGGCGTTATGGCCTCAAAACATCCGCACGTGTCGACAGTGGTCTATAAAATTTAACGTTTCAATAAATGCATATCATACAACAGAATTACAGTCCACTTCTATTCGTTTAAAAACCCAGCCTTTTCTACATAGCGTTTTTGGAACAACTCAAGATTCTCAATAGCTTCCAATGCGCAACACCAACAACAAGCCTTTGTTTACAATAAACGCAACGCATTCCAATGTTGTGGCTACGGAAGTCACGATAAACAATTCATAATTTACTCACTCTCTACAAGTAAGAATTTTCGCTAATAACGGGCGACATACTCTTCACCGCGTTATATCCGAATCCGCTGTATATCGGACCGCGCTATATCGGGCTTCTACTGTACTTATATACCCCTCCCTTCTCTCTCTCTCTCTCTCTCTCTCTCTCTCTCTCTCTCTCTCTCTCTCTCTCTCTCTCTCTCTCTCTCTCTCTCTCTCTCTCACACACACTATTGAGATCTCGTTATTTTAGCATCATTCATAATTTGGATTTTGAAATAATTTTACAATCAAAAACCAGTTTTAAATAATTCTAATCAATTTTGGCCAATTATTTGTATTGCAGTTATGTTTCACAGTTACTTATTTGCACGTGGTCCCACAGTTGTTACACCACCTGATGCACGACACTTTTTCAATAAAACACCAAAATATCTAGGTTTGAAACACTTAGATCATAGTCACTTCCACTGGCTTGTTATTTTACTGCTTCATTACATTTTTAAACATACTTTTCGGTAGGCCTACCATGCCTGCCCGCTGGCACTTTTATAATATGACCGTATGGTCTGATGGCGAGTTCTCGACTGGGGCATTTTGCTGGCGTGACCACGCCAGATTTCTGTTTTAATTGTGCATTTGAAACTGGTTACATGCGGTTCTCTACTTGTGTCCATCCTTGTGAAGGGAAATTTCCGTTTTTGTTCGTCACACCTTTTCGAACGGAGACTGGTTGTTTGTCATACACAGGCGCATGACTGATGATTCATTGGTTACTTTGAATTCAATTTGCTGCATTCTTTACCTTATACAAATTTTGTCCTGTTACAAGACCCCCCCCCCCCAATGAGAGGTTTTATGAAAAAAAAAACATGAAATAACTCTCATTGCCTAAACCTAAGAGGATCAGCAAGGATATGGCGCCACGACCCCCCCTTACTTCCTGATTAAAATTTGGGTACTTACCCCCCTTAATCCAGTGGCTGTGGCCACACCTGCATGACTTTACTCGACTTCCTACATTAGGATCCGAACACCATAAAGCCAGACAGGCACTTGACGACCCTGCCCTGACACGCTGGCCAGCACAGGTTCGCCACCACAGTTCCACGCAGATTCTGTAACAACAAATCAAAAACATTAGCTAATGGTCTTTCACTAGTCCATATCCTTACATTGATTTGGGTTCCTCCTAGAAGTAC
This sequence comes from Magicicada septendecula, assembly GCA_034769895.1. Taxonomy (NCBI): domain Eukaryota; kingdom Metazoa; phylum Arthropoda; class Insecta; order Hemiptera; family Cicadidae; genus Magicicada; species Magicicada septendecula. The sequence goes on along the minus strand of CM068372.1, from coordinate 105,004,942 downwards.
TGATTTGCATTTACCAAAGTATCTTACTTGCAAAGTAACTATCTTACTTGCATTTACTGATTTGATATCTTAAGTATCTTAATATACAAATAATACATTACTCTTCAACAAGAGGTATCCTTATTGCTAACATAACACACACATTATTTAAAACAAATAACATATTAACATACATGAATATATGACTATATGTCAAAATACACTAGTAACTCATATAAAAACAAATTTTTCTCATAATAGTTCAAATTATCAAAAAATAATTCTCAAATTCAATTACCAATTCAACTTTCTAATAATTACAGTTTATTTTTCTTTTCCTAAACGGAAGCCATCCATAGTGCACCATTTCTTAACTTATACCCCTACTTATACTTGTATTAACTATAATACATACAAAGTGTCAACTATTACTATACATACAATTTCCATCTCATTATTATAACTCTGTCTTTCCTAGGCATCAAAATAGCAGGTACAAAATAATAATTTATCATTTAATTGATTTACAATTTACAATTATCTGTTACCATCGATTTTTTAATAATCACTAGGCCAAAAGGTGTGTCTACATATACAAATTCATAATGCATAGATTTTTTTTTCCACACACAGACACACACACACGCGCGCACGCGCATATATATATATAGATTATTTTATTATTCATAGATTATTTATAGTTCTGATTTATAGATTTACAACAGAAATCTGACACCAATACCTGTGATGGCACAGGAACTGTGCCAGTGGAATGTTAAGTGAGGCAGAGACTTGGTTAAATTTCCTGCTCGCATCCTGCAGCGAGAAACCATTTTGTTAGGTAATGAAATAACTTCTTGCAATAATAACACATAATAACACATTTCTTGTCTCCATTTAAAATTGCCTCATAATAGTTTTGAATTCTTATAAAAAATTCGTGGATACATGAGTTGTGCAAAGCGATGCACTTCCTACTCAAGATCATTAGGGGGGTCCCCCTTCCCTGTTCTTCAAAATTAAAAATTTCTACTTATACCAATTTTGTAGAGGAGGACCATAGTTATCCGACCCCATTTTGGAGGTATACTTGTCGTGTTTATTATTTTTAAATAATTAAATAATCACAAACTCCCAACTTACCTTTAATTTGTTAACTCTCTGGCCAGATCGTCTAGTGGTGTAACCCTATTTCGTATAGCAAATTTACCAGCACAGAAAATGAAATTAGGTACTGAAATGATTATTCTAACACACATATATCAAGTGAAATAAAATATTAATTTATTATTTTATGTTGTGACATTCTTTGTTCTCCTTTCTTTCTAATCAACTACAATTATGACTTCTCACTCGATTCTCCAACATTTAAATTAAACTATATTCAATATTGAGGTGAAGCCCCTTTTAATCAACAACAAATTTTAACATATTTTACTCCTTATATCTAGATTATATTATTAACAAATTAATTAAAGACAACCCAGCTTTTTGCACACACACACACACACACACACACACACACACACACACACACACACACACACACACACACACACACATCATTCCGTTACACCCCATTTATGTTAATGAGCTCATTTACAAAAAAAAATGTTATAATCAATTAAAATGGATTTACATGTGGCTACTTCCTTAACGTGGATCCAGATGCCAAATGTTGTGGTTCTGTCGTTTTGATGGTTTACTGTTTCGTCCAAAAAATTTTTCGTAATTAAAATTTAGTCACATTCTCACTTTAATCTTTCACTGTATTCTGTCCAAAAAAAAAAAAAATCTGCGTTTAAAATTATAACTTCATTGAATTACCACTGCTTCTACCTTTATTTGTATCACTCTCTAGTCCATATTTTGGAAGTTTTAATAAGTTTTGGCCCGCAGGCCTTTTACTGAGAACCGCGCGGTTCACTTGCTGGGATGCAACAGACAGTTTTCTGTGCACACAGTGCGAAAGTATGTACCTGATCGTGCCGTTAGCGTGAGAATGTTCGCCGCCTGAGTGCGCATGTGGAGGTGTGTACGCCCCCTCGTTACCAATTTCACATTCCTGGGCCGAGCCGTACTCGATGCAAAAGTCAATTCACCACATATACTTGGTTGCAAATCATATTGAAAAGATTTAACTTACAAAGCCCTATAGGTCTGTACCGTTACAATACCCCCCCCCAATGAGAGGTTTTCTGCCGAAACAGAAAAACTCTCATTGTTAACCCCTAAGAGGATCAGTGAGGATATGGCGCCAACAACCCCCCTTTAGTACTTGCCACATCATGGGTAAACTACCCCCCTAGTCAGCGACCATGGCAGCACCTGAACGACATCAGTGGACTTCTCTGTGCGAGTTCCCAACACCGTAAAGTCGGACAGAGACTCACCACAGTACCACCTGGCCTTGTATCATTCCACCCAAAAATCAAAAACTGGCCTTATACCATACCAGATCCTCAACCGATATGTCTCCCCTTACATACATACTGGGTTGCCTTTAGCAAAATACTGGGTACTTACACATACTCATTATTATTTCTTAAACACAACCTCTCCACCTTACTTCTTGATTTAAAATTCACAAAAAATTTTTATATTTTATTTTCAATTTCATTTCTCAATTTAATTGGTTGTACGTTACGGTTCAGATCAACTCAATTATATAAATTTTTAATGAAGAAATTTGTGTTAGTGGTTGAAATCACAATCAGAATGATCACAGTTGCACACCACTATATTGGGATAATTTTTATATAGTGGTGTGCAACTGTGATCATTCTGATTATATAAATTTTGTTCGATAATGCAATAAACCCAAATCCCTTATCAAAGATTCCCTTTTAAGATAATTCATATTATCTACTTCAATTAATTGATTTTAATCATAATTCTTAAAACTCCAAAAGCCTTCAAATGAATGTATTTTATATCTCTTATATTTCTTCACTCTTATCTAGATAGTAACAATCAGAATAAACAAAATAAAATGAACAACTGCTTTCTATTATAAATGTTCTTATCACTACATCTGTTCACAAAACATAATAAGGACACTACGAATCAATTAATACATTATCAATACACACAATCAAAATATATTGACCACAATCTGCATTTCACTCAAACTAACAAATTTTTTTTTTTTTTCAAAAAAATTTAATTTCCAAAATATCTCTTTTAACGATTCCAAAAACAACAAAATTATTTAAATTACATTGATTAACAAAAAAATCTACAAATCAATTAGAAGGAATATACTACATATCTACCACCAGTCATCAGCTGATGTCGCCTGGTCAGGTGAATGACCTTACCCTAGACACTCCAAAAAAATTATACAATGTAAAATACATCACATATTCACAATTCTTACACTCTAACATAGTAAAATAATAACATAATAAAACATACTAAACAAAACATAATAAACACCTTCTCTCCTCGAAATAATCCTTTCAAAATCAGTAAATTCATTTATAAAATATCATAGAGAGCCACACCTATTTAAATCAATTATTTTCATACACATTATCTACTGTAATCATCTCTTGGATCAAGAATAAAATCATTTAATTAGATTATCAGCTCATTTAGTTTACATCAGTTTAAGGGTTTAATTCGTTACTCCCCTGAGTAACCTCCTTACCACACACACTATGCCCCCCCCTGGACTGTGGCATCCAGTTGCTTCCACAAGAACTGAATTGTTATTAGGGTGTAGACGCTGCCTACCCCGTTCTTGCTTCAGCGTTACATAAAAATTCGGCATTACTGATGTCCGAGGACACTAGTAATCGTACTATAATGATTCATACGCCCTTATCACGGCACTATCACCACCTTCGATTTTAGCCGCTGTTCCATAGTTCTGTAGATTCCCCTGATTTACCCCCTGGTTATTTCTAAATTATACCAATTTCACAGGCAACCAACTGTGGTCAGGTGACAATAATTCTGCCCACAGCTGATTGTCATCCAAAACCACGGTCTGGGCTGGTAAGGCCGGGACCGCCCGAAATTGAGGAATCTACTTAAAAAAGACATACAATTCGTTTACAATTACATTGCTACTACAATTCACAAAAAGTAACAACCATTATATGTTACATCAAATTTATTATTTAACTTAAAACCTCTGAAACTCATTTAGAATTTATTATTCACCTTCATGTTACATCACATTTCATTTATTATTACATTGCCACTATGAATTTTCTTTTATTTAACATTTTGGTCATTAATGGGTTTGGGTGATTCTTAGTTATTCATAATAATTCGATTTACCAAATGGGTATTTAAATATAACCTTACCCCCTTCTTACCTCTAACCACCATTTACAGATTTACATAGTATGACACCAATCTCTCAAAAAATATTTACCTCCACTAATTCTCTAACTTCACTTAAATCATTATCTAATTATATACCCCCTTTGTACCTAGGATGTGTGTACCCGACCTACCAGCTCATTCCCTTATCGGTTCCTGACCCTTCCAGGTAACCCGTAACCCTCTTTAAATTGTTCACCTCCCGCCATAACGCCTGTCGTTGATGACTCCTTACCACACCACCCTCTTTACAAAATTTCACCATCATCTATTTACTCTCCAATTACATTACTCCCATTACTCTACATATATGCCCTATCGCTACTGTGTCCCTACTATTAACCTGTGTCTGTCTTACTTATATTCCCAAAAATCTTATTTCGTCTAACACCCATTCAACATTACCTTTGACTGACTTAAATGCCTCATTGAAATAATTATTGTCACCCAAACTCTATTTTTTATAACATCTTACATTAAGTTAACCATTGAAAATTACATTAGAAAACTCCTAACTACCTCAAATTAGTTTCATCATTTAATTTAAATCTTTAAAACTCGTTTAAAATTTATTATTCGAACATTGAACATTTTACTTTATTTAAATTGCATTATAAACTTCATACTTACAGTATATCACTCAAAACACATGATTCCTGTTATTGACACAAAATTATAAACATTTATCACCACCAAACAATGTACATAACTCCATGTATCTTCTGAAACATAACAATCATATGACTCCACAACTAAACACATTTTACATTTATTCGTTTACTATTTATTTTCAAGTTCAAATCTCAGAAACATCATTTAGATTCATTATCAACATTTATTTATATAACATTAATTAATTAACTAATTTCAAATTCTTTAATTCGATCAATTATTTAAAACAACATATTTTAATTACCTTACTCCAAAACAATTACAATTCATTTCTTACAATTATTTATTTGGTCTGATAAAACATTATTATTTTCATTTTCTACTACATACACACAATGTTTACATAGAATAGGCCTACATAGCAACACAAACACAATTAACTTCACTATAAATTTATTTACAATTTCTTGTCATTATTTTCTTGTTTACCACACCTCATTTCATAATCTAGCCAGGTCATTACCATAAACTAAGATATTTAAAATGTCCATTCACTGATTTTTTATTTAACCCCCTTCATCATATAATAGTCTGACTTTTATATAACAATTATCGTCTTTAACTACACTCCTCATATTATAATGATTTATATAATAACCTGTTAATATTTCAAATTGTTCCGTAAAACCCACATAATAATCTACTGGATTATACCACATTATTATTAAATCATATAGCCTGTCTACCTCATTAGTTTTAGTCTTGTCACCGTCTGTATCATTATCTATCACCCTTAAGTATTTTAATCTCTCAATTTCAAAATCATTTACTACTAATACTCCACGTCTAAGCACAGGTAAGCTTCCCATATAATTATCAATGCTATTATTATTTATTTCTGCACTATCTTCATAACAAGGTAAGTCAACAATATTACTACTTCTCTCTCTCTTTATTTTCTCTAGTAGCTCTTCGTAACTTCTAACAACATCAAGTAATATTATCTCTCTCTCTCTCTCTCTCTCTCTCTCTCTCTCTCTCTCTCTCTCTCTCTCTCTCTCTCTCTCTCTCTCTCTCTCTCTCTCTCTCTCTCTCTCTCTCTCTCTCTCTCTCTCTCTCAATGTGAATAATTCTACCACTCTCTCACAATACCTCTCATCATAACACCTTCTCACTTTTTCTCTCTCAATCCACACAAAAGGCAACATAACGTTATCATAACTCATCTTGCCTTTTCCAAGGAACTCATGATACACAAAAGGGGACCTACTTAGAGACACCTCGTCTCTATAACCATGGGAGGAAACTCTGTCCTCATAACTCACGATTGGAGTCTTTACTCCATTTAAATCACGGGGAAAATTTGCCCTTTGTAAACCCAACCTCTCTTCAACCACTATCTTATTACTACTCTCTATTTCCACTAAAACTTCATCTCCACTATTATTATTCACTTTATTTTCTAACACATTTTTAATTATCTCGTTATCACTTTTTATTTTGCTATTACTGGTTAACTCATTACTATAATTATCATGATTACTCACCTTGTTCTCAGTTACTTCATTAATTACATTCCCACTACACTTACCGGTATTTCTTGTAACGTTATTTACATCATCTTGTATTCGTTTTATAGCTGTCTGGAAATGTTCATCAATACGTTTACATAGTGCATTACTTAGATCATCAAACTTTGCATTTATACTCTGCTCAAACTTAATATTTTGTTCTTTAAGTTCTTTAAATTAATATCATTTTTAATATTCTGTTGTTCACATTTTATTTTCTGTTCTTTAATGTCATTACTCAATTGGTCAAATTTGGTATCAAATTTTTCGTCATTTGCATCAAAACGTTTATTTAGTTTATCGAATTTTTCGTCATTTGCATCAAACGTTTATTTATTTTATCGTCACTACTATCAAAACGTTTACTCATAAAATTCATGATATCGTCCATTGACCATTCTTTTTCTTTTGTTTTTGTCACTACAGGAGTAGATTTTGCTTCTGCATTATTGATTATAATTGACTCGGTTAGGTCAGCGTTAGTTACTGATTGAATGCTCAAGTCAGCTGTTGGCATTGGCCGACTTAATTCACTCACACTCGGTGACGGGTTCATTGACCCAAGGCCACTCTCACTCATAACTGATTCTATCAGATTAATTTCTTTTTCGTTATCAGACATTTTTTATTGTTCTATTTCACTGGTCTATTAAATACTTATTAAATTTTACTTGTAATCTAATATGCACAATTGATCAACACCTCGTAATTTTATTTTGCGTATGTTACGTAAATTTTACGTAAGTTATTTTCGGCTTCCGCCAACCCTATTCCATTCTCTGTGCTTTAAAATAGGCCAATTTGGAATAAATACACTATTTATTCCAAATCCTGGTCACGCCGCACCATTTGTCGTGTTTTATTAGTTTTAAATAATTAAATAATCACAAACTCCCAACTTACCTTTAATTTGTTAACTCTCTGGCCAGATCGTCTAGTGGTGTAACCCTATTTCGTATAGCGAATTTACCAGCACAGAAAATGAAATTAGGTACTTGAAATGATTATTCTAACACACATAGGCTATATCAAGTGAAATAAAATATTAATTTATTATTTTATGTTGTGACATTCTTTGTTCTCCTTTCTTTCTAATCAACTACAATTATGACTTCTCACTCGATTCTCCAACATTTAAATTAAACTATATTCAATATTGAGGTGAAGCCCCTTTTAATCAACAACAAATTTTAACATATTTTACTCCTTATATCTAGATTATATTATTAACAAATTAATTAAAGACAACCCAGCTTTTTGCACACACACACACACACACACACACACACACACACACACACACACACACTCATTCCGTTACACCCCATTTATGTTAATGAGCTCATTTACAAAAAAAAATGTTATAATCAATTAAAATGGATTTACATGTGGCTACTTCCTTAACGTGGATCCAGATGCCAAATGTTGTGGTTCTGTCGTTTTGATGGTTTACTGTTTCGTCCAAAAAAGTTTTCGTAATTAAAATTTAGTCACGTTCTCACTTTAAACTTTCACTGTATTCTGTCCCAAAAAAAAAATTGTGTTTAAAATTATTACTTCATTGAATTAGCACTGCTTCTACCTTTGTTTGTATCACTCTCTAGTCCATATTTTGGAAGTTTTAATAAGTTTTGGCCCGCAGGCCTTTTACTGAGAACCGCGCGGGTTACTTGCTGGGATGCAACAGACAGTTTTCTGTGCACACAGTGCGAAAGTATGTACCTGTTCATGTCGTTAGCGTGAGAACGTTCGCCGCCTGAGTGCGCGTGTGGAGGCGTGTACGCCCCCTCGTTACCAATTTCACATTCCTGGGCCGAGCCGTACCAGTCTCGATGCAAAAGTCAATTCACCACACATACTTGGTTGCAAATCATATTGAAAAGATTAAACTTACAAAGCCCTATAGGTCTGTACCGTTACGTACTCCAACCATGGTCTTCCCCTAATAAGCCAAAATCCACGGTCAGGGTTGGTGAGGCCGTGACCACCCGAAAATGGGGTACAATCCTTGCTGAAATAGTTAAACATATAATACATTTGTTATACATTAGCTAGACCAATAAATTTTCAAATTCGTTGCGTTATGTGTACCCACTATTTCCCTTGTTACTGGATTTTGTAACACATAGGCATTGTTCATTTTAATCTCAATTATCTCATAAGGACCCTCATATAGTAAAAAGAATTTTTTAATTTCCTTCTCTTGAGCGTTCGATAAATCATGTCTCTTAACCAACACCAGTTGACCTACTTCATATTTAGTCCACTTACCTTTCTAGTCGTGCCGCCGTTTCCTTCTCTCCCCCTTTGTTAACAAATTCTCTTTCGCTAGTCTCAATTTCACCCCTACACCTATGGTACTACCTTCTGGTGGATAGTTGAAAATCTGCTCCAATATTCTTTGTGGACGTATCCCCTTTATCAACTCATATGGCGTGAATCTCGTAGACTCATGGGTAGTGCAGTTTAACCAGTCCTCAATTTTACTTACAAACATAGGCCACTCACTGTGCTTAGCATGGCAATATGCCCGAAAAATTCTTCCTATCTCCCTCATTACCCTTTTGGCCTGATTGGACTGTGGGTGATATACTGCCATGTGTTTTGTTATAATACCTTCCCACCCTAAAGTCTGTCGCCATTTCCCACTAATGAACTGGGGCCCATGATCTGAAAGTATCACTTTAGGTTTTCCTACTTTATTCATATAATCTCGTGTTATTTTCTCGCTTAGTACCTTGCTAGTGGCCCTCTTTACACTGTACAACTTCACAAATTTTGAAAATGTGTCAAGCACCACAAATATACACATTACTCCCCCTTGCCCCTTAGGTAATGGACCATATAAATCTACTGCCACCAAATCGAAAGGTTTCTCAACTTTTATAAAATTTAGTTCCCCCTCCAGCTGATAGTTAACTACTTTGGAATTCTGACACAAGTCGCACCCTCGGAGCAATTTTCTAACCCTTCTTTCCATGTTTTTAAACACGCCCGACTCCTTCAACACGTGTGTACATTTTTTCATCCCAAAATGCCGGTATCTAATGTGACAATCGCATATTATTTTATCCACTAGTCCCTCAGGTATAACTAACCTCCAATCACGCTCTCCCCCCTCTACTTTCGTAAACAAAATCCCTTGATACACTTGAAAATACTGGTTAAATGCAGAATTATCCGGATCTGACTCTAAACTCGCAATTATTTTCCCCAATTTTGTATCAGATCGCTGCACATTGTTTTAAGGTCCAGCAGTTCTTCCCCAAAAAGCCTATCTTCCCAGCTAAATCGTCTTATTTCCCTCAAAATCTACTCTCGATAGGGTTCTGGTATTTTATTTTCTGCCCCCTTTATGTATTCCCATGAGAAATTGTATTCTTGTAACACTAACACCCACCTGGTTAGTCGACTGTGTGTAAGCTTACATGTGTTTAAGAAAGACAGCGCCTTGTTATCTGTGCGAATGATAGTGTTATTCCCCAGCAGATATGTCCTAAACTTCTTTACTGCAAAGACAAATACTCAACAGCTCCTTTTCCGTCGTGGTGTATTTCTTCTTTTCTGCTGCTAACAAGGTTCTGCTAGCAAAAGCTATTGTCGTGTGTTCCCCGCTCTCGTCCTCTTGGTATAACTCCGCACCTAAAGCTATGTTGCTGGCATCTGTCTGTAAGTAAAATTTTTGATCAAAATTAGGATGATTCATCATAATCATACTAATATATGTAGACGTATTTACCAGATATCCGTCATGCGACTTCGTTTTTCTTGTCCTTTATGATGCGTTTCGGCAACGAATTGCCATCTTCAGAAAACTTGATCACTCATTAGAGATCGTTAAAAAAATTAAAATACTAAAATCATTACAGTAAAAGTGCACTTTTACGACAGCAGAAATTCACATACGCGAACATGAAATTTTGTTTCTCACGTGGACATTATCAATCGACTGATTCACTGTTTATATATCCACTGATAAAACCGTTTTCTTTATTATAGCCCGTGTGTACTGTAACTTTCTATTTACCGGCGCCCGTGTGCAAGTATTGCCGTGTCGTACAATATGTTATGTGAAAATGTAAGTTTATCATTCAAGACATAATCACTGTTGATTTTGACGGCTTTATATATTTCATACTCCTCAAGTGCGTCCATGTATTTTCCTTTCCTGCAGCAATGCATGGGCTGGAAATTTGTCTCAAAATCACTGTAGTTATGATTACATAGCATCAGGTGTCTGGCAAAATTTGATGTTGTTTTATGCAATTCCCTTCTGAGAAGATGTTCTTTATATCTTTCTTCAAACGGTCTGCCTGTTTGGCCTATGTAGAACATATCGCATAAGCTGCAATACATCTTGTATACGCCGGTTCTTTTTCTTTCTGGTACACTGTTCTTCCGGCTAAGAAATTTCTGAATGCTGTTATTTGTATGGAAAGTTACAATTACATGGTGTTTCTTGAGTTCGTTAACTAAAATATTTGGTAAAATATTTGTGTAATCTGCAGATATGTATTTATTAACTGGAAGAGTGTTATCATTGTTCGACTTTTTTAATTTCTTCTCTTTGTGTTTACTTACTAATAAACTTTTATATCCGTTAGCCGCTGCTATGTACTTGATGGTGTTATCCTCTTCATTGTAGTCTTTTTCACTTAACAGTATATTTAGCAGTCTGTGCATAAAACTATTGTAAGCTGCCATTTTATGCGAGGTGGGATGATATGAATCGGCATGAATTGTGATGTCCGTTGTTGTGGCCTTTCTATAGATTTTAAATTTAAAATCTGTATTTAAACTTCAAAACTTCAATTTTATGGTGATATGTTCTACATAGGCCAAACAGGCAGACCGTTTGAAGAAAGATATAAAGAACATCTTCCCAGAAGGGAATTGCATAAAACAACATCAAATTTTGCCAGACACCTGATGCTATGTAATCATAACTACAATGATTTTGAGACAAATTTCTAGCCCATGCATTGCTGCAGGAAAGGAAAATACATGGACGCACTTGAGGAGTATGAAATATATAAAGCCGTCAAAATCAACAGTGATTATGTCTTGAACGATAAACTTACATTTTCACATAACATATTGTACGACACGGCAATACTTGCACACGGGCGCCGGTAAATAGAAAGTTACAGTACACACGGGCTATAATAAAGAAAACAGTTTTATCAGTGGATATATAAACAGTGGATCAGTCAATTGATAATGTCCACGCGAGAAACATAAAATTTCATGTTCGCGTATGTGAATTTCTGCTGTCGTAAAAGTGCACTTTTACTGTAATGATTTTAGTATTTTAATTTTTTAACGATCTCTAATGAGTGATCAAGTTTTCTGAAGATGGCAATTCGTTGCCAAAACACGTCATAAAGGACAAGAAAAACGAAGTCGCATGACGGATATCTGGTAAATACGTCTACATATATTAATATAAGCGACTTGGAGACAACTAACCTAAAATGTATTATAATCATACTCATAAATTTATCTTTTATTTCCTGAAATGTGATCCTTTCTTCTTCTCCCCATTTCTAAGGTTTGTTTTTCTGTAACACAGCACTCAACTTTGCGGTTATTTGGGCATAATTCTTTTGGAATTTCCTGTAAAAATTACATAGACCCAAAAAACTCTGCAATTGCTTTACATTCTTTGGTTCTGGGAACCTCATGACTGACTCTACTTTCTCTGGGTTTGCTTGAATCCCTTTAGGTGAGATAATAAAACCTAAAAAGTGTATCTCCTGTTGCAGAAATTTGGATTTCTCCCAATTCACTGTTAACCCCCCTCTTTGCAATTTATCTAGTACATACTCTAAATGTTCAACATGTTCTCGGAACTATCAAAATATCATCTACATAAAATATACTGTTAAAAATTCTAAATTGTTGGGCTGCAAAATCTCGTTCAAACATTTAATAAAACTCGCAACACTAGTGTTAAGTCCAAACGGTAATCTCTTAAACTGATAATTCTTCCATTAAATAAGAAAGCCGTATACTTCCTACTCTCTGCAGCTAACGGGACCTGCCAATAACCTGCGGTTAAATCTAAAGATATCATGTACCTTACCTGACTAAATTTCTGAAATATTCCGTCAATCGGTTCGGGTGATTCCCGGTTAGGAATAATAATTTGGTTTATTCTACGGGCATCAAGACATAACCTCACTCTCCCATCCTTCTTTATTACAACAACTAATGGATTCGAATATGGTGACACCGACCTCTCAATTACATCTCCCAACATCATTTTATCTAACTCCTCCTGAACAGCTCGCCTTTTCGAATAGGGCACTGGATAACTGCTCTGCACAAAGGGTGTATGTTCCCTTACCTTCAGCTCACGCTCATAGTTCCTGGCTCTACCAGGTAACTCCAAAAAACCCCCTTTAAAACTCTCTACTACTCCCCACAACTCCTCGCATTGTGGACTCCCCATAACTCCACCCTCACTAAAAAAAACTATGTGCCCTGTTCTCCCACACTCACTCTTCACTCTCATCTAGCTCTCTCTCTATTCACTCTCTCTACATATATTTACTCTCGCCCCCGTGTCACCACCATCAAACTGTATTACTTTTATCCCCGCAATTTTTACCTTGTCTAACACCCGTTCAAAACTAACCCTAACTTGTCTAAATTCATGATCTAATTGTACCACCCGTTTGTTAAAATTATTAATTGCTCTGTGTCTTTTCAGAAAATCATTACCTAATATAACCTCTAAATTTAACCCTCGGACTACCAAGAACGTATTATCATATTCCACCCCATTTATTTTCATATTCAGTTGGACCTGCTTGGTTACTCTTTTACTTCTAACCCCAGTAACACCCACTATTGTAACCCCTGCAACTGGTAAAGACAGAATATTTTTATTTAATTCCCTTAACTCTTCTAACACATTCTCTGAAGTAACTGAAATTTCACTACCAGTATCTACTAGTGTTTTAATTTCCTTACCTTCAGTAGTGACAATAACCTCTGTTAATCGTGTCTCTGGTTCATCTACCTCCGGGTAGTCCTCTTCCATTAGTTCCTTTGAAATGTCAGCCTTAATTAGATGATTAATATAATTCCTTGTATCCTGGACCCCGCTACCTCCTGACAATGGTTGGGTCCTCTCCTCCATTGTCCTTACTCGTTTTCCTGCTGAGTGGCGGCACTACCCTGAGAGTAACCACCTCGACCCCTATTTGCATGTCCGCTGCCTCTAGGTACCCCTCTGCTGCTGTCTTCTCCCCTCTGGTGTTGACCATTTTAGTTTGATGCTGGTTCACTCCTCTGGCAATTCATTGCCCGGCCGCATCTACAACAAACTGTTCTGAAAGCATGGTTTTTTAATTGACAGTCCGGACACCTACACTCTTCGCTTCTATTATAGTCTCCCCGTGCACCTCTATGTACAGTCGTTGACCCCCTTGATTGGTGATGTATTCCGTTTGTGTGCGACACCGGCTGACTCTGATGTTTACCCAGCTCCTGGTCCCTTATATTCTGAAAAATATCTAACATTTTTTCCAACTCAGTAATCTCTGTAATATCGCGTGTCATCAGTGTAATTTGTATTTCTCTTGGCAAATGCTTTCTCACATGGCGTACAAATGATCAAAGTGGCAACGGTGGCTCGAGATATTTCGCCTCATTGTATAATCTCATCACATACATCATTACGTTGTTACTGTTGGTCCCAAAATTACTGGACCCCATAATCTTACTACGCAGCACTTCTTGTTCTTCTTCGGACCAGTATTTGGTCCTAAAGGCCCTTTCGAAACTCTGATAGTCCACCCAGTCTGTTTTATGAGCTTCTGCCCAAACCGCGGAACTCCCCTTAAAATATTTCATTATTTTCAATATTTTAATCTCCCAGTTACTATTACAGAACTGATTCAAATCTTTCACTCTATTTAAAATTTGCATAGGGTGTGCCCCTCTACTATCACAACTAAAAGATTCTAACTCGATATCATTATTCATCTCTCGAGTAAT